>JAWHQI010000071.1:8095000-9295000 GCA_033032865.1 Dactylorhiza incarnata | reverse complement strand
GCGAGTAATAATTATTATAAACGATATAAAGCCAATATATGAGTGGCAAATATATGAGTTGCAAGCCACTGCGAGATCGTCTAGAATAATGGCACTCATTAACAAGAAATAAGATTTCGCGACATCAAAGAAGTTAGCGAGAATCATGAGGTAACCACTTCCACCTACCCCCACCTTGCGACCCGGACCGCGGCGGTATCCTAGAATTATAATAATCCTCGGCCGCGCGGCCCTCCCGGTCCATGAGGAAGGCGTAATCCCTCACCCTCGCTATATGCACCTCCAGCGTCGTAACGTTCTCATCGTGATCGCGTTGTCTCGCGACCCGGAGCCTCGCACACTCTTCCATCAAGACAGCATGCCTATCCTCGGCGGCTTCTCTGTCCCGCCTCGCCTGCATGTTGAGGCCCATCAGCATCCGACCATGCTTTCTCAGCAACTCTGCGGCTCGTTGTTTCATCATCTCAGGATCTCGCGGATCCCCTAAGAAGTCTTCCACCTGGTCAGGAAGGGGGGACATCTCGTCGTCGCCCAACTCGGAATCGGTAGGCGGATTTTCAGGATTCTCTGCGAAATATTACGAAAAGGTTAGATAGCGCGCTTGAGTTCGCGCAGGGCAGGGGGTTCGTCGGAATGCTTACCCAGAGGGGGGCGAGAAGTCCCGGGATGGCCCTGGAAGACATTGCCATAATGGGGATAGAGAGATTTACCCAGACCAGGAGGATAGGCAGCGCTGTTAATCTGAGGGATCTTTGGCGACACAGTGCCGCCGGTCTCCTCGCTCGTCAGAAGTTGGAACCCTGGCCTATCCATAGTTTTGTCGGGAGGAGGCAGAGACGGAGGCCGCAATGCCGGGCGAGTCGGGTACTTCAGGGGCGAGACTGTAAGAAGCAGTAATGAAGGTCAATTGACAAAAGGAGGACTGGCATGCGAGCTTAAGGGCGTGCCCGCGACACTTTTCCCAGCAAGATTCGTATCCGCCGGCGGACTTTTGCGAGACCCACCAGCAGGTTCGCCAGCGTCCTCATTCAGCAAGGCATCCTGCGAGTAGGCATGAATCTCAGGCAAACTTATTGGCTTAAGCTAGAGGGATAGCTCATACCTTCTCGTGGAGATGGCTATCCGGGGAGGAGTCCAGCAGCACGGAGCCGTCCTCGGTTCGGCAAGCCGCCTTCGCCTTCTTCGTCTTCGACGACTGAGCGGGAGGCGGCCGATTCATCCAGGCGGGGACCTTGGTCGTAGAAGGTAGCCCGCCGGCTCTCACAGCCCTCAGACGAGCCTCAGCTTCTTCGGAAAGCGGCATCTCCTGGCAGCTACAGTATGGGGCAAAAAGAAAGAAAAGGAAGTGGCGGCGCATGCCACTAAGGACTCGGGACGATATTTATAGCCCTCAGGGTGGGCTCTACTAAAGATACCTGACATATCATCAAGGGGCTGGCAAATACCAGGGGTTGGATGTTTCTTCGTGAGCCTAAATAGCCTCGCGAAGAGCGGGGATTGTGTACAAACCCGATATTCGCCAGGCAAGGAGGCACGGTTTAAGAAGGCAACAGGATGAAAGAAATAATAAGAGGTTCCAGGCATTAGGGCCAAAGACGTTGCGAGAGAGACCTTGGAGAAGTCTCTCTCGAAGGGCTCACTGAGAGGCGAGCGAGAAGGGTCGGCGAGATAAACGCCCGCAGGCAGTTTGAGGAAGTCATCTGAGTTTGACGAAGAGAGTACTGCGTTCGACGAACTCTCCCGTGTTCGTCGAGCTCACCCCTGTTCGGCGAAGTCATCAGAAGTCGACGAAGTGTTCTACACTCATTAAAGCCAAAGGGACGGTCTCGCAAGAGGAGTCGCGAGATCCAGACCTCAGCAGATATCTTCAAGAGACTGGGCCAAGCGAGGGCTGACAAACCAATACCTCGCAGGCCACTGGCAGAAGAGACCTTTGTTCAGTAAAGAGGTGTTCAGCGAAATATGTTCAGTGCGCGACAAAGTTAGTAGGTGATCTCGCAGGAGGGCTCGCGAGTTTGAAGCCTTAGCGTCCAGCGAGTTCAATTCTGCGTTCGACAAATGTCAAACGGAGCTCGGCATTCGTCGGACGGCGCCCGTCGAACAAAATATGTTCTATAGCAGCGGTCGACGAACCGCCCGTCTCAGCGGTCAGCGAATAACTTGACGTTCTGTATTTCGTCGAGCTCATCTGTGATCGGCGAAGTGCCCTGCGTTCGACGAAAGGTGTGTTGAGATCGACGAAGTCAGGAGGCGGTCTCGCAGGAAGGCTCATGAGTCGGACCTCGGCAGATACCGCCAGAATGGGCCAGCGAGGTCTTTGCAGGGCGATCGCCTAGGAGAGGCATCGCGAGCGGGACTCGCGAGAAGGCCTGTGAGAGCTTCGACAGTAATGTTCTCGCAGTTTCATACCCATAGGTTGATAGGGCCAAATTACCCTTTTACCCTCGGTGGTCTGCCTTTAGCCTCTCCAAACAGCGGGGTTTGGCTGTTAGCAGACCCATTTGGGGTGCGGATAGTAAGATCAAAAGGCGGAATCCTGCTATTTGCAGGCCAGACCCGAAAACCTATAAATAAGACCTCAAGGGCACCTTTGGAGGGGGACTTCACTTCAGCTTCTCTCTCCTCAGGCTTTCTTTGGTTAGCATTTCCAGAGCTCTCCAAGGTGCCCGAGTCTCAGCTTTGGCTTGGGAGGGTGATGCGCAAATCCTGCACACCGCTATAGGCGGTAGCGAGACTGCGATCCGAACGGCAGTGAACAGGTCGTTGTCAAGTAATAATATGAGGAAGTAAATCCTCAAGTATCGAATCTCTCAAGGAACACAGTAAGGTGGAGTTAACGTTCGAGGAAGGACTTGAGATCGAAGTCCTTTGGGTCGGATGAATTGTGGACACGGGGGTTGATTTGGTTTGTGGAAAATAAAGAGAAAAAGCTACAACTACTCCTATGCAATGCCGCTATGCAATGCTTCGCTCGGCGGGATGGAAGACTACGTAGGCCTTGAACGTGCTACTTCGTAAGGGCGGATGGACGAGTAGGCAAGCGGATCGAACTATGCAGGCCTTGAGCGCGCTGCTTCGTTAGGCGGGATGGAGTACGGGCCGCGATGCCACGCTTCGGTAGGCGGATGGGCGAGTAGGCTAACGGAATGAGGGTCGTAAGCACCTCTTCGCAAAGCACACCACTAACAATTGTTAGGGCGGCACAACACAACGAACAATCCACACCACAGGGCACACCTCAAATGAAAATATAACAAGATTACTCAATCACATAGACATGATTTCATACTAATGTTAACAAGTAAAAATATACTTCATCAAAATGTTGGTTCTAGCTACATACACATCAATAAGAGAAGAATAAGGCAAGAAATCGACCGAATCCGAAGTCTCGTTGTAGACTCACGGTTGGAATCGCCGGGTTGTCAATCCGTGTTCAAGCTCGGTCCGCAACTACGTCCGGGGTAGAGAGAGCTGTCACTACTCTCCAATGAGCCCGTCTTCTTCGTGTCACGATCCGGTAGAGGTTGCAAACTTCCTCTTGCTTGATGGCGATGGCGGCTAAACCTTCCTTGGAGCACTTGGATGAAGGAGGAGGCCGAGAGGAAGCTCCGGCTCAAGATTGGCGTGAAGAACAAGCCCGGAGCACCTCCATATGGTGGGCGGCGGTGGAGGGGCGAAATCGGAGCCCTGGAGCGAGAAAACGGCGGAATAAAATCGGGATCCCGACCTAATTCGCGAGCAGGTCGTTTTATAGGCGCTGGAATAAACAGTGCGCACGATCAGTGGCGCACGATCGGTGGTCGTGCGCACTAAAATCCTGTGATCGTGCGCCTGACTGGACGGAGCCTGCAAGGGAAGAAAATTATAAAATACAATGTTCGCACGATCAATGGCGCACGACCGGTGGTCGTGCGCACTATCGTCAATGGTCGTGCGATAAGCCAAACAGAACTCAAGAAATGGGCGTTAAGTGCGCACGAGCAGAGGCGCACGACCAGTGGTCGTGCGCGAAGGAGCTAGTGATCGTGCACAGTGTTCCTGTACAGAATTGTACCGGGAACACCTGCACGACTCCTGCTCCAGCATACGACACCAGTCCTGCCACTGAAACTGGCACTTAACGATGCATGAAAACTACTAGAGATGAAAAACAAGAAACAACACCAAAAACCGGCCTAGAGGTGCACTTAGCAAGGAGTATCAAATATGAGTGAAAACAAGTCTAAAGTGAAGTGCATAAACTAGAAAATCGGCCCAGATGAGTCCATAAATGTGTATATATTTGGGACTCATCACACCCCCAGACTTAACTGTTTGCGCGTCCCGAGCAAACGAATCCGGTGGAGTGTGTAAATGGTCGTTAGCAAAGAAAATTACGCAAGGGAGTACAATGCGAAGTAACAAAAGCATGCAAATAAAAATTTCGTAAAAAGAGAATCTAACTATGCTAACTAATTTACGAAAGTGCTAGAGCGTAAATAAAGACTTATCAATACTCAGTTGGTGAATTGTGAAGAATTTGACGATCATGCCCGGTGTGAAAGTAATAAGCCACTAAGGAGGGTGTTGCAAAAGATCGGGGTTTGGGAATAACTCTGCTGAAATCCATCAACGTCGGGAACCATACGCTTGCCCGGTCACACTCTCACCACGGCGCTAGCAACTCGCGAGATAAATCAATAGGACTTTTAGGATTATATTGGGGCTTAGGTTGCGGTATGATAATCAAGGGTAAAAACGAAGGCTACGCAACCAACATGAGTCAACGGAACGCTGCACCAAGCAAAAACAAAAGCAAAGCACGTGTGACACACCCCCAGACTTATTATGAAAACTAGGTGTGCACACGGCCCACTCCACAAATACCAACAGATTTTTTTTAAAACGCTCGGGAGGATAACTTTTCAATACACATTTTTTTAGATTTTTACTTCAATACCATATTTTTCTTTTTCTTTTTCTTATCCTCCTGTTGGTTCAAAATCAGCAAATAGAGTTTACTTCTCCTTCACAACACGACGATTCCAAACATCACACCAAATCTAGAACATAAGTGCATATAACATATGCTTGGTTGCGACAGTGGGATAAGCTTCAGGCCTTGGTGAATGGAGGAGGAGCTGAACAAAGGGAGTGGTAGGCACAAGTGTTGGGTAGCAAAGGTGAGCGAATAGGATATGGAAAGCAAAGGCTCAAACTAGCCAAAAGGTGGCCTATATCACATTTATCTCCACGAATCGCCCGCACCCATGCTTCAAGAGTCGCTTGGGGCAAGTTCTTAGCCCACGAGAAAGGTAAACCTTCCTCCCGACTCGAGCAACACACAAATAGCGCTCGTATACACACAACACCGGGCTATCACCAATTTCAGTCACATTCACCACTTGAGTAGAATAAATCTAAAACTACGCACAAATACTAATCATAAATTAAATGCATAGAAATAATCTAATTTTACTCAAATTCTATTGTAGCATGCGGATGCGACTAGAACACTGCTCGAGTCAACATCGCACTCCAAATAGTAATTCCTAAGCTAACATCCAAATTCACATTCCTAACCAGGATAGTTTGTTCAGAACAAAACAAAAAGATAAGCATGCGCTCATGTGAGTGCTGTGGTGTGCAATGAAAATAAACAAAACATTTTAAATGAAATCTTCTAGTATGGAGTGCAATAGTGCACGTGAGCGGGTAAACAAACTACTCTCCCCCAGACTTAAACTAAACAATCAGCATAATATATGACAGGAAAATCAAAATAGGGCTAGGGAAAGAGAGTACCCAATGCTCAGCAAGTGAGCATACCAGAAGACGCGTGCAAACTAAGACAATGCTGCAGCATCCACCATCCAGAAAAAAGATACCTGCAGGGGTCAGCTCCGCAAAAACAAAAGAAAAAGACATGCTAAAATAAACTACAGCTAACTAAACATGATTAGAAGAAATAAAAATGCAGGAAAAGTAAGATAACTACTGGGGTTATTGTCATCCCAGCACGACTTATTCAAAACTAAAACGGTTCTAGCTAATGGGAGTATGGAATGAGAAGTGGACAGGTAACTGGCCTAATATCCGTGTCGGTAGCGGGTACCGATACGGTGATAGAACAGTCACGCCTCTACCCGAATATAAATAATACCTGCTCGTCACAGGTAGAGGGAATAAAAAGTAAGAAGAGGAAGAGGCCTGGTCCTCACTCATCTCACCAAAACTACCTTTGCCCAGCAAGGTATCATCCACAGCAGGTCCGCAGGAGGAGAAGGCAATGAGTGGAGCTTCCTCTACGGAGGGGGAATGAACCTCCTCACATGAGAGGATGCTCTCATCATTGACTTGAGCAAAAAGCTCCAAGTCGTCCTGAAGTGCCTGTGAAGATTCGACCTGCACAGGCTCGGATGAAGAGGGGGGATCGAGAAATAAACAAGATGAAGAACATAAATAATCATCAATCGGGGGAGTGATCCTGGTCTCACTCCCATCAGGCTGGGGAAGTAAAATAATGTTTGCATTGTCATCAATGCTACAAGATTCGGCAGGATCAACGGTGGCCAAGCTTAGGATTTAGACTTCCTCCACCGGTGCTGAGAAAAATTCCTCTTCACCTAGAAGGTTGTCCTCCTCCATAAGAGTAGGCACAATACTAAGATCAACCACCTCCTCCTGCGACACATCATCAACAATGTCGTCGGAGACGAGTATAGTATGCACAACAGGGGGAGGAGTAGTGCTCGGATAAAAGTCGAGCACTGATTCCTCACAAAGAATCGAATCCACTAGAGGTGGTGGATGCACATGGAGAATGGGCTCAGCAATGTCGGTGCATAGATCAGCCGCACATCCGGTGACCGTATCCATGCCATACCCTTCAATATGTGAAGGTGACAAAGACACATAACCGGATGTTGAAGGTGTGCCACCAGAGTTAGGAGTTGGGACGATCCGGATATCCGGCTCGTCATCCTCGTCCAATTGGCGAAAATACTCGGCACAGTCCTTCAAGACATGATCAGTGCTCTGACAAAACCGGCACTGCCTAGCAGGCTTCTTTGGCACAGCGGGTGCTGAAGCCGAAAAGAAGTATGACGGTAAAGGCTCAGCAGAGTAGCCATAAGACTTACGCGCACCATATGGAGTACCAGACGAAGTCGGTGCTCCATATGCTGGGCTATAAGAATCATGCCTACTATTCTCCGTAGGGCATTCATCACTAGAGTGGGAGGTATCTCTACACCAACGGCAACGGATATTGAGATGTGCCCACATAGTGCGAAGATAAAACGATTCAAAAATAAAAATGCTATTGTGCAAAATACTACATCTAACAAAAATTACTAAAGCAACCTAATTAAAACAGGAAAATGGAATAAAAAGAAATAAAACAAAGAAATGCAATTTACAAATGGAAGGGCTTCTCTCTCAGGTTCTCCCTCTCCAGAAAACTCACACGACTGTGTTCCCCGGCAACGGCGCCAAAAACTTGATGCGCAAATCCTGCACACCGCTATAGGCGGTAGCGAGACTGCGATCCGAACGGTAGTGAACCGGTCGTTGTCAAGTAATAATATGAGGAAGTAAATCCCCAAGTATCGAATCTCTCAAGGAACACAGTAAGGTGGAGTTAACATTCGAGGAAGGACTTGAGATCGAAGTCCTTTGGGTCGGATGAATTGCGGACACGGGGGTTGATTTGGTTTGTGGAAAATAAAGAGAAAAAGCTACAACTACTCCTATGCAATGCCGCTATGCAATGCTTCGCTCGGCGGGATGGAAGACTACGTAGGCCTTGAACGCGCTACTTCGTAAGGGCGGATGGACGAGTAGGCAAGCGGATCGAACTATGCAGGCCTTGAGCGCGCTGCTTCGTTAGGCGGGATGGAGTACGGGCCGCGATGCCACTCTTCGGTAGGCGGATGGGCGAGTAGGCTAACGGAATGAGGGTCGTAAGCACCTCTTTGCAAAGCACACCACTAACAATTGTTAGGGCGGCACAGCACAATGAACAATCCACACCACGGGGCACACCTCAAATGAAAATATAACAAGATTACTCAATCACATAGACATGATTTTATACTAATGTTAACAAGTAAAAATATACTTCATCAAAATGTTGGTTCTAGCTACATACACATCAATAAGAGAAGAATAAGGCAAGAAATCGACCGAATCTGAAGTCTCGTTGTAGATTCACGGTTGGAATCGCCGGGTTGTCAATCCGTGTCCAAGCTCGGTCCGCAACTACGTCCGGGGTAGAGAGAGCTGTCACTACTCTCCAATGAGCCCGTCTTCTTCGTGTCACGATCCGGTAGAGGTTGCAAACTTCCTCTTGCTTGATGGCGATGGCGGCTAAACCTTCCTTGGAGCACTTGGATGAAGGAGGAGGCCGAGAGGAATCTCCGGCTCAAGATTGGCGTGAAGAACAAGCCCGGAGCACCTCCATATGGTGGGCGGCGGTGGAGGGGCGAAATCGGAGCCCTGGAGCGAGAAAATGGCGGAATAAAATCGGGATCCCGACCTAATTTGCGAGCAGGTCATTTTATAGGCGCTGGAATAAACAGTGCGCACGATCAGTGGCGCACGACCGGTGGTCGTGCGCACTAAAATCCTGTGATCGTGCGCCTGACTGGATGGAGCCTGCAAGGGAAGAAAATTATAAAATACAATGTTCGCACGATCAATGGCACACGACCGGTGGTCATGCGCACTATCGTCAGTGGTCGTGCGATAAGCCAAACAGAACTCAAGAAATGGGCGTTAAGTGCGCACGAGCAGAGGCGCACGACCAGTGGTCGTGCGCGAAGGAGCCAGTGATTGTGCGCAGTGTTCCTGTACAGAATTGTACCGGGAACACCTGCACGACTCCTGCTCCAGCATACGACACCAGTCCTGCCACTGAAACTGGCACTTAACGATGCATGAAAACTACTAGAGATGAAAAACAAGAAACAACACCAAAAACGGGCCTAGAGGTGCACTTAGCAAGGAGTATCAAATATGAGTGAAAACAAGTCTAAAGTGAAGTGCATAAACTAGAAAATCGGCCCAGATGAGTCCATAAATGTGTATATTTTTAGGACTCATCAGAGGGGAAGCGCTCAACGATCTTCCGGGTTAGTGGAGGGACCTCCTCGCTGTGACTAAGGTCTTAGTTATTTTTCTAGCCTTCAGTCTACCTTCTCCGAGGGATCAGTAAGGGCTAGCTGCCCCTCATTTCGATGAGGGCCCCGAGCTCCACAAGAGGCCGAGAAATCGGTTTCAACAGCTAGTATACAGCTTTTGTTGCATTTTATACTTCATACCTTGTGCATTGCTTGTAACCGTTTGTATATTAGGGTTTGTCCTAATATTTAACTGTCCGGCGAGAGCGTTGTTAGATACGGGAGCTTCGCATTCTTTTCTATCGGAGGCCTTCATACGATAGCTTGGGGTTCCTTCGTCATTTAGAAAGGAACGTTTAGATGTGATGCTTCCCAATGGCTGCTCGATAAGTGTGGATCGAGGCTGAGTTGTAAAGGTACGAATAGGAAGTCGGGATTTTGATTTGGAAGCACTTCTACTGCCACTTTCAGAGTTCGATGTGATCTTTGGTATGGACTGGCTGTCGGCGCAGCAGGCCTACATCGATTGCACTTCTAAGGAGGTCACACTTGGGCGGAATACCGAACGTGCGACTACGTTTTCCGGTTTGCGTGGGTCGAGCAGGATGCTGATGTCTGCTGTCCAAGTAGTCAAGGCCGTTTGGCAAGGCGCAGAACTGTGTGTTGTGCTAGTGGGGGCTGCAAAGCCTCAGCCTAGTTTGAGTGACGTTCCTGTTATCTCAGAATATCCTGATGTGTTTCCGAAAGATCTTCCTAGGGCTCCACCTCAGCGAGAGATAGACTTCACTATAGAGTTAGTGTCAGGTGCCAAACCTATGTCACGCTCTCCTTTTAGAATTGCGCCAAGGAAATGGCAGAGTTGAAGGTTCAGTTACAGGAGTTGCTAGAGCAAGGCTATATACGCCCAAGTACATCACCTTGGGGTGCTCCGGTCCTTTTTGTGAAGAAGAAGGACGGAAGCCTGCGTCTATGCATCGACTACCGTGAATTGAACAAGCTGACCGAGAAGAACAAGTATCTGATTCCTCGAATTGATGACTTATTTGATCAGCTAGTGGGTTCGTCGGTGTATTCAAAGTTGGATCTCAAATCTGGCTACTACCAGTTGCGAATTCGGGATTGTGATATCCCCAAGACGGCATTCAGTACCCGCTACGGGCACTACGAGTTTATAGTGATGCCGTTTGGATTGATGAATGCGCCGTCAGTTATGGATCTGATGAATAGGACCTTTCGAGAGTACCTGGATCGATTGTCATTGTCTTCATCGACGATATCTTGGTGTACTCTCAGTCTGAAGAAGAACACGCGATTCATTTGCGCGTAGTTTTGGAGACCCTGCAGCGGAGTCAGTTGTATGCCAAGTTCTCCAAGTGCGAGTTTTGGCTAGCTTCAGTAGCATTCCTTGGTCATGTTGTTAGTGGCGAGGGTATTGCAGTGGATCCAGCAAAGATAGTTGCAATCCAGGAGTGGCCCGTTTTGACGATAGTAGCGGAAGTCATGAGTTTCTTTGGACTTGCCGGCTACTATCGGCGCTTCGTGGAAAACTTTTCGCGGATTGCTCTTCCTCTCACAACCTTGACAAGGAAGGATCAGAAGTTAGTTTGGTCACCAGCGTGTGCACGAGCTTTTGATGAATTAAAGAGTCGTCTGACCACGGCACCGATCTTGTGTTTGCCATGTGGTGCAGAAGGCTATGAAATTTATAGCGATGCGTCAGGGAGCGACTTAGGCTGCATACTTCTTCAGCATGGTCAAGTGATAGCTTATGGCTCTCGCCAGTTGAAAGTGCATGAGCGGAATTACCCGGTCCACGACTTGGAGTTGGCGGCCATGATCTTTGCTCTGAAATTGTGGCGACACTACTTGTATGGTGTGAAGGTTGACATCTTTACAGACCATAAGAGCCTCAAGTATCTGCTAAATCAGAAGGAGCTCAACATGCGACAGCGAAGGTGGATGGAGTTCCTGGGGGACTACACTTTCGAGATACACTATACTCCCGGGAAGGGAAATATCGTCGCAGATGCTTTGAGCCGGAGGGCTTCTGCGCAGGCCAACTTGATTCAGATGTATGATCCACGTCTGATCAGTGAATTGGAATCCTTGGAGATCTCATGTGTGGAAAAGAGTTCTAGTGCGAGTCCGTGCTTGAACTGGACGGAGGTGCAATATGACCTCACAGACAGAATACGACAGGCCCTGGAGCTTGATTCGAGCATGCAGCGCTATTTGGCGGAGTCTGAAGTTGGGACTGCTGCAGAGTTTGTGTTAGACGATGGTCTGATGTGGAAAGACGGTCGGTTTTGCGTCCCAATGTGGATAAGCTGCGAGAAGAATTGATGTACGAAGCGCACTTTACAAAGTACTCAATTCACCCAGGGAGCACAAAGATGTACCAAGACAAGAAAAAGCTATTTTGGTGGCCAGGTCTGAAGAAAGACATCGCCTTGTATGTGGCAAAATGCAAAACTTGCGCACTTGTGAAGGCGGAATGTCAAAAACCTGGAGGTTTCCTGAAGTCGTTGCCTGTACCGGAATGGAAATTTGACGATATTTCTTTGGATTTTTTGCACGGTTTGCCGAGATCTCAGAGTGGGAATAATGTCGTATGGGTGATCGTGGATCGCTTGACGAAGGTAGCCCACTTTATTCCAAACCGGAGGGACGATTCAGTTGAAAGGTTGGCAAAGCTATATGTTGATAGCATTGTACGATTGCACGGTGTGCCCCGTAGCATCGTCAGTGACCGAGATGGGCACTTTACTTTGAAAGATCGGAGGCTAATCCACCAGTTGTTGGGTACAAAGTTGAAGTTTAGTACTGCCTTCCACCCTCAAACGGATGGACAGACTTAACGTACGAACAGAACTCTGGAGGACATGCTCCGTATGTGCGTCCTGGATTTCGGTAAGAAGTGGGAAGATCATCTTTTCATGATCGAGTTCGCTTATAATAACAGCTATCAGGCAAGTATAAAGATGGCACCCTTCGAGGCCCTCTTTGGTAGAGCTTGCCTCACTCTCTTAGCTTGGGCGGAGACAGGTGAGACAAAGTTGTTTAAGTGAAAGGAAGTCGAAGATGCAAATTCGGCTATTCAAACAATTCGAGAGAGATTGTTGATTGCGCAAGATAGGCAGGCAAAGTTCTGCAATGCCAAGCACAGAAACGTCGAGTTCGTCGTGGGCGACTGGGTTTACTTAAAGATCAAACCTTTCAAGGGTGTGTCCAGGATTCGACGCTTGAAAAAGCTGAGTCCGAGGTATCTTGGACCGTTTGAGATTCTGGAGCGTGTTGGTGAAACTGCCTATCGGCTCGCTCTTTCGATAGAGTTGAGCAGACTGCATGATGTGTTTCACATCTCTGTGCTGAGGAAAGTTGTGTCAGAGCCTAGCCAGGTCCTGATAAAGAATTAGGTGTCGGTCGATGATGAGTTGAAGACGTTGGTCATGCCTATTTGCATCGAAGACGCTGATGTCAGGCAGTTGCGGAATAAAATGATCCGAATGGTCAAAGTCCGCTGGAACAACTGCGGTCGTGAGGAGCTTTCATGGGAGCATGAGCAAACCATGCGGGATGAGTACCTGAATTGTTCCGTTGAGGTACAAGTTATGTTTTGTATCTTTTTGTTTCTTTGCACTGTTAAAATTTCGGGACGAAATTTCTTAAAGGAGGGGAGATTTGTAATACCTCAATTTCCAGTGCACTGAAATCAATAAGATGTGGTCTTAAAACTAACGCCAGCATTAAGACTAACGCCCGGCGTTAGCCCAGGCCGTTCGTCGAGCGCAGCTAGCCATTCGTCGAACGCAGCCAGCCGTTCATCGAACGCAGGCTGTAGAGTGTTCGTCGAACGTCGTTCGACAAACTTCAGGTCGTTCGTCGAACGCAAACTACAGTGTGTTTGTCGAACGCCATTCGACGAACTTCAGGTCGTTCGTCGACCGCAGGCTGCAAAGTGTTCGTCTACCGCCGTTCGACGAACTTCAGGCCATTCGTTGAACGCCGATCGTCGAACGTCGTCGGGCTTTAAGCGGTTGTGGATAAACTCAGCCACCGCCTTAAGGGCTAACGCACGGCGTTAGGTTCTAACGCCGGCGTTAGCTAAGAAAATATAAAAGGCAGCTAAATTATGTTTCCCTTCTCATTTTCTGATTCCAAGCTCGTTCCAAAGGCAGAGAACTTGGGATTTCTGAAGGAAGGAGGTCTTTTTGGGCTAGTCTTTTGCTTGTGTTGAGAGCAAATCCATGGGGGAGCTTGCTTGCGTGTTTGCCATCATTGATCCAGTAAAAAGGAAGCTGTTTCAAAGTGTCCAGCCGAGTTCCTCTCATATCTATGGCACCAAAACGAGCGCCGAGGGTAACGATTCTCCTCCCTAGTCTTTGGACACGTTCGTCCTTTGATTTACATAGTAGTAGGCAGATTTCCACTAGCAAGTGGATAGATTTCTGGCGACGGGTCGATGTTATCCCCGTAGAAATTGCATATAGAGCCTGGAATTGAAGTACGGTAATAGGCATGCTGTGTGAAGCCCATCTGGATAGGTTGGTCTGGATTGGTGATGTTGATATGCTATTGCACTCCGGAGAAGACTCCGTGATCTATGCTGTGTTTTTCGGGTGTTGTGTACTGTTTTGTACTGCAAAAGAGATCTGGAGGTGTTTCCCAGAAAATACCCGGAAAAGAGTAGCAGAATTGGGTTCTGTCACTAACGCCGGGCGTTAGTGCTAACGCCGGCTGTAGCTCCCAGTGAGCTATGTGAAGCCTGTGAAGCCTATGTGCATGAACTAGGTTGAGCAGCAGAAGCTGAAGGACCGCGTACCTTGCTTCAGTGACTTTACAGGTCGAGAGCGGGCTAGGGAAAGTCGTACCCGTTTTAGGTGGATGTTATCCCTAATATTATGAGCGCAGGCATCTGGCAGAACCGAAACCCCACCCTTAGCCATCTTGTGAAGAGGATTGCAACCTCGGGTCACGATGTGCCGTTTGGGACTAGAACTCATCAAGGCCGGCCATCCTGGATGAGAATGAGCTCATAGTGAGAATCTGAGTTGAAAAAGGACTTGTTGATTGCGTGTCGTGAGTGCACAATGCGTGTAAGCCTAAATCCGAGTTGAAAAAGTACTTGTCGATTAAAGCATCGCTCTCAATGAAAATGAATGCTTCTATGTGGTGCTTAGACGCACATGTGATATATGTACTGCTATTGCTTGCCTGCAGGGAAGGAGCACCGCCGCCCTGAGCATGGGGTGGGGTCGTTATAAATCTGGGTCAGCTAAAGCTGACCGGTTACTTGTTTTCCCACCGCTTGGTGGATTTGTTTATACAGGTCCTGGCGAGACTAGCGGGAAATAGCGGGCTGAAGCCCCTGCTGCTGTGTTGTACTGGACCTCAAAGGCCAAAGATTTTGTTTGTTGTTTTCATGTGTGGCCGGCCTGCACGCTGATGTTTGGAAGCCACCTTTATTATGTAAACAAACCTTGTAAAGAACTTTTTATGTCCTTCATTCCTAGTAGCTAATGTGGACAATGTATTCACTGGTTTTAATTGACATAAAATGCTTCCGTTGTGTGACTCTTTGTGCTGAGATGGTTAATTTATTAACTGTTTAATGATAATTCAGTAACGCGCTCTTTTGTTTGTTTAATATGGCATGGGGTCCTGGCCGGATCTACTGCTATATTCTATGTAACAGGGAGGGTGTTACACCAGTGTACTTAAGAGTAAGTGGTTTTTATTTTGAAAGAAAGATATGGTTTGCACAAGATACTTTACTATTCTTTCCAAGGTGCTCAACCTCACAACGCTTATTAAGACTTATCAGGAGGTTCAAGTAGTGCTTGGTGGAGTTATCTTTGTCACTTTATTTTATGATTTTTGTTTTGTACAAAGTTCTGCGAATACACTTGTTTTGCAAACCAATATAATTTATGAAAACATAACCACTTTTCTTAACTTTTAAAAGTGCAAACAAAGGTTGTGTAGGTAAGATACATGTGCAGTTTTAATTCATTGTACTATTACAAAACATACACAAGCATTCTTAGATTAGAAACATATATAGACAATGCCAAAATAAGTGAGTGAATAAATATCATTATCAAACATAAAACATTTACTCATACTTAGAGGCATGCTAAGCTTGGTTCTACACAACTTTTATAATATAATTTATGCACATGAGTTTAGAAGTACCAAGGCATGATAAAGACAATGTTCAAAGTAGTTTGAAAATATGAATCACAACATTGTAGAAAGTCTTAAACGATAGAAGAAATTATGCTCGATTTTCTCAATAAAGTCCATACAGTATTTTTGATATTTTTGTGAAATAATTTTAATTTAAAGTTTGAACTCTTATAATTTGATTTTGGACTTCTCGAGGTCTACCCTGTGAGAGGTTTGCCCGGTACTAGGAGATGTGATGGGATGATAGCCCAAATCACTCTTTTGCAAGATACATGTAAATAGAAAAGTTAAGTTCAAAAATAACAATTTTTTATACTTGTTTTTGTTTTATATTTTTGTATTTGATTTTTGCATATAGGAATAGAATTCAAACAAATATCCAAAGACAAAAAAAATATTTTTTTGTAATTTGGCTTTTGTAATTTTGTATTTTAATTTTTCAAAAACAAGTACAGGCAGAATTGCAAAAATGAGTAGTACATATAAAATAATATATTTCTATTGATTTTTTAGAATTTTAAAATTTCAGAAAATCAGAGACTTGAGCTAGCACCGGCGTTAGGTCCTAGCGTCTGCGTTAGCTCACAGAGAGTGCATATTTTAATCATATAGCCTAGATTTTCTTTGATTTTGCTTCCGATTTTTCTTAATTATGTTTGTGCAATGTAAGACATGTCTAATGAAGTGAAGAGACGAGAAGAAATTGCAAAAAGATGCGGAAGTTAAAATTTTAGTACATGGGTTTCATCTTCATTAAAGTTTCATATTCATTAAACCTTAATTGTTGAGTTTTGCACAACTTATGCATAAGTGAAATGATCATAAATGAGTGAAATAATATTCATGCAATTTTTCAATTCCGGTTTGACATGATTATGATTAAACATATTAGGGGTAATTAAAATGACGCAAATATATTAAATACCTAAGCAAAACTTACGCATTTTATAAATTTAGCCTAATACCCCTAAAATACCTTTTAAATCCATTTTGACACTTATTTCATTTAGTCTTAATAATATCATATGACAAATTTAGTTTTTCAAATTTTATAAGACTTTAAAGAAATGGATTTATAAGGATACAAATAATAAGGATAAGTAGATCACTTGAAAAATGACATGACTTATTATTCAACTTTGCTTAATTTGATTTATTTATTAATTTTAGTTTAATATGTGAAAGTCATATCAAAAGTTATATAAAGTGGTCATATCATGATGGTTCAACAAAAAGAAAATAAACAAACAAAAAAGAAAAAAGAAAAAAAGGTTAGGCATATCATGAACTAGAATAATGATATTTCATTTTTAGTTGATTTCTACTTCATGCAAATAATTTGATACTAATGAATGAGAGATTTAGGTATCCAAAGAGGACCGGTTGTGACGGTTCCTTTGGGTACCCAAATACATCGTGTTTGCTTTTGGGGAGATATGATTGAATGGGCCCTTTTTAGTGGAGTTAGTGTTTCATTCTTAACTTTGGGCCTCCATTCAAACCTTGGTTTAATATTGTTTTTATTTGTCAAATTTCCATGATGATTTTGTAAAACATTGTTTATAGGAAATTTGTGAACATTTAATTTTATGTTGGGAGAAACATGATTTTGTAAATAATGGTGATTTTGACTATGATTTACAAATACTTTGTGTTTCTTACTCTCATTATTTGTCTTGGTTAAAATATTCATATTCATATTCATATTCAACATACTTGTAGGTATTTCTTGATATTGTGTATTTTTATTTATAAATTTCATAAGCAAGTTGATTTTTTATTTTAATTCATCATTCTTGATCTTTAGATTATGCCTAGCTTTATTATAAGCTATTGTGCTATTTTTAAGAGTAGAAACAATAGAGTCAATATGATTTTGATAGTCATTTCTAAATTCCTCAAATGTTTCGTCCATCTCTTTGATCTCAATTTTATAATTTTGGCATGTAGCACAATCACTTTTCAAAGATGAATTTTCTAAAAATAATTTTTCATTATATTCTTTTACACAAATAATTCCCTTTTCAAGTTCCATAATTTTTTCCTTAATATTATTACAATCAAAACAAGGTTTTGTATTTTCAATTGAAGTGATATGGGTAAAGCTAGGTAAATCAGAATTTGATTCTACTTTAACTTTTGCTTTTAAATCTTTATTTTCTAAGCGCAAATTTTTATTAGTAATTTTCAATTTCTTGATCTTAGGTTTAGCCATTTTTAGTATATTGAAACTAGAGATAGAAGTTATCACACAAGAGGAAGAATTAGACTTTCTTACAGCGCTATTGAAAGATGCAGAATGTGAGCATGAAGTTCCTTTGTCATCTTTTAGGCCTTCCTCCATCATAGATGAATTTTCATCTCCTTTTTCTCTTGATGTATTGCTCTCTTTTTCTAAGTTGATTTCCATGATCTCCATGGTTTTTCTATGAGAGAGATCTTCTTGAATAATGGTGGATGCTTGTATGTCCTTCTCCTCTTGTGTTTGTTCCATACCTACGAGAGGAAGATCATACATTTCTTCAAGAAATTTCCATACTTTGTATGCACTAGAAAAGCAATATATTAATTTAAAAATTTCTTGAGATAAAGCACAAAAGATACTATTCAAAGCCTTTGCATTTAGGTGACGTTCCTTTTTATTTGTTTCATCTGCTGGTCTTACTATTGCTATATTCCATGCTTCGATATCTAAATTTTTAATAAACTTTTCCATTAAAAATTTCCACCCTTTATAATTTCTTCCTTCAAATAAAGGTGGTGCTAGTGATTTTCCTTCTTCATAAAAATTTCCCCCACTAATAGAAGTGAGATCATGAGATGTCATTATTCCCGGTTGTTAAGCCGATTTGGAATAACCTGCCTCTGATACCACTTGTTGGATCGGTAGGCGCCCTTAGAGGGGGGTGAATAAGGGTTTTAAAAACTTATATTATATTTTGAAATACTTGCTTATGATAAGAGATCAAAATAGTGATTTTGAATAAAGATCTAAATTGTTTTATAATGAAGGAGAGGATAGTAAACAATTTAGAGAAGTGAAGATCAAATCAATTTTATTACACAAAGATAGACATGATTATTATTAATAAAATTGATTACAAAATTAGATTTCAATGACGCTAGAAATCAAAGAGAAATATGAAAGACTCTTTTTGTTTTGTATACCGACTCGTATCCCCACGAACCGGTTGGCTTTAGCCATTCCTTCCCAGGATACGGCCTCAAGCCGCTCTAGCCAATCCTTCCCCGGATATGGCCTCGAGCACCCCCTAGACCTAACCTAGATCTAGTCGCCAACACGAGGCAAATTTCTGCCCTAAGTCCTACCCAGACCTAGTTGCCAACATGAGGCGAATTCTCTAACGGTTACAAAAGATATGAAATAAAATAACAACAACAATATTAAAAACTCACTCTAAGAAACTTCTGAAGTCGGAGATGAACGATCATTGTAGAATAAGCGAGGTTGAAGCGATCCCTCTTCGGATGTAGCGTGACGAATTCCTCCTTCAAAAACTCTCTAAGCGTTTGGTGGGAGATCAACTCTTGGCCATATAAGGCTTTGGAACTCTGGCACAAGACCTCTCTCAGGAATCAGCCTCCGAAACGAGAAGAGAAGGGTCCATTTTATAGCCTTAGCGCTAGCGCCTGCGCTAGCGCTACCGCCAGCGCTATGCCATATTAGGACATATTCTGCGCAGCAGAATCTTCAATCCGAGGAAACATTTCTCTCTTGCCTTCTGTGCTCTGCGCCACCGCCTGCGCTATCGGCTACCGCCAGGCGCTAGCTCCTTCTATATGTGCTCCTGAAATTGCGCTAATCATTGCTAGTGTCGGGCGCTAGGTGCTACCGCCGGCGCTAGTGGGAATGTTGGATTTGATGGCTCAAATTTGGGGGCAACCTTCTTATGTAATCCTTGAGTCATATGGACTTTGTTTTCCTGCACACTTAAACACACAAGATCAAATACACATAGGATTTGTTATTCTCAAACCTAGGAGATGCGGAAGACCATGTTCCAACATCTCTGAGCCATAAGCTCCCCGAGCTAACCGGCCCGTCACCATAACCTTCCGAGCCACTAGCTCGCCGGACCAATCCATCCGTGCCTACAACCACCAAGCTTACCGCTTGTAAGGCCAAACCAGCTAACCACCCGTAGCAACGGGGTGTGGGTGAGTGTATTATTGAATTAATCTTGCATTACAAAATATTCCAACGGTTTTGGGTTAACCATTGACTTCCCGAGAACTACCCTGTGAGGGGATCACAGCGGTACTAGGAGCTATGATGAGCTGAACCCCAAAGCTCCCTTTCCAAGGCACTTACTATTATTGATAACTACCCAAAAGCATACCCCTCTCACCATTACACTTATTAACCCTAAGTGTATTTTATTTCACTCCATGGGAATGACGATCTTTCGTCAAACCCCAAGCACACTTTTGCCTCCTAGTCAACCAGACATCTTACTCCCCATGTAAAACCTACATGTTTATCCTTATTCAGCCTTTTCACTATAAGCAGACCACCTGAACTATGTGATGTATAAAAAGAGAAAGACTCTCAAAACTCATCCAAATGACTAAAGATTATTATTGGGGGTGTGTTATGACATTTTAAGACTATCTCCAGAAATTCATAATTTTCCTAATTTATTTGGCATTTATTATAATTTTCCCAAAATCAGGGAACCTATGACTTTGAACATCAGGTATGGTTTTATGATAAGTTATGGCTATAATAAAATTTGTACAGCTATATGTCATCAAAGTAATATCCACATATGAATTTCATAATTTTCCAGAAAGGTTTTGACCTCCATATAAAATGTTGATTGATTTGTCAGAATTAGGGGTTAACAAAGAAAGTACCAAATATATCTGTTCAAAAATTACAAGAAAATTAACTAATGTCCAAAGTGATCAGAAAAATTTACTGGTTGCGTTTCATAATTTTCCAGATTCATTTAACCATGTAAATCCTTTATGTAAATAAACAAATCATAGGGCACTTTGTGAAGAGAACCATATAAAAATTCCTCTAAAAATTATGCTAAAATTTACAGATCATATTCTTTCCCTAAAAAATCTTCTGACCAAGTTTCATGATTTTCCAGCGAGTATTAAATCCAAGATTAATTTTCTTACAACTAAGGAAAATATTGGGGTCATGAATGAAGTACCATATGTATCAATCCAAAATTCATAAAAAAATTATCAGAGAATGATATCATCCATATAAACGTACTGACAAAATTTCATGAGCATTCAAGATAATATGATTATGTAAATTTTTAACATAAGAAAGTGATCTAATTGATTCTTAGTTAATTCAGAGAAGATAACTGTTCCTAAAAATTCCAGATAAATTACCTAGGGCTTATTTTCACTTCATGAAACTCTATACCAAGTTTCAAGTTAATCTGATGACATATGTCTATATGTCCTTCAATAGGCTCAATATACAATCCTACGGTTTGAACCGGGGTTCTAGGGCACATCCTGTTGGAGTTTCTGAGGAGATCTCAAAGCAATCAATAGTTAGTCTTGCTGCCAACGCAATATGAGCCTATAGGGTTGCACATAAAAGCGTTTGGAGAAATTAGAGAAAGGATTGTGTTGGCCTTACTCATATTGGATATAAGTGGAGGACCAATCCTGTGACTGCTTGGAATTAAGTTGAGAATGTCTCAACGAGAAATCGTTTAAAGGGTTTAAACGAATAGGTATTTACATGACAAATTCGGCTAAAGGGTTTAACCGAACTGCGTCAAATTCAGCTAAAGGGTTTAACCGAATTAGCTTGATTCGACTAATCAAATTCGGCTAAAGTGTTTAATCGAAATTGTAACAGATTCGACTAAAGGGTTTAGCCGAATCATGTCAGTTCGACGAAATGGTTTCGACAAATTGATATAGCTGAATTTATATAGACAAATTCGTCGAAATGGTTTCGCTGAATCTGAGTCGAATTCGGTTATATTGTTTAGTCGAATTCGGCGAATGTAAATCTGGACAGAAATGTTCTGTTTTTCCTCTGGTCTGTGGATAGCCTTTTCTATACCTTGCGTAGAAAAGGAATGCGATTAGGTCTTCGAAACATACGGTTTTAGATCGAGCCTTTTCGCGATTTCTGTAGAGTCGAAGACGGAAGTGTTCTGATCGCTCTCGTTCCGTCCGCCGACCTAATCGCCGCCGACAGTCGCCGCCTCCCCTTCAACGGATCTAGCAGTTCGTGGGGACACAGAGGACGTTCTTTCTCCGACCCATTCCTTGTTCGACAAGGCTTTGGGGTTCTCCATCGTTCGTGTGGATCGCTGTAGAGGAGCCGATACATTTCGGTTCTTGGAACTCATATTTTGTCTACCCGATTTCATCTTAGAGCACCTTGGTTGAGTATTGACTCAATCCCGTGAAGGTATATTGCATTTGCTTTCCTAATCTCTTGATTCATGAGATCTGCAAGTTCCTTACTCTTTGGGTTTTTCTAGTATTTCTTCCACTGCGCACATTTGATGTGTTCATGTCATTATGAATGGCATTTAAAAAAACCCAACAGTGGTATCAGAGGGAGGTTGCGGTCAAGTGCGTGTAAATTGGGACATTTAGAAGCATTCTAAATGCCCTAATTTCTTCTTGGAATATCACATTTGATGTGATTTTGTGTGGTTTCTGGTGGTGGGATTTCAAAATTTTGGTCGGGGCTCTGCCCCGCACCCCGCAAGGGTTCTGCCCCCTTGACCCCGCTCGCTGATCGGTCAGCGAGACCACCGCCAGGGGCGCTGCCCCTTGGACCCCGTTAGGGGCTCTGCCCCTAAGACCCCGCTAAGGGCGCGGCCCCTTGGAACCCCGCCAGGAACGCATGTGATTGCGTTGCGATTTCATTATTTCAGAGATTGTTTCTCCTTTGCAGTAACCGTCCCTCGATATGGCTTATGAAACCAAATGTTTAGATTATTGAATCTGACATGAGAGACGAGCTTGTCTACTGCACAAGTGGAGTTGCTGTGCTTGTGTTCAATGCATGTAAATCTGAAGATCTAGAAGTGTTCTAAGTATTCAGATTTAACCCCCTTTTATCAAACTGTTGATAATCCTTTTATGTGCACATAGGGGATGCATTTGTTTTGTGTATGTGCATGGTGATTAAATGTTAATCACGATGAAATGTTCATTTATTGAAAAATAAAATCCCTTATCCAATATTAAGTACACGGATGCCTTCCGATGGATGACACTCTTCCTGCCTCGATCGATGAAGTGTGGGCTTGCCAAAGCAAGGTGCATTAATCTATCTTGGTAAGGGTGCGAGCGGATAATTGTGATATCCCACTGTCGACATCGGGTCTAACTTAACTAGGTGACCTCAAAGGTTGAGTGCCTAGAGGCATAGGGTTGGCATGCTCTATATGATGGATGCTAATAAAGAGTTATTCACCAACCATACAAGAGTTGCATAGTGATACAATTGGCAAATATTGTCAAACTAAATAACCGCATTATGAGAGGAACGCCAAAGCGGACTCGTTGTGTTGGTGAAATACAGATCTTGTCCACTAAGAGAGTAGCTCGCATAAACTCTCCGAATCGAATTAAAGGGTTGTCGATTTGATTAAAAATAGTGGGAGCTTTTAATAAAAGTCCTTACTAATATATAAAATGTATTTTGAAATATAGTACTAAAATTTCACTTTGCAAAATTCCTTGTAGAATATCCATGGCAAGTGGATCTCACTCCACCCTGTCCCTGAGAGCTATTCTTGAGAAGGACAAGCTCAACGGGACGAACTTCCTCGACTGGTACAAGAACCTGAGAATTGTTCTCAGGCAAGAGCGCAAGCTCTATGTCTTGGAAGGTGAAGCCCCCACAGAGCCGACCGGAAATGCTTCGAGAGCACATAGAGATGCTTACAAGAAGTATCAGGATGATACCTTGGATGTGGAATGCCTCATGCTTGCTACCATGTCCTCTGAGCTTCAGAAGCAACACGAGAGCATGTGTGGTTATGAGATAATCGGGCACCTCAAGAAAATGTTCGAGGGGCAAGCCCGGCAAGAGAGGTTTGACATATACAAGGCATTATTCCAGTGCAAAATGGGAGCTCGAGACTCAGTAGGGACTCACGTACTCAAGATAATTGGGTATATCGAGAACCTTGAAAGACTGGGTTTTCCCATGGGCCAAGAGTTGGCCACGGATCTGATCCTGCAATCGTTGCCGGACAGTTATGAGCAGTTCGTCTTGAACTATAACATGAATGAAATAGATAAGACACTGCCCGAGATCCTAGGCATGTTGCGAACTGCTGAAAATAATATGAAGAAGGTCAAGCCTGCTAGCCCCATACTGATGGTGCATAAAAGCAAGGGCAAGACTAAGGGATTCAAGAAGACTAAGATAGGATCTAAGTCTCATCTTGATCCCAAATTTTCTGCACTGAAAAAGAAAGGTCTGGCGAAAGAAGGAAAGTGCCACCACTGCGGTAAGGCATGGCATTGGAGGCGGAACTGTCCCCTCTATATTGAGGATCTGCAAAAGAAGAAAGGAAGTCTGACTTCCACTTCAGGTATTTATGTTATAGAGATAAACGTTTCTTCTCCTTCATCTTGGGTATTGGATACCGGATGCAGTTCTCACATTTGTACAAATGTGCAGGAACTGAGAAGGAGAAGAATGCTAGGTAAAGGGGAGGTAGACCTTCGCGTCGGGAATGGAGCAAGAGTTGCTGCCATCGCCGTTGGTGTCTATTGTCTTTCTTTTCCCACTGGGCTTGTAATAGAATTAGATAACTGTTATTTTGTTCCAGCCATAACTAGAAACATTATATCCATATCATGTCTTGACATGAAAGGCTTTTCATTTATAATTAAGAACAATTGTTGTTCGATTTTTATGAATGATGTTTGTTATGGTGTAGCCCAATTGTTTAATGGTTTATATGTTTTGAACTTAGACCATCCGATCTATAATGTAGAAAATGCTAAAAGACTAAAAACAAATGATTCAAATCCTACGTATCTTTGGCATTGTCGTTTAGGCCATATAAATGAGAAACGCATATCCAATCTCCATAAAGATGGACTATTGGACTCATTTGATTATGAATCATTTGAGAGATGCAAGTCATGTTTATTAGGCAAGATGACGAAAGCTCCTTTCACTAGTTGTAATGAGAGGGCCGATGATCTCTTGGGTATAATACATAGTGATGTATACGGACCCATGAGTTCTATGGCTAGAGGTGGGTTCTACTACTTCGTTACATTTACTGATGATTTTAGTAGATACGGATACGTGTTTCTTATGAAGAACAAATCCGAGACCTTTGAAAAGTTCAAAGTGTTTAAGAATGAAGTAGAAAACCAACTGGGAAAAAGGATAAAAGCACTCCGATCTGATCGAGGTAGCGAATATCTGAGTCATGAGTTTCGTGATCATCTGAAAGAGTGTGGTATTGTATCACAGCTCACTCCGCCTGGAACACCTCAACATAATGGTGTTTCTGAGAGGAGGAATCGTACCTTGTTAAACATGGTGTGATCGATGATGAGTCATGCAGATTTGCCCATTTCCTTTTGGGGTTTTGCTTTAGAGACTGCTGCTTTCACACTAAATCGAGTTCCAACGAAAACGGTTCTAAAGACACCATATGAGATATGAACTGGGAAGCGTCCTAGTATGTCGTTCATCAAGATTTGGGGTTGTGAGGCATACGTGCGACGTCAAATGCCTGACAAGTTGGAACCCAAATCGGATAAATGTTATCTAGTGGGGTATCCTAGGGAAACCAAAGGATAATACTTCTACTTACCGTCTGAGGGCAAAGTGTTTGTCGCAAGGACTGGCGTCTTTTTGGAGAAAGAGTTCTTATCCAGAAAGACTGCAAAGGTAGAACTTGAAGAAGTTCAAGAGCCACAAACAATGAACAAGCCGCAATTGGAACCTGAGCAAGGACTACAAGAAGTTGTAGCTGGAGAGCCTGCTCAAGAAACACAAGTCCTACGTAGATCTGGTAGACCAAGATTTGAGCCTGAGAGATATGGATTTCTCATGACTCAAAAAGGTAATGTGTTGCTTATGGATCATGATGATAAGCCTGCAACCTACCAAGAGGCTATGAATGGACCAGACTCCGAGAAGTGGCTTGAGGCCATGAAATCTGAAATGGACTCCATGTACACAAACCAAGTTTGGACCTTGGTGGAACCACCTGAAGGGGTACGACCCATTGGGTGCAAATGGGTCTTCAAGAAGAAGACCGGCATGGATGGGAATGTACAGACATTCAAAGGCCAGCTGGTGGCTAAAGGTTTCAGGCAAATTCATGGTGTTGACTATGATGAGACTTTTTCCCCTGTGGCCATGGTCAAGTCCATCAGAATTCTACTTGCTATTGCTGCGTACTATGACTACAAGATCTGGCAAATGGATGTCAAAACGGCTTTCCTTAATGGAAACCTCCTTGAGGAAGTGTACATAACACAGCCCGAGGATTTTGTATCTCCAAGTGAAGCCACTAAAATATGCAAGTTGAATCGATCCATTTATGGATTGAAACAAGCTTCTCGAAGTTGGAATCTGCATTTTGATGAGAAGATCAAAGAGTTTGGTTTCATCAAGAACGAAGATGAGCCTTGTGTTTACAAGAAGATTAGTGGGAGCATTGTTGTCTTCCTGATATTGTATGTAGATGACATACTGCTGATCGGGAATGACATTCCGACCCTAAAAGTTGTAAAGAACAACCTAGGGAACTGCTTTTCTATGAAAGACTTAGGTGAAGTGACTTACATACTTGGTATTAAGATCTATAGAGATAGATCGAAGAAGGTGCTGGGTTTGACCCAGAGTACATACATTGACAAGGTGTTGAAACGGTTCAACATGCTTGAGTCCAAGAAAGGATTCTTACCCATGTCACATGGTGTGAGTCTCTCTAAGGACCAGTGTCCTAAATCTTTGGAAGATAAGGACCGCATGAAGATGATTCCATATGCTTCGGCAATTGGATCAATCATGTACGCAATGTTATGCACTCGACCCGATGTCTCTTATGCTTTGAGCATGACGAGCAGGCATCAGTCTGATCTTGGTGATGGTCACTGGATAGCTGTCAATAATATCCTAAAGTACTTAAGAAGGACTAAGGATATGTTCTTGGTGTATGGTGGAGAGGAAGAGCTCTTTGTAAATGGTTACACGAATGCTAGCTTCCAAACTGATAGGGATGATTCAAAGTCTCAATCAGGTTTTGTATTTTGCCTTAATGGAGGAGCTGTAAGTTGGAAGAGTTCCAAGCAGGAGACAGTTGCCGATTCTACGACAGAAACTGAGTATATTGCTGCCGCAAATGCGGCAAAGGAGGATGTGTGGATTAGGAAATTCATCGGCGAGCTAGATGTAGTTCCTAGCATTGTTGGTCCCGTAGTTCTCTGCTGTGACAACAACGGTGCAATTGCCCAAGCTAAGGAACCTAGATCTCATCAGCGCTCCAAGCACATACTTCGGAGGTTCCATCTTATTCGAGAGATTGTCGATCGAGGAGATGTGAACATTTGCAGAGTACCGACTGAAGAAAACACAGCGGATCCACTGACAAAGCCTCTTGCGCAAAAGAAGCATGATGGTCATGTTAGATCAATGGGTATTAGATACCTGAATGATCGTCTTTAGTGGGAGCCTTGTGGATTGTATGTTTGTCGGTTGTTTATTCATTTGATGAATTGTGTTATGTGCTATATGTTTCATTTTACATTTATGGCAAGTTCTTTTATTATGTCAACCGTTTCTATTTGATAGACTAATTAACATAATGAATGCCCTTAGAATGTTTGCTTCCATAGGAATTCAAGTACGTGACTTGAATGTGAGGGTCTATGTTTAAATGAAGCTTCATTCTTAAATGGTCCCTGGTCGAGGTATCATCCTAGAAATTTAGGGCGAGGATGAGACCATAAGACCAGCATGTGCGTTGACTGATGACCGGTTCTCACAGGTCATGATATTGTGATATCAAGTCATCACATGGGTACTTGTTGAGAACAAGTTGTGCTGGACAGGCCCACCATGAGACTACTTTGTGGATTGTTATATGAATGTGTCACAAGTAGGTCTCATCTGACAATGATGTTTGTAGTTCTTTGACCTGAAGTCACGGCATTCATCAAGTGAGGAAGAGCGTACTTTGATGCCATCTAAAGTCTTCTCTTGAGAAAGGTTGACGATAAGTGTGGTTATTGGGTATGTTATGAATCATTTGGATGTTTGTGTGTGAGCAGAAATGGGATTTATCCTCCTTTATGACAGGAGTTACATCCATGGGCCCCATTGATGGAATGAGACTGAGAAATGCATGGCCATGCTTGGTTGAGTCAATATATGATATTGAGCTCACCAATTTCAGACAGTCTATTCTAGATCAGGAAATTGGGATTGAACAATCATGAGGGTGACACGATCCATGCCTCTAGTTCTATCCGGATGTAAGGGATAAAGGAACATGACAACACTGATACATTGGTCATGACAGGCTTATTGAGTTATGAACTCTTATTGCTTGGGTAGCAATGATGTATTGCTAGATATCGCTTATTGTTTGTGAGACTTTTGTTGATACTTTGTGATCAAGTGGGAGACTGTTGGAGTTTCTGAGGTGATCTCAAAGCAATCAATAGTTAGTCTTGCTGCCAACGCAATATGAGCCTATAGGGTTGCACATAAAAGCATTTGGAGAAATTGGAGAAGGATTGTGTTGGCCTTACTCATATTGGATATGAGTGGAGGACCAATCCTGTGACTGCTTGGAATTAAGTTGAGAATGTCTCAACGGGAAATCATTTAAAGGGTTTAAACGAATGGGTATTTACTTGACAAATTCGGCTAAAGGGTTTAACCGAACTGCGTCAAATTCGGCTAAAGGGTTTAACCGAATTAGCTTGATTCGACTAATCAAATTCGGCTAAAGTGTTTAACCGAAATTGTAATAGATTTGACTAAAGGGTTTAGCCGAATCATGTCAGTTCGACGAAATGGTTTCGACGAATTGATATAGCCGAATTTATATAGACGAATTCGTCAAAATGGTTTCGCCGAATCTGAGTCGAATTCGGTTATATTGTTTAGTCGAATTCGGTGAATATAAATCTGGACAGAAATGTTCTATTTTTCCTCTGGTCTGCGGATAGCCTTTTCTATACCTTGCGTATAAAAGGAATGTGATTAGGTCTTCGAAACATACGGTTTTAGATCGAGCCTTTTCGCGATTTCTGTAGAGCCGAAGACGGAAGTGTTCTGATCGCTCTTGTTCCGTCCGCCGACCTAATCTCCGCCGACAGTCGCCGCCTTCCCTTCAACGGATCTAGCAGTTTGTGGGGACGCAGAGGACGTTCTTTCTCCGACCCATTCCTTGTTCGACAAGGCTTTGGGGTTCTCCATCGTTCGTGTGGATCGTTGTAGAGGAGCCGATACATTTCAGTTCTTGGAACTCAGATTTTGTCTACCCGATTTCATCTTGGAGCACCTTGGTTGAGTATTGACTCAATCCCGCGAAGGTATATTGCATTTGCTTTCCTAATCTCTTGATTCATGAGATCTGCAAGTTCCTTACTCTTTGGGTTGTTCTAGTATTTCTTCCGCTACGCACATTTGATGTGTTCATGTCATTATGAATGGCATTTAGAAAACCCCAGCAAATCCACCCCAAACTACCCAAAAGTCACTTGTGGGGGTATTTCATGTGACATAAAATCAGTATTCAAAGTTTGACAACATTTGGATGAGGGTTGATCTCCAAAATCCATCAAATGCACCTTTGTTCTAATATCCCCTAGTTTGACCAATTTTGGGTTACTCAATTACTCAACCAAATCAATCTCAAATGGGATGAAATTTTCACCAGAGTCATGTCATGACCCTAAGGACCACCCACCAAAATTTTGAAGGATTTAGAGGTCTCTAGACCCTAAAATTAAATCACAAACCTTTTATTAAATTTCTACAGAAACTATAGAAAAAGGTTCTCGAAAAATTCTCATTTTTGGATATGTTGAGGGTAAGGGTAAGTCTAGTCTATGCTCCAACTTTCAAAGCATTTGGATTTCTAGATTAGTGGGGGCACTCAAATCAATCTCTGGTCAACCCTATATATAGGTTGCACCATTTTGAGTGCTGCAGTCAAACCAGTGGGCCAAATCGGCTCAAATCAATTTTAAATTAAACTAGACCCAAAGATCTACAACTTTTGTCTCTGACTATTTTTCCTAAAATGGCCTGTAAGCGGTTAAATTTTCAGTTTCAAAAACGTACATCTCCAAGGGAAAATATGACGTTAATAAATCACAAAATTATTAATCTATCTAAATGGAGGGCATCGGTTCATCTTCTCCAATCATCCAACGGTCACGATTGACCCATCTTGTACCAACTTGGGAGGTGATTTCCCGGCCACCTAGATGCTCTCTCGGTCGGCCAATGCCTCCACCACCTCCGTTGAGGTGGCGACCGATGATGTACGGTGGTTGGCCGGCCGGAGGCGGCCGGAATCGGGAATTTGAACCAGAGAAGAAAAGCTTGAACACAAGCTTTCGGCCATGCTGATCTAATACAAATTGACCCCAAATCTAGCGGCCAAAATGAGGAGATCTACCCACTAAGAAATAGATGATATGAGAGAACCTGAATGACTACTTGTAGCCATGCCGATCGCCGGTCCACCATGGTTGGTCGAGAGCTCTTGGGTGTCATGCCGATATGCGCTTAGATGATGGATTTATTCTGGAAAATGGGGGGAAACTCATTCTCTTCACCCCTTGAGCCCTTTTATAGAACAAATCCTGGTAGGGGAGAGATGAAGCTTGGGATTCCTCCATTAACACCATTCATGGTGAAAATTTCGGCCATCCTCAAAGATCATCCAATTTATCCCCCATAAGAGTTGGAAAACCCTTTTAATAGTCTCCTAATTGATATGGGGGAATGAATCCCCATCAATTGTGAGGACTTTTGGCCTCCCTTGGCCATGAATTTGGCCACCAAAATGAGTCTCGTCCGTCTCTTGTCGGTTGATCTACCGTCGGCGCTAGTGCTAGCGCCAGCGCTAGCATCTCGACAGCGTAACACTCGCCGGTTCGGCAACTGCCGCCAACGCTGGTGATAGCGCTCTGCGCTAGCGCTAGCGCCTTCATTAGGGTCTCGAAGGTATACGGTTTGCCTCAGCAGTTTGGCATTCATCTCAGCGGTTCACCTAAACCACCTCCGCCAACGCTAGCCTCTAGCGCCGGCGCCAGCGCCGTATTCAATACACCCCCTTCTTTCTACGATAGGATAATTGGGGTGTTATGAGGGGACCCCCTTAATGGGTTAGACATGCTATGGAGGGTCATGGATCATGGTGACGCCCTAAAGCAAACCCTATGCTCGATAACTAGAAACTACTATCCGCAGACCATGGTGATTTTCACCTCAAGCCTAAGCTCTTATGATCTCTTCACGCATCCTAGGATTTTGTCATGACCTAGTCATGACAAAACCATCATAGGGGGTCTAGTTATTTGGGGTATGCTACTGATGAGTCCTGATCATATACACTTTTATGGACTCATCTGGGCCATTTATTCAGTCATTTCACCGCACTTTAGCCCTGTTATAGTTCATATTGATCAGTCTATGCTAGGTGCACTTCTAGGCCCATTTTGGTGTGATTTCATTGCTTTTCTTCATTAGTAGTTTTCTTGCGTGTTAGGTGCCACTTTCAGTGGCTGGATTCGTGGTTGTGCTGGAATTGGAGTCGTGCAGGTGTTCCCGGTGCAATTCTGCACAGGAACACTGCGCACGATCACCGGTTCTATTGCGCACGACCACTGGTCGTGCGCCACTGATCGTGTGCACTTAACCCCTTTTTCATGAGTTCTGTTTGGTGCAGTGCGCACGACCATCTACGATAGTGCGCACGACCACCGGTCGTGCGCCACTGTTCGTGCGCACTTATCATCAATTTTATGAGTTCTGTTTCAGTTAGTGCGCACGACCACCTACGATAGTGCGCACGACCACCGGTCGTGCGCCACTGGTCGTGCGAACATGTTATTTTATAATTTCTGTCTTTGCAGGTTCCGTCCAGGCAGAACGCACGATCACCGAATTCTAGTGCGCACGACCACTGGTCGTGCGCCAATGACCGTGCGCACTGTTTATTCCAGCGCCTATAAATTCCGCTGCTCGCGATTTAGGTCAGATCCATCGTCTTTTTCCGCCGTTCCTGTTCCAGTTCCGTCTGTCTTCGCCCCTCCACCGCCGCCCACCATATGGAGGTGCTCCGGGCTTGTTCTTCACGCCAATCTTGAGCCGGAGTTTCCTCTCGGCCTCCTCCTTCATCCAAGAGCTTCAAAGAGAGATCTAGCCGCCATCTCCATCGAGCAAGAGGAAGTTTGCAACCTCTACCGGATCGTGACACGAAGAAGACGGGTCCATTGGAGAGTCGTGACAGCTCTCTCTACCCCGGACGTAGTTGCGGACCGAGCTTGGACGCGGATTGACAACCCGGCGATTCCAACCGTGAATCTACAACGAGACTTCAGATTCGGTCGATTTCTTGCCTTGTTCTCCTCTTATTGATTGTTGTATTAGTTAGATCTTTTGTATTTTGATGAAGAACACTATAGACCTTGCTATTTAAAGTTATTTCATGTCTATGTGAAATACCTTTTTTGTTTATTTGTGTGCTTGAGGTGCGCCCCATTCCATCCTCCATCCCGCCGTCACGTCCGGTGCCGCACTAGCAATTGCTAGTGGCGTGCTTGTCGAAGAGGTGCTTGCGACCCTCACTCCGCTAGCCTACTCGTCCATCCGCCTACCGAAGCGTGGCATCGCGGCCCGTATTTCATCCCGCCTAACGAAGCAGTGCGCTCAAGGTCTGCACAGTTCGATTCTGCTTGCCTACTCGTCCATCCGCCCTTTCGACGCAGCGCACTCAAGGCCTGCCTAGTCTCCATCCCGCCAAGCGAAGCATTGCATAGCGGCATTGCATAGGAGTAGTTGATAGCTTTTATTTTATTTTCCAAAAGCCAACCCAACTCCCCCGCATTCCATCCGATTTAAGGACTTCAATCTCAAGTCCTTCCTCGAAACCTAACTCCACCTTACTGTGTTCCTTGAGAGATTCGATACTTGGGGATTTACTTCCTCATATTATTACTTGACAACGACCGGTTCACTGTCGTTCGGATCGCAGTCTCGCTACCGCCTATAGCGGTGTACAGGATTTGCGCATCAAGTTTTTGGCGCCGTCGCCGGGGAACACAGACGTGTGAGTTTTCTTGAGAGGGAGAGCCGAGAGATAGTAGTTCTTCTAGTGTGTATAGCCGCCTTTTTAATTTTTGTTTGCTTTTTACTTATTTACTGCTTGTTTTTATTTCTTTCCCTCTTATTTTTAAAGTTTTAGGCAAGTCTAATCCAAGAAGTTTTATTAGTTTGTGTAAATTTTCTTGCAAAGAATTTCAGTCTCGTTATATCTGCTTTAATTATCAAATATGTCGTCATGGGATATTTCACCTGGCTTTAATGATAAGATGGTTTATTATATAGACCAAATGAATGAGTTGAATGCTAGGCAGTGTAGGAACATTGTTTGCTTGTTGTGTCGAGGAGAGGGTCATGAATTGAAGGACTGTCCTAGTCTTTTCAAGCCTGACCTCCACTCCTCCACTCAGGACAACATTGTCCCTATCGCTCATTCTTTACCCATGGAGGCAATTGTGCCCTCTACCCCTGAGCTTGTCTCGTGCACGGACTCCTCACTCCCTGTTTATGGCTTCACTCTCAGTGATGATGATCACTCATCTGTTAGCCAACAAGGAGAGGAATGGGAGCTCCTAGATGCACCTGAGTGTGATGAGGAAAGTATTCTTTCCATCGGAGAGGCTTTAGCAGATCTTTTTGCGGAGGAACCGAATATTTTTGTCCCTCCAGTTTCTTTGCATGATTTTTCTACACATATTCTTTATGATCCTGTCGAAGTAAAGGAGCTGGGCGATGCTTCTGACTCAGAGGGTGCTCCAAAGTGGGATGAGGATGTCATTTTCCCTGAGGAGGAGAATGAATACTTTGAACACGATGATGCACCTCGGTGGGATGAGGAGGATACTCTCTCTGATGAGGAGGTTTGCCCTTCTTCATGGGACGAGGAGGTCCAAATCACCACTGAGGCTCCTGAGTTCTCAAGTCCCCCTCGCTATGATATTTACGATGATGATAGCGATCTACCCTTGGATCTTGCTGGGAGTAAAACCGGGATCACTCCCCAGATTGTTGATGATTTACGTTTTTCTTCTCGTTTCTTTCTGGACCCCCCTTCTTCTTCCGAGCCTGTGCAGGTTGAGTCTTTACAGGTGCCCCAGGAGGACTTGGAGCTTTTTGCTCAAGTCAATGATGAGAGTATCCTCTCATGTGAGGAGGTTTATTCCCCCTCCGTTGAGGAAGCTCCACCCATTGCCTTTTCCTCCTGCTGCCTCCCTGTTGACGATACCTTGCTAGGCAAGGATGTGTTTTGTGAGATGAGTGAGGACCAGGCCTCCTCCTTTTCTTACATTCTCTACCCTCTACCTGTGAGGAGCAGGTGTCTATATTTAGGTAGAGGGGTGACTGCTCTGTCTCCGTATCGGTACCCGCTACCGATGCGCATATTAGAACAGTTACCTGTGCACTTTTCTTTTCATAGGCCTATAAGCTAGAACTGTACAAAATCTGAATAAGTCGTGCTGGGATGACAATAACCCCAGTAGTTATCTTACTTTTCATGCATTTTATTTTATTCAATCCTGTTTAGTTAGCTGTAGTATTGTAGTTTATCTTTTTCTGTTTCTTTTGTTTTGCGGAGCTGACCCCTGCAGGTACTTCTTCTGGATGGCGGATGCTGCAGCTTAGTCGTGGTTTAAACGCCAATCTTCTGGTGTGCTCATTTCTGAGCACTGGGTACTCTCTTTCCCTAGCTTTTTCTGATTTTCATTTCATATATTCTGTGGATTGTTTAGTTTAAGTCTGGGGGAGAGTAGTTTTGTTTACCCGCTCACATGCACTATTGCACTGCATGCTAGAAGATTTCATTTAAATTGTTGTTCATTTTCATTGCACACCACATCACCCACTTGAGCGCGTACTCATCTGTTTGCTTGCTCTGTTGTGAATTTAATTCTTCTGCTTATTTGGGAAAGTCTAGGTGATGGCTTAGGACTATGTAGCAGAGTAAATAGTTGACTCTAGTAGTGCTCCTAGTCGAGTGCTCGGTTGCATAGAAATTTGTGTAGAATAGACTTCTTTTTATACTATGGTTTTATATTTTTCTCTATTAGTGTAAATGTTGTTTACTCTACTCAAATGGTGAATCCGGTGTGAATCAAACGGTAGCGTAGGGATGTGTGTAAACGATCGCTAGACTCGTATTGCTTGAGTCGGGAGAAAGGAGAATCTTTCTCGGTGGCTAGAACTTGCCCCAAGCGATTCTTGAAGCATGGGTATACGGTTAGTCAATTGTGTGAATGTGATATAGGCCATCATTTTGGCCCGGTTGAGCCTTTGTGCCTATCCCTACCGCTATATCCTCGCTAGCCCAGTTGTGCCTACCCGTTCTTTGATTCAGCCCCACTTTTATTTCACCAAAGCCCAAAAGCCAATCCTAGTACCACACCCAAATCTGAGCTTTAGCTGTTTATTATTTTCATGAGTTGGGTTGTTGATGTGGTAATATGTTTGTGAAGATGTGGATGTGTCATTTTGTTTATTTGCTGAAAATGATAAGAAAAGAAAAAAAAATGAGAAAAAGAAAAGAAGTTAAAAAGAAAGGAAAGAGAAGGAGTGTTTAATTGAAAATCTTTATGTATAGATTTATGTTTGGGAGTAGGCGGTGCACGCACCCATGCTATTAAGTCCAAGTCTGCGGGTGTTGTGTACCCGCGTGTTTGTGTGGTGAATGAGGATAGTTTCCTGCATTAGCTCATTTGGGTTTAGTATTTGAACCATCGTCTTTATCATTGTATACCTCACATAAACCCAAGCCCCATTTAAAACCTAAAGTCCTATTGATTCACGCATTTGAGTCAAACCAGTGCCGTGGAGAGAATGTGAGCGGGCAAGCCTATGGTCACCGACACCGATGGATTTCAGTGGAGTTTTTCCCGCATCCCGATCTTGAGCAATGCTCGTCTCAGCGCTTAGTTTACTTTCTCCGTATGCATGACCGAATGATTCACCGTTGTTCACCATTTTGAGTAGTTGTAATATGCTTTTACTCTTTTAGAAATTTATAAACTGTTTTTATAATCAGAAATCTTTTCTACTATTTTTCTTATGCACGTGAGCATGCGACTTCGCATGGTACTCTGTATTGTAGTTTTAAGCCATCTACTGTTCTTTCCTAGTTCGCTTAGAATTTGTTTGCTCGGGACGCGCAAACAGTTAAGTCTGGGGGTGTGATGAGTCCTGATCATATACACTTTTATGGACTCATCTGGGCCATTTATTCAGTCATTTCACCGCACTTTAGCCCTGTTATAGTTCATATTGATCAGTCTATGCTAGGTGCACTTCTAGGCCCATTTTGGTGTGATTTCATTGCTTTTCTTCATTAGTAGTTTTCTTGCGTGTTAGGTGCCACTTTCAGTGGCTGGATTCGTGGTTGTGCTGGAATTGGAGTCGTGCAGGTGTTCCCGGTGCAATTCTGCACAGGAACACTGCGCATGATCACCGGTTCTATTGCGCACGACCACTGGTCGTGCGCCACTGATCGTGTGCACTTAACCCCTTTTTCATGAGTTCTGTTTGGTGCAGTGCGCACGACCATCTACGATAGTGCGCACGACCACCGGTCGTGCGCCACTGTTCGTGCGCACTTATCATCAATTTTATGAGTTCTGTTTCAGTTAGTGCGCACGACCACCTACGATAGTGCGCACGACCACCGGTCGTGCGCCACTGGTCGTGCGAACATGTTATTTTATAATTTCTGTCTTTGCAGGTTCCGTCCAGGCAGAACGCACGATCACCGAATTCTAGTGCGCACGACCACTGGTCGTGCGCCAATGACCGTGCGCACTGTTTATTCCAGCGCCTATAAATTCCGCTGCTCGCGATTTAGGTCAGATCCATCGTCTTTTTCCGCCGTTCCTGTTCCAGTTCCGTCTGTCTTCGCCCCTCCACCGCCGCCCACCATATGGAGGTGCTCCGGGCTTGTTCTTCACGCCAATCTTGAGCCGGAGTTTCCTCTCGGCCTCCTCCTTCATCCAAGAGCTTCAAAGAGAGATCTAGCCGCCATCTCCATCGAGCAAGAGGAAGTTTGCAACCTCTACCGGATCGTGACACGAAGAAGACGGGTCCATTGGAGAGTCGTGACAGCTCTCTCTACCCCGGACGTAGTTGCGGACCGAGCTTGGACGCGGATTGACAACCCGGCGATTCCAACCGTGAATCTACAACGAGACTTCAGATTTGGTCGATTTCTTGCCTTGTTCTCCTCTTATTGATTGTTGTATTAGTTAGATCTTTTGTATTTTGATGAAGAACACTATAGACCTTGCTATTTAAAGTTATTTCATGTCTATGTGAAATACCTTTTTTGTTTATTTGTGTGCTTGAGGTGCGCCCCATTCCATCCTCCATCCCGCCATCACGTCCGGTGTCGCACTAGCAATTGCTAGTGGCGTGCTTGTCGAAGAGGTGCTTGCGACCCTCACTCCGCTAGCCTACTCGTCCATCCGCCTACCGAAGCGTGGCATCGCGGCCCGTATTTCATCCCGCCTAACGAAGCAGTGCGCTCAAGGCCTGCACAGTTCGATTCCGCTTGCCTACTCGTCCATCCGCCCTTCCGACGCAGCGCGCTCAAGGCCTGCCTAGTCTCCATCCCGCCAAGCGAAGCATTGCATAGCGGCATTGCATAGGAGTAGTTGATAGCTTTTATTTTATTTTCCAAAAGCCAACCCAACTCCCCCGCATTCCATCCGATTTAAGGACTTCAATCTCAAGTCCTTCCTCGAAACCTAACTCCACCTTACTGTGTTCCTCAAGAGACCGACACTCGGGGATTTTCCCCATTATTATTACTTGCGCGACCGGTGCACTTGCCGAATCATCGCATCAGTTACAAAGGGTATATTAGACCAAGCTCTTCACTGCGGAGTGCACTGGTGTTGTTTGTGAAGAAGAAGAAGGATGGTAGCATGTTTTTGTGTATCGACTACTGAGTGTTGAAAAAGTTGACTATCAAGAAAAAGTACCTGATCCCACGTATCGATGATCTCTTCGATTAGCTAGTTGGGTCGATAGTGTATTCCAAGTTAGACTTGAAGTCAGGGTACTATCAGTTAAGAATTTGGGAAGAGAACATTCCAAAGATGGCCTTTGGAATAAGATATTGACGCTTCAAGTTTTCCGTGATGTCGTTTGGTTTGACGAACGCGACATCAATGGTCATGGATGTGATGAACATGGTTTTCCGAAGATACCTGGATATGTTAATGGTGATCATTATAGACGATATCCTTGTGTATTCGAAATCGGGTGTGAAGCATGAGACTCATCTATGGATAGTTCTGCAGACCTTGAGGGAGAACCGGTTTTATGCCAAGTTCTCAAAGTGAAAGTTTTGGTTTGAGGAGGTAGCTTTTTTAGGTCACGTGAATAGTAACAAGGTGGCGATGGACCCTGCAAAAACTGAAGAACATAGCCTTTGTTTGAAATTGGTCCGTATTTTCTTTTCGGATAAAAATGTTGATGAAATATTAATATGTGGCTAATTTCAAATGACGAGTAGGACTATAAATATGATGTGGCGGTGACTAGGAGGGAGAAATTTCAGAAAATCATTTAACTTTAAAATTTCCATTAAGTTTATTGATATAGAAATTTCCATTAAGTTGTTTTAATCATTTTACTACACATTTTTTTCGCCAAGCGATGAGTTCGTGAGAAGATGGTGTAACACCCCTGGTTTTCTGTATCTGAGAGATAGCACCGGTGTTAGGTGTTAACGCGGGCGTTAGTTGCAGCCCTTTTGCGATTGTGTTAGTCGAAGGGAGTTCGACGAAGGGAGTTTCGTCAAACGGAGTCCTGTTCGACGAAGGGAGTTCGTCAAACGGAGATCGATGAAGAGAGTTCGGAACCGCTGGGATGTTGAGTTGGCTTCATTCATCGAAGGGAGTTCGACGAAGGGAGTTTCGTCGAACGGAGTCCCGTTCGACAAAGGGAGTTCGTCGAACAGAGATCGACGAAGAGAGTTCGGAACTGCTGGGACGTTGAGTTGGCGTCGCTCGTCGAAGGGAGTTCGACGAAGGGAGTTTCGTCGAAGGGAGCTCGTCAAAGGGAGCTCAACGAAGGGAGTTCGTCGAAGGGAGTTCGACGAAGAGCTAGCACGGGCGCTAACGCCGGCGTTAGCTGACGGAACCTGTTCCATAAGTAGCATTTCCTGGACGTCTGATCTGTTTGGATCTTGATCCTATGGTCTAGATAAGTGTGCACTAAGGTTTTATTTAGGGCAGAGAAGTTCTATTCTCTCTTTCGTTAAGTCCCACATGTGTTTGGAGGTCAGAAACCTGCGACCTGCTCTGTAATGAAGATTTCTGCAAGTATCAATAAAGATTGAAGTTTTTCATGTGCTTCTGGTTGTTGGCTATTGCTTTGAGTTATTCCATTCCTGCTCTCTCCTAGATCTCCGGAAAATTTTCACATGGTATCAGAGCGAGGTTGGAGTGGATAGAGTAGTGTATAACTCAAAGTTGCCATTGCCTTTGTGAAGAAGGAACCAGTGGTAGATCCATGGAAGCTAGAGGTCTTGGAATTGAGATGCTCAACTCGACTAACTTCAAGAAGTGAATGTCGTGTATGCAGAGTTATCTTCTGGGTGAGGACCTCTAGGAGGTTGTTGGAGGAGACAGTACTAAGGAAGTTGTCCCAGTTGGGGATAATGGTCATGAGGTGAGGAACTGGAGGAGGATTAATGTGAAAGCAGAATTCACTCTGAAGAGGGCAATATCACCTGACCTATTCGATCACATCTTGGGGTGTGGATCAGCTGCGGAGATCTAGAGAGCCCTAGATGGGCTGTTTAACAAGAAGAATGTAGCGAGGCTACAGTTTCTGGAAAATGAGCTGGCTAGGTCGGCTCAGGGTGATCTTTCTATCTCTACGTTCTTTCTGAAGATGAAGAACCTGTGCGCTGAGATTTCAGCACGGGATCCTGATGAGCCAATTTCTGAGGCAAAGCTGAAGAGGCACATCATTCGTGGCTTGCGGAAGTAGTATGTGGCCTTTGTGACGTCAGTACAGGGTTGGGCAAATCAGCCATCTCTACTGGAGCTGGAGAATCTGCTTGCGTCGCGGGAGAGCTTAGCAAGGCAGATGGCGGGGGTGTCAGTGTCTGGGGGAGATGGTGAGGTTCTCTTCACAGGGAAGAAGAAGAAATGGGATAAGAAGAAGAAGACCGCTGGAGGCTATGGGCCTTCAACTTCTGGAAAGCAGGAGAGGGGATATGCTCCTAAGGCTGAAGGGAAGAAGAAGGGAGAAGGACCCAAATACTTCAGGTGCGGGAAGCTTGGTCACATCAGGAAGGATTGTCGGGTGAATCTTCAGCCAGGGCATGCTGCTGCAGGAAAGGAGGAAGCTGAGGCCAGGAAGAATGATGGAGGATGGGTGTTGGAACATGGTCTTCCGCATCTCCTAGGTTTGAGAATAACAAATCTCATGTGTATTTGATCTTGTGTGTTTAAGTGTGCATGATAAGAAAGTCTAGATGACTCAAGGATTACATAAGAAGCTTGCCCCCAAATTTGAGCCAACAAATCCAAAACATCTACTAGCGCTGGCGGTAGTACTAGCGCAGGCGCTAGCTGCTGTTCGATGAACTGTTAGCATCGCTCGACGAAACTCTCATCATGGCGTTCGACGAAACTTCGCTCGATGAAATCTTAGCGGCGTTCGACGAATTCTCGTTCGACGAAATATTGGCTCGAAGCGCAATTGCCGGGAGAACTTATAGAAGGAGATAGCGCCAGGCGATATCCGATAGCGTAGGTGATAGCGAGGAGCACAGTAGGCAAGGGAGAATTGTTTCCTCGGATTGAAGATTCTGCCACGCAGAATGTGTCCTAATATGGGATAGCGTCGACGGTACCGCTAGCGCAGGCGCTAGCGCTGAGGCTATAAAAAGGACGTCTCTTCTCTCGTTTAGAGACACAGATCAGAGATATATCAGAGAGAGATAGAGTGCTAGAATTCCAGAGGCTATCTTGGCCGAAAGTTGATGTCCTACCAAAGTTCTGCAAACTTCTGAAGGAGAATCTCATCACGCCGGATCCAAACGAAGTCCGCTTCTACAACGCTTAATCTACAGTGGATCTTCGTCTCCAACTTTAGAAGTTCATCAAGAGGGAGTTTTTATTTTCATTTCATATTTTTCTTATAAACGGTTAGTGAAATCGCCTCGTGTTGGCGACTAGGTCTGGGTAGGACTTAGGGGGAAAACTCGCCTCGTGTTGGCGACTAGATCTAGGCTAGGTCTAGGGGGTGCTCGAGGCCACATCCGGGGAAGGGTTGGCTAGAGCGGCTTGAGGCCGAATCCAGTGAGGATAAGGCTAGGGCCACCGGTTCGTAGGGATGCGAATCGGGATAGAAAACAAAAAGAATTTACTATTCATCGCCACCGATTTCTAGCGTCATAGAAGTCAACTTTTGTAAAACTTTATTTGATATTAATAAAGCATGTCTCTACTTTATTTCAATTATTTTACTTGACTTCTTATAACTTTATTCTTGCATTATTACAAAGCTTTTTAAAATATAACTTAAGTTTTTGAAAACCCTTATTCACCCCCCCCCCCCTCTAAGGGCGTCTACCGATCCAACAAGTGGTATCAAAGCCAGGTTATTCCAAATCGGCTTAACAACCGGGAATAATGGCGTCTCATGATCTCGCTTTTCCTGAGGGTCAAGGGGTTAGTCGACCACCTCTCTTTACTGGGTCAGATTTTAACTACTGGAAAAATTGAATGATGTGTTTTCTTATGACCATGGATGTAGAAGTATGGAACATGGTAGAAGTTCGGTACTCTCCTCCTACAACTGTAGTGGGAGAGGCAACATTAGCAAAACCAAAAGATAAATGGGACGATAATGATCAACTAAGGTGTAAAAATAGTGCTAAAGCAATGAACGCTTTATATTGCGCTTTAAATAGGACTGAGTTTAATAGAATTTCTGCATGCACAACTGCTTATGATATTTGGAATCAATTGTAAGTAACTCATGAAGGTACATCGCAGGTGAAAGATGCAAAGCTATTCCAACTGGAATCTGAATATGAAAAATTCAGGATGGATACCGAAGAGGACATTAACTCGATGTACACCCGCTTCACCAAGATCGTCAATGCTTCAAAGGCACTTGGAAAGACCTACTCAGACGGGGACTTGGTGAGGAAAATTCTTCGTTCCTTACCTCCAAGGTTCAATCCAAAGGTGACAGCCATCTCAGAGTCGCACAACTTAAGAATGCTCCAGATCGAGAACCTTATTGGGAATCTCAAAACCCATGAGGTAGAACTCCAGATTCAACACATTCCGCAAATACTTCCAAAAGGATACTCGGCGAAAGGGATCTTCCTCTTCATCAAGGAAAGAAAAAGGAAGCGAAGATGAAGAAGAAAGACCACCACCAGAGTGCTACCACTGCAGAAAGACCGGGCACTGATAAAGTAGTTTTTATATAAGTTTTTAATAGAAAATTTTGTAATTATTTAATATGAATTTTCCTTTTTATGTCAATTTTAGGTTATAAGTAGTTCTTTTTGTAATTTTGATTCTAACTTAGCCTAATTTTAATATTTGCAGATTTCTAGGACAAATCGGGAAAAATCACATGTCACGCCCTCGGTCACGCCCGTGACCAAGGGCGTGTAACCTGAAGATCAGTCCAGAGTCGCAGCCGTGCTGTTGAGCTAGTCCACACCCAGTCACGCCCCAGGTCACGCCCGTGACCCAAAGTCACGCCCGTGACCGGGGGCGTGTAATTTTAGCATCTGCCACGTGGAGCCGCCGTCGAGACGAGAAGCTGCCGTTGAGAAGTCAACTTGAGTCACGCCCGTGACCCAAAGTCACGCCCGTGACCTTCCCGCGTGATCCAAGCACGCCGCCGCGCCGTCTGGCTAGCCCATGCCGCATTAAATGAAGCCGTCCTGAGTCACGCCCGTGACCCAATTGTCACGCCCGTGACATGTGCGATTTTCTCCCGCCGTCACGCCAAGCCCACGCCGCGACCGGATCCGATGCTGCAGAGATTACACGCCCTAGGTCACGCCCGTGACCGAGGGCGTGTAACATGAAATTTTTGCCTATAAATTCAGAGGCTCTCCTTGAGTTCAAGGTTCAGAATTTTGGAGTGGGGAAGGTGCTGCTGGAGCCAATCTTGAGTAGTTTTCCTTTTTCATGTTCATGTTCATGTCTCTTTATTTTCATGCTCTCTTCCTTTTCTAATGCAATGTATTAGCTTTCCTTTAGTGCAATAGTCTAGTTTAAGCTTGTAATCTTGTTTTTCCTAGCTTGCAATTTCCTTTCTTAAGTCTTGTAATAGTTTTTCATTTAAATAAAAAAAATAGTTTGTTCTCTTTATTTTGTCTCCTCCTTAGCTAAAATTTCTTAATATGCATTTTTATTTTTCTTCCTCTTCCCCCTCCACCATGATTAACTAATCCTCATTAGTACTCGATCTAAATGATCCGAGGATGAGTTAGACAAGTTATGATTTTCTAAAGTTTTCTTTTTCCGTTTTTATTAACACTTGAATTATCCTTGATTTTTAATTAGTGAGGCCATACTTTCGATATATGGTTTTCGCTTAAGTTTTCATATTTAGTTAGCCGAGAGGCTCAAAGTATGAATCGATCACTCAAGGGTAAAGAGAGTTGCACGCACCCCTCGAGAGAGGATGACGTAAATCTCCCGGATTGGAGTCAAATCCAATAGTGGGGTTCACCTCGTAAAGCAAGTTTTAGGTAATCGATTATAGGACGAGAGTCCGGTTGATTTTTCCTAATCTTAGTTGGGCATTAACCTCGAGAGAGGCATGTTCGAGCTTCCGGAACCTCCACGGTCAAGTAGTTCAATTTAAACGGAATTAGATTTAATTTCTTTTTACTTGTCTTTTCTCACTCCAAGGTGACTTTTGATTGAGTACTAGCCTCTTTTATCATCATCTAAACCCTTAATTTAGCTTGCAATTTCTCTTTTTTTTTAGCTAAGAACCAAAACCCCAAAATATCATTAGATAAGATAATAGTGACTTTCCTCAAAGTAGAAGTAATCAACGCGCCCCGTGGAATACGACCTTGGTATTTCTTAATATCCTATACTATAGACGATAAGGTACACTTGCCTTTATCGGATATAGTTTTGGAGAAAATCTCAACCCTTCACTAAAATTTCAAAACCGCAAAATCTATATCAAGTTTTTGGCGCCGTTGCCGGGGAATTTTGCGTAGATATTTTGAAACAAGGATAGTTATTAATTTTATCATGTTGTTTTTATTTTAGTTTTTCTATTTTTGAAAATCTTAAGGGTGAAATTAAAATTCTTGGAAAGGACGCTTTGGGCTTGAATTCCCATCACAGCCTCTAGTACCTTGCAAACCCTTCACCGGGTAGATCTTGGGAAGTCCAAGACTAACTTAATCCGCCTAAAAAGAACAAAAAAATATTCTCTCTTTTTCTTCTTCTTTCCTTCTCTTTTTAGTGTATGACCCGTGGTAGCACTTCGATTCTTCCTTTTGATCCGGAAATCGAGCGAACCCTTTTGAGGCACCGCCGTTCTCGTGATCAAGGAAATCAAGTAGAATCTGAAGAGTCAATCGGGGACACTAACGCAGCAAATATGGATCATAATCTTAATCCTCCTAATCTTAACGAGCCAAACCCTAATGAGGACGCGCAACGGACCATGTCCTATTATGCGCGGCCGAATTTGGAAGGCACACAATCGAGTATTGTTCGCCCCACGGTGGCGAACAATAATTTTGAGATCAAGTCCAGCATCATACAAATGGTGCAACAATCGGTGACCTTTGATGGTCAACCGGACGAGGATCCAAATTCACATATCTCTTACTTTCTTGAAATTTGCGACACTTTTAAGATCAATGGCGTCACCGATGATGCCATTCGATTACGTCTTTTTCCTTTCTCTCTGCGGTCTAAGGCCAAGCAGTGGCTGGGCTCCCTACCAAGGGGATCCATCACTACATGGGCCGAAATGGCGGAAAATTTTCTTAATAAATATTTCTCGCCTTCAAAGACCGCTAAATTACGCACGGATATTGCATCGTTCATGCAAATCGACTCGGAGACTCTCTATGATACATGGGAGCGCTTCAAGGAGCTTTTGCGTCGATGCCCTCACCACGCACTTGCCACTTGGCAACAAGTGCAAATATTTTATAATGGCTTAAATCTCCAAACGAGGCAAATGATTGATGCGGCCGCCGGGGGGACATTAAATAACAAAACCCCGATCGCCGCTCAAGAGCTTTTCGAAGAGATGGCCACAAATGCGTATCAATGGAACATGCCCCGAGCGCGGCCTAATAAGCCGGCCAGAATTTTTGAAATAGACGCTAACGCAAATTTGGCTTTACAAGTTGAGCGCTTAACAAAGCAAGTGGCGGAGATGTCTGCTTCCTCCGCCACTCCTCCTTGGGCTAATAATATTTTACTTGAAGAGCAAGTTGATTACATGGGAAATCCACCTCGGCCTTCCTATAACCCGAACACCGCTCCGTATAATAACACCTACAATGCGGGTTATAGGAATCATCCGAACTTCTCATGGAGCAATCAAGGAAATGCTCAGCGTCCCTTAAATTTAAATCAACCTCCAAATCAACTTCTCAATTTAACTCCCCCTCAAAATTTTAATCCACCCGGTTTTCCACCGCAACAGCAAAAACCCTCTCCGCTTGAAGAGGTTTTTGCAAAATATGTTGCTACAAATGAAGCGAACATCCGGAACCTCACCGGATCGATCAAAAATTTAGAGAACCAAGTGGGCCAGCTAGCAAAGATAATCTCCGAGCGACCGCAAGGAGCCCTTCCGGGAAACACGGAGCCCAACCCAAGGGAGAGCGCAAACGCGATTACACTCCGAAGCGGGAAGGAGGTGGCTTCTAAGCAGGACGAACCCATGGTAACTTCCTCTCCTCCTCCTCCTCCTATTTTATCTTCAATTTTACCTACTACGTTAGCTCCGCGCGCTTCTACTTCTAATGTTCCGTATCCATCTAAGTTTAAAAGCGAGAGCGCCGAAAAGAATTATAAAAAGTTCTTAGATATTTTAAAGCAAATCCACATTAATGTACCCTTCTGCGAGGCTATCTCTCAAATGCCTAAATATGCGAAATATCTTAAGGAGTTGCTCTCCAATAAGAAAAAATTAGAAGATATTTCGCATATTTCTTTGAACGCAGAATGCTCCGCGGTTGTACTCAACAAATTGCCTACAAAAGTGAATGACCCTGGACGGTTTTCCATCCCGTGTTTATTTGGCAATTCGTTAGTAAAACACGCTTTAGCGGATCTGGGAGCAAGTATCAATCTCATGCCTTTTTCATTATTTAAGAAACTAGGTCTAGGAAATCCAAGCCCCACTCGAATGAGTATTCAATTAGCGGATCGCTCTTTAAAATATCCGGTAGGAATAGTGGAGGACGTGCTCGTCAAGGTCGACAAGTTCATCTTCCCGGTGGACTTTGTCATTCTTGACATCGAAGAGGATGCCGAAGTACCCCTCATACTCGGCCGCCCCTTCCTTGCCACCTCCCGCGCCATTATTGACGTAAGTAACGGAAAGCTCCTCCTTCGGGTTGGAGATGATGAAGTTTCTTTCGGCATAAATTCCTCGATGCGGAACACATTAGAAAACGACGATTCATGTTTTTACCTGGAAGAGTGTTGGGAATTCGATTCCCCTCCCGAGTTAGTCTCCACCTCGAGTCACGAGTCCGAGTTCGCCGAGCTCTTTTGTCTGGAAGAAGAAGAAGTCACTCGTTTCACACCACCCGAACCACTATTTTTAGAAAAATTAAAAATCAAAACATCTTATGAAGAGCCACCCGTTTTGGAACTAAAGCAACTTCCCCCTCACCTTAAGTATTTATTTTTAGAAAAAGAGTCGAAGCTACCCGTCATCGTTTCATCCGAACTTAGCAACTCAGAAATTTCCGAGTTGGCTATTGTCTTAAGAAAGCACCGCCACGCAATTGCGTGGCAAATTTCGGATATAAAGGGTATAAACCCTTCCTTCTGCACTCATAAAATCTTCCTCGAAGATAATTCCCGAAATTCGGTCCAGCCTCAACGACGGCTAAACCCTAACATGAAAGAAGTCATTAAGGCCGAAGTGATCAAACTATTGGACGCGGGAATTATCTACCCGATATCGGATAGTACTTGGGTTAGCCCAGTACAAGTCATACCAAAGAAAGGTGGCATTACGGTAGTAGCTAATGAGAATAACGAGTTGATCCCAACCCGTACTGTTACGGGTTGGCGGATGTGCATCGATTACCGAAAACTAAATGATGCCACCCGTAAGGATCACTTCCCCCTACCATTCATCGATCAAATTTTAGAGCGCCTTTCAGGTCACTCCTACTACTGTTTTCTCGATGGTTTGTCGGGATATTTTCAAATACCGATTTCGCCCGACGACCAAGAGAAAACCACTTTCACTTGTCCCTTTGGCACCTTCGCTTATCGAAGGATGCCATTTGGTCTTTGTAATGCGCCAGCTACATTCCAAAGATGTATGCTGGCAATATTTGACGAGTTAGTAGAGGAGGTGATGGAAGTGTTTATGGACGACTTTTCCGTGTTCGGAAATTCATTTAAAAATTGTTTAAAAAATCTTGAGCGCGTGTTGCAGCGATGCGAGGAAACGAATTTAGCACTTAATTGGGAGAAATGCCATTTTATGGTCAAGGAAGGGCTAGTCCTTGGTCATAAAATTTCGGGCATGGGGATCGAGGTCGATAAGGCCAAGATCGAAGTGATTGAAAAACTTCCCCCTCCAACAAACGTAAAAGCTATTCGTAGTTTCCTAGGCCACGCGGGGTTTTATCGGCGCTTTATACAGAATTTTTCAAAAATCACAAAGCCGTTAACCCACCTTCTTGAAAAAGAATCCTCGTTTATTTTTAGCGATGAATGCCATTTGGCTTTTAAACTCATCAAAGAGAAACTTATAAACTCCCCGATTCTAGTCGCGCCGGATTGGTCGCTTCCTTTTGAAATCATGTGCGACGCGAGTGACATTGCGGTTGGTGCCGTTTTAGGCCAACGGGTGAGTAAGTATTTCCACCCTATTTATTATGCGAGCAAAACACTCACGTCGGCACAAGCGAATTACACCACAACTGAAAAGGAGCTTCTAGCGATCGTTTTTGCCTTCGATAAGTTTAGGTCATATATCACCCTCTCAAAAGTTATTGTCTTCACGGATCACTCCGCACTTAGGTATCTTTTAAGCAAATCGGACGCCAAGCCTCGTCTTTTGCGATGGATCCTCCTCTTGCAGGAGTTTGACTTAGAGATCCGGGACAAAAGAGGAGCCGAAAACTTGGCGGCCGATCATCTCTCCCGTTTAGAAAACCCCGCCTCGGAAGTTTTGATAGAATCTGACATCGATGATAAATTTCCCGAAGAGCGCCTCCTCGCTCTCGAAGATATTAATACGTCGTCTACCCCCTGGTTTGCAGATCTGGCTAACTATTTAGTAGCCCGGGTCTTGCCAAAAGAATTCTCGAGTCAGAAAAAGAAGAAATTCTTTTCTGATTTAAAGAATTACTTTTGGGAGGACCCCTTTTTATTCCGTGTATGCGCAGACCAAGTGGTGAGACGATGCGTCTCGAGTGAGGAGGGTCTTAAAATTTTACGACATTGTCACGAGGGACCATCCGGTGGTCATTATCATTCGAACCGAACCGCGAGGAAGGCGCTGGAGGCAGGCTTTTATTGGCCCATGCTCTTCAAAGATGCTCACACCCTTGTGAGTACTTGCGACAGCTTCCAGCGGTCGGGCAACATCTCTCGCCGGGATGAGATGCCCCAAAATATTTTCTTAGAATGCGAGATTTTCGATCTTTGGGGCATTGATTTCGTTGGTCCTCTCCCTCCTTCATTTTCAAATAAGTATATTCTAGTGGCGGTCGACTACGTGTCAAGGTGGGCGGAAGCGCAAGCTCTCCCCACCAACGATGCGCGAGTCGTCGTTAACTTTTTAAAAAAAAAAAAAATTTATTTTCTCGATTTGGCACTCCGCGCGCTATTGTGAGTGATCGGGGCACCCATTTTTGCAATACTCAATTCACAAAAACTTTAGCAAAATATGGTGTCACGCACAAACTATCCACTGCATATCACCCACAAACGAGCGGCCAAGTCGAAGTGGTTAATCGAGAATTAAAGCGAATTTTAGAGAAAACGGTTTCTATTAATCGGAAGGATTGGGCAATAAAGCTCGATGACGCGCTTTGGGCCTATCGTACGGCGTACAAGACCGCTATCGGTTGTACACCATATCGAATGATCTATGGCAAGGCTTGCCACCTTCCGGTCGAATTAGAACACCGCGCATTTTGGGCGCTTAAATTTTTAAATCTCGATTCCACTTTAGCGGGTGAACAAAGGAAGTTTCAAATAAACGAGTTAGATGAATGGCGAGCGAATGCGTATGAGAGCAATAAATTATATAAGGAGCGAACAAAGTTTTATCACGATAAACATATAAAATTTCCGAAAACTTTTTCGCCGGGCGATCTCGTCCTCCTTTATAATTCTCGCCTTCGCCTTTTTCCGGGAAAATTAAAATCCCGATGGTCCGGACCCTTTATTGTTAAAGAGGTTTGGTCCTATGGGACAATCCTAATTTCCCACCCGGAAAAAGGCTCCTTCAAAGTTAACGGGCACCGCCTTAAATTGTATCTTCCGGGAGACGTACCTAATGACAAGAGTGATGCGATTTTTCTTCATCATATAACATAATCGGCAAGTGGGTCAAGCTACGCGACCTTAAACAAAGCGCTTTTGGGAGGCACCCCAAAGTTATCTTTTGTTATTTTCTCTTGTCTTTTCTTTTCTTCTTTAACAACTTTTGCAGGTAATCGCGGCTTCCCCACAAAAGCTTCAAAAAAAATCAGGGAAGCCCTTTTTCCTTCTCTTCTTTCGTTTTTGCATTTTTTTTTATCTTTTCCTACTTCATACTTATTTTTAAACATTGGGGACAATGTTTAACTTTAAGTATGGGGGTGTAAATAGCCCTTTGTAAATTCTTGTAAATAGTTGTTAAATTAGAAAATTTTCAAAAAAAAATATATATATATATATATATTTTCTTATGTTTTTCTTCTATTTTAGCACTTGTAAAACCCAAAACTCAAAAAAAATAGAAAACAGAAAAATTTAAATCTTGGAAAGGGACGTTTGGGATTTTATCCCATCACACCTCCTAGTACCTTGCGAACCCTTCACCGGGTAGCCCTTGGGAAGTCCAAGACTTGCAAAAACATTTGTTAAGTTTTAAATCTAGTTTCCTTTCTTTGTAAATAGTTTTTAATGAGAAAAATTCAAAAAAAGATAATATCAAAAATTCAAAAAATTCTTATTTCCCTCCTTGTTGTTTTTGTGATTTCTTAGAAATCTAGTTGAGAATGTTTATAAGCATGTTTAAGTTTTTAATTGGCTAAAATTTTGCTTATCATAGTTTGTTAATTTTAAATTTGAGGTAATCTTGATTTAAGAATCATCTTATGATTTTAAATTGATTAGAGAATTTTGTTAGCATGACTTCTCTTTTTATTTTTAAATGGCTTCATTTTGTAGTAAATTTCCTAAACCTCTTTAGATTTCAATTATACTTTCTTCTAACTTCTTAGATCTTAGGAATTTTAATTTTACTAGAATTTGCTCTCAATATGATTTAAAACTAGCTAGATTTATTTTTCCCCTACCCTACCCCCTTTGATGGCATAAAAAAAATGTGTATTAAAAGATCATATGTCATGGGAATAAGAGGATAAAATTCATTATTCCCTAAAACATATGCACCCAAAATATTTGAAAAGATTATATGGCATGGAGTAAGAGGATAAAATTCATTACTCCTAAACCATATACATTTTGGGTTTTTATTAGAAGAGAAAAAAAAAAGAGAAAAGAAAAAAAAAAAAAAAGGAAATTTCATGATAAATTCCATTTCCTCCATTCAAAAATTTCTCTTCTTATGCCAAATTCTATGAAATCACCCTTAGCCAATTATCATTGTTCTAGTTTTAGTTGAAAATTATGGAGAGAGCAATATTTAGTAATTTACTTTTCCTTAAGATTCTTTTAAGATAGAGTTCTTATAATTTTAATTTAATTTAGTTTTATAATTTCTACAATTTTGTCAAACTACTTAATTTTCTTGAGAAGTTATTGCCTAAACATTTTTCCCTCTTTTCAAATCATCATCATAATTTAGGACTTAACTCCCCCTTGAATTTACTCTTAACTTAACTTTTGGTTAAATGAAATTTTAGTTTTAAATTAAAATTTTTTTTAAGGATGTCTTATAAATTATGTCTCACACTTTTGCTCTGGAATAGCAAAACCTCAAGTATGGGGGTATTTGATAAAGTAGTTTTTATATAAGTTTTTAATAGAAAATTTTGTAATTATTTAATATGAATTTTCCTTTTTATGTCAATTTTAGGTTATAAGTAGTTCTTTTTGTAATTTTGATTCTAACTTAGCCTAATTTTAATATTTGCAGATTTCTGGGACAAATCGGGAAAAATCACATGTCACGCCCTCGGTCACGCCCGTGACCAAGGGCGTGTAACCTGAAGATCAGTCCAGAGTCGCAGCCGTGCTGTTGAGCTAGTCCACACCCAGTCACGCCCCAGGTCACGCCCGTGACCCAAAGTCACGCCCGTGACCGGGGGCGTGTAATTTTAGCATCTGCCACGTGGAGCCGCCGTCGAGACGAGAAGCTGCCGTTGAGAAGTCAACTTGAGTCACGCCCGTGACCCAAAGTCACGCCCGTGACCTTCCCGCGTGATCCAAGCACGCCGCCGCGCCGTCTGGCTAGCCCATGCCGCATTAAATGAAGCCGTCCTGAGTCACGCCCGTGACCCAATTGTCACGCCCGTGACATGTGCGATTTTCTACCGCCGTCACGCCAAGCCCACGCCGCGACCGGATCCGATGCTGCAGAGATTACACGCCCTAGGTCACGCCCGTGACCGAGGGCGTGTAACATGAAATTTTTGCCTATAAATTCAGAGGCTCTCCTTGAGTTCAAGGTTCAGAATTTTGGAGTGGGGAAGGTGCTGCTGGAGCCAATCTTGAGTAGTTTTCCTTTTTCATGTTCATGTTCATGTCTCTTTATTTTCATGCTCTCTTCCTTTTCTAATGCAATGTATTAGCTTTCCTTTAGTGCAATAGTCTAGTTTAAGCTTGTAATCTTGTTTTTCCTAGCTTGCAATTTCCTTTCTTAAGTCTTGTAATAGTTTTTCATTTAAATAAAAAAAATAGTTTGTTCTCTTTATTTTGTCTCCTCCTTAGCTAAAATTTCTTAATATGCATTTTTATTTTTCTTCCTCTTCCCCCTCCACCATGATTAACTAATCCTCATTAGTACTCGATCTAAATGATCCGAAGATGAGTTAGACAAGTTATGATTTTCTAAAGTTTTCTTTTTCCGTTTTTATTAACACTTGAATTATCCTTGATTTTTAATTAGTGAGGCCATACTTTCGATATATGGTTTTCGCTTAAGTTTTCATATTTAGTTAGCCGAGAGGCTCAAAGTATGAATCGATCACTCAAGGGTAAAGAGAGTTGCACGCACCCCTCGAGAGAGGATGACGTAAATCTCCCGGATTGGAGTCAAATCCAATAGTGGGGTTCACCTCGTAAAGCAAGTTTTAGGTAATCGATTATAGGACGAGAGTCCGGTTGATTTTTCCTAATCTTAGTTGGGCATTAACCTCGAGAGAGGCATGTTCGAGCTTCCGGAACCTCCACGGTCAAGTAGTTCAATTTAAACGGAATTAGATTTAATTTCTTTTTACTTGTCTTTTCTCACTCCAAGGTGACTTTTGATTGAGTACTAGCCTCTTTTATCATCATCTAAACCCTTAATTTAGCTTGCAATTTCTCTTTTTTTTTAGCTAAGAACCAAAACCCCAAAATATCATTAGATAAGATAATAGTGACTTTCCTCAAAGTAGAAGTAATCAACGCGCCCCGTGGAATACGACCTTGGTATTTCTTAATATCCTATACTATAGACGATAAGGTACACTTGCCTTTATCGGATATAGTTTTGGAGAAAATCTCAACCCTTCACTAAAATTTCAAAACCGCAAAATCTATATCAGGCACATTCGGAGCCAGTGCCCAAAGTATCAAAAGGAGAAAAAAGAACAACACAAAGCAAAAGAGAAGAAGAAAGTACTAAAAGCCTCAACTTGGGATGATTCTTCCTCTGAAGAGTCAAACGAGTCTGAGTCAAGTAGCGAGGAGGAAGCAAACTTATGCTTAATGGCAAAAAGCAACGATGACGACACCAGTGTTCTTAGCGACACTGAGGTAATTTTCCTACTTTCGAAGAACTCTATGATGAATTTGTTTTAACTTGCAAATCCTATGATCAAAGTATAAAAGATAATATTATATTAAATCGTGAAAATGAAGCTATTATCAAAGAAAATCATAAGCTCACAAAAAAATTGATTTCCCTTGAAAAGAGAAAGGTCTCATGTCAAGAGTGTGAGCACTCCTTATTTAAGACAAAAGAACTTGAAGTTTCTCTTTCTAAGGCCCTTGCACAAAACAAAACTATTGCAAAAGAAAAGGGGGACTTAGAGAGAAAACTAAAAATCACTCTTTTACAAATTGAAAATAATAAAAAGGGATTTGAAAATAAATGTGTTTTGATTGTACAAGAAAATACTTTTCTTAAAAACCAAAATCATGACCTCAATATTGCCAAAAAAAAATTCGGGATTGGTCAAAAATCCCTGGATATGATTTTGGGAAACCAATGTTATGGTTCTGCAAAATTTGGGGTCGGATATAAAAGTGAACCCTACCGCCTAGCGCTAGCCACTAACGCCGACGGTAGCTCAACTGATAAAAAATCTTCTGTTTTTTCTAATATCCAAACATCATCTTGCAAGAGCAACGTAGAAACTCAGAAAAGGGTCTCAACCCCCTTTATTTCGTGTGCTAATTGTCTTAAGTTTGGACACACGTCTAGCTCTTGCAGGAATATAAACAACGATTATTAAAACAAATTTGGGTACCTAAGAAATCCACTTATTCTATGGGTGGTACCTCTTGGGTATCTGGATCTTTACTCTCATCTTCCCTCTAGATTTGCAGGAAGGGTAAGGAAACGGAGAACGTGTGGTACTTGGACTCAGGCTGCTCCAAGCACATGACGGGCAACAAAGCTAAATTCCTTATCCTAGAAAAGAAGAAAGGAGGGATCGTAACGTTTGGTGATAACGGTAAAGGAAGGATCATGGGAGTTGGTACAGTGGGTAACGAATCTTTTCTTATCTCAAATGTTCTTTATGTTAAAGGTTTTAAACATAACTTAATATCTATAAGTCAACTATGTGATAAAGGATTAGACGTATTATTTGAATCATCCACTAATCTTTGCAAAATAGTTAATCCTTAAACAAAAGATGTGTTATTAACTGCACCTAGAATTCACAATGTTTACATAGTTTCGTTTCATGATCTTTCCAAATCATCTATAAAATGTTTTATAACCAAAAATAATGAATTAGAACTATGGCATAGACGTTTAGGTCACGCTAGTACAAAGCTCATTTTAAAACTAGCAAAAAGGGAATTGATTAGAGGATTGCATAGGTTGAAAGGAAATTTATCTTCACTATGTTCTCCATGCCAAAAAGGGAAATTTACAAAATCATCTTTTAAAAGCAAAAACGAAACTTCTACTTCAAAACCACTATAATTAATTCATATGGATTACTTTGGTTTTGTTAACACCGCAAGTCTGGGTGGTAAAATATACACTTTCGTTCTAATAGATGATTTCTCTAGATATTGCTGGACTTTATTTCTACCTTCCAAATCTGATACGTTTTGCGAATTCTCAAAATTATGCACTCGTATTCAAAATGAACTAGATCTAAAAATAAAATGCATTCGCTCAGATCATGGAGGTGAATTTGAAAATGAAAATTTTAAATCCTTTTGTGAAATGTTAGGTATTAAGCACGAGTTCTCCGCTCCACGCACACCTCAACAAAACGGTGTTGTAGAATGGAAAAATAGGACAATCCAAGAACTAGCACGCACCATGTTATCTGAATATAAATTACCTATGTCTTTTTGGGCCGAAGCCATAAGCACATCATGCTATGTAATGAATAGAGTTATGCTTCGCCCATCACTAAATCTCACACCGTATGAACTATATTTTCAAAAGAAACCTAACGTATCATATTTTAAAGTATTTGGATGTAAATGTTTTATTCTTAATACAAAAGATTCTTTAGGAAAATTTGATGAGAAATGTGATGAAGGAAGATATTCTTCAACCAGTAAAGCCTATAGAATATTTAATAAAAGATCGAGTAAGGTTGAAGAGTCTATTAATGCTAAATTTGATGAGTTTATTCCATGTGCAGAGAATCCTTCTACAGGTACAAATGATGAACCTTTGCCATCTTTGGAGCACGACGAAGAGGAACCGTCCAAAGAAGAGGAGGAGAAGTCCAATGAAGTTGAATATGTACCTCCAAGCGTGTTGAACTTCTCAAAAAATCATCCAAAAGAGCTAGTCATTGGGGAACCTTATACTGGGGTAAGAACTCGATCCTCTCTTCATGAAACGTTTTCAAATATTTGTTTTGTTTCCGAGATCGAACCTAAAAATGTTTCCACCGCTTTAAATGATGAATTTTGGTTTTTGGCTATGAATGAAGAGTTAGGACAATTTGAAAGAAATAAAGTTTGGAAACTTGTAGATAGACCATCTAATCATCCAATTATCGGCGTAAAATGGATCTTTAAAAATAAAGTAGATGGTGAATCTAGGATTATAAGAAATAAAGCACGCTTAGTTGTTCAAGGTTATTCTCAAATCGAGGTGGTAGATTTTGAAGAAACTTTTGCACCTGTTGCTCGCTTAGAATCTATACGAATATTTCTGGCATTTGCGAGTTTTAAAAGAATAAAATTATTTCAAATGGATGTTAAAAGTGCATTTTTAAACGGGTTTATAAAAGAAGAAGTTTATGTAGAACAACCCCCCAGTTTCATAAATGAAAAATTCCCTAATCATGTTTACAAATTAGAAAAAGCGCTTTATGGGTTAAAACAAGAGCCCCGTGCATGGTATGATCAACTTACATCGTTTTTGTTAAAGCACGGTTATGTTATGGGAAGTGCCGACAACACACTCTTCATTAAGCATAATAATAACGATCTAATTATTTTACAAATATATGTTGATGATATCATTTTTGGAGCTACTAATGAAGAGTTGTGTAATGAAGTAGTCTTAGTAATGAAAAATGAATTTGAAATGAGTCTTGTAGGAGAACTATCATATTTTCTTGGTTTTCAAATCGCATAACAAACTGATGAATCTTTATTTGTCAAACAAAATATGTTCACGATATGCTTAAACGATTTGGATTTGAAAATATCAAACAAGCTTCTACTCCTACGAGTGCTTCTTTAAAACTAGGAAAAGATGAATCCGGAATTTCAATTGATCAAACGTTATATAGAAGAATGATAGGGTCTCTTCTTTACTTAAGTGCATCTAGACCATATATAATGTTTGACGTATGTTTATGTGCTCGCTTTCAAGCCAATCCAAAAGAATCTCATTTAAAAGGGGTAAAACATATTTTTCGTTATCTATTAGGTTCATCTAAATTAGGATTATGGTACCCACACAATGATTCATTCACACTCCATGGCTATTCCGATTCAGACTACGCCGGGTGTTCACTAGATCGAAAAAGCACTAGCGGTACTTGTCACTTTCTAGGACCCTCTTTAGTAGCTTGGTCTAGTCGAAAACAATCTTCGGTTGCACTCTCCACCACAGAGGCCGAATATATCGCACTTGGTAGTTGTTGTGCACAAGCATTATGGATGAGTCAAACACTAGAGGATTTTGGATTTCATCTTAAAAACATTGATCTTAAATGTGACAACAAAAGTGCAGTAGACCTCACATATAATCCCGTACACCACTCTAGATCCAAACACATCGATGTTCGTCATCATTTCATTAGGGATCACATTAAGAAAGAGCATGTAAAAGTAAGTTTCTTTGGCACGGACTCTCAACTCGCTGACATATTTACTAAACCTCTTCCCGATGCAAGATTTCGATTATTACGACTTGAGTTAGGTGTCCTAGATCTTTCGAGTTAAAACACATTCATAAAACACAATTTTTGCAAGTTTTAACCATCAAAAACATCTCCTAAAATTCTGAGATTTCAGCATGAAACTACTATTGGGACACTTAATCAAGATCAGCAATTAAAAAATTCAAAATCATAAAAAATCGTGTACTGTTTCCCGCGCTAGCGCTAACGCCGGCGCCAGCGTACTTATGTGTTTTTCTGTAATTTTAAAATTTTGAAATATTCCTAAAAATTTATTAATCTATATGTACTGTTTATTTTTGCACTTGTGATTCTATTTAATTTTTGAAAAATCAAATACAAAAATACAAAAGACAAATTACAAAAAATATGTTTTGCCTTTTTGTTTAAAGTCTCTTTTGTTTTATGCAAAAATCAAATACAAAAATACAAAAGCCAATATTACAAAAAGGATATTTTTTTGTTCAAATTCTATTTCTAAATACAAAAATCAAATACAAAAATATAAAATGCAAAAACTAACAAAAAAACTGTATGAAATTTAGTGTGAAAATCAAGCATGATTTAATCCATTCGTTAGAACTTCAATAATGTTGAAATTTATCTTTTCAAACTACTTTAACATTGTTTTCATCATGCTTTGATATATCTATCAATATGTGCATCAAGTATCGTTTAAAAGGTGTGTAGAACTGTGTTTAGCATGCCTCTAAGTATGAGAAAATGTTTTATGTTTGATAATGATATTTATTCACTCACTTATTTTGGCATTGTCTACATATGCGTTTAATCTAAGAATGCTTGTGTATGTTATGTATTAGTACAATGAATTAAAATTGCACAAGTATCTTACCTACACTCCTTTATTTGCACTTTTAAAAGTTAAGAAAAGTGGCTATCTTTTTCATAAATTTTATTGGTTTGCAAAACAAGTGTATTCGGAGAACTTTGTACAAAACAAAAAATCATAAAATAAAGTGACAAAGATAACTCCACCAAGCACTACTTGAACCTCCTGATAAGTCTTAATAAGCGTTGTAAGGTTGAGCACCTTGGAAAGAATAGTAAAGTATCTTGTGCAAACCATGACTTTCTTTCAAAATAAAAACCACTTATTCTTAAGTACACCGGATCACAATAAAAATCAATATTGAAAAATAAAATTATGTGATCCCCCAAGCACTACTTTGCACCCTGATAAGTCTTAATGAGCATTGTGTGTGCAAAGCACCTTGGTAGTTGTACATTTTTTGTGTATTGAAGTTTGTGGAAGTAAAATTATTTGTGTTTTATTGTGCCCTTACTTTACATACTACTTGTATTTTTGATTAAAACATGTGTTTACTCTACTCAAAAATACACTTTTGTGCACATCATTATCTTCCATAACACTTCTTCTCATGAGTATTGGATCCTAATGCTAATTCTATACTATTCTTTATTTATGAAATGCACTAGATAACCTAGCATGCTTTCTACAATGTTTAGTATGTTTTGAAATTATGAATTAACATAACATTGTAGTACTATTTTTCTGATAACATTATTTCATGCTTGGTTAATTTTAAAATATTTACAAAACATCTTCTTTATAAAATTAAACTCCTATAATTTTTTTTTGAATTATCATGTCGTACAAAAGATGTTTGCTTATATTTTTTCTAAGTCTTCCGCAACTTTACATTTACCTCGTCTTTGGTTATGCTACAAACTCTGATTTATGTAAATATTGTAATACTCAAACTCTGATCTATTTAAATGAAAAGTATTCTAAAACTCCTTATCATTTCCTTCTCTACAAGCTTGATCATGCTTTTATCTTCTTATCAACTTTTTAGTGGTGTCTCCTCACCCGCTTTTGCTAATAACAAAAGGGGGAGAACTAACATGATAAATATTAATCTGCTATCAAAATATAATGCTTAATTAAGATGATAGCTTACATATTAGGAGAGCATTCACTTAGGGGGAGCATGTATTTAGGGGGAGCAATTCTAAATGCTAAATCGTAAATTATCCTAAGTCATCACTCACACACACACACACAATTATGGTTCTTCATGCTTATATATTAATGCTCTGATTTATCATTAAAGGATTTGTTATTATCAAAAGGGGGGGTTTGTTGGAACATGGTCTTCCGCATCTCCTAGGTTTGAGAATAACAAATCTCATGTGTATTTGATCTTGTGTGTTTAAGTGTGCAGGATAATATAGTCTAGATGACTCAAGGATTACATAAGAAGCTTGCCCCCAAAGTTGAGCCAACAAATCCAAAACATCTACTAGCGCTGGCGGTAGTACTAGTACAGGCGCTAGCTGCCGTTCGACGAACTGTTAGCAGCGCTCGACGAAACTCTCATCATGGCGTTCGACGAAACTTCGCTCGACGAAATCTTAGCGGCGTTCGACGAAATCTCATTCGACGAAATATTGGCTCGAAGCGCAATTGCCGGGAGAACTTATAGAAGGAGATAGCGCCAGGCGATATCCGATAGCGCAGGCGATGGCGAGGAGCACAGTAGGCAAGGGAGAATTGTTTCCTCGGATTGAAGATTCTGCCGCGTAGAATGTGTCCTAATATGGGATAGTGCCGACGGTACCGCTAGCGCAGGCGCTAGCGCTGAGGCTATAAATAGGACGTCTCTTCTCTCGTTTAGAGACACACATCAGAGAGATATTAGAGAGAGATAGAGTGCTAGAATTCCAGAGGCTATCTTGGCCGAAAGTTAATGTCCTACCAAAGTTTTGCAAACTTCTGAAGGAGAATCTCATCACGCCGGATCCAAACGAAGTCTGCTTCTACAACGCTTGCTCTACAGCGGATCTTCGTCTCCAACTTCAGAAGTTCATCAAGAGGGAGTTTTTATTTTCATTTCATATTTTTCTTGTAAACGGTTAGTGAAATCGCCTCGTGTTGGCGACTAGGTCTGGGTAGGACTTAGGCGAAAACTCGCCTCGTGTTGGCGACTAGATCTAGGCTAGGTCTAGGGGGTGCTCGAGGCCACATCTGGGGAAGGGTTGGCTAGAGCGGCTTGAGGCCGAATCAGGGGAGGATAAGGCTAGGGCCACCGGTTCGTGGGGATGCGAGTCAGGATAGAAAACAAAAAGAATTTACTATTCCTCGCCACCGATTTCTAGCGTCATAGAAGTCAACTTTTGTAAAACTTTATTTGATATTAATAAAGTATGTCTCTACTTTATTTCCATTGTTTTACTTGACTTCTTATGACTTTATTCTTGCATTATTACAAAGCTTTTTAAAATATAACTTAAGTTTTTGAAAATCCTTATTCTCCCCCCCCCCCCCTCCCTCTAAGGGCGCTTACCGATCCAACAATGGGGAGGAGCCTTCTCGGCTTCTGTTGGAGCTGCGGCTCCTATCAACTATCAGGAGGACTGGATCGTGGACTCGGGGTGTGGTCATCACCTCACCGGGGACGAGTCGAAGCTTACTTCAGCGCAGCCTTACTCAGGTAACAATGCCATCATAACTGCTGATAATACTGTGCATAGTGTCGAGAAGGTGGGGGTTGTTTCCTTGGGCAGTGATAGAGGGCCACTAACTTTGAGGAGTGTCTATCATGTGCCCGGAATGAGGAGAAACCTCTTCTCCATGACCAACGCTATTAACGATGGGTATCACGTTCTGTTCGGCCCAACAGAAGTGAAGTTTCTAAGAAACGTTGAGGCGGTGAAGGCCGAGGTCGTTCATGTCGGGAGAAGGGCAAAAGACTTATTCGTTTTATCGACAAGTTCTTATGTCGACAAGATGAGGACGAATGATAGTGCTGTCATATGGCACGAGAGGTTGGGGCATGTAGGGATGGACAAGCTGAAGGCTATGGCCATGAAAGGTCTGTTCAAGGGCCTGCCTAGTCTATCTTCCTATGGTGACGGTCACGTTTGCGCGGGATGTTAGTTTGGCAAGTCTCATCGACTACCATTTGATACGTCGCAGACAAGGAGTAATGTGCCATTGGAGTGCATCCACGGTGACTTGATGGGACCGACTGCTACCCCAAGCCTCGGAGGCAGCAGGTATATGCTGGTGTTGATCGACGATTACACCAGATATGTCTGGGTTTATTTCTTGAAGGAGAAGACGGAGGCGTTTGCCAAGTTTGTGGAGTTCAAGATGCTTGTGGAGGGTCGGCTAGGCATGTGGGTTAAGATGATGAGAACTGACAATGGGGGGAGTTCACCTCTGGTGAGTTCTCTAGTATTTGTAGGAAGGCGGGCATCCGGAGGGAGCTTACTTGTGCGCATACTCCACAACAAAACGGAGTTGCAGAGCGGAAGATCCGTCATCTAACGGAGACCTGCAAGTGTTGGCTGCATGCCAAGAGTATCCCAAGGTCCTTTTGGACGGAGGGAATGTCTTGCGCCGCTTACGTCATCAACAGGATGCCTCTCAGTCCCATCAACATGTTGACCCCGCATGAGATGATGTTCAAAGAAAATCCAAGCGTGGCACACCTTCGGGTGTTTGGTTCCACCTGCAATGTGCACATTCCAAACGCGCTTCGAACAAAGCTAGATGCGAAAGCAAGGAAGCTAGTCTTCGTAGGATATGATGATCGGAAGAAGGGCTGGAAGTGCATGTACCCGGAGATGCGGAGATTTGTTGTATCTCGCAACATCGTGTTTGACGAGGTGACGTCTTACAAGGGAAGTTCTGGTGTTGAATTGCCAGAAAGTAGGGTGGAAGAGCAGGAGAGAGCTGCGGAAAATCTTCAGGTGGAGCTGTCTTTGTCACCAGGTGGTCCTGCCTTTGTCACCAGGTGGTCCATCCAATTCTAATTCTGTGACAGTGGCTTCTAGATCAGGAAGTAGGGGGAGCGATGCTCCTAGTACGTCTAGAAGGGGAGCTAGGGAAGAAGCAGTTGAGGATGTTGCGAGTCAGGGGAAGGAGCTGAGGAGATCGAAACGAACGATCATTGCCCCTGATCGCTATAGAGGAGGAAACATGGTGAGCTTTGTCTCATGTTTCTTTGCTGGTCCCCTGGATGAGTGGGAACCAATGAGCTTTGAGAAGGCCAAAGGCGTGAAGTAGTGGGATTCGGCTATAGAAGAAGAGATGGCCGCTCTTGAGGAGAATGAGACTTGGTCTCTAGTGCCCAAGCCCAAGGGTATCACCCCTGTAACATGCAAGTGGGTCTATAAGCTCAAGAAGAAGGCAGACGGCAGTATCGAGCGATACAAGGCTCGCCTTGTGGCTCGGGGATTCTCGCAGCAATACAGTGAAGACTATGAAGAGACATTCAGTCCGGTGGCAAAGATGACTTCAGTTCAGTTTGTGATTGCCTTGGCGGCGTTTTGGGGGTGGGAGATTTGGCAACTCGACGTAAAGAATGCTTTCTTGTACGGCGAGATTGACAAGAACATCTTCATGGTCCAGCCGCCAGGCTTTGTATCTGAAGATTTTCCTGATTATGTCTGTAAGTTGAAGAAGGTCCTGTATGGGTTGAAGCAAGCGCCAAGGGAGTGGTACGGAAAGATTGCAGAATATCTCCTATTCTGTGGATTCGGTGCTTCAGACTCTGACTCGAGCTTGTTCATCAAGAAGAGCGGGGAGTTTCAAGTCATCGTGCTGCTTTACGTCGACGATATGATCGTGACAGGGAATTCGAAGGAGGATGTAGCAAAGCTTCGGGCTGAGCTATCAATCAGATTTGTGATGAAGGACTTGAGTGAGCTTCACCATTTCCTTGGACTCGAGGTGCAGAGGAAGGAAAGTGGAGTGCTGGTGTCCCGGGCTGGATATGCGGAGCGAATCATGGAGTGATTCGGCATGAAGGAAGGGAAGTGCATTTCTACACCTCTGGAGAAGGCCATGAAACTTCGAAAGGATGAGGGAGGATTCTGGAAGATCCGCTTGTGTTCCGAGCTCTGGTTGGGAGCTTGATCTATCTGACAATCACTAGGTCGGATATTGCATATGCGGTGGGCAGGGTGAGTTGTTATATGGCGGAACCACGGATGCCTCATCTACTAGCGGCCAAGAATATTGTGAAGTATGTCAAGGCGACTTTGGATATGGGTCTCCTTTACAGGAGAGATGCGGGCTTCGAGGTGCATGGGTACATGGATGCTGATTATGGGGGAGATTCAGATGATCGGAAGTCGATGTCTGGATTCATCTTCATGGCGGGCCCCACGGCTATATCATGGTGCAGCAAGAAGCAGGATTCCGTGTCTGTCTCTACCACGGAAGCGGAATACAAGGCTTCGGCCTTGGCAACTCAAGAAGCCATCTGCCTTAGGAGGTTGGTGGGAGACGTCCATAAGGAGGTTGGTGGGAGGCGTCCATAAGGAGGTTCGAGGTTCGACTCTACTCCGCGACGACAATGAGAGTGCTCTCAAACTAGTTACTAATCCAGTTTGTCACGCGAGGACCAAGCATATCGAGATCGAGCATCATTTCATTCGTGAGAAGGTGCTGGAGGGGTCTCTTTCGGTCGAGCATGTTCGGAGTCAGGATAACGTTGCTGACATATTCACAAAGGCACTGGCGAAGGGGTCGTTCACTCGGCTAAGGAGTTTACTTGGGTTGTTTTCAACTTCCCACTTCAAGGGGGAGTGTTGAAAATGTTGAAGTGGAAGTTGGCGATCTGGGGGGGAGGTCGCACGGTCTGGCAAACCGCGCGGTCTTTCGGTCTCCCTCTGCAGTCTGACCTATTTGGTCTAGCCGCGGTCTCTTCGGCGTGACCGTCGTTCTTTCTGTCCAAGGTGCCGAGGTGAGGCCGCGCGGTCTGGTCATATGACCGCGTGGCGAGCAGTCTTCTATAAGGTGAGATCGCACGGTCTGGTTCGTAAGACCGCGTGGCGGGCTGTTCTGAACTGTGCGGGTTAAGTTGTTGACCGCATAGGGTTGTGTTCTGGAACAGGCAGTCCGGTCTGGTGGCTGTCCGGGCTCTTGGTGGTGCGCGCAGACTAAGGTATTCTTAGTCGCGCGGTCTCCGGGTTGTGTTCGCATAGCTGATCCTTCGGCGACCTGCTGGTATACGCGGTCACTGGTGTTTGGTCGACTTGGCGGGCTATTGCCCTAGTCGGCCTGGCGTGTTCGCGGTCTTTGGAGGAGGTCGTGTGGCGAACACAAGTTGTGAGCTTCATGACCGGGCGAGTTGTCATGGTCGTTCGGCTTCTTGGAGGAGTGGCGATCTCTGGTCCGGGTTGAAGTCGGCGAGCTCACAAGGCGCAGAGCATTCTGCTGACCGCGCAGATTGACCGGTCTTGGTCACGCGGTCAGAGGGCGGTGACTCTATCTCATAGGGTGGTGACTGGATCAGGTCGCACGCCTATAAATAGGAGTCACTGTAGCAGCAAATTATCACACCAAATGTAAGCTGAGCTCACGTCTAATTCCTGCGGTCTTGTTTTTGTGACCGGCTGATTAGCTGATTGAATTTCCTTGTGCAGCTTCTGCGGATTGTGCGGGCAGCAGCAGTCACCTCTTCTTCTAAGGTGTTCGGGCGGTCTCGCGGCTTGTAGTGCGGGTTGCTGGAGTTCGGGAGAATCAGTGGAGGTCGTGGAGTTCTCGGTTGGTGTTGTTCAAGCGGCAGGCAGTTCGAGCGGTCTCGTGTTCTAGTCACGCGGACTCGCAGGTCGCGCGGTTTGGCGGTCTCGGGTTTCTGACCGCCAGTTATCTTTCTCAGCTTGTATTTTCTCCGATTTTTGTGTAATGGTGAAATCATGTCTCGCCATGTATACCTCGCTCTGTAATGAAGATTTCTGCAAGTATCAATAAAGATTGAAGTTTTTCATGTGCTTTTGGTTGTTGGCTATTACTTTGAGTTGTTCTATTCCTGCTCGCTCCTAGATCTTCAGAAAATTTTCACAGGGAATGCCTTCCTGAAGCGCTATATCCCCTATTCGACGAGGTTAGCCCTTCAGCGACAGTTCTTGCACTTGGTGCAACGCGAGAAGATGATAGACGAGTACTTGTAGGAGTTTAATCGGTTGGGTCGTTAAGCGGGAACGACCATGGCAGACGATGAGTAGAGGGATAATATCTTCTATCAGGGTCTGAGAGAGAATTTAAGGCAACCTCTGATAGCCTTAAAGAATGCGGGGTTCAATGAGTTAGTTGAAGTTGATCGAACTTTGGAGAACGATATGGAGTGAACCCAGCGTCGCAAGGGTGTGGCGGCAAAGCAGGGAGAAAGTAAGCCATCTCAGTCTCAGGGGAAGTCTGAGAAAAGTTGGTGGAAGAAAAAGCCCCGTCCTTTTAGGACTGGCGAGAGGAGCAGTGCGGCTTCTGGAGAGTTCTGTTCCAAGGGGCCTTTGATATGCTACAAGTGTGGCAAAGTGGGCCACATAGCTCGGGTCTGTTTCGAGAGTGGAGTTGAGCCAGAGCAGAGGCAGGAGCAGTCAGTGCATTCCGGTCCTAATGTTGGGGAGAAAGGGAAGGCGTCAGAGTCCAGTGCTTCCCGTTTCCCTCCTGTGCAGCCAAGAGCATACAACCTCGGGCAGCAGGAAGCGATTCGTCAACCTGACGTGGTAACAGGTACGAATGTTCAGAGTTTTGTTTAATAGTTTTAACCTGTTTGCGACCTTTCATATTCGTTATATGCGTGTTAGGCTTCATGCTAGTTTATGGCTATCCCTCTAGAGTGTTGTTCGACACGGGAGCATCACACTCTTTTCTTGCGGAAAGCTTTACCCAGAGGATCGGTGTTGAGACAGTCGAGGCAGAGGCGGAGCTTAGTGTGCGCATGCCGAACGGGTCTTTCTTGACCACTGGAAGGAAAGGACACATTGTGCTGAGGATTTGCGAGTGTGATTTCGAGTTGGCAGCAGCAATTCTACCACTGGACGAATTTGACATCATCCTAGGGATGCACTGGCTTGCAGAGAAACGAGCTAGTATTGACTGCCTATTGAAGGTGGTGACCTTAAGGAGTGAAGGAAGAGCGGAGGTCAAGTTTGAGGGCCTAGGCGGAGTGGCCTGCTCCCCGATTTCTGTCGTGCAAATGGTGTGTGCGGTGAATTAAGGAGGTGAGGCATTTGTCACTTTGTTGGAGACTCACTCCACAAAGTTGGCGATCGGAGAAGTGCCAGTGGTGGAGGAATTCGAGGATGTGTTCCCTGAGGAGCTTCCGGGAGCGCCTCCTCAGCGTGAAATCGACTTTTCAATTGAGTTGGTATCGGATGCGAGGCCAATGTCGCGTCCTCCGTTTAGGATGGCACCGAAGGAACTGGCCGAGTTAAAGGTGCAGTTGCAAGAGTTAAGAAGAAGGAACTGGCCGAGTTAAAGGAACTGGCCGAGTTAAAGGCCCAGCTCCTCACCTTGGAGTGCGCCGGTGTTGTTCGTTAAGAAGAAGGATGGTAGTATGCGGCTGTGCATAGACTATCGCGAGTTGAATAAGTTGATCATCAAGAATAAGTACCTGATTCCGCGAATCGATGATTTGTTTGATCAGCTGGTGGGGTCGACGGTGTACTCCAAGTTGGACTTGAAGTCGGGTTACTATCAGTTGAGGATTCGAGAAGAGGATATTCCCAAGACGGCGTTTAGGACGAGATATGGTCATTTTGAGTTCTCGGTGATGTCGTTCGGTCTGACGAACGCGCCATCAATGTTCATGGATTTAATGAACCAAGTGTTTCGACAATACCTGGATTCGTTCATGGTGGTGTTCATTGATGACATCTTAGTGTATTCGAAGTCAAAGGTGGATCATGAGTCTCATCTAAGAATAGTGTTGCAGACATTGAGGGAGAACCAGCTTTATGCAAAGTTCTCAAAGTGCGAGTTCTGGATCAGGAAAGTGGCATTCTTGGGCCACGTGATTAGTGGAGATGGGGTGGCGGTGGATCCTGCAAAGATTGAAGCCATTAGAGATTGGCCTATACTGAGAACCATGGCGGAAGTCCGGAGTTTCCTTGGACTAGCTGGTTATTACAGAAGGTTCGTTGAGAACTTTTCGCGGATAGCTTTTCCCCTCACCACTCTTACTCGTAAGGACCAGAAGTTTGTGTGGACGCCGGAGTGTGCCCGTGCGTTCGAGACCTTGAAGGAAAGATTGATGTCTGCTCCAATCCTAAGTCTTCCTAGTGGGACTGAGGGATTCCAAATTTTCAGCGACACATCAGGATGCGGTTTGGGTTGCGTGCTTATGCAGCATGGCCACGTGATAGCTTATGGGTCGAGGCAGCTAAAGCCTCATGACAGAAATTACCCTGTCCACGACTTGGAGTTGGCAGCGGTGATTTTGCGTTGAAGTTGTGGCGGCACTGCGTGTATGGTGCGAAGGTTGAAATCTTCACGGACCACAAAAGCTTGAGGTATCTCTTAGATAAGAAGGATCTTATTATGAGGCAGCGAAGGTGGGTCGAGTTCCTTGGGGACTACGACGTAGCGATTCAGTATATGCCAGGCCAGGCCAATGTGGTGGTTGACGCCTTGACTAGGAAGTACTCTGGGAAAGGAAATTGGATTGAAGCACATGATGAGCATTTGGTGCGAGAGTTTGACTCTCTTGGCATTGTGTGTGTGGCTAAGGGTGAGTGCAGCGCAGCTCGGCTGAACTGGATCGAGATGCAGTGTGATCTAGTAGATCGAATCCGAGAGGAAACCAGTGCAGACGAAGAGTGTCAATGATTGGCATTGGAAGCTCAGCAAAGCGAAGGCAGTGCGTTGGAGATGGTCAGTGGACTTTTGAAGAGAAATGGAAGGGTTGTTGTCCCTCGTTTTGGCAAGCTCCGTGAGGAGTTGATGTTTGAGGCTCACTTCACGAAGTACTCCATTCATCCAGGAAGTACGAAGATGTACTTGGATTTGAAGATATCCTTTTGGTGGCCTGGGATGAAGCGGGATGTAGCTTTGTATGTAAGTCGGTGTCAGACGTGCGCCTTAGTGAAGGCGGAATGCCAAAGGCCAGGTGGATTCTTGAAACCTCTTCCTATCCCCGTGTGGAAATTCGACGACATCTCCATGGATTTTGTACATGGTTTACCTCGATCGCGGCAAAGTAACGATGCGATTTGGGTGATTGTGGATCTCCTGACCAAGGTAGCCCACTTCATTCCAAATCGGAGGGACGATAGCGTGGAGAAGCTCGTGGAGCTTTATGTTCGAAACATTGTGCGGTTGCACGGAATTCCAAAGAGCATCATTAGTGATCGCGATGAACGATTCACGTCCAAGGACTGGAGGTTAATGCAGCAAAGTTCGGGCACAAAATTGAAGTTTAGTACCGCGTTCCATCCGCAGACCGATGGCCAAACGGAGAGAACAATTCGTACGATGGAGGACATGTTGAGAATGTGTGCTCTTGATTTCGGTAAAGGTTGGGAAGACCACCTTTTCATGGTGGAGTTTGCCTACAACAGTAGTTTCCAGGCGAGTATCAAAATGGCGCCATACGAGGCTTTGTATGGAAGGCGGTGTCGAATGCCGATGTCTTGGATAGAGGCAGGAGACACCCAGTTATTGGGAAAAGAAGTGGTGGCAGACGCTTGTGAGTTGATGCGAACGATCCAGGAGCGCATGAAGGTTGCTCAGGATCGGCAGGCAAAGTATTTTAATGCACACCAAAGAAATGTGGAGTTTGCGGTGGGCGACATGGTCTACCTGAAGATTAAGCCGTTCAAAGGCATTTCGCGGATTCGACGACTCAAGAAATTGAGTCCGAGATATTTGTGTCCGTTTAAGGTTACAGAGCGCATAGGCGAAGCGACCTATCGGTTGGCGTTGTACGTAGAGCTAAGCGGATTACATGATGTATTTCATGTTTCGGTGCTGAGGAAAGCATTGGTGGAGCCGGAGGATGTGGTTGAGTCTTCGACAGTTCCTGTAACCGAAGATCTGAGGACGATAGTTCGTCCGGTTTGCGTGGAGGAATCTGAAGTCCGGCGGTTGCAGAACAAAGAGGTCAAGTTGGTGAAAGTGCGTTGGGATAATTGTGGACGAGACGAGTTCTCGTGGGAGCGAGAGCAAACAATGCAGGATAACTTTCCGGAACTGTTCATTTCAGGTATGTGTGTTAGTTATGCTTTCGTTAACGTTTTAAATTTCGAGGACGAAATTCTTTTAGGGGGGGGGGGTGGATTTGTAACACCCTAGGTTTTCTGTATCTGGGAGATAGTGCCGGCGTTAGGTGTTAACGCAGGCATTAGCTGCAACCCTTTTGCGATTGTGTTAGTCGAAGGGAGTTCGACGAAGGGAGTTTCATCGAACGGAGACCCGTTTGACGAAGGGAGTTCATCGAACAGAGATCGACGAAGAGAGTTCGGAACCGCTGGGACGTTGAGTTGGCTTCGTTCGTCGAAGGGAGTTCGACGAAGGGAGTTTCATCGAACGGAGTCCCGTTCGATGAAGGGAGTTCGTCGAACAGAGATCGACGAAGAGAGTTCGGAACCGCTGGGACGTTGAGTAGGCTTCGTTCGTCGAAGGGAGTTCGATGAAGGGAGTTTCGTCGAAGGGAGCTCGTCGAAGGGAGCTCGACGAAGGGAGTTCGTCGAAGGGAGTTCGACGAAGTGCTAGCGCGGGCGCTAACGCCGGTGTTAGCTGACGGAACCTGTTCCGTAAGTAGCATTTCCTGGACGTCCGATCTATTTGGATCTTGATCCTACGGTCTAGATAAGTGTGCCCTAAGGTTTTATTTAGGGCATAGAAGTTTTATTCTCTCTTTCATTATGTCCCTCGTGCGTTTGGAAGCGTAGAAGAGAGGTAGGGTTTGGAGGAAGAAGAAGGCTAGATCCACCATTGTTGGAGCACTAGAGTTCCATTCGCCGATCCGAGACCAGATCCGTGGAGAGGACTAGAAGGCGCTTCTTTCTATCCGTGCCTTTCAACCGATCCATGGCGAGGAAGAGAACTCTTAGGGTAACGACATCTCTCCTCCCGGTTTTAGGATGCGTGCATGGCATCTATGCTTTTACTTTCTCTTTTCTGAAATTTATGGCACCAGATCTCTCAAGTGAGAGGGGTTTGGGCCGCCTTGGTTCAAGAAGAATCATCGGGTTGATTGAGTCCGTCCCCGACATGATTTTGCACTAGAGATTCGCTCCGTTAGTGGATTAGGCATTTTGGGTGAAGCCGAAATCGTGACCGGTGGTCTTATTCGGTGATGTTGCTTAACGTGCATTTTAGGGATTTTGCTAGAAATCCGATGACGGCGAAAATATCGTATGTGTTGCCCTTATGTTAGTGTGAGAATGAACGTTGGTTTGGAAAAGGTAATTGTTATGTGTATGTGAAGGCGTGGTTTGTCTTTGTGGTCGACTGGCTAGCCCGTGAATGCTTGGATTCATGTGGGGAGAGTGTCCCGGCAAGACAAGTCCCCTTCTAGGCTGTGGTGAGAACAAGTATGTTGGTGCACCCGTTGGCAAGATGAACCATGTAAGGGGTGAGGTCCCATTGGAGTTCTTGGTTTTTGGCTTAGTGATTGTGGCGAGAACAAGTATGTTGATGCGCCCGTTGGCAAGATGAGCCATGTAAGGGGTGAGGTCTCAGTGAAGTTCTTAGCCTTGGGCTTGTACGCCCGTGGGGGAAATGCTGAGTACTCTTGGTTTGTTATGAAATGTTGATGTGTGTTGTTATGTTAGAAGCATACACGTCATATGGTGTCTTGGGTGAAACCCAGGTTTGCATACATGTTGCATTGCTAGATCCCCTTATTTTTATTGCTCAACATAGAAACGTGGATGATGATTGTGACACTCATGTCTGTCATGTTTATGTTAATACTGTTTATTACATTTGCATACGAAGTGCTGACTTGCAGGGTGATGTAGTTCCCTGGGGTCCGCTAGGACGGCCGGGAGGAGGGGTGTTGTTACACCGTTGATGGTCAGCCAAAGCTGACCCTCGTTATACCATTCTTTGTGATTTGGATGCAGGGCAAGGATCGCAGGTTGGACCTAGCTCGCCGGCCAGAAAGGCCTAAGCTTAATGAAGTGCACTTTTCATGCTTTCTTGTTTGGCTATGATGTCTTTACCTGTTCCGGCTTGCATGCCGAGATAGCTTAGGATTGTGATGATCTGTTGGACATTTCTATGCCCTGTTTGTTTTGACTTGAGTATGAGTTTTGTAAGGCCTTAAGGCCGTAGTACTCTTATGTAGATGTGGACAACTTCTGTGATTTATTTAGTGTTTCCGCTGTGCTGCTTCTGAGTTTTGAGATGGTTAGATCTATATCACTTTTTAATACTAAAGCTGTGGCGATTATATGCTGTGGGGTCCCGACCAGACCCATATTATATAGTAATTACAGGGAAGGTGTTACAGATGGGTTGATAAAGTGGGCGTTGACGCTAATGTTGAAGACAACTTCTACAACAATTTTTGGTTTAGTTTTTTAGCATGTTAATTGTTCTTTATTATTAACAGTTTTTGAAATACGATCGTTAAAATTTAGAAGATGGAGAAGGCATTAGGTCCGCATAAGTAGATGGAGAACAATGATCGAAGTTAGAAGAATTATAGAGAAAGAAAGTGGAGAAAATGGGACTCGATTTCACTGTGCCTAGAGATGGGACAAGCACTTCGAGGAGATGAAAAATATATTGTATAGATCATGTAATGATTTTTAAAGTTAAGTGTTTATTAACTTATAAAAGATAATTTAAAACAACGTGTTATCTGAAATAAGTGATTCAAATATATTTTTGTATTAGAAAATAATAATAAAAAATATGCTTTGTATAGTCTATAGATCACTAAATTTAATGGGAAATATATCTTGTGTAGGCCACTAAATTTAATGAAAAATTTAAAGTTAAATGATTCTTTGTAATTTTCTCATATTTATAGTCTTCGACTCTTAATCTTCATTTGAAATTAGCCATATAGTAATATTTCTGCTACTTTTTTAACTGAAAAGCAAATAATGATCAATTTAAAACTAAATGAAAAATACAATGATTAACAACATAAAAACGCACTAATAAATCATGAATTATGGAGGAGGTATTATTGAAGTCCAATCTTAAGACATTGGGAATATGCCGTTAGAACTTAGAATATGCCCCCCCAACCAACTTCAACGTTCCAAATTCCCACCCACTCGCACCCGCCTTCAGTACCGGGGTCAACTTGGTCCAGTCACGAGGTTCATTGAATTTAAGCTCTAACCTTTTTATTTGGCACGAGCGATTTTGGCGAGGAGGCCCAAGCCAGGAAATGGACCGCATGCGCCTCTCTCTCTACATGGACCGCATGCGCCTCTCTCTCTCTCTCTCTCTCTCTGTCACCTCCATCAACCATTCGATCAATTAACGGCTAGGATCGTTTGCCAAAACCTCAAGATCTCCACCTCTCTGCCATAAATGACCACAACAATCGCTTCCTTTCGTGCTGCTAAATCATCGATATAGGCCACGGTTTCTTTTCTCTGTGACTTGCGAGTAGTTTTCGGCCACCCTCCGGAGAACAATGGTGACGATCAAGTACGTTAAGGCGAGACAGATCTTCGACAGCCGTGGAAACCCCACCGTAGAGGTGAGCTGCAGCCTGCAGATCTCAGATCGCTTTTTAGCTTCCGGCACGATCTAGGATTCGGAATTAGTTTCTGATCGCTTTTTATTTTATTGCGATTTCGATCTAGACTGCAATAGCACATGTCTCGTGCTTAACTATTATTGATTCCGTTTTGATCTGTGGTTACTGGCAGGCGGATATTATCCTGAGCGATGGAACCCTTGCTAGGGCTGCAGTGCCAAGCGGCGCCTCCACAGGTATCCGATCTCATTCTTTAGGTTTTTTATTTATTTCTGTTGATATCATTCAAGTGAAACAGATTTGAAGGAATTTAGCTGTTTAGATCTGATCGGATAGTCACGAAGGGTGCCGATCAGCGTCGTGTCTTGGAACTGAGCGAATCTGATACTTATTTTTCAGGGGGAGGAAATTATCTGCGGTCTATTTCTCTTGTACTTAGATTTTGATCGGTGCCATGTTTCTCTTGTTCACACAGGTGTGTATGAAGCTTTGGAACTTAGAGATGGAGGATCTGAATATCTCGGGAAGGGCGTGCTTAAGGTTAGCTTGACTCTTTCCATTCAATCAGGGAGAAGATCATCTTCATTTATGCTCAATGGGTTCCTTCCTGTTCGATTGTTTTTATAGAATTTATATTTTTCCTGCTGGTTTACTTTTTCGTTCATCTTGGAGAGAAATGAATATTTATGGAATATTATGCTACCCAATTTTGAATTTACCTTTTGAATCTCTTGCAATTCTTTGTGCTGATGTGTTAACATCATAATCAAACAAATGCTATGATGTTAATTTATTTAGACTTTATTAATACTCGTGATTAAATGGTGGCTGGCGGCCGTTATTTGGTCCTATAAAAGTCAAACCTGTATATGGCTTCCGTTTGAACGAAAATAACGCAGATGTATTCTTCTAGGCTGGCCTAAGCAAACCTGATTTCTAATCTAGAGGTTGGCTCACGTCAAAATACGAATATGTAGTTTATATTTTTTATATTATATTTTACAATAACAACACTCAAGCCTTTATCCCACAATAGTGGGGTCGGTTATATGGATCCTTTGTTTCCATTGCGCCCTATCTTTAGTCATAATCTCACTAATGCTTAAGTACATCATGTCTTTCCTTATAATTTCATTCCAAGTCTTTTTTGATCTACCCCTCCCCGTTTAACATGCCTAGTGGCTAAATTCTCACAACGCATAACAGGTGTCTCTAATGGTCTTCTTTGTACATGTCCGAACCATCTTAATTGAGCTTCTCGCATCTTCTCTACAATTGGTGCCACTCATGTCTTATCCCTGATACATTCATTCCTAATTTTATTCAGTCTCGTGTGTCCACACATCCACCTAAGCATTCTCATCTCCGCAACTCCCATTTTTTGCTCATATACTTAATTAATTGCTCAACCCTCAGAACCGTAGCGTAGAGCATCGCTGGTCTAATTTTTATATTATATTATATTTATTAAAATTCATATTATTTTCTATTGAATTTGAGAGATGAGTTTTTTCTTTATTCATAATTGCGCTTTTCTTATTTTGAAAAAGAAATAAATTATTTTTTGATTCACACATAATTATTATGTCTATGGAATTATGAATACGAGTATGTATTCCAGTTTCTTCGCAAGCAGCCTTGTTACATAGTTGTGTTGGTATAGTTTTTGTTGAAGTATTTAGTTCTTTCTTTGACCAGAGGTTATCTACACATGGAGAAGTTCATTGGTTCATTTTTTTCTACCTCTCTTGATTTTTTTACTTTTAGTCGTCTTGAACTGACATTAACTATCACAAGATAAATTTCTTTTCAATTTTGACAGCCTGATTCAATCGATGCTAATTCTTGATCAGAGTTCAAAGCCATGTATTGTATCATGAAGTTTCATGACTTCCTGTTCTTTTATGATTTTATTCTCATCATGCAGAGCTTTGTAGTTATATTCTCAGTCTGTATTTGGTAGAGGCAAATTATTTAATAAATTTACCAATTGATGATTTTGTTCTTGTATGGATAGCCATCTGTATAGGACGAGACTATCTTATTAATAATAGTAAATATTAATGCTCGTATGATATCTGAAATAGTTTAGTTAAAATCTTATTAACTTTTAGTCAAGGACTTAGGACGAATGATTCTTTGCTAGCTCATCGATGTTTTATCTTTCACGGCATATTTTGCTCATTCTAGATTCTCGCAAATATCCGGTGAACATTATTTATAACAAGTATTGCTATCTAGATTCATCAATTGTAAATTTGGTATTTTTTTGTCGGGGAGTTTCTCCAGAAGTGGTTATTGTTTAACACAAGCTCAATTTAGTCTCCGATTGCTCACACATGTAATCTTTGGCTCCGTTGTAAGCATAGTATCATTTGAAAATTCAGCTAAGAAAACCCCCATTTCTTTATTAGCGGAGTTATCAAATGCTTATTTATCAAGCAATGTTTTTTCAAAAACCACTACTCTAGATATTAAGCTTAAACAAATGGAATCTTAATCTGTTACCAACTGCTTCATATGCAAACTCTTATATATCCATTTAAGTAAATTTTATGTTTAACTTCTTCTCAATCCCTCTTTTGCAGGCTGTTCAGAATGTGAACACCATCATTGGACCCGCCTTGATTGGGAAGGTAAATATTTTCGGCCTTTATCTTCCATCATTTTATTCTAATCATAAGCGTAGGCAGATAGAAAGCCAAGAATGGGTGTACTGTGCTGAAATTATTTGTACATTTATATAGGACCCAACAGAGCAAACACAGATTGATAACTTCATGGTGCAAGAGCTTGATGGGACCTCTAACCAGTGGGGTTGGTGCAAACAGAAGGTGCCACATCTCCATGAAATTTGCAATTTTTATTCTCTTTAGCCTCTTGGGCATCTTCTCTATTTCGGATTTTAATTTTACATTTATAGTAGCGACCGTGCATCTGGTGTGCTGTGTACAATATGTGATTGCGTAGTACCCGACCTTCACTCAGTGGTGTCTGAGCACTATGGTCGCCGCACACTGTGCACATAACGGCCAAACACACAAGCTAGTATCTGTTGAGTTCGATTTTGTACCCTAACCTTCACACCCAGCTGCGAGCTAAGTTATCAAAGGCGCAAGGCGCACTGAGGCACAAAGGGGTCCTGGAGTCTAGGCGCAGGTGCGCGCCGGGGGCACGTGAAGCGCAAAAATGAATTGGGTGCCTAATTGACTGAAAATCAGCGAATTGGGCACCCAATTCACTGAAAATTAGCGAATTTGGCATCCAATTCATTGATTTTCAGTGAATTGGGTGCCCAATTCGCTGATTTTCAGTGAATTGGGTGCCCAATTTGCTGATATCAGCGAATTGGATGCCCAATTCGCTGTTTTTTCAGTGAATTTGGCACCTAATTCACTGAAAATTGGTGAATTGGATGCCCAAGTGCGCCTAGGTGTGCCTCGGGTGCGTCTGAGATCATGTTTTTGCCCCCCTCCCAAAAAAATAGGTTGAAGAAAACAACTTGAAAAGCCCTTTGGTGCGCCTGGGAATTGGTAAGGCGCGCGCCTGAGGCACCTCGCCCGCCTCTGCCTTGCAGAGGTGCTGGCCGGTGCGCCCGGCGCCTCAGACGCGCGCTTGATAACGTAGGCTGCGAGCCACGAGTGAGCGAAAAAGATCGGGGGTGCAAGCACCTGGCTACTATTCGCAAAGAGTTTGAGGGAGGGAGAGAGTTGCCGCGAGGGGCCACACCATATTTCCCGCAACGGAAATTCCACTTGTTGCGGGTGATATTATTACTTCGAAAGACTATTACAGAGCTATTACAAGGCACAATTCTAGGCAGCAGAGAGTGACAGAAACTTGTAACCGCACCAACTAAGGGGGGTTTAGACTAAAGTTCAGCGTACCCCTCTGGGCACTCGGACCCTCTATTTATACTAACAGAGGGATGCTCGAACGGGCTTGTGCAAAAAATGCTGGCTGCCCAGGATACGAGAGAGTCTGGGCAGGAGAGAGAGAGACAGAACGCGTGGTCACAACAGGTTGTAACTGCGCCTACCAAGATGAATTGAGGAGATGGAGCCGGGGCGGTCACTTGGAGTGTCCGCCCGGACCTCTCGAGTCTGAGACTGCTGCTGAGGCTGACCGATCCTGTCAGCTGTTGACGCTTGAGGAGAAGGTGCGGTCACACTAGGAGTAACCACCTGCACTACCGGATGCCAAAGATTGGCTTTGGCCTAATCTATCTGTCGCAGGATTCCGGGTTAATAGTATCTATAAACACCATATATATAAATATATCTATATATTTATATAATAAGTCACATTCCATTAGATCATTGGATTGAATTTGGAAGGTTCACATTCATTTGATGGTTCTACTTCAGGGTCATCACCGACCTAGTTTTGCCTTTATATATATATGCTTCTCTTCAATTAATATGTTTATTTTTTTTAGCTTGGTGCCAATGCTATATTGGCGGTATCTCTTGCTGTTTGCAAAGCAGGAGCTGCGGTGAAGAAAATCCCTCTATACCAGGTTTGTGAGATCAATTTATTTATTCTTCGAGTTCCCTTTTGTCACAAGAAATCAACTATCATCTTTTTATGCAGCATATTGCTAATCTTGCTGGAAACAAGAATCTGGTTCTTCCCGTGCCTGCCTTCAATGTTATCAATGGAGGGTCACATGCTGGAAACAAGCTGGCTATGCAGGTAAATTCATCTTATTATGAAATTTAAACCTAGAAAATATCACACTTATCAATTCGAATACCAGTCTAATATATATATTTATGAGTGCCGATGGTAACCGGTCTCCAGTTCTTATGAAAATAATTGATTTTACTTCAAAATGCATTCCAGGGAAGGCACTTTGAATTCAAATCCCTCTTCAAGCGCGCAACCAAACAACATAATTTGGATCTGAGTGTTGGAATTGGATCTCTAATTCTAATTCCAGACCCCCAATTCCGTTCATTTTGATGGAGTTGAGCCTTGGAATTAGAATTGAGTGGAATTGAAATTAGAATGATGAATTCCAATTCCATAATTTTGTGATAAATAATAGAAGAATTTATAATCATATCAAATTTTGCGGAATTCATTTTGTAGTAATTTCAATTCCGTACAAACGTTAAAGGCCTTATTACAGTTTCCAAGTAATATTCATATGCACGATTGTTTTGATTATTTTTATTACCCAGGAATTTATGATCCTTCCTGTTGGAGCATCATCATTCAAAGAAGCCATGAGGATGGGCGTTGAAGTATATCACCACCTAAAGGTGATGGATAATCCATGTGCTGGATTTCAACCATCTTGTCTGATGTTTACTTCTTTCTCATGGTTTTAATCTTTCACTCTTTCAGAGTGTGATTAAGAAGAAGTATGGTCAGGATGCCACCAATGTTGGGGATGAAGGTGGTTTCGCACCTAATATTCAGGTCTGGATGTTTTTAGATTGAAATGCTTTTGATTGCTTTATATTAAAATGATGAACCCCGTATGCGGCGGATCTGTAGTTGCAATTTCAAGAGCTTTTAACATTTTTTAACAAATTTCTTGCAAGTTAGTACATTCAGCCCTGTCTCACTTTTAGGTTGAAAATCATTTGATTGCCTTATTGTTTATAATTTTTAAGCTGGCTTTTGCATTACGACCAAATAGTATAAATAAAATGTAAAGAGACAAAAATAAATGTAGTAAATAAAATAATAAAATATAAACGAGAAAAAATGAAGTAAATAAATTTAATAAAATATGTTAAAAAAATATAAAAGGGAAATACAAATAAAATAAAAAAACATATAAGGTTAAAAATAATTCCATGTGAGAGAAAATCGTGTATTAGTTAAAAGTATTTTTAACACTAGATGCTGCTGGTTGAGAATACCCACGACAGCTGGAGAATTGCCTTTGCGGAGGGAAAGTTTTCCTTGGGGAAACCATTCCTGTTCTGTTAGTAATAGTTAATATAAAAGAGCTCTTTCACTTTTGAATTCTTGTAGATTTATCATTGCAATATTAAGAACTTCTAACATCTTTTTGATTTTCTTTTGAGCTAATTCATTGTTTGAGAAATCCAGAATGACCCGTGTGCTGCATTTTTTCTTGTTTGTGCACTGCCCTCTTATCAGCTATTAGCATTAAATTTCATTTACTATCTCGCTGGAAGCTTTAAGGTTCTAATTTGTTTTTATTTTTGTGCTTCATCTTATCATTAGAAATAAGTAATTCTAACATCATTTAAATAGTGAGAATTAAATTAAACTAGAATTGCTTGTAGCCTTTGAATTTATCAATCTTTTCTCTCTCTCCCTCTCAATTCTACTAACTTTTGATTCAACCAGGTATTAATTTCTCCAGTATGGTTTAGTTTGTATAGGAGCTTAGTTTTTAAACTATGAAGCTACTAAAATTACTTAGCTTGTTTTTAAAATGTGCCTGTGTTATCTATATTAGATATATTTGATTATGTTTATGTATATACGAGTGCCCGACAAGGGGCTCCGCCCCTACGGCCAAGCACAATAGTGTACCCGACCGACGATGGCGTGCTTCGCCCGCCCCGGTGAGTGCTTTAAATATCTTGGATCAATAGTTCAAAAAGATGGAGGTGTTGATAAAGATGTGATACATAGGATCCAAGCAGGTTGGTTTGAAGTGGAGAGGCACGTCAGGGATCTTATGTGTTCGTAAAGTACCATTAGAACTTAAAGGCAAGTTTTACCGTGCTGCAATTAGACCAGTGATGCTCTATGGTTATGAGTGTTGGGCAGTGAACTGTGTACATGAGCAAAAAATGGGAGTTGCAGAGATGAGAATGCTTAGGTGGATGTGTGGACACGAGACTGGATAAAATTAGGAATGAATGTATCAGTGATAAGACATGAGTGGCATCAATTGCATAGAAGATGCGAGAAGCTCGACTAAGATGGTTTGGACACGTACAAAGGAGGCCATTAAAAGCACTTGTTAGGTTTTATGAGAGTTTAGTCACTAGGCATGTTAAACGGGAGAGGGGTAGACCAATAAAGACTTGGAATGAGATTATAAGACATGATGTACTTAGGCATTATTGAGATTATGACTAAAGATAGGGCACAATGGCGACAAAGGATCCATATAGTCGACCCCACTATAGTGGGATAAAGGCTTGAGTGTTGTTGTATATGTATATATTGATATTGTAATATATGTGTACATGAATAAACTCTGAAATATTCCCTTCTGTAATTTCTCCTCCCTCTTTATACACAAGGGGGTATGGTTCTCTATTCAATACAAGAAATTAGCGATTCTTCACAATATATTTGCAATTATTTCTAGCATTAGCCTTATCTTAGCCCTTATCTCTATCACTGTTGACTTATCTTAACCCTAAACCCTTATCACAGGAATCCCTTATCACCGTTGGCTTACATCAAGGTTCAGCTTTAAGCCCTCATCTCTTTACCGTCAGATGTTGACTCCGCCTATCAAATCGCCCATTTCGCCTATCGTCCCCTTAGGGCTTGTGCATTTTGCCATTTTCAGATCAATTGGTGTTGAGAAGTGAAAGATCTTTATAGTTAAGCGTGCTCGGATGGAAGCAATTTCGGGATGGGTGACCTCCTGGGAAGTCCCCGTAGGGGTGCTTAACTTGATCACTTCTCATCAAAGGGTGGTGGGGGATCGAGACCCGCCATGAACAACCCACTGTAGCAACAGGCTCAGAGAGGGGTTGGGGTGTTTCAAAGCGGGTTGCAGCCCGGGCGTCCTGGACAATGGGGCCAGGTGTCTTAACGGTTTCGGAAGGGCGGCCCACTAAGATAGGTGCTGGCGTCGGCCCGGTAAAGGGGCCGGAGGGGTGGGCCACTAGTTGGGATGTTGGCGCCAGGCCGTTACAAAAAAGTGATATAGACAAAGAAATCCTTTACGAGTCCCAAAATCTTCCGATTCATTATTTGAGGGTCAAGAATTTCACAACTGACTGAAACCTTTCCACTGCGGTCTGGTAGGACCTAGATGGTTGGTGGATGGTGAGCCGTTCAACCAGGGTTGTATCCAGAGTTTTGTGTAAGTTCCCATTCCGATGAAGTCAGAGATCCTCTCCAGGACTCTCGATTTGGAAAAAAAGGAGAAATAGGCACACCTCACAGTGCTTCACTAAAGTGGGTAGCCAATGGCTAAATCCAATTTGGAGACGACCCACCGAATTCACATAAGAATCCCGGCGGCCTCTATGGGCTGTCGCTCGCCTATCCAAAGAACAAAGAAACCTTCTGATCCTGTATTCGCCCGAGGTCGACATCTTCTAAAGTGAAAAAGCTGGGTTTAACAAGACTTGGAAAAAACGTCATCCTGCGTCTTTCTTCTTCGTCTATGAATAGATTCTCTTTCTGACCAGATTTTCTGTTATGCGCAAGAAAGAAGCCTTGGTCGGCACGCACCTTTTTCTTTGTTTCGGAGCGGGGCGCGTACTATTACCACTACGTACCACACCACCGGTCGGAGTGAAAGCAAGAGCGTCTAAGGAAACCGAGAGGTCGTTCCTCTTTTCTGAGACTGAAGTTCTGATTCTGCGATTTGCTCACCATCTTTTCGATCGGGTCCTTTGCGACCATAGGGTCCAAGTCCTACGGGCATCATCTTCACTCCACCGTACGGTGCGACCACCCAAAATTCAAAAAACCGAAAGAATTTTCTTTTTCACTTCGCCTTATCTTGGCAGACCCTTCGCGCGCCTAAAAGAGAGGTCTGGGTTCCAAGGGCCCTTATCTTAGATGTTGTGCTCATCGAACATATCCAATGAGCAATACCTTGGTTTTTATTGTTTGTGGGTGATATCGTTTTGGTCGATGAGACGTGCGAGGGTGTATATGCGAAACTTGAATCTTGGCGAGACACTTTAGAAAAGAAGGGTTTTAGTTTGAGCAGGGCAAAAATGGAGTATATGGAGCTTAAATTTAACAGTGCAAGAAGGACGGATGACTTCGTTATTAAGTTGGGTGATCAAGATATTTTCCGCAGTGAGTTCTTTAAATATCTTGGATTGATAGTTCAAAAAGATAGAGGTGTTGATAAAGATGTGATACATTGAATCCTAGCAGGTTGGTTGAAGCGGAGAGGCACGTCAGGATTTTATGTGATCGTAAAGTACCATTAAAACTTAAAGGCAACTTTAGTCACTGGGCATGTTAAACGGGAGAGGCACGTCAGGGATCTTATGTGACTCGTAAAGTACCATTAAAACTTAAAGGCAACTTTAGTCACTAGGCATGTTAAACGGGAGAAGGGTAGACCAATAAAGACTTGGAATGAAACTATAAGGAAGACATGATGTACTTGGGCATTATTGAGATTATGACTAAAGATAGGGCACAATGGCGACAAAGGATCCATATAGCCGACCCCATTATAGTGGGATAAAGGCTTGTGTGTTGTTGTAATCATCTCTAAATGTTCTTTCGGTTCTAATTCTTTCGGTTCTAATTCTTTTGCTCCTCCTATTTGTAAATATATATTTTATTTTATTTTAAAATAATAATAATAATAATAAATGATAGAACAATTAGACGGGTGTGATGAATTTGATAGTGTTTCACAATCAAAAATGATAATTTGACTTAATATATAGTTCAAATATTGAGACACATGGTATTCCTCATCACCCGCTTCTGTTGAAATTGGTTAACAAGAATGTCATAATCTGTGCGTACAATCTTTTGACTGCTCTTTCTTTATTGATTTCCTGCTATATTTCTGTCTGTAGGAATCATACTTCTCTCTATTCTTATTTTGCATTTTCTTGGCTCTTTATTAAAATGCAGGAGAACAAGGAGGGCCTTGAACTGTTGAAAACTGCAATTGCCAAGGCTGGTTATACTGGCAAAGTACTTTTCTTTTTTCCTGTAGACATTTGACACTGTTTAAAATGTGATGCATGCCACAGCATATGTGATTCAGATGTTGTCGTGTTTATGCTTTCTTCCATCAATAGGTTGTCATTGGGATGGATGTTGCTGCCTCCGAGTTCTATAATGAGAAGGATCAGACTTATGATCTTAACTTCAAGGAGGAGGTATACTTCTTATCTTCTACTTTTACTTGTTTTTAAATAAGTTTTTGCTCAAGTGAGCTTGGACAAAAATGCCACCGTCATAGAATGTATCTTTGGCATGACAACTGTTTTGACCCCACCAAGAAATAAAGCTAGTTTTGAACATAAAAGCGGATGAAGTTTCTGGGTGAGGTCGGGTTCACGAACGACAATTCATAACCACCGCGTTCACGACCGCCACCGTCGCGCCAAACAAAGACTTAGTTTTGTATATTTGATGGCCTAACTATCATTTCTCCTCCAGAACAACGACGGATCCCAAAAGATATCAGGAGACAGTCTGAAAAATGTGTACAAATCATTTGTTTCGGAGTACCCTATCGTATCTATTGAGGACCCATTCGATCAGGATGATTGGACCCACTATGCAAAGATGACCGAGGAGATTGGTAAAGATGTGCAAATTGTTGGAGATGATCTTCTTGTCACCAACCCCACTGTAAGTATCACCATCCCCATATTGTATAAGCTCCAATTCTCTAGTTTTATTGTTTTCCCCACTAATATTATTATTCTGGCTGAATTCTGCAGCGTGTCGCCAAGGCAATTAAAGAAAAATCTTGCAATGCCCTTCTTTTGAAGGTAATTCTTCTCAGTTTCGTTAATTTTAGAACCATTTGTTCTTAGTTTCAGTATTCATCGTCCCCATCTGCAGCCTTACTCCAATTCTCTCAATCTGGCGTTATCCTATCTCGATTGACAGCTTTCTTGTTCCTCTAATATAATTATTGGATACTCTATGTTTTCTTTTTTGCTCATGGTCATTTACTGGAAATTCCCTATAACTTCCCTCCCTCTTTCAAAATTTACTAAAATCTCCCGTCTTTCAAAATTTACTAAAGTCTCCCATCCATCTTTCAAATTTATCAAAACCTCTCATTTAAGTATATATACAAAAAACACTGGAGGGGACTTCCGGTATTTTTCTTTTGCAAGTATATGTTAACAATGCAGAGTTAGATGAGAGGTTTCGGCAATTCCGAAAGATGGAGGGGTCCTTGTAAATAATGGAAAGTTTTTTTGTGCTTGTTCAGATTTATTTTTATTTAACCAGTTTTGATACAAATAACCTTATAACTGCCCTGTGCTTGAATCCATACAGCATTATCAACATAATTGGAGATGTGGTTCTTTTAATACATAGCGCTCAAAATATTCATCAATTTTCCACTTCATTGTGTAATAATAGAATCCTAGGTACTTCTGTTCCAGTTAGTAGTACTGAAGTAGACATTTCTGTGGGCATTATATGAGGATCAGTGAAAATGTTACCGTAAACTCATGACAGGTGAACCAAATAGGCTCTGTTACCGAAAGCATTGAAGCTGTTAAGATGTCTAAGCACGCTGGCTGGGGTATAATGGCAAGCCATCGCAGGTATTAGTCTTTCTTACTTTTTTGTAGTAGAGTCACTACTTTTGACTACCGCGCTAACTTATTCTTTTCGATTCAGCGGCGAAACTGAGGATACTTTCATCGCCGATCTTTCCGTGGGCCTGGCGACTGTGAGTTGTTTTTACCTGTGTTGACGCGACACAATGTCAAAACGTTCAAATATTCGAGTGCGCTTATATATTTGAATTACGTGTTTTAGGGCCAAATCAAGACGGGAGCTCCGTGCCGATCGGAGCGGCTTGCCAAGTACAATCAGCTGCTGAGGATTGAGGAAGAGCTTGGCGATGCTGCTGTTTATGCTGGGGCGAAGTTCAGAGCTCCAGTGGAGCCCTACTAGTGAGGGAGGCGGTTTGGTGCCCTCCTGTTTGCGGATTCCACAGAATCTAGAGGGCAATTTTGGCTTAGTGAAGAATAAAAGAATGGCCCCTTTTTGGTTTGCAGGTGGCATCGTGATTTTGAGTCCTGCTTTCGCATTCTAGTAGTGTTGGGTTCGTGAATGGTTGTAATGCGATATTGGAAGTTTACTTTTAAATTCAGATGAAATAAAGCGTGAGTGGAGTTTTTGACGCTTTAAATCAGTATTCAAATTTTAAAATAATCCTAGAGTTCAATAATCTTGAGTTATGTGCAGCATCACGAGGAAAAGGCCAGAATAATAAGGGGCACAGTAGCTGCGACATCTCGGTTATTAAACAGTTTGAGGTGCTGCATAGTCAATTGACATTTGTCTTCTCAGTCAAGTTTTATTTTGTCTTAAAAATGGTTTATTGTGTAATGATGTCATAATGAGCGGAATCATTTCAGACTGAGTCGCCCGATTAACTTCTGATTTCTTCTAGCAGAAAGAATTATGATTGTAGTCTTCTTCCACATTGGATGAAAATTCTGATGAGTTCTCGTTGCCGGATTCCTCAGAATTGGCTGCCGAAATGCGGCTTGCCGGAGTTCATCCCTCGGGTGAAAGCTATAAGTATGCTAATGGTCAAAATAGGTTAAACATTTTCCTTTTTTTTTTCTTCTTATTTTGATCCAATTTACTCGTTCATTTATAAATGCATTGAACATGAGATGCTTAAATGAACCGGAGCAATGCCAACAACTCCCACCGGATCTAGGGTTCTTAAACCTATTTTGCACCCCTTTTCTTTAGTTGTCTGATCCTAGAAAATTCAAACCAGGATACCACTTTTTTGCCCGAAAAACTCATCAGCTCATATGCCACGAATGCGACGAAATCTTGCTTGTGTGGATGTAGAGCAATGCCTGGTTCTTGTTCCCCTCACGAGTTTCTTCTCCGAGAACTGCTTGACTCCGGAAATGAGGAAGACGTGTTCTTGAAGCTCAGGGGACTGCAGTCCTTGGGCTGCTCCAAGTGCCAGCCCCGTGCGAGCAGACGGGGCCAGATGGCATCGCAGAAGAGATCATTCGACCTTGCCTTGCTCAACGCTAGATTTTCACTTAAGAAATTTGCGGACTGCTAATATCTTGTTGTTTTGCGGACATCAGTGAACTACGAATAGACATATTATGGCTGCTTATAACACCACTCAATTAGAAAGATTATGTTTTAGCAATGGATGTTTTTTTCCTATATATAGTATGGATATTCTTTATAAGTAGTTATATTAATTTATTTTTAAGAGAATTTTGAGAGATGCGATTTGAACTTAAGATTATCAATGTTTCATCAATTCTCTTTATCAATTGTTCGCGGAATGTCGGAAGTAGGAATGTTTCATCAATATTTGAGTAAGAATGTATACTCATCGGGCTTGCGCTGCATTACCAGGGGCCCTTTTAGTCCTCAAGCGCATGTGGAAGGGTGCTCTCAAGGTGGAGCTTTTATCAAAGCTTAAAAATCCACTGATGCATACACTTTGCTTGTTATTTTATGACGAGCGGCAGTGCACTCGGAAGCTCCTTTGTCTTGCGCGGCTATACTTCCCTCACTCGCCTCTTCCCCGCTGCAGTGTAAGATAATGATTGATCTCCAGCTTCGCTCGACCTCCTCTCACTTGGACAAAAGCACGAACGATGCTTTACAATGCAAAGTTATAGCAATATTTTTGTTCAAGCGAGAGGAGGTTGAACGAAACAGAGGTTGGGTGCGACATTTGTCGTGAGGTGCGATATTTGTCGTAGGGTGCGATATTTGTCGTGGGCGGCGGCATTTGTTGTGGGAGGCGGCATTTGTCGTGAAGGCGGCATTTATCATGAGGACGACGACATTTGTCGGGGGGGGGGGGGGGGGGGGGGGGCACATTTCTAGTGGGGGGCGACGTTCATCGTGGGGGGTGACGCTCATAGTGGGGGGCGACATTCGCCATGGGGGGTGACGTTGGTCATTCGACGGCCTCAACAAATCAAGGGGTCGTGGACATAATAATTCTCTCCATATCCTTTAGATACATGTCTCATCATTATATATGTTTTGTTAGAAGATGATCTCTGATAGATACATGTTATGCTGCGGTTGGGGGGTGCGAGCGGCGAGCATGAGACTTATGCAGGCGGAGCCCGCATTGAGGAGGGAGAAGCCCGCCTGTATGCTGGCGAATCCCGCCCGAGAGCATCAAGCACATGCGAAGCCCGTGCGGAGATGCTTGTATAGCTATATTTTTTTAATATAATGTATATTCAATCAAGAATGCAAGTTAGTTGCTACAATTGTATTATAAGCAGCATGCGTATATAAAGTAAGTAAATGATCATATTATAGTGGTACAAACTGAAACCAAAAGCATTGAGGTAACAAAATAACATAAAGGCTCTGTTTGGGACAGCTTATGCTGATGAATAATCTCTATTCAAAACACAAATGCAATTTTACAGCTGTTTATTTGTGCAGCTGTTATAAAATCATTTGTTTTAAAATAGCTGATAAGCTGTTTTTTCATCAGCTGTCCGGGTCCAGCTTATGGCTTCCTATAAGCGCGTATCTCATAAAAAAACTCTAGGTGCTCGCTGAAACCCGTCGCTGACCCTCACGATTCCTCCTTTCCTCTTATCCCGTCCAAGGGCTAGCATCGCAAGATGTCAGTTGATAGCATAAATAAAAAAATCTTTTCGATCAGCACTTGTGCACAAACTGTCCAAACCGTCTACAACTTATTCATCACTGCTTTTATAACAGCTCTATTCAATCAGCTCTATTCGATCATCAGCTTTTTCATCAGCTTAAGTGTACAACCCCAATATTCGCTAGGAGGCAAGTAGAGACTAAGGAATCAGCAGGCGAGAGGAGTGAGAAGGAGGGCGAGGCAGAGTCCTAAAGCAGGCTCACAGGAAAGCGGGTGAGCCGGGCTCTCGCCGGCTGCTTGCAGGGAGCGGGCGAGCCGGGCTCTCGCCAGCCGCTCGCGGGCCACCCGCAGGAAGGCGGGCGAGCCAGGTCCTCCCGGGTTACGAGAGGAGCCCCTGTGGGTGGCTCGCCCAGTAGGGGTCCAGGGGTGTTTTTTACCTGGGAGCCCCTGGTGGTCTGCAGTTATCCTCTCAAAACAGCGGAGTTTGGCCATTGACAAACCATTTTGGGCTGCGTATAGTAAAAGTGTAAGGCGGAATTCCGCTATTTGCAGACCAGACCGAAAAAAACTATAAATAGACCTTGAAGAGCACCTTTGGAGAGGATTCCAATCTCAGTATTCTGAGCTTCTTCCTCCCTAGGTTATCTTAGCTTAGCTCCTAGGCTCTCCAAGGTGCCCAGTCTCAGCTTTGGCTTGGGAGGGGAAACACTCAAAGATCTTCCGGGTGTGTGGTGGGACCTTCTCGCTGCGACTAAAGTTCTGTGTCTAGTCTTGAGTCTTCGATCTATTCCTTCTGAGGAATCAGTAAGTGCTAGTTTCCCCTCAACTTGCCGAGGGCCCGAGCTCCACAAGAGACCAAGTCCTGGTTTCAACATTTTTGGTGCGGTGAGCGTGAAGCGCATGTAGTTCAAGAAAGCTCTAAGGAGGAGATGGCAGGAGACAACGAGCGAGAGGCGGACTTCGACGGCTCGCCGCCACCCGACGCACCAGCAACGGTGGAGATGCTGGCCGACCTGAAGAGGGACCTGCTCAGGGCTTTCCAGTGCGCCCTCGCCTCAGCACTTGGGGGACTCGCAACCCCTGCGCCCCAGGTGGCCCCTCCAGCTGGAGTAGGCGAGAGCGCCCCGGGGTAGAGGCCAAGGAAGGAGGCAATGTACCAGGCACCGTACCGAGACCTCGCGGGGCGAGAGCTTTTCCCCAGCCCGGCGCAAGCGAGTGGGGTACAGGCGAGCGCCGCCCCGGGAGGAGGGATCCCAGCCAGTGGGATCCCGACGAGCTGTCCCTCGGCGAGTGCGAGACCGGGAGGAGCCAGTTCACCCGGGGAGCCTGCGGGGCGAGTGGAGCAGGTCAGGTGTGTGAAGGGGGGAGCCCATTCTGCGAGTTGGTACTCTCGGCACCACTCCCCGAGGGGTTCAACAAGCCGGCCATGACGCTGTATACTGGCAAGGATGACCCCACTCATCACCTGCAGTGGTTCGAAGACATGGTTTCTATCAGACCTATGTCGGACGCCTTCAAGTGCCGACTCTTCGCCACCACCCTAAGAGAGAAAGCAAGGGACTGGTTCCACTAGTTGCCCTCCGGGTCGATCTATGCCTTTGAGGACCTGCATCGTAGCTTCCTGCCGCACTTCTCGACCTCGAAGAAGAGGAAGAAGGACCCCGAGGCGCTCTTCAACATCAAGCAGAGGCAAGGGGAGTCACTGGCTCATTACGTGGATCAGTTCTAGGAGGAGGTTCTCCTCATCCAGGAGGTGCCGGGGTACACCCTCCAGCTCGCCTTCATTGTGGGGATGCGGGAGGGGTTCTTCAAGATGGTCCTCAAGAGGAGGGCTCCTTTGTCTTTTGAAGAGATGATGGAGAGAGCGGCGGAGGAGATAGAGGGGGAGGCAGCAAACCCCGAGTTCACAAAGAGGTTGGTACGGCTAAGCGAGCCGGAGGTCAGGCATCCGGAAGCAAGGAGAAGAGAAGAGGCGAGGGCCCCAGAGGTGGGGTGGAGGTAGCAAGAAGGGGGGAGGCAAGACCCGGGAAGGGGTTTCCACCAGGGAGGGGGTAACTTCCAAGGAGGCCAAGGAATACCCCATCAGCTGGGATGGAGGCAGGGCCCGAGGCCACCTCATCCCCACCCGCCTCAACAGGCAATGGCGGTCGGTCAAGGGAGACCAGGCAGGGGAAGAGGGGCTGGAGCTAGAGGAGCCGGTCCTAGGAGGAGGAATAGGGCGGCAGAGGCCGAGAGGAGGGGGGCGGCGTTGCCATATTGTGACTTCCACGAGGAGGAAGGTCACGCAACGGCTACCTGCCCAGAGTTCTTGTAAATGAAGGGAGCCAGAGCGCCGGCGCCGCGGGAGCAGCGGGAGCAGCGGGCGGTGAGGATTGAAGAGGTCCTGCCTCAGGATGAGGAGGACGAGAGATGTGAAGACCAGGTTGACGTGGGGACCCGAGGAGGGATCAGGGTGATCCAGGGGGGGGAGGGATTGAGGCGACCCGGAAGGCAAGCCTCCATACCATCTATCGTCGTAGCGTGGCTTCGACATCCCTAGCCCCGCCTCTAGCAGAGAAGATCTCCTTCACCCAGAAGGATATGTCGGGTCATGAAGACCCGTTCTGCGATGCGCTGGTCATTCAGACAGCGATCGAGAACTTCACCGTCTCTCGGATCCTTGTGGATAACGGGAGCTCGGTCAACGCCATCTTCAAGAAGGCGTTTGACGAGATGCAGGTGGAGGCATGGAGGGTGTTGGCCTCGGATGGCCCGTTGTTTGGATTCTCCGGTGAGAGGAAGGAGGTAGAGGGGGGAGTGGGACTCCATGTAGTCCTGGGGGGGGGGGGCAGTCCAGGAATTGCCGCTTTGTCATAGTGGATGCTGTTGGAACAACCCTATTACTGATTTGGGCTAGGATCACTATATGTTGACTAGGATCAAGTTGACCCCATTGTATAGTTTAATGGTCAAGTCTTTAGGCTGTTAGATTAGCTAGAACTTAAGGAAAATTCAAGTTCTCAGCATTCGACGAATTGCTATCGGCGTTCGACGAATTGTTCTCAGCAGTTAAAGAATTATAGCCAGTCCCAGCACTCGACATTCTCAGAGCAGTGCTCGACGAATTCCAGCCAGCGCTCGACAAATTCTTTACTGAAGCTCAGATCGACAAATACAGATTCCATATTATTTAATACTTAAATATCAGTTATTTGTCAGTTCTCTGAACACAGATCGACGACTTTAACGGATCTATTCAAATATCTTTGGACGTATTCAAGTCAGATAAGTAAGGATATTATATTCAGTTATTATATTCCTTTCTTTCCTTATTCCAAGACAAAGATAGCTGTTGACAATTAATGCAAAGGAATATTTCACGGCTAAGGAATTAAAGGACCTGCCAAGGTCGTTTGGTCTCTGTTGCAGTTCCAAGAAAGAATTAAATTCTGATTATTCTATTCCAAAGATAGAAGATATCAAGACAGAGTTTATTGTCTCTCTAATTCGACAGAATTCAAAATAACATTCTTTCAGAATACAGAAAAAAGTTACAACAAGAATACAGAGAAGAAGAAGAAGAACACTTAGCCAAAAACATATTCAGTCTTCTTCTTCCTCAAGCAGCATCTCCATTTCTCTGAGAACAACATCTTCAAGATCTCTCTCTTTCAGATCTCTACTGCAAGTTCAGATCTTCAAAAGAGCAACAATAGTCTGAAGAATTCATTCTCTCAGATTCATCTGCTACAGAAAGATCTTCTTTCAAGAGAAAGCTTCTCCACCAACTGTCAAATACTTCCATCAGACAGGGGGAGCTTCACATCAACATCCACTAGAGTCTTCTCTCAGCATATTGATAGAGAAGAACTTCATAACCCCTCTCTATCCCACTCTGTACAGGGTTCAAACCTCCTTCAAAAGTTTACCCCATTGGTGGCAAGACACCTGATCAAAAAATCTAGTTGGTTTTTGGGCACCTTAACAAAAGCTCATTGGTGTGAGGGAACCTGATCAAAAATCCTAGTGGATTCCTACCAAGGGTGGTAGAAGAGTAGACGCACCCAAGTTTAGTGGGGAACTACTATAGCTCCTTGTGTCTTCTGTGTTTGATTTCTTTTCTGTGTTTGTGCTGTGCTGATTTTCTTTACTTAGTTTTTATTTCTCACTCTCATATACACATATATATATCACAATTTTTAACTTCGCTATAAAACTAAGGGAAAAGGTTTTTAAACTCTATTCACCCCCCCTCTAGAGTTAATTTAAGATCTAACCTCCACTTTCAATTGGTATCAGAGGTGGTTGATTCTTTACAGGCTAACACCTGAATCACAAAGATCAATTAGATCTTAAATTCTTTTAGAGTTTTTATTTTATTTATTTTCTGTTAAAAACTCATGGCACAAAACAAAGAGTATTCAATCACAAGACCTCTTATGTGCAATCTCAGTAAGTTTGCACTGTGGAAAGCAAGGATTAGGCTTTATATGAACTCAATTGATGAAGAAATTTTTAATGTCATTTTGACAGGACCTCCTGCTCCCTCAACATCTACAAGTACTGAAACAACAACAGACAACCATGCTGTCCCACCTCCTGAGTGGACATAAGTACAAAAGAAGCAAATGAGTGCAGATGCAAAATCCATGAACATTCTGGCTCAAACTATGTCTGATGACATATTTCAGAAAGTGGTTGAATGTACCTCAGCAAGAGAGATTTGGATCTCACTAAACAATATGGTTGCAGGTTCTGCAGATGAAAGGAAAGACAGAAGATCACACTTGATCTCTCAGTATAAAAACTTCAAGAAAGGAGAAACAGAGACAGTTGCAGACATGTATAACAGACTCAGTCTCATAATCAATGAGCTGAAATCTCTGGACAAAGTGATCACCATCACTGAGATCAATGATAAGATCCTAATGTGCTTCCCCAGCACATGAGACTCTAGGATCTGGCCAATCAAGGAAGCCAGAGGCCTCAATGAGATCACCACTGAAAGCTTATTAGGAAAGCTCAAATCCTATGAGCAACTCATTAAGACAAGAGAAGCTGAACAAGTGAGCACTTCCTCTTCAACAAAGAAGGATAGAAATATTGCCTTTCAAGCTACTGAAGAAGAAGAAAAGTCTCCAAAAGATGAGGAGTTCATGAGTCTCATAGCCAAGAGATTTTACAAAATGGCTAGGAAGGACTTCAGAAAGAAAGAGTCCAGATCAAGAGAAAAATCTAGGTATGACAAATTAAATCCTAAAGAAGTTATTTGTTATGGCTGCATGAAACCTGGACACTACCTGACAAAATGTCCAGAAAATCAAAAGAAAGAAAAGAAAAAGGATAAAGAAGAGAAAAGAAGCTCCATCAAGTCTTCCTCCCACAAGCACAAAAAGAAGGGAAGAGGATTTATAGCAGAATCTTGGAGTGAAACTGAATCTGAATCATCATCCAGCTCATCTGATGATGAAGAAAAATCAAAAGAAAATGACCAATGTCTGATGACAATATATGACTCAGGCAGTGAGTCAGAATATGCTTCCTCATCCAGCTCCAATGATGATGAAGAAGAAAGAACCTTCTGCATGATGGCTATTAATGCCTCAGGACATAATTCTGAAGAAAAATCAGAATCAGAAGCAGAAGATGATGCAGATCAGGTATTATCTAACTTTGATTTTACTTCAGTTGAATTCAAAGCTGAATTCAAGGTTCTTTGCTTAGACTTACTAAAATCTGAGAAAGAAATAATCTCACTCAGAAGTAAGCTAGCTGAAATGAAAAATATAAGTGAAGAAAATGTAAATCTCCAGAAAGATTTGGCTGCCTCCAAGGAACACATTGTTCTCATTGAGAGCAAGTTGTCTGAAGCCAAGAAGTTTGAAGAATCCCTAAATGGGAGAATCATCAAACTGATGGACATTACAAGCACAGTAAATGCTAGACTTAATTGCAAACTAGGCTTGGGTGCTTCATCAAGTGAACCACCTCTAATTAAGAAGAACATACTTTCTACACCTATAAAATTCATTTCTGCTAAAAGCAAAGAGGATGTAGAAGCAAATACAGATATTTAAAGCAAGTCTATTATGAATAAAAGAATTCAGAAGAGCTCGACAAAAAGACTTCAATTTGTTGAACGAAGATCGACGAAAACTGAAAACAGATTTTCAGTATAGTTATTACATGAACGGCGCTCGACGAAATCATGTACATTCGTCGAACGACGATCGACGAACTTACCCAAATTCGTCGAACAGATACTATACAGAAAATTTCAAGAATTCTAATTCAAAACAAACTAAAAATCCTTTCACTGAATGGATAATACCTCCAAGGAGATATCATCCACAAGGCTATAAGGATCAGCCTAAAATGTCCTTTATTTCTGAATATTGTGGTAAGACAAAAGGACCCAAGGTAGTCTGGGTAAAAAACAACTAGTTTATTTTTCTGTCTTTGTAGGTACACAACTATCCAACGATAAAGGAATATTGGTACTTGGATAGTGGATGCTCAAAGCATATGACAGGAAACAAGGCCAACCTGAGCAATTATAAGGCAAAGCTTGGACCCAAAGTTGTCTTTGGAGACTCCAACTGTGGACAAACAAAAGGATATGGACAAGTCAAGATTGGAGCAGTCACCTTCAAAGAAGTATCATATGTCAAAGGTCTCAAACACAACCTCATCAGCATAAGCCAGTTATGTGATGAAGGTTATCAGGTAACCTTTAACCCTTCCCAATGTCTTATTACCAATAATAAAAACATAAATGTATTATCTGGTATTAGACAAGGAAACATTTATCTAGTCAATTTTGGCTTTGCCAATTCAGACATCTGTCTATTTAATTCAATAAGTAAGATAAATGAATTATGGTATAAAAGGCTTGGACAAATTAACCTTAGAACTATCTCTAAGCTTTCTAAGGACAATCTTGTCAGAGGATTGCCTTCTAGTTCATACAAGAAGGAAGGACTTTGCAGGGCTTGTCAGTTAGGTAAGCAGACTAGAAGTAGTTTCAAATCTTTATCCAAGAGTGATTCACCTAGGATTCTGTATTTGCTGCATTTAGATCTTTTTAGACCTACTGCTATACAGAGCTTAGGAGGGAAGCATTATTCTCTAGTTATTGTAGATGACTTCTCAAGATTCACTTGGGTGTTCTTTCTTAGGAACAAGTCTGACACCTTCAAAGTTCTAACAGACTTTCTCAGGTCCATCAAGACTGAGTACTCTACTATAGTTGCATTGATCATAAGTGATCATGTCACTGAGTTTGAGTCTCTTCTGATGAGAGAATTCTGTGGAAAAGAAGGGATCAGGCAGTGTTTCTCTGCTCCTAGAAGCCCTCAACAAAATGGGGTAGCTGAAAGGAAAAATAGAACACTAATTGAATCAGCAACTACATTGCTTGCTGATGCTCATTTGCCACTCTCTTTTTGGGCAGAGGCAGTGAACACAACAAATTATGTGTTGAATAGAAGCCTGATACATAAACTTAAGGGTAAAACTCCCCATGAACTACTCAATAATAAAATGCCTAAGGTTAGCTATTTTAAGATTTTTGGTTGTAAATGCTATGTGCATAACAATGATAAGAAATTGTTGGATCGGTCGGCGCCCTTAGGGGGGGGGGTGAATGAGGGTTTTCAAAAAGTTTAGATTTTATTTAAGAAAAACTTTGGAATATTGCAATATTAAAACAAGAAGTAAAGTAAAATAAAAAAAGAGACAAGCTTTATTGATATTAAATAAGTTTTACAAAACATGATCTCAATGACGCTAGAGATCGAAAGCGAATAATAAAAAAGGCTCTTTTTGTTTTCTATACCTACTCGTATCCCCACAAACCGGTTGGCTTTAGCCGATCTCTCCCCAGATATGGCCTCAAGCCGCTCTAGCCAATCTATCCCCAGAAAGGCCTCGAGCACCCCCTAGATCTACTCCCTAGACCCAGTCGCCAATACGAGGCGAATTTCAGCCCTAAGTCTACCCCAGACCTAGTCGCCAACACGAGGCGATTTCACTACCGTTTACAATGAAGAAAGAGAAATAAAATAATAAAACTTCCCTTAAGATGAACTTCTGATGTCGGAGACGAAGATCCACTGTAGAATCAGCATTTGTAGAAGCGGACTTCGTTTGGATCCAGCGTGACGTAATCCTCCTTCAGAAATTTGCAGAGCTTCGCTAGGGCTTCAAGTTTCGGCCAAGATGGCCTCTGGAGTTGTAGCACTGCCTCTCTCTCCCTGATGTCTCTATGAAACGAGAGGTGAGGGGTCCTTTATATAGCCCAAGCGCTACCGCCGGCGCTAGCGCTACCGCCGGCGCTAGCCCGGATTAGGCAACGTTTTGCGCGGCAGAATCTCCCTTCCGCGGCAACCTCTTGCTCTATGCCTTATGTGCGTCACGCTACCGCCGGCGCTATCCACTACCGCCAGGCGCTAGCTCCTTCTTAAATTGCTTCCGGAATGACGCTAATCAACGCTATGGCCGGGCGTTATCGCTACCGCCGACGATAGTGAGCTTGTTCAAATTTTGGCCTCAATTTTGGGGGCAGTCACATGTGCACTCCTTGAGTCATGTGGACCTAGTAAACCTGCACACTTGAACACACAAGATCAAATACACATAGGATTTGTTATTCTCAAACCTAGGAGATGCGGAAGACCATGTTCCAACAAACTCCCCCTTTTGATAATAACAAATCCATTAATGATAAATCAAAGCATTAATAGATAAGCATGATGAAGCTCTACTTGTGTGTGTGTGAGAGTGATGACTTAGGATAATTATTGATTTTAGTATTTAGAATTGCTCCCCCTAAATATATGCTCCCCCTATGTGAATGCTCCCCTAATATGTATGCTATCACCTTAATCAATGATGTTGGGTTTTTATTTTGATAGCGGATTATATTAATCATGTTAGTTCTCCCCCTTTTGCATTTTATCATGTTAGTTCTCCCCCTTTTGCATTTTATCATGTTAGTTCTCCCCCTTTGTTATTAGCAAAAGTGGGTAGGGATGCACCACAGAAAAAGTTGCATAAGCATGATCGAGCTTTTGAGTGAGAAGGAAATGATAAGGAGTTTTTAGAGCCATTTGTTAGAATAATTTTTGTATAAATATATCAGAGTTTCTTTGTTTGAGCAAAAGTAATGATTTCCCCTTTATATAAGAGTTTTAAGCATAAAAAATAGTGATTTCCAAGTAACCCATCTACCCAGACAATATGTCTACACCCTAGCCCCGTACTAAGTGACAGATGGGCATGAGGAGCTGCAAACATGCCGTAGGTTGGGATGTTAGTCCCATATGCAAACACTAGACAAAACTTAACCTAACACTCTTTCCCCCCAGTGCCTCGCAAGGCCCCACTGGAACCCTCCCCGGTTAAGGACAAGACATGACTAAAGATAAGGTTATCTAATGTCTACAACCCTACGCCCCCGCTATGGTGAGATATGAAGTCACGGATAATAATTATTGAAAACATTAAGCATTTAAATCTAATGGGAAATTTCATAGCATATGGGTTTATATTTTTATTTGAATTATTTTGAAATAAAACTCACATAGCTATATTGAAATGAATGAATCAGAGTTTGAGTATTGCGGAAGATTTCAAAACAAAAAACATCATAATACTAAATAGGAGTTTAAGTTCAGAAAGGAGATGTTTTTGAGTTTCAAAACTAACTTTATAGAGATAAGAGTGGAAGCATTTTGGAAGAAAGAAACAACATCCTTTTAGCAATGTTTCACTTGTTGGAAGAGCATTTAGCATACACATTTATATTGAAATAAATCAGAGTTTGTTACTATAAAGATGATATGCGTGTTAGAACAACCAAAATAAATTCTACCAAGCAAGTCTACCACTTTTAAAAAAAAATTGAGATTTAAGAATGAGAGTGTAAGGTAAAAGTTATATGGTGATGATGCGGAAGACTTGTAGAAATACATGAAACATCTTATTGTAATCAAGAATAATCCATGAGTTTAATTTCAAAAAGAAGATGTTTATGTAAATCATGTTTCAATGAAAATCTTTAAGTTTGACAATAAAGTAACCAAGCATGAAATAACGTTATCAAAAAGAGATTACTACAATGTTACTTTATTTCACAATTTCAAAACATACCAAATATTGTAGAAAGCATGCTAGGTTATCTAGTGCATTTCATAAATAAAGAGTAGTATAAAATTAGCATTAGGATCCAATACTCATGAGAAGAAGTGTTATGGAAGATAATGATGTGCACATAAGTGTATTTTGAATAGAGTAAACAAATGTTTTAATCAAAAACATAAGAGATATGTAAAGTAAAGAGCACAATAAAACACAAATAATTTTACTTCCATACACTTCAATGCACAAATAGAAATGTACAACAACCAAGGTGCTTTGCACACACAATGCTCATTAAGACTTATCAGGGTGCAAAGTAGTGCTTGGGGGATCACATAATTTTATTCTTCAATATTGAGACTAGTGATCCGGTGTACTTAAGAGTAAGTGGTTTTTCTTATTTTGAAGGAAAGATATGGTTTGCACAAGACACTTTACTATTCTATCCAAGGTGCTCAACCTCACAATGCTTATTAAGACTTATCAGGAGGTTCAAGTAGTGCTTGGTGGAGTTATCTTTATTATTTATTTTATGATTTTTGTTTAGCACAAAGTTCTTCGAATACACTTGTTTTGCAAACCAATGGATTTATGAAAAACATAACCACTTTTCTTAACTTTTACAAGTGCAAATAAAGGAGTGTAGGTAAGATACTTGTGCAATTTTAGTTCATTGTACTAATACATAAACATACACAAGCATTCTTAAATTAAACCATATGTAGACAATGCCAAAAAGTGAGTGAATATCTATCATTATCAAACATAAAACATTTTTCATACTTAGAGGCATGCTAAGCTTGATCCTACACAACTTTTAACATATAATTGATGCACATATTAATAGATATATCTAAGCATGATGAAAAACAATGTTCAAAGTAGTTTGAGATGATAAATCGCAACATTATAAAAGTACTAAATAATATATTAAATCATGCTTGATTTTTACAATAAAGTCCACACAGTATTTTTTTGATATTTTTGAAAATTAATCTTTATTTAAAGTTTGAACTTATAAAATTGATCTTGGACTTCCCGAGGACTACCTTGTGAGAGGTTCGCCCGGTACTAGGTGATATGATGGGATGATAGCCCAAATCACCCTTTCGCAAGATACAAGTAAAAAGTTAAGTTCAAAAATAACAATTTTTTGATAATTTTTTTGTTTTATATTTTTGTATTTGATTTTTAAGAAAAAACAGACTTTAAGCAAATGACAAAAAAATAGAAAGCAAAACATATTTTTTGTAATTTGGATTTTCTATTTTTGTATTTGATTTTTCAAAAATATAATAAAAGCAAAAATGCAAAAATGAATAGTACCCATAGATTAATATATTTTTAGGGATTTTTTAAAATTTTAAAATTACAGAAAAATGAACCTCGACGCTAGCGCCAACGCTAGTGCTAGCGCGGGAAACAGTAAGTGATTTTTTAGGTTTTTGAAAATTTTGATTGGTGGTCGTGATTAGGTGTCCCATTAGTATTTTCATGCAGAAATTTCAGATTTTTCGGAGATGTTTAGATAGTGCAAATTGCATGAAACGTTAGCGATTTTCTTATATGACTAGACTACCTAACCATCGCATGAGACATATTTTCTTATATCTTTATTATGATTTTTCAAAGGCTTGTGTTTACCAAAATAATGTAAACTGAAAATAGATAGAGAGTGTAAACACAAGACATCATGTTTGAATCCGCCAAATAAGTATGATTTTTAATTATGAACTAATGTGCATGCGAAGAATAAACTAGGTATGCCCTAGATACCAATATCCACACAATATGTCTTGACAAAACTTATAAAACCTAACATAGACACAAATATTCTTTAGGTGACAATGTTAGAATGATAAGTTTGAGATTAATGTTATGCTAAAGTTTGACAGTGTTTCAATTTATAGACCTAGAATGAAGTGAAGATTCTATTTGATTTGATCTTATTGATATCTAGATGATTCTAAGGTCTAAACTTGAAATAAATCATACTACACACAATATACCAACCATAATAAGCAATCATAATACCAATTGTCATTATATAAAATGTGATAGTTGTTTATAGATGATTCTTGATATGAATTATGATTTTAGAGAGGTTTATCAAAAGATATCAATAGATCATGGTGGTGCGAGTGACATCAATATTTATGACAATTAATCTTTCAATATGTCTTATGTGTTTTTCTTTTAATTTAGATAAATATCTCATAATAAATTCAGAATTTTATTTATATGGATAATATAAGATATTTATAGACAATGAATATAAGAGAGATAGATAGGTCAGGTCATCAATAAAATATGACTTTAAATTTTGATCAAAAATGATTTGTAGACTCATTAAGCTTTATGAGATAAAATCATATTTCCAATACTATATAAGATGACCATGGCATGATAGTTTAAAAAGAACACAAAAAGAAAAAGATAGAAAAGACATTAAAGCACATCATGAAATAGAAATTTGTATATTTCATTTTAATTGATTTCTACTTCATGCAAATGATGGGATACTAATGAATAAGAGATTTAGGTATCCAAAGAGGACCGGGAATAACGGTTCCTTTGGGTACCCAAATATATCGTGTTTTCTTTTGGGGAGATATGATCGAATGGGCACTTTTGATTTGAGTTTGTGTTTCATCTTTAACTTTTGGCCGCATTCAAACATTGGTTTAATATTAGTCTTATTTATCAAATATCCATGATGATTTTCTTTCCTTTGAAGATTATAATTGAAATTATCATTTATAGGAAATTTGTGTAATTTCAATTTTAAGTTTGGAGAAGCATGATTTTGTAAATAATGATGATTTGGTTTTTCAAAAACATTTTGTTTCTTATTCCCATTATTTATATTTGTATTCAACTTGCTTTTAGATATTGCTTGATATTCTAAATTTGTATGTTGTGAATTTGTATTTACAATTTTAATAAGCAAGTTGATTTTTGATTTTAATTCATCATTCTTTATCTTTAGATTATGCCTAGCTTTATTATAAGCTATTGTGCTATTTTTAAGAGTAGAGACGATAGAGTCAATATGATTTTGATACTCATTTCTAAACTCATCAAATGTTTGGTCCATCTCTTTGATCTCATTTTTATAATCTTTACACTTAGCACATTTAATTTTTAAAGAAGAATTTTTTAAACATAATTTTTCATTTTGTTCTTTTACTAAGATATGCTCCTTTTCAAGTTTCTTGTGTTTTTCTTTTAATTCATTATATTCTTCACAACATGTAATGTTTTCGACTAAGGAGCCATGGGTAGAACTAGATAAATTAGAATTTGATTCTTCATTAATTTTTACTTTTAAATTTTTATTTTCTAAGCGCAAAAGTTTATTAGCATTTTTTAATTTCTTTATTTTGCGCTTTGTATTCTGTAGCAATTGTAATGAAGAGATAGAAGTACAAGCGATGAAGTTTGATTTCCTTACATTGCTTTTGGATGAGGGAGGATTTGAACATAATGTTCCTTTGTCTTCTTCTTGGCACTTCTCTTCCAAAAGTAAGATTTCTTCTTCTCTTTCCTTTGATGTGTGCTCCATTGATTCGTCATGAGGAGGGCATTCTTGATGATTTGTGCACGCTTGCATATTCTCCGGTTCTTGCGATTGTTCCATACCTGTAGATGGAGAATCATACATTTCTTCAAGAAATTGCCATACTTTATATGCACTTGAAAAGCAATATATTAATTTGAAAATTTCATTAGATAGACCGCAAAATAAATAATGTTTAGCTTTTGCATTTAATTGAAGTTCTTTTTTATTTGATTCATTTGTAGGTCTTGCTATTGCTAAATTCCAAACTTCGATGTCTATAGTTTTAATAAATTTTTCAATTAAGATTTTCCACCCTTTATAATTTGTCCCTTCAAATAAAGGTGGTGCAAGTGATTTTTCCTCTTCACAAAAATTTCCCCCACTAGTTGAAGGGAGATCATGAGACGCCATTATTCCCGGTTGTTAAGCCGATTGGAATAAAACCGCTCTGATACCACTTGTTGGATCGGTCGGCGCCCTTAGAGGGGGGGGGGGGGGTGAATAAGGGTTTTCAAAAAGTTTAGATTTTATTTAAGAAAAACTTTGGAATATTGCAATATTAAAACAAGAAGTAAAGTAAAACAAAAAAAAAGAGACAAGCTTTATTGATATTAAATAAGTTTTACAAAACTTGATCTCAATGACGCTAGAGATCGAAAGCGAATAATAAAAAAGGCTCTTTTTGTTTTCTATACCGACTCGTATCCCCACGAACCGGTTGGCTTTAGCCGATCTCTCCCCAGATATGGCCTCAAGCCGCTCTAGCCAATCTATCCCCAGAAAGGCCTCGAGCACCCCCTAGATCTACTCCCTAGACCTAGTCGCCAATACGAGGCGAATTTCAGCCCTAAGTCTACCCCAGACCTAGTCGCCAACACGAGGCGATTTCACTACCGTTTACAATGAAGAAAGAGAAATAAAATAATAAAACTTGGCTTAAGATGAACTTCTGATGTCGGAGACGAAGATCCGCTGTAGAATCAGCGTTTGTAGAAGCGGACTTCGTTTGGATCCAGCGTGACGTAATCCTCCTTCAAAAATTTGCAGAGCTTCGCTAGGGCTTCAAGTTTTGGCCAAGATGGCCTCTGGAGTTGTAGCACTGCCTCTCTCTCCCTGATGTCTCTATGAAACGAGAGGTGAGGGGTCCTTTATATAGCCCAAGCGCTACCGCCGGCGCTAGCCCGAATTAGGAAACATTTTGCGCGACAGAATCTCCCATCCGCGGTAACCTCTTGCTCTATGCCTTATGTGCGTCACGCTACCGCCGGCGCTATCCACTACCGCCAGGTGCTAGCTCCTTCTTAAATTGCTTCTGGAATGGCGCTAATCAACGCTATCACCGGGTGTTATCGCTACCGCCGGCAATAGTGACCTTGTTCGAATTTTGGCCTCAATTTTGGGGGCAGTCATCATGTGCACTCCTTGAGTCATGTGGACCTAGTAAACCTGCACACTTGAACACACAAGATCAAATACACATAGGATTTGTTATTCTCAAACCTAGGAGATGTGGAAGACCATGTTCCAACAGAAATATCTAAGGAAGTTTGAAGCTAAGGCAGCTGAAGGCATATTCCTTGGATACTCTCTATCTAGTAAAGCATATAGAGTCTACAACAAATCTACTCTTAAGACAGAGGAGTCCATGCATGTTTCTTTTGATGAAACTAACCTGTTAAATGAGGAGAGGAATATCACCTCTACCATAAATACTTTGCAGGTATCAGATCTATGTGAAGAGCTAAGTGAGCTAAATCTAGGAAGAAGAGATTCTTTACTTCCAACAACTCAAACACTTGAAGATAGTGAAGAAGAAGATCATCCAGAAGATCTTGCTGACAAATCAATTCAAGTGATAGCTGAACAAATTCCCCAAGAAGATACTATTGCTGAACCAACTCCAACTGTTGACCACATCATAGTTAAAAATCACCCAATATCACAAGTGATTGGAGATATTTCAGCAGGTGTTCAAACAAGGCATCAACTATACCAAAATTAGATGCATACTTATTTCCTATCACAAGTTGAACCTCAAACTATAACAGATGCAGAACAAGATCCAAATTGGATTCTTGCAATGCAAGAGGAGCTCAACCAATTTAAAAGGAACAAGGTTTGGGATTTGGTTCCAAGACCAAAGAGCCATCCAGTCATTGGCACTAAATGGGTCTTCAGGAACAAGCTAGATGAACAAGGTAATATTGTGAGAAATAAAGCAAGATTGGTAGCCCAATGATATTCACAGGAAGAAGGGATTGATTATGATCAGACCTTTGCTCCTATTGCAAGACTTGAAGCAATCAGAATTTTTATTGCATTTGCTGCATATAAGAAGTTCAAGGTATATCAAATGGATGTGAAGAGTGCATTTTAAATGGAGAAATCAAAGAAGAAGTCTATGCGGAACAACCACCAGGTTTCATCTCTCCAACTCAATCCTCTTATGTATTTAAGCTTAATAAAGCTCTCTATGGTCTCAAACAAGCTCCCAGAGCATGGTATGAGACTTTAGCTAGTTTTCTTTTGGAAAACAATTTCTGTAGAGGCATAGTAGATAAAACCCTATTTTTCAGGATACATAAAAATCAAACTTTACTAGTTCAAATATATGTAGATGACATTATCTTTGGCTCTACTGATTCAAATTTGTGTAAAAGATTTTCTAATCTAATGCAATCTAAATTTGAAATGAGTAGTATGGGTGAGTTATCATACTTCCTTGGTCTTCAAGTGAAGCAAACTCCAAATGGAATCTTCATATCCCAATCTAAGTATGCTAAGGAATTAGTGAAAAGATTTGGTATGTCTGATTCTTCCACCATGAAAAAACCCATGCCCTCAAATGCTGTTGTTGATAATGATGAATCAGGAAAACCTGTTGATTCAAAAGTATATAGAGAAATTGTTGGCTCTTTATTTTATTTAACAGCTAGTAGGCCTGATATAATGTTTGCTACCTGTATTTGTGCTAGGTTTCAAGTTAACCCCAAAGAATCTCATCTAATTTTATTAAAAAGGATTTTGAGATATATAAAGGGTTGCCCTAATCTAGGACTTTGGTATCCAACATCATCTAAATTTGAATTAACTGGATTCTCAGATTCAGATTATGCTGGATGCAGAGTAGACATGGAAAGCACATCAGGAACTTGTCAGTTTCTTGGTGATAGACTTGTGTCTTGGTTTTGTAAGAAACAGACATTTGTGTCCACATCAACAGCTGAAGCTGAATACATAGCTGCTGGCAGTTGCTGCTGACAGATGTTGTGGATACAAAATCAGCTCCAAGATAATGGTGTCAATCTAAATAATTCAATTATATTTTGTGATAATACTAGTGCAATATCTATAGCACAAAATCCAGTTCTCCATAGTAGGACTAAACACATAGAAATTAGGCACCACTTCCTTAGGGATAATGTGGATAAAAATAAAATTTGCCTACAATTTATTTCTACCGATTTGCAAAGAGCTGACATTTTCACCAAGCCCTTGGATGAAAAGAAGCATATCTTCTTTATAAATCAGATAGGAATGATAGATGAAGATCCAATCTGTTAAAAAAAAATTTTTCTATTTATCCCCTCAATTCGTTGAACGGAGGACGACAAATTTGAATCATTTGTGGAACGATGGTCGACGAAACCTTTTAACTTCAGAATCGATAAAGAAAATCTCACCCGTCGAACCGTGGTCGACGAAAAAGATATTTTTGTCGAAAGCTGTCTGACGGAGACCTAAAGTCTTTTCGACTTCTGCTTTTATTAGGTTTTTGTCGAACATCGCTTCACGAATGCGCCCCCTTCTCCGATCTTTCTATTTAATCTCATCTTTATTTCTCTCTAAGCTTGCGCCTACAGAAATCGCTTTCCCTCCAGTTCCTCTCTGCACTTGATCTTTTTCTCTCTTGCAGGTTTCAATGGCGATTTCTCAAGCCGCTCATTATTCCATAAAGTTCGACGCAGGATTTGACATCGATATGGAATCGTTTGCTCAATCAGACCAAGTTTTCAAAGATATTCTTCAACTTTTCGAGGAACAACAGATGAAAAGTTCATGAGCACAAGGACAAAGCTACATATTGCAGAAATCAAAGAATGGGTTTACACTGCTAGGGCAGAAGATGAAAGTTTATCGGGAACTATATCAGGACATCAGGTTCTCCTAACACCAAATATTCTATCTGAAGTTTTTGGATTTGTAAATGGTGATGATGACTTAGAACTAAGCTCTGTTGAGTTTGATGATGCTTTGGTTAAGATGGGTCACTCAAATGGAAACCCTAACCATTTGCTGAAGAAAAACTTGTCCATGGAATACAAGTTTTTGTTTGATATTGTTGGAAAAGTCTTGTTAGGCAAGACATCAGGTCATGATTACATTAACAGACACCAATTTCTTTTAATGGTGGCCTTGATGGAAAAGAAGAAACTGAATTGCGGATCAGTTCTTTTTGAGTTAATTAAGAAGAAGGTTTCTAAGGATAATGTTTGTTTTGGAAGAGTTATAGGCATTGTTCTGCAGGAAAGGCACCAAGACCTTTTGGTCTCTCGCAAGGTGACAATATGCAAGCAAGAGGCTGTCCTCAGCTCTCTTTGCCAAGTGGGACAGGGTGTTTCCAAAGAAGAATCCCAGATCAGCAAGGCACAAGATATATAGTAGTTCCCCAAAACCCGGGTACATCTACTCTTCTACCCACTGGTAGGAATCCACTAGGAGAGTTGATCAGGTGCCCTCACACCAAGGTGTTTTTGATCAAGTGTCCACACACCAATGGAGGTTTGATCAGGTGCCCAATTCACCTATAAGCTTTTGACCAGGTGCTTATACACCAACTAGATTTTTTGTTCAGGTGTCTTGCCACCAATAGGTAAACTTTTGAAGGGAGTTTTAACCCTGTACAAGATGGGGAAGGAGAAAGGGAAAAGATTTATTGTTCTTCTCTTATTGCTGAGAAGACTCTTGATGATCCTGATTGGATGTTGTGTTTGGATCTTGATGATGATGATGAAGAGCTCCCCCTATCTGATATAATTGTTGACAGTTTGTGGAGGCCTCTTCTCTTGATTGTATAAACTCCTTTCTTCTTATGCAGTAATGATCCTGAGCAAATGATTGTTATTGGTGTCTCAAGATGAATGTGATCTGCAAGAAGGAGTTAGCAAAAAGAAGATATATAATAGAAGATCTGCTTCTTCTTTTTGCTCCTGTATTTCTTCTTCTTCTTTTTCCTCTTTTTCCTGTACAGCAATATTAATATGTTCTGTTCTGTTCTTCCTAGCTATTCTGTCGAGATATAACGGCTATATATATATATCCTGATATATATTATCTGCTGTTGTATATTCTGTTTAAATCCTTGCGTTCCAAAAAGGAATATAATAAATATCTCTTTCATTTCCCAGAACCTCGAGAACATCTCTTGCCGTGAATGTCTTGCTGCAACGGCTATATCATTTATTATTTCTGCTGCCAACGGCTATATCATTAATAAATGCTTCAACAGCTGTATTATTAAATCAACAATATATATAACAATATATAAATAGGATAGAATATTGCTTTGAATAAATCTGACAGCAAAATATCTATTTTAGTCAACCAAAATAATATAAGTATTCCTGTAAGAAATTCGTCGAGCTGAGCTCTACGTTCGTCGAGCTCATCATTTCATTCGTCGACCTCATTATTAAATTTACTGTTTCTGAACATCTGTTGTAATTCGTCGACCGCTGTTCGTCATTCGTCGACCGCTGTTCGTCATTCGTCGACCGTTGTTCCACGTTCGTCGACCACAACTTTCCTTGCTGTAATCTGTTGAGCGCTGCTGTAATACAAACTTTTCGCCGAGCGCTGTCCGACAAATGCCGAGCGCCGTTCGATGTTTGTCGAATGCAGCTATTATATGAAATATATTATTTCTCTTATATTATCTTATATTAATTTCTCTTATAATATTTTCTCTTATAATATTTTCTCTTATATTATTTTCTCTTAAATTAATTAGCCTATTATTATATATATTTTTCTTAGTATATTATATATATATATATATTATTTTCAGCCTTTTAATTTAATAGGATATTTAATCTAAGTTGTAATATGAGTTATGACATAAACTAAGATACTTAAGGTGGATCCTAACTCAAATCAAAACTAAGGTTCCAACAATCTCCCCCTATTTGAGTTGGGATCCTAATCCAAATAAACTAGGTTCTAACAATCTCCCCCTATTTGGTTTAGGATTCCTAAGCAAAAAAAAGTTTTGAGCTGCTTAAGGGTTAGAGATTATTTTTAAATTTCTTTTATAACTTAGCAATTTCTGATTTCCTAAATCTTGATTAAAATAGGAATTTAAATGAAATGAATTGCTAGCTGTTAACAGATTCTAAGAAATTTTATAATCAGAAAGACAATATCTGATAGCTTCTTTCTATAGATTCCCCTTTAAACAGAAGAGACTCACACTCAGAGCTCTGATCATTTCTGATCCATGCTACTTGAGTAGAATGCTCAAACTGATTTTGGAGAAAAAAATCTGTAAGAAGATGTAGTTTATCTGACTTGTTTTTAAGATAGAAAATTCAAAGAAACTTAAAACTGTTGTTTAATTTAATTTAAGTAAAAATATTAAAGTTTTAAATTTGCCTTATAGATAAATACTTTGGCCTTTTTATCTCATTAAAGTAAAATTTTGAAAGTTTATTTTTATTTTGCTGAACATAAGAAATTTCTTTTTCTTTAAAATTCTGTTTAAAGTTATCAGCTATAATTAACTTGTTTTATAAACAAATAATTTGTTTTTTTATTTTAAAATCTTCTTTAGGTTTTTTATAATCAGAAGTCAAAATAGTTATTTTTAACTCTTTTCTAATTTTATTTTCAGAATTGTAATTTTCAGCAATTATGAAATCTGTACATAATGAATTGAAAACAGATTTATCATCAGAGGTAGAAATAAAATGTGAAGATACCTCTTTTACCTTTTCTGTTTTATATTCAGATTCTGATGTGTAATCTGAACCATATATAGCCAACATGCAGAAATCTGTGGCTTTTTGTTCTTCCTTTTCTTCTTCTTCAGTTAGAGTAACTGATGGTTCTGCATCAAAAATGATGTTAGTAGAAGAAGAAGATGGTTTATTTACCATCCTTGAGAGGGAGTTCCAAATGCTCCTTGCTGAAGTGCAATCAGCCACTTTAAGAAGAATGTCATCAGACATTGATTTAGCCAATATCTCCATGGCTATGACATCAACACTGATCAACTTTTCTTGATCATCTGTTAAAGAAGTTGAGGATGAAGTTCCTGTCAAAACAGATTTGTAAATACTTTCATCTATGGCATTCATATATAACTTAATTCTAATTTGCCATAAATCAAAACTATCCAAATTACATAAAGGTGGATCTAAAAAATAGAGATCTGATAGTGCCATCAAATTTTTGAAAAAGCATTTTACAATAAAAAAAATAAGAACTAATGTGATCTTTGTGATTTCAGGTGTTAGCCTGTATGCAAAATCAACTTCCTCTGATACCAATTGAAAGGGACAATTGATATCCTCTGATGAGGGTGATTGATAAAATCAACCTGCTCTGATACCAATTGAAAGGAGAGTTTTAGTTCTTATTTATCTGTTAAAACTCTTATTTAAGTTTGCTTTCAAAATAAGTGATATATATAAATATATATGAGTTTGCTGTAAGAGTAATAAGCATAAACAGTGAGAGTGCAAAGTAATAAACAGCAAAAGAAATAAAGCAAAACAAGCAAGCACATCCAGATGACACATGATATATAGTAGTTCCCCAAAACCCGGGTACATCTACTCTTCTACCCACTGGTAGGAATCCACTAGGAGAGTTGATCTGGTGCCCTCACACCAAGGTATTTTTGATCAGGTGTCCACACACCAATGGAGGTTTGATCAGGTGCCCAATTCACCTATAAGCTTTTGACCAGGTGCTTATAAACCAACTAGATTTTTAGTTTAGGTGTCTTGCCACCAACATGTAAACTTTTGAAGGGAGTTTTAACCCTGTACAAGATGGAGAAGGAGAAAGGGAAAAGATTTATTGTTCTTCTCTTATTGCTGAGAAGACTCTTGATGATCCTGATTGGATATTGTGTTTGGATCTTGATGATGATGATGAAGAGCTCCCCCTGTCTGATATAATTGTTGACAGTTTGTGGAGGACTCTTCTCTTGATTGTACAAACTCCTTTCTTCTTATGCAGTAATGATCCTGAGCAAATGATTGTGATTGGTGTCTCAGGATGAATGTGATCTGCAAGAAGGAGTTAGCAAAAAGAAGATAAATAATAGAAGATCTGCTTCTTCTTTTTGCTCTTGTATTTCTTCTTTTTCCTCTTTTTCCTGTACAACAATATTAATATGTTCTGTTCTGTTCTTCCTAGCTATTCTGTCGAGATATAACAGCTATATATATCCTGATATATATTATATGCTGTTGTATATTCTGTTTAAATCCTTGCTGTCCAAAGAGGAATATAATAAATATCTCTTTCATTTCCAGAACCTCGAGAACATCTCTTGCCGTGAATTGCTTGCTGCAACGGCTACAACATTTATTATTTCTGCCGCCAACGGCTATATCATTAATAAATGCTTCAACACCTGTATTGTTAAATCAACAATATATATAACAATATATAAATAGGATAGAATATTGCTTTGAATAAATCTGACAGCAAAATATCTATATTAGTCAAGTTAAATAATATTAAGTATTCCTGTCAGAAATCCGTCGAGCTGAGCTCTACGTTCGTCGAGCTCATCATTTCATTCATCGACCTCATTATTAAATTTACTGTTTCTGAACATCTGTTGGAATTCGTCGACCGCTGTTCGTCATTCGTCGACCGCTGTTCCACGTTCGTCGACCACAACTTTCCTTGCTGTAATCTGTCGAGCGCTGTTGTAATACAAACTTTTCGCCGAACGCTGTCCGACGAATGCCGAGCGCCGTTCGACGTTTGTCGAACGCAGCTATTATATGAAATATATTATTTCTCTTATATTATCTTATATTAATTTCTCTTATAATATTTTCTCTTATAATATTTTCTCTTATATTATTTTCTATAATATTAATTAGCCTATTATTATATATATATTTTTCTTAGTATATTATATATATATATTATATTCAGCCTTTTAATTTAATAGGATATTTAATCTAAGTTGTAATATGAGTTATGACATAAACTAAGATACTTAAGGTGGATCCTAACTCAAATCAAAACTAAGGTTCCAACACAAGCTTCTGAAGACAGTAGGACTGTATCAGTCACTCCCTCAACCCTTCAAGAAGTTCCTTTTACTGTTTCTTCTCCTCCCCTACCACCTCCACCTACTCAGCATATTTCCCCTGCACAAACTCCTACTCCAAATTATCCAACACCTACAAATGACATTCCCCCTCTTTCATTTGACCTTCTACCTCCTCACACTTCTCCACCTCTATCTCCCAAACATGATGACCACCAGTCACCCATCCACCATTCATGTCCTATCCATCAAAACACCCCTCAACAATCTGCTCATGTTACAAACATTTTTGTACCAACCTCCATTCCATCCTCTTCTACACCATCATCACCCAATCCACCAAAATTCACCTATCTCAATTTCTCATCTGTGGCTGATCAAATCCTTGATCACATTCTTCCCAAGCTAGACCAACTCCTGGATGCAATACTTGCTCCAGTTCTTGATATTCTTCCTAAGCTAGATACCATCCTGGATGCAAAATTTGCTCCAGTTCTTCAAGTCATTTCTGATCTATCTGCTAAAATGTCTTCATTCCCTTCCTCTCTTTCTGTCCCTTCTTCTAGGGGCCTAGATTCAGGTATCCCTGAAGCTAGGAAGGGGGAGATATCTCATGAAGAAGCTCCAGAAGCTCCAGAAGCAGCATAAGCTCCAGTTTTTGCAGATTCAGTTACAGAGTATGATTCGGAAATGATTGATTTATTTACAGTTTCAGAAATTCCAGTTATAGAAGAGATAAATAATATCTATATTCATCCCTCTCTAGATTTTATTTCTTTGCTATCTAAGTTTATTTCTGTTTTCTCAAATCTGCCAAAGTATCAAGAATATTCAAAAGCAATAGTTCCATATACTGCTCCTATAAGTAAAGTTGTGTTGAAAGAGTTTCTCAAGAATTTTGAAGTTCCAGTTCAAATTCAAATTCAAGCTTCAGTTCAAGCAGAACAATCAGTTATAATTTCAGAAGAAATTCTCAAGAGTTTTGATGTTCCAGTTTTTGTTCTTGATGACTCTCCTATTCCAGATTTTGATGAAATATGGAAAGCAGAAGATGTAGCTTATGAAGCTGAAGAGCAAAGAGTTAAAGCTCTTAAATTGATCAATGACTTGTATGATGACCCAATTCAATCTTCCGATTCTAATGAAGATGATAGTGATTCTGATGATTCATCATCCAAGAAAGAAAGAAAAGGAAATCTAAGTCAAAGGCTGTCCCTAAGCCTCCAAATCCAGACAATGATATTCCTTATTATATCCTTCATAATATTCCTCTTGATAAAGATACCCCAGGCTGGATGAAATTTTCCAGGAATGAGAACAAGAGAAGAAAGAAGATGAGGAAGACTGGTTATTATTCTGACAAGCCTGTCAAATATAATCATCCTCCTCCTCCTCCTCCAGCAGCAGGTTCAGCAGCATTATCTTCTTCCTCTCAGAAGTTTATTCCTCAGCAATCAAGGAGACCAGCTAGTTCAAGTGGTTATCAAAGTCCTAGGTCATCAAGACCTCCTTCAAGTTCCACCAGAAATGTTTCTTCAGAATATAAATATTCTGTCTCTAAGGGCATCTCTCACAGAGATATAAGTCCTCAAGAAAGTTCTTTTAGTCAAGACAATAATGATGAATATAGGCCTCCTTCTCCCAATCCAGAAGAAGAAAGGATTTATCACATGGCAAGATTCAGAGAATCTATAGCAACAGCTCAGATTAATAAAGCTAAAGTTGAAGGAAAAGATTTCTCTCAATATTCAACAATGTCAGAATTCAGAAAGCAAGAATTTGAGAGATATGGCTCTAAGCACCTTTTCAATGCTGAAGAATTCTTAAAGAAGCATCCAGCAACAGTGGTTATAGAAGGTAAATCTCAAACCATGCTAGGAGCTGAAAATCTTTATATAAGCAAGAAGGAAGCAGAAAATCCAAATAGACAGATCATTTTCAAGCCCTCCTCCAAAAAGGACAAGAGTTCTTAATTTCTTGATTTTATTATGACTGTAATGTTTCTAAACTCAGAGCACTTTGTTTTAATTTATCTGCTGAAGCATTTAAATTCTGTCAGATATATTTATGCTCTGCTGTTTGTCTTTCTGTTGATTATTATTTGAATGATTGTCAAATAGTGTCCTAACCCAAATAGGGGGAGATTGTTGGAACAACCCTATTACTGATTTGGGCTAGGATCACTATATGTTTACTAGGATCAAGTTGACCCCATTGTATAGTTTAAGGGTCAAGTCTTTAGGCTGTTAGATTAGCTAGAACTTAAGGAAAATTCAAGTTCTCAGCGTTCGACGAATTGCTATCGGCGTTCGACGAATTGTTCTCAGCAGTTAAAGAATTATAGCCAGTCCCAGCGCTCGACATTCTCAGAGCAGTGCTCGATGAATTCCAGCCAGCACTCGACAAATTCTTTATTGAAGCTCAGATCGACAAATACAGATTCCAGATTATTTAATACTTAAATATCAGTTATTTGTCAGTTCTCTGAACACAGATCGACGACTTTAACGGATATATTCAAATATCTTTGGACGTATTCAAGTCAAATAAGTAAGGATATTATATTCAGTTATTATATTCCTTTCTTTCCTTGTTCCAAGACAAAGATAGCCGTTGACAATTAATGCAAAAGAATATTTCACGGCTAAGGAATTAAAGGACCTGCCAAAGTCGTTTGTCTCTGTTGCAGTTCCAAGAAAGAATTAAATTCTGATTATTCTATTCCAAAGATAGAAGATATCAAGACAAAGTTTATTGGCTCTCTAATTCGATGGAATTCAAAATAACATTCTTTTAGAATACAGAAAAAGGTTACAACAAGAATACAGAGAAGAAGAAGAAGACACTTAGCCAAAAACATATTCAGTCTTCTTCTTCCTCAAGCAACACCTCCATTTCTCTGAGAACAACATCTTCAAGATCTCTCTCTCTCTCAGATCTCTGCTGCAAGTTTAGATCTTCAAAAGAGCAACAATAGTCTGAAGAATTCATTCTCTTAGATTCATCTGCTACAGAAAGATCTTCTTTCAAGAGAAAGCTTCTCCACCAAACTGTCAAATACTTCTATCAGACAGTGGGAGTTTTACATCAACATCCACTAGAGTCTTCTCTCAGCATATTAACAGAGAAGAACTTCATAACCCCTCTCTACCCCACTCTGTACAGGGTTCAAACTCCCTTCAAAAGTTTACCCCATTGGTGGCAAGACACCTGATAAAAAAATCTAGTTGGTTTTTGGGCACCTTAACAAAAGCTCATTGGTGTGTGGGCACCTGATCAAAAATCCTAGTGGATTCCTACCAAGGGTGGTAGAAGAGTAGACAAACCCAAGTTTAGTGGGGAACTACTATAGCTCCTTGTGTCTTCTGTGTTTGATTTCTTTTCTGTGTTTGTGCTGTGCTGATTTTCTTTACTTAGTTTTTATTACTCACTCTCATATACACATATATATATCACTATTTTTAACTCCGCTATAAAACTAAGGGAAAAGGTTTTTAAACTCTATTCACCCCCCTCTAGAGTTAATTTAAGATCTAACCTCCACTTTCAGATGCCCCCAGCAGCTACAGCGCCATCTTTGGATGGCCGCTCATCAATGCGTTCCGTTGCGTCACCTCCACCTTCCATCAGTGCCTTAAGTTCAACGCGGGAGGAGTCCAAGTCCGGATAAGGGGAGATCCGAAGGTGGCCCGGCAGTGCTATGTGACCGCCGTGAACACCATCTCTTGGATGGCCGAGGCGGAAGAGTGTGATCAGGAGATGGGGGAGCCGGCGAGGCTCAAAGATGGAGGAGAGGAGGAAAGAGTATAGGAAGGGGAGGCCCAGGAGGAAGGGGCGGAAGAGCAGATGGACGAGGAGAAGGAGAGGGAAGAAGAGGAAGGGGAGGCCCAGGAAGAAGGGGCGGAAGAGCTGATGGAGGTTCGGGAAGGGAGAAAAGAGGAGGAGGTCGAAGTGCTAGCTCACGACGAGGAGAAAGAGGGCGATTGGGGGGAGCAGTCCCGTCTGGAGGCCGTGGATGAGGTTGTGGAGCTCGAAGTCACCACCCGAGCGGGGGTGGTAGAGAAAGTCATGATTTGTGGTGAACTCAGCCCGGAGGAGTAGAAGCAAATCCTGGCCTGCGTACAGGAGAATGTGGATGTCTTCGCCTGGAGCGCGGCAGAGATGCCCGCGATAGATGTAGATGTGGCTTGCAATCGCCTCAACCTCGATCGTGGCAACCAACCCATCCGACAAAAGAAGAGGGCCATTGCTGACAAGCTGGAAGGGCCCATCCAAGAGGAGGTGGGCAAGCTCCTCCAAGCAGGGTTTGTATCGGAGATCTAGTACCCAGGCTGGGTCTCCAATGTTTTTATGGTAAAGAAGGGGGGAGGTAAGTGGAGAATGTGCATTGACTTGTCTTTACTTAATAAATCATGCCCCAAGGATTGCTACCCCTTGCCCCGAATCGACACGTGGGTTGACTCAGCCGTCGGTTTCTCTGTGATGTCTTTTGTAGATGCTTTTTCAGGTTATTATCAAATCCGAATGCACCCTCCCGACATCAAGGATGTCTCTTTTATCATGTGGGATGTGTGCTATTGTTACAAAATGATGCCCTTCGGGTTGAAAAATGCAGGGGCGACTTACCAACGGATGATAGACCGGGTCTTCCGAGAGCAAAATGGTAGAAACCTGGAGGTCTATGTGGATGACCTCATGGTGAAAAGTCGAGACCTTGAGTCCCACCTCCGTGACCTTAAAGAAACATTCAGGATGTTGAGAAAATTCAAGATGAAGCTCAACCCCTAGAAGTGTGTCTTCGGGGCTAGTCGGTGAAAGTTCCTAGGTCACTTGCTCACTCCAATGGGAGTGGAGCCTAATCCTGACAAAGTTAAGGCCATTATAGAGTTGGGGTCACCAAGGAATGCGAAGGAGGTTCAGCGCCTCACGGGGAAATTGGCTGGGCTTAGTAGGTTCCTCTCCAGGGCGGGAGAGAAGTGTGCACCTTTCTTCAAGGTGCTGCGAGGGAACCAAAAGTTTGAGTGGACCCCCGAATATGAAAGGGCCTTTCAAGCGCTGAAAGAGCAATTGACCCGATCTTGTTTGATACAAGGGCCGAGACAGGGAGAGGACTTATGTAAGACCCCCCACCCCCAAATCGGCGGTCCGACCGGTGGATCTTATCGCACACCACCCTTTTAGCACGACGCCGAAGCGATCACGAAGGGTGAAGGTACCAGCTTCTCCAACCCCCTTCCTTGAACACTCCGTTGTCATGTCAAGGGGTGGTGTTAAGCAAAAATCACTACACATCAAAAGAGTAGGGAAGCAGAATTCTAGCGGAAGACATCATCAAAGAGTGCACTTTATAGCACTTAGTGGAAGACGTAGTATTATAGCGGAAGATTAACTATCACAGAAACCTTAAACCCAAGACATGTATGAATAATTTCCATATCTCCGCCGCATTAAATCCTGTCCATCAAGGATTCATTGCCAATATATAGATGTCGTGAGGTAGGTCACAACAAAAGGGGTGCGACTTAACAATTTTCCTGACGTAGCCTGCTCCGTGGCTTCATCCACATATGGATGTTGTCTCTCATCCGCACCTGTCACCTGTGCTAAAGACAAGTTATTAGAACCACGAACAGAATCCAACCCCTACTAATAAATAGACATAATATAACATTTATAAGGGAGGGGATATCTGGAATCTTATTGGGCCGAGGTAGTCTTCCCACGACCACCGCCTACGTACTCTATATCATCCTGCATACGGTCTCAGACCCATATAGTTCTATGAGTTCCGCACGGGATGCCCTACCAGACTGTCCGTCGTGCGGGTTGCCTTAGAGTTTCTCATCGTCCATCCGACATTCTCCCAAGGCACATTTTCCGAAGGCACAATATATTCCCGTAGGAATATTTCTCGAAGGCACAATATATTCCCGTAGGAATATTTCTCGAAGGCACAATATATTCCAGTAGGAATATTTCTCGAAGACACAATATATTCCTGTAGGAATATTTCTCGAAGGCACAATATATTCCAGTAAGAATATTTCTCGAAGGCATAATATATTCCCGTAGGAATATTTCCCGAAGGCACAATATATTCCGGTGGGAATATTTCTCGAAGGCACAATATATTCCGGTGGGAATATTTCTCGAAGGCACAATATATTTCCGTAGAAATTTTTCCCTAAGGCATAATATATTCCCGTAGAAATATTTCTCAAAGGCACAATATATTCCCGTAGAATCTATATTACTGTCAATACAAGAATAAAACTTCAAAACATTGATTCGTCCGCGCTGCTCTACAAGAGGCGGCCAGTTCGACACTATTTAGGGTTGACTCTGAAGGGTTGCCCCATCTCACGTCAACTCTAAATTACAGGCAATAAAGAAAGAGAAAACCAAAACATCGATCTTATCTACTCTGCTTTACAGGCGACGGCCAGTTCGACACTATTTAGGGTTGACTCTGAAGGGATGCCACATCTTCACGTCGATTCTAAATCATTGGCAATAATGAAGGAAAAGCCAAAACATCGATCTGTCCGCTCTGCTCTACAAGCGCCGACCATTTCAGCATTATTTAGGGTTGACTCTGAAGGGATGCCACATCTTCACGTCAACTATAAATTATAGGCAATAATGAAATAAAGAACAGTAACTGAAAAACTGAAATAAAGTACAGTAATCAAAAATATTAAAATAAAGCCAAACATCGATCTGTCTGCTTTGCTCTACAAGCGGCGACTAGTTCGGTAATATTTAGGGTTGAACCTGAAGGAATGTCTTATCTTCACGTCAACTCTAAATTATAGACAATAATGAAGTAAAGTACAGTAATTGAAATAAAGTACAGTAATCAAAAATACTAAAATAAAGCCAAACATCGATCTGTCCGCTCTGGTCTACAAGTGGCGGCCAGTTTGGTACTATTTAGGGTTGACCCTGAAGGAATGTCTCAACTTCACGTCAACTCTAAATTTAGGCAATACCGAGATAAAGTACAATAACTGAAATACTGAAATAAGGTACAACAATAAAAAATACTAAAATAAAGCCAAACATCGATCTGTCCGCTCTGCTCTATAAGTGGCGGCCAGTCTGGTACTATTTAGGGTTGACCCTGAAGGAATGTCCCATCTTCACGTCAACTCTAAATTTAGGCAATATTAAAATAAAGTACAGTAACTGAAATACTGAAATAAGGCACAGTAATAAAAAATGCTGAAATAAAGCCAATCATCGATCTATTCGCTCTGCTCTACAAGCGGCAGCCAGTTTGGTACTATTTAGGGTTGACCCTGAAGAAATGTCCCGTCTTCACGTCAACTCTAAATTATAGGCAATAATGAAATAAAGCACATAAATGAACTGGACCAGTACGAGACTGGAGTGGTACTGAAAATGAACTGAACGAAAGGTACTGAAACTGAAAGGAGCGGGACCAGTACGAGACTGGAGTAAAAGAAAGTGCAATAGAATAAAAAGGTTAGTAGTCTTTCACTCTATTTATAGGAGGCTTCAGTTCCATCTCCATTTATAGGAGGAAAGTTCTGTTCTATCTCCGTTCATAGGAGTTTCTTCCAAAATTCTGCTTTTTATTATAGTCCGCCCATGAGTTTTAATTGCGTCTCTTAAGCATGGTGTAAACGGACTTGAGGAACGATATTATGAATTTAGGATAATAAACTTACAAGCAGTTGTGAGCCGACAACCAAAATTCTCGGCTCAGCTTGGCGAGCTTCACAACCTCTTACCATATGCCGCACGGTTCAGAAACTCGTAAACCCATGAAAGTAAGAGAGCAAAACTACAAATGGTTATATTTAAAATACTTGAACCGTTACGAGCCGGCAACCAAAATTCTCGGCTCAGCTTGGCGAACTTCACAACCTTTTACGATATGCCGCACGGTTCAGAAACTCGTAAACCCATGAAAGTAAGAAAGCAAAACTACAAACGGTTATATTTAAATACTCGAATCGTTACGAGCCGGCAACCAAAATTCTCGGCTCAGCTTGGCGAGCATCACAGCCTTTTATCATATGCCGCACGGTTCAGAAACTCGTAAGCCATGAAAGTAAGAGAGCAAAACTACAAACGATTAGATTTAAAATACTGGAACTGTTACGAGCCGCCAACCAAAATTCTCGGCTCAGTTTGGCGAGCTTCACAGTCTCTTACCTTATGTTGCACGGTTTAGAAACTCGTAAACCCATGAATGTAAGAGAGCAAAACTACAAACGGTTATATTTAAAATACTTGAACCGTTACGAGACGGCAACCAAAATTCTCGGCTCAGCTTGGCGAGCTTCACAGCCTCTTACCATATGCCGCACAGTTCAGAAACTCGTAAACTCATGAAAGTAAGAGAGCAAAACTACAAACAGTTATATTCAAAATACTTGAACCGTTACGAGCCGGCAACCCAAATTCTCGGCTCAACTTGGCGAACTTCACAACCTCTTACCATATGCCGCACGGTTCAGAAACTCGTAAACCCATGAAAGTAAGAGAGCAAAACTACAAACGGTTATATTTAAAATACTTGACCCGTTACGAGCTGGCAACCAAAATTCTCGGCTCAGCTTGGCGAGCTTCACAACCTCTTACCATATGCCGCACAGTTCAGAAACGCGTAAACCCATGAAAGTAAGAGAGCAAAACTACAAACAGTTATATTTAAAATACTTGAACTGTTATGAGCCGGCAACCAAAATAAAACCTCATTCAACAAGATAGAGAGGTAAAGGGTATGAAGATGAACAACTATTGTAAAATATAGGGAGCCTCCCTAGGAGCAAATGAGGATAATGGATTGAGAATCAAATATTATAAATAACAAGGATCGGCGAGCAATTTATCTTGACAGAAGGAAAGATCTCGCAAGAAATATTCATGGGCCTCTTATTAACTCAACATGGAGAGATCAGCAAGCATGAATGTGTATGGACCAACAATATGAATAATAGATTTAAAGTTGCCAACTTCCAGAATCCAGCAATAGAAGTTAACCCCCATGAGTTTCTAGTGATTGGTCGGTAAGAGTGATAAGGGCGGAATTACCATGTCTCACAAAAAAACAAACCTTTTCGTACCAAAAGACTAAATAAGGCAAAGCCCAACCATTATCCCACTTGTCAAGTTCTCATGAGCTTCATCCTGAACTAAGGTTTGTTCAGAGATTACCATAATCAAGAGAAGGGAAGGAGCATTTAGCAACGAATCAATATCAAAATTAACCTAATCTAAATGTCTTCAGCCTACTCTCAGAAATTATAGGAAATTAAGCGCATGAGTCGCACACGATCGCAAGCCTTCTTCGAAGAATCTACCCAGCTCGACTCTTCATCAAGTGCCTCAAAAAAAATTCTTAAGTGAAGCCCCAAATAGGCCCAATTTTAGATTCTACATTTATAAATATATGTATATAAACTTGCACCGACAGAGAAAGAGAGTGAGGGAGAGAGATGGGGGGAGAGAGCAACTCATCGACCCCCTTATAATAAAAAGAAGAACCGCACTTATGTTTCTTGCTCATCAACCTTCGTATGTGAAGCCCCCTCTTTGAGCATATATATGTATAAACATCATGTATATATTAAAGCTTGCACAAACAGAGAAAGAGTGTGAGGGGATGAGATAGAGTTAGAGAGAGAAAGAGGAGATGCTTCCTTGAAGAGGAAGAAGACCCAAACCTCTAAACCAGAGCACCATAAATCTTTCCACTCTCATGGTAACCCAAGATGATGAGTAAACGAAATTAGAGAAGCTTTAGAGTCTTCCATTGCCGGAGGAGGAAAGGATGAAGCTCCTCCTTTGACGAGTACCAAACCAGCTCTATTTATAGCCATGGATGACCAATCCAGAGCTCCCACGAGCCCCCGGTGATGAGGGCGTGGCCTTCATCCTATGGCCAATGAATCTCCCCTGAAATCCCGTCTAGGAGGAGGTTCGAGATACACACACACACACGAGTGACAGTGCACGGGGGCCCCCCGTGCCCTGCGCGATAGTACTCGTACCGCGACGGCGTGCTTCGCCCGCCCCCAATCGGCGAGCTTATTTTAAATTTTTGGTTTAATTTATTTTCTTAATAATTTTATTTTTTTAAATTATATCATTTTTTTGCTTTTTTTAATAATTTTTTTTTAAATTTCTAAATAATTTATACGGTATTTTATTATAATTTTTCGAAAAAAAAATTCTACGTAGGTGGTCTGTGAATAGCCAACCGGTGCAAAACTGTTTGGCTATTCGCAGACTATAGTGGTCTGCGAATAGCCAACCGACGCAAAACTGAAAGGCTATTCGCAGACCACCTGCGAATAAATTGGATCATTTGAATCTTCATCCGACGTCTTATATTCGTTGGTAGACCGGGTTACACCATAACTTAATATCTTTATATATTAGTATATATATATGATTATTTATATTAATAAGTATGTATATATATTTTTAACTACTATATAGAAGAAGTTGCCTTTGGTGCAACATTCAAAATTGCCAAATATAGCATTATTCTTTTACTCCAATGACTTAACATATATTATAAAAAATGGTAATTCATAAAATATAATGACTATTTGTGTAATTACACAAAAATTCTATAATAAAAATAATAATGGAAATACATAATATCCAAGTTTTTAGTAGACCTCCTAAACCTATAATGGTAGGTTATCATTAGGCCTACAAAACTAATTTCAAAATATAATGGCTCACTTTAAAATGATTTTTGTTGAAATATAAATGTTTTTGAAAAAAATAATCATAAAATATTGATGTATATTTTTTTACGGTCATTTTGAGTACTCATATGTATATGTTGCGGGAGAAGCCCGACGTCGCCGGTCGGGTACTGTCGAATGCGGGCGCAGCCCGCTAAGAGTCAGCGAGCACGGGCGAAGCCCGTGCGAGCATCTTCACACGGACTTTATGCGGGCGAAGCCCGCATTGATGCGGCCGAAGGCCGCCCGAGAGCATCGAACACGGGCGTAGCCCGTGCGAAGATGCTCGTATATATACAGATATATATATATATGCATACATATATATTAATAACTTCTAAATTAAATGCGGAGAGCAAAATGCATGGAGGGTGTCGTTGTGTTCACGTCAACCATACGATGTTAACGGAATTATTCAGAGTTGTTTCCGAGTCCGTTCATTCATAATTATTCACTCAAAACAGTACGCGGCTCAAAATAGATTATTTCGGCTAACTTCTCAAATCTCATCGAATTTGAACGAAACGAATTGCGTTGCGCTCGTATTGATCATACGAGTCTGATGCGAGTAACTGTGATTAATTCAGAGTTCGTTTGCTTACTATACTAAAGTAGCTTCGTCGTGACGCACTACGATACTCAAAATTGTCACTTTCACCAAATGACCTCGGATTGGAATGAAACAAATTTCGTTGCACTCGTATCGACCATACAAGTCTAACGTAACTAACGGAAGTCTATTCGGAGCACGTATGCTTAATAAACAGTTTTGACGTTGTGACGAAGCATGATGCTACCCAAAACAGTTATTTCTGCAAATGACCACCATTAGGTGGTGAAAGTCGAGTCGTGGTTGTCCGATGACCCGACCTAAGTTCCTGTTCAATTGAATTGGTTAGACCCCCTTTTTAAAGTGGGGATGTTACAAACCAATAAAACAAAGAAAATTTTCGTCCCAAAAAATGCGAGTGGGTCATGGGGATTCAAAACGGGACATACTGTAGTCCACTATAGGTGTCGAACGATCCCAAAATTTAAGGGTACATAGGTTTGGCTTTACCTAATGAGCTGTGTTGATGGCTTCTACCGTGTAAGTAGCTTAAGTGAAACTGCGGATAACTTTATTGTAGCTATGCTTATTTTTCGGTAACTCTGATATATATTGTTGGCGAGAGCATTTCGTGCGGACAAGTTCCATGCATAATGAATTACCAGCTTAGATAGTGATTCCGAGTAAATAATTCCAACATAATCGAATACCACCAAGGTTTGCATATCTGAAACGCACAAATTTATGAGTTGTGTCCTAGAGGCACATAGTAAAAGCTCATTAGCCTATAACTAACTCCTTTACGGAGGTTATGTGTTAGTAGAACAGATACAAAGAAATTCAAGTAAGCAGTGTAGATCCATGAACATATAACCAACCCCCATACGAATGTTATATGTTAATGGTACATGTAAATATGTATGTTTTTATGCAAATGATGCATATGCAAGCCATGCACAACGAGTACTCACGACTTATCACAATTCCCTACGTAGATACAGTCTGACCGCTTTTCTTCCAGCAGGGTCGCGACCCCCGCAGGCCTCACCGATGTGGCCGTCGGTGATAGTTGTCGGTCCTTCCACTTCTGGGTGTGGACGTACTGCACTACCCAGGCCCCAATGTACAACCCCGTGTACTCCTGGATGTGAGCAACATCCCACAATTACAAAGTCCGACTATCCAGCGGAGGGACCCTTCGGGGAAATAATAAATAACCTCCCGGGGTTCACACACTCCCTAGTGCCCCTTGAGTCGTCAACCTTCCCATTCCTGTACGAACGATCCTTGGGCATGACTGACCCGCTACGATAATAACATACAATTATTTTACCAGTTTGCACCTTTTATTGCCATATTTTGACCGTTTTTTTTCCAGCAGGGTAGCGAACCCCGCGGGCCTCACAGATGTGTCCGTCGGTGATAGTGGCCGGTCCTGCCACTTCTGGGTGTGAATGTACCGCACTACCCAGGCCCTAACGTACAACCCCGTGTACTATCGGTCGTAGGAGACGTCCGACAATAATTGAATTTGGCCAACCAGCGGAGGGACCCAGCGGGGCATATAATATACAACCGAGCTCCCGGGGTGCACATCTCCTTGTCGCCTAGAGTCGTCAACTTTCCCGCACCGGTACGTACGGTCTACAGGCATGACCGACCCGCCACTTTTCCACCGTAAGCAATTTACAGTAAAAGTAATAAAAGAGATCATACGATAGATATTGCGTTAGATTGAAACATACCTCATAGTTCTTCTACGATTGCACAACTCTATTTTAAGCAGATCGTTAAATTGATAAACGTTATATCAAGTCAAAGCATACTTCATATTCGCAATCGTCAGAGCAATTCTCCAAATACACGCAAAATTTCAATTGATTAGCTTACCTCAAATGAAATTTTGAAAACGAGAATATTAATCCCATTAAAACAAAGTGGCGTAAACCTGAGATTGAAATTAGTAATGGAATCCTTACATTGCACACACAATTCCATTTGATTAGTTTACCTCGAATGGAATTTTGAAAACGAGAATTTAATCCCAATAAAACAAATAGGCTTAAACCCGGGGTTCAAAATTTGACGTGGTCATTTGCAGGGTTTAATGAAAGTGTTTTATGGGGACAAGGTAAATCATCATTTTAGATCAGATGTGGTAAAGGCATTTAAGCGTCGATATGAGTTATATATATAAGAAAATTATATGACTAACGCTTACTTTGTCAAATTTGAGTGGATAACCACATATATACGTCAAGTTTGATGTCTACCTTTACCTTTAAGGTCCACCACCGCTTCCGCTGCAGTGGTTTGTTCCGAACCACGCTACAATGATCGGTGGAGAAAGAGTTGTTTCTGTGATCACTTTCAGTCGAAAAGATTGTTTGCGCTCTGATCTATTTGTAAGACCCCCCTCCCAAATCGGCGGTCCGACCGGGGGATCTTATCACACACCACCCTTTTAGCACGACGCCGAAGCAATCACAAAGGGTGAAGGTACCAGCTTCTCCAACCCCCTTCCTTGAACACTTCGTTGTCATGTCAAGGGGTGGTGTTAAGCGAAAGTCACTACACATCAACAGAGTAGGGAAGCAGAATTCTAGCGGAAGACATCATCAAAGAGTGCACTTTATAGCACTTAGCGGAAGACGTAGTATTATAGCAGAAGATTAACTATCACAGAAACCATAAACCCAAGACCTGCATGAATAATTTCCATATCTCCGCCGCATTAAATCATGTCCATCAAGGATTCATTGCCAATATATAGATGCCGTGAGGTAGGGCACAACACAAGGGATGCGGCTTAACAATTTATTCCTGACGTAGCCTGCTCCGTGGCTTCATCCACACATAGATGTTGTCTCTCATACGCACCCGTCACCTGTGCTAAAGACAAGTTATTAGAACCACGGACAAAATCCAACCCCTACTAACAAACATACATAATATAACATTTATAAGAGAGGGGATATCTGGACTCTTATTGGGCCGAGGTAGTCTTCCCACGACCACCGCCTACGTACTCCGTATCATCCTGCATACGGTCTCAGACCCACGTAATTCCATGAGTTTCGCACGGGTTGCCCCACCAGACCGTCCGTCGTGCTGGTTGCCTTAGAGTAAAACTCATCGGCCATCCGACATTCTCCCAAGGCACATTTTCCGAAGGCACATTTATATTCCCGTAGGAATGTTTCTCGAAGGCACAATATATTCCCGTAGGAATATTTCTCGAAGGCACAATATATTCTAGTAGGAATATTACTCGAAGGCACAATATATTCCCGTTTGAATATTTCTCGAAGACACAATATATTCCAGTAGGAATATTTCTTGAAGGCATAATATATTCCCGTAGAAATATTTCCCGAAGGCATAATATATTCCCGTAGGAATATTTCTCGAAGGTAAAATATATTCACGTAGAAATTTTTCTCGAAGGCACAATATATTCCCGTAGAAATTTTTCTCGAAGGCACAATATATTCCCGTAGAATCTATATTACTGTCAATAGAAGAATAAAACTTCAAAACATTGATTCATCCGCGCTGCTCTACAAGCGACGGCCAGTTTAGCACTATTTAGGGTTGACTCTGAAGGGATGCCACATCTCACGTCAACTATAAATTACAGGCAATAAAGAAAGAGAAAACCAAAACATCGATCTTGTCTGCTCTGCTTTACAGGTGGCGGTCAGTTCAACACTATTTAGGGTTGACTTTGAAGGGATGCCACATATTCACGTCAACTCTAAATTATAGGAAATAATGATGGAAAAGCCAAAACATCAATCTGTCCGCTCTTCTCTACAAGCGGCGGCCAGTTAGGCACTATTTAGGGTTGACTCTGAAGGGATGCCACATCCTCACGTCAACTCTAAATTATAGGCAATAATGATGTAAAGAACAGTAACTGAAATATTGAAATAAAGTACAGTAATCAAAAATACTGAAATAAAGCCAAACATCAATCTGTCTGCTCTGATCTACAAATGGCGGCCAGTTTGGTACTATTTAGGGTTGACCCTAAAAGAATGTCCCATCTTCACGTCAACTCTAAATTATAGGCAATAAAGAAGTAAAGTACAGTAACTAAAATATTGAAATAAGGTAGAGTAATAAAAAATACTAAAATAAAGCCAAACATCGATCTGCCCGCTCTACTCTACGAGCGGCGACCAGTTCGGTACTATTTAGGATTGACCCTGAAGGATTGTCCCATCTTCACATCAACTTTAAATTTAGGCAATACTGAAATAAAGTACAGTAACTAAAATACTGAAATAAGGTACAGTAATAAAAAATAACGAAATAAAGCCAAACATCGATCTGTCTTCTCTGCTCTACAAGCGGCGGCCAGTCCGGTACTATTTAGGATTGACCCTGAAGGAATGTCCCATCTTCACGTCAACTCTAAATTTAGGCAATACTGAAATAAAGTACAGTAACTGAAATACTGAAATAAGGTACAGTAATAAAAAATGCTGAAATAAAGCCAACCATCGATCTGTCCGCTCTGCTCTACAAGCGGCGACCAGTTTGGTACTATTTAGGGTTGACCCTGAAGGAATATCTCATCTTCACGTTAACTCTAAATATAGGCAATAATGAAATAAAACACAGAAATGAACTGGACCAGTACGAGACTGGAGTGGTGCAGCTAACACTACAATAAAATACACTTTTAGTAAGGACTAAATTGTAACGAAGAAAAAATTTGTTACTAATAGCTATATTTAGTAACGAAATTTTGCTATCGATACAAAAGCTTAATTTTTTGTAACAAGTATTTTATGATTCGTTACAATAATTAAATGTTTGTTACAATAAGCGCAGATATTTGTAACAAGGCTAGTTTTACGTTACAAATAGTAAAATGTCCTCACAATAAGTAGCAATTGTGACAACACCATGAAAGTATTTGTAACAATTAGAATTTTCTTACAATTAGTATTTTTTGGTAACTAAAGTTTTGTTACAATAAATATATTAAATTTTAAAATGAACGAAAACATGACACTATTTTTTTAATATAAACTTAAACAAAAAAACATATAAACTTAAAGTATGAAAACACGTACATGTCATATATATCGATTTGCTAGAAGACACGTGACTTAATGAAAATAGATATAAAGAAAGTCATTATATCGATAAATAAAACACGTGGTTTAATGATATATTAAGCTAGCATTACTTACTTTTTAAATAAGATTTACTTTTAAGTCAAGACACATATACATGTGGAACTATTGCGGCATGGGTATGTATTTTTGCACACGGGGGTTTGCGAGCTGCAGGAGCGTCATCACAAATGGGATAGTAGTATGTACTATCGAGGCGGGGGTAATGTCGCGCGGGGCACAGACGCTTCCTATATATGCACTTTCAGTTGAACGAGCGTCTGAGAGCGGGCTAGAGTTTGGGTGGAGGTAGCGACGTCGACGCTGTCGGGATACTCGTATATCTATATCTATATCTATATATATAATTTAGTAAATATAAATATTATTTTGAAATTAAAATATATAACTTTATTATAAAACTTTAATATAAAACTTTATTATAAAATTATTATATACGTTATGATATATAAAAATTAATTCAATATTATGTTAATTTAATTAATTGTGTAATATTAATTAATATTAAATTTCATTCAGTTGTATATATATATAAACGGTAATATATATATATATATATACACACACGAGTGAAATGACACGGGGCTCTGCTCCTATGGCCAAGCGCGACAGTATCCGGCCGGCTTTGCCCGCCCCTGACGCGATACTGTCGGGCGGCCTTCGACCGCATCCAGGCGGGATACGTCCGCCTCCGCACGGGCTTCGCCCGTGCTCGACATATGAGTACTCGAAATAATCGTAAAAAATTTAAATCAATATTACATTATTTATTTTGCAAAAAAATATTCGTATATTGTTAAAAAAAAATTTCTCTCTCTCCCTCCTCTTTTTCTCTCTCCCGCCACCCTCTCACTTTCTATCTCTCTCTCTTCTCCATCTCTTTCTCTCTCTCTCGGCTCTCTCACTCTCTCCCCCTAGCTACCAGTCGTACTCACACCTCGCTCTCTTCTAACTTTTTCTCTCTCTCTTTTGTCCTTCACCCGTTGTAGCTTAATTAGGAGGGGCTATGAACATTTTCTTTTTGACCATCATATAAATCGGACGGCGGCTGATTTAAGGAGCGAAATCCGATGGCCCGAATTGCTCCCATGACAAGATATTTCATGTATATCATATTTCCATATATAGTAGGAGATATATAAATATATATATATATAATAAATTATAATTATAAAATTAGTTATATATAAACGTACGTATATAAGATTTACTATTAATATTATCTACATCGCTATATTTTCATCGAGAAATTAAAATTGTGTTATGATTATCTAGTCATTTCCTCCTGATCTTCTTGTATCTGATCCTTATTATACACACAAACACACACAGAGACACGAACACACAGAGACACACATAGATCACACAGACACAGAGACACACAGGAACAAACACAATACATATACATATATAGCTAGAGATCACACAAACATAGACACACACATGCACATCGACACATACAGACACAGATGACTAACACAGACACATTGCACAGACACCGACACACACACACACACAGAGAAATAGTCACACATAACTAGCTAGAGATCAGACACACACACACACACACAAACACACACACACACACACACACACACACACACACACACACACACACACACACACACACACACACACACACACACACACACACACACACACACACACACACACACACACACACACACACACACACACACACACACACACACACACACACACACACACACATAGACACAAACACACAAAGACACGCACATAGACATACAGATAGATACACACAGATAACTCCAAGTACCTCTAACAACCAACAAACCAATAGATTTGTATGCAAGGCAACATCGTATAATTCATATAATTCATCAAGGGTATCTCTAACATTCTGTCTTAGACCAAAATAATCGTTGAACCGCCGAAGTGAGTCTATATAGATTTTTAAGTCTCAAAAGTGAGTCTATATAGAATGTTGAGTCAACATATCAAATTATGTAATAAATTTGCATAAATGACCCCATTTAAAATAATGCAAATATTTGGGTACATATGTGATAGTTTATATAGGATGTAGTCTTAAACACCTAGGTGGGGGGGGGGGGGGATGGTGAATAGGTTTCTTTTATTTTAGGCTTAGTGTTTTCTGAATTTAGGTTAGCAAATTATCAAGCACAAAAAGCACAAAGAGATTTATAGAGGTTCCTCAAGGCATGGTGTCTTGAGTAGTCCTCTTTCCCCCTTCACCTTTCTAACAATGAGTTAGACAAGGCAAACTTCTCCAAACTCAGCTCCAAGAGCCTACAATACAGATCCCACAGGATCTCTCAGGTTTTCCCAAACCCTACCTCAGGCACAGTAGCCCTACCTCAGAGGAATCCACCTCCTACAACTCAGACCACCTCCTATTCCTACCTCAAGCTGACCTCTCAGCTCTACAACTCAGGCCAATCAGCCTTACACACTCAGGCAATAAAGCCCTACAGTCTCAGAACCCAAAGGCTCCTACAAATGATATAATAAGGATTACAAATTGAAGGAAGAAGAGATCAAGCCTTGTTCTTCTTCTTAACAGCTGCTGTTGCAGACTTGAACCAGGGAGGAGAAGTGCAGCTCCAACTTGACTCTTCTTGATCAGCCCTTCAGATGATGAACTTGATCTACTTGCTCTATCTTCAGATAAATCAAGATAAGAAATCTCTTTTCTCCTTGCAGCCTTGTGTGAGCTCAGTTCTTAGCTGCCGACAATGGAACAATATTGTTCTTGAGTTTATGTGCTGGAGAGTAAGATCAATAGCAAAGGTGTTTGGTCAACCCTATCTTATTCCTTTTATACACCACTGACCATCAACGACTCTTAGCTGTCCTCCTGACAGGTATGAGAGTGATTGGTGGACCCCAATATGCATTTCTGCTGCTTGCGCCAAAAGCAGAACCCGCCAGATCACTTTTGAATTTGTCTCATTGGTTGGGCTGAGATGGTCAGCCGTCTCAGCGGTTGCTTCTATCCCGTCTCAGCGGATCTGCTGAGACAGATAGTTGTCTCAGCGGTTTTCTTCTATCTACAGCTCAGCTTGCCCAAACACCTTCTCAGCGGCTCCTGGTCTTATCTCAGCGGTTCAGCTGAGACAGAGAGCTCATCTCAGCTGATCATACATTATACCATGGTGTGTCCTAGTCCTGCATACTTATGAGATAGAAATAAGGTTTATTAAATACAACTTGTACTTAGCATTGAGTGTGAGGTCTCTTCAAATCAAGGGAACATTGAGGGTCATTTTCCCAACAATCTCCCCCTATTTGAAGAAGGCAGAACACCCTCAAATGCTAGAGTACATTACTCATAAATTCTTGATATGTGTTATTGCAATAATGAGTTCAACATATCATGCTTAGTGCATCAGTTATTTTAAGACAGATGATTATTATGAAAAGATTCTACCACAGAGTTTAATCAATCCATTAGTAAGATTTGATAAATATAGCAATGCAACATAGATTGAATTAACCAATCAAAATAGGGTAAGGTTTAGATATAACTCAGATTTAGCTATGATACAAGCTGATTACATTAACAATCCATCAATTTCAATCCAGATAGAATATTAATTCAAAGCTCAGTTTGCATTCATATATTCATACACTATTTTTAGGCAAAGTATAATTAAGTTTGCATCCACACAATCATAAGTCATTATAGTTCATTAACATTTATATACATAAACTGTTTCAATAGTCATTCAAAGCTTTCTTTTCTTATAAGAAGAACATTCATGAGAGTTAACAACTGCTTCATTCCCTTTCACTGAAGCATCATCCATGTCATCAGCAACAGTGTTATCTTGACCTAGAGGCTTCTTCTTTTCAGCATTGGCAGCCTTGATATCGGCAATTCTTTTCTTGTTCTCTTGCCTTTGGAAATACATATATGGTTTTGGAATGTATCTAGAGGGCATTTTCTTTGGATTTTCCTTCCTTACCAGATTTGCTTTGAAAATTTCATCCCTCTTAGTATTTCTCTCCAAATGCTTTATCCATTCTTCAGATGGATATAGTTTGTCAATATCTTTACACACCTGACCATGACTTATCCAGGCATTTAGTATGATGTCCTTGGAGTCATCACGCCACTGCTCATGGTCAGGGTAATAATTCCGCACCTCCCTTTGCTTGGCCATAAATTCTTCAGCCAACATTACTCTTTCCCTTTCCCTTCTCTTTTTTAGATTCTTATCTTGGGCAATTGCCTCTTGATGAGGGAAATCCCAGTCTTCTTCCCTGTTGACATCTAGGATAGGAAGATTCAGATCTATCCTTGTCCCTTGTAGAACTTTCAGGGTGAGGTCATAATTTATGATAGCATTTGTGTCCTCCCCCTTTCTGGCTTCTTTATATATCTTTTGATGGAGGTCTTGCTTGGCTGCAGTTATTGTTCCAGAGAGGGTTTGGAACACATTCTCTATATCAGATTGAAGCACATCTTTTAACTTGCCTACTTCTTCATTCAGATGGGAAGAGGTGGCTTTTTCAGCAATGGATTGGGAGACAGATGCAATTTCTGCTTTCAGCTCTTCCTTGTACCTGTCAGCTTCTTCATTTAACTGCATGGCAGTGGAATAGACATACACTTGGAGATGATTGGCTGACTTCTCTATCACTTCATCTGTTTGGCTGACATAATTCTTGACATATGTCATGTCCTGTTCAGACAGCTGGAGGTGTTTGTCCATAGATCTTAGAATGGTATTCTAAGAAATTACAGATTTTTCAGTCAGATCAAACCATTTGGACATTTGTTTGTTGAGTATTTCAGTGTTTTCCTTTATTTCCTTGACCTCAGACATGACTTCAGCTTTCATATTTTTGATGGACTGATCCACATATTCCCTTACTGAGGTAACTGATTTATCTAGATTATTTTGCATGGAGGTGAGATGAGACTGAAGCAACAGGTTTATGGCACTGAGAAGAGCCTCATTAGGTGGGGTGGAGGAAGAGGCTTACTGAATGTTGATAACAGCAGCTGGGGCATCATCCTGCCCATCTTCAGTGTCAGCATCTTGATGATCACTCAGATTGACATCACCAACATTATCATCCTCCTCCCCCTCAGAGAGAGCATTCTTTTCTGTTGAGTCCAGGAATGCTGGGACAATGAGTTGGAGTTAGATTGAACTACTTAGAGGTTCTAAGGATAATAATGTAAGATTTACCTAGAACTTCATCTTTCTCTACAGGAGGAGCATTCTGCACCTCCCCTCAGGTAAATCAATTTGAATGGATGAATCTAGGAATTCTAGAACAAGAATTGTAAAGTTAGATTTTATGATCTGAATGTTTAGGCTAGGTTTTAAGGGCTTACCTATAACCTGATCTTTATCAGCTGATGGCTCTTGTGGCTGCTCCCCCTCAGATGGGGCATCAGATGAACCTTGTGAAGGTAATGACCACAGGGCTGGTGCATTTTTCGGAATGTTTCTTATTATTTCTTCATGATTGACGATAATTGTGTCAATCTGACCTTGTAAATTTTGAGGTGATGGTCTTGTGTTCACATCATCATCATTGATTTTTGTAATATCAATGGGTGATGGTTCTTGTTGATACTCCCCCTCAGATGAAGCACACACCAGTTCTTGAGGATCTAGGGTCCACATTAATTAAATGTAAGATTTGACTAACTATTGTTATTAGCTATGATTAATGAGTTAGGAGGAGTTGAATTAGTTACCAAAAGTTATGACTTTGTCCAGCTGCAGTGGATGGACAGGTTCAGTTGGCAGGTCATTTGGTGTAGCCTCTTTGTCAAGAATGCTGTGTGACCCAATGTCGGCACCAACATCTACATCTTTATTTGAATGATCAGACTCAGATTTGGACATGATCAGCCTTGTTTTCTTAGAAGATGAGGGGGTTGTCTTCTCTTTTCCTTTAGTTTCAGAGGGCTGACTCATAAGCAATACCCTGGTGAATCATTCTAAAGTCTTGATGTCCATTCTCTTGAGATAGTGAAGATTTGCACCTTTGGATGTGTTGAACTTGTCAGGGTGGGTTTGCAGGAGGTATAAGGAGAGAATTCTTCCCATGTTGGGTGCCTGAAGGCATTCCTTTATTCTTTGAAAGATGACCTCTCCCCAAGAGGTTTTCTTTTTCAGAATTATTCTTGTCATGAGGTCAAACATGTACTGTGAGATTGTATCATGGGACCCTGGTTTGCAAAGAATGGCTTTTCCCACAATATCTGATAAAAGTTTTCCCTTTTGGTTGAAAAATTTCCTCTTCAATGAGCCAATTTTGGCATCATTGTACTCAGTCCATTTTAGAGCCTTTTTCTTGTCTTTTTCAGAGATGTCATCCTCCTCACTTGGACTGCAAGATGGAAGATGTAATGCTTTTTGTAATTTTGTTGGGGTTATCTTGATTCTATCTTCTCCAATCTTTGACTTAAGAGAGTATTTGGAGGTGGACAACTTGACATTACCAAACCATTCCAGAACTTCAGTTCTGAGAATGACACAGGGTTCAGATAGTAGAAATTCCAGGCCTTGGTCTTCTAGGAGTTGAATCACTCCCTTAATTTATGCTGGAGCATGGGCAAACCCATGCCTTACTATCTCATATCCTTCAATAAGATCTTTAGAGCTTTTGGGAGCCATTGCAGTGGTGGATGAATGCGCTGGGACGGAAGAGTAGGTGATTCATCTCGACGGATGGAAGAGAAGGGTCGTGTGCTTTTCACTAATCAGATTGGCTATTTATATGGCTTAAGACTTAGGTAAAATTAAACCTAGTAATTGGATTTGATTGCTCTTATAACTGTAAGTGTAAATGGGTCAATTGGGGTTGCACTTAGACAATTTATTATGAATCCAACCCATCTCAGCGGTTCAGTTGAGACTTTTCCCAGCTGTCTAAGTGCATCTGAAACTACATCATAAAGCTGAGTTCGTCGAACTGAATCTGGGGTTCATCGAACTGAATTAATTCGTCGAACACAAAGCTGAGTTCGTCGAACTCAAACTTGAGTTCATCGAATTGAAGACAAAATCTGCTGAACTGGCTGGAAGACTGAATTCGTCGAGCTGAGGAGCAAGTTCGTCGAACTGAAACACGACGTTCGTCGAACCCAGGAAAGAGTTCGTCGAACTGAAACTTTTCCCAGCTGTCTAAGTGCAACCTGAAGCTCAGCTGAAACAGATTGTTCTGGTTAAGCTGATCATACTACTTTAAAATCATTAGAGATAGGATTACTTGAATGCATAATCATGTCTCTCATAGGGTTGATGTGTCAACATTTTAAGTTATATCAAATCAAGATTGGAAAATGAAGTGTTTTACACTATTCTACATTTAACATTCCTAGTTCAATCTTGAAGGCATTAAACTTGGCCTCATCCAATGGCTTAGTGAAGATATTAGCCACTTGACTGTCAGTGGGGACAAATTCAATGCAGATATCTTGAGATTCTATATGTTCTCTTATAAAATGATATCTTATTTCTATATGCTTAGTCCTGCTGTGAGAGACATGATTCTTAACAATAGAGATAACACTGGATGAGTCACAATAAAGAGGAGAGTTACTTACCTTTAGGTTGTAGTCCTTTAGCTGGTGTTGAATCCACAATAGCTGTGCACAGTAGCTCCCTACAGCAATGTATTTAGACTCAGCAGTGAAGATAGCCACACTTGTCTGCTTTTTGCTGCTCCATGATATCAACCTTCTTCCTAGGAATTGACAAGTGCCACTTGTGCTTTTCCTGTCTTCTTTGCAGCCTGCAAAATCTGCATCTGAAAATCTAGTTAGTTTAAAATCATTATTCTTAGGGTACCAAAGGCCAAGATGTAGGCTGCCTTTAAGGTATCTCAAAATCCTCTTTGCAGCCGAGTAGTGAGATTCCTTAGGACATGCCTGGTACCTAGCACACATACATGTAATATACATAATATCTGGCTACTAGCAGTTAAATATAACAGGGATCCAATGATGCACCTGTACATGGATTCATCAAAGGCCTTGCCCTTCTCATCCTTGTCCAGGGAAATGTTGGACCCCATGTGAGTTTTCATGGTGGAAGCTGATTCCTTCCCAAACTTCTTGATAAGCTCCCTAGTGTACTTGGTATGAGAAATGAATATACCTTCATCAAACTATTTTACTTGGAGGCCTAAAAGTACTTGAGCTCCCATACTGCTCATCTCAAACTCCCCCTGCATTAGGTTGGCAAACCTTTTGTAGAGGTTGTCATCAGTAGACCCAAATATTATGTCATCAACATATATTTAGACTAGGAGACACTTGCCCCTTGTTTCCCTAAGAAACAATGTGCAATCTATCTTTCCCCTCAAGAACTTGTTCTTGATGAGAAAGCTAGACAATGTCTCATACCAAGCCCTGGGGGCTTGCTTAAGACCATAAAGAGCTTTCCTAAGTAAGTAAACATGACTAGAGAGGTTAGGATGTACAAAACCTGATGGTTGCTCAACATATACCTCTTCCTTCAAGTCACCATTGAGGAAGGCCGATTTGACATCCATTTGATACAATTTGAACCCCTTGTGGGCAGCATAGGCAAGGAATAGCCGAATTGCTTCCAACCTTGCAACAGGGGCAAAGGTTTGATCAAAGTCTATCCCTTCTCCCTGTCTATACCCCTTGGCTATCAGCCTTGTCTTGTTCGTTATGATTGTGCCATTTTCATATAACTTGTTCCTATAAATCCATTTGGTACCTATGATATTGTGTCCTTGAGGTTTTGGCACCAATTTCCATACCTTGCATCTCTTGAATTGTAGAAGTTCTTCTTGCATAGCTTGAATCCAAAAGGTGTCTTGGTTGGCTTCTTCAAATTTCTTGGGCTCCATTTGTGATAGGAAGCTCAATAATATGGCTTCATTATGAGCCCTGCTTCTGGTTAATACACCTTGATTCTGATCTCCAATTATTTGTTCTCTTGGATGATCCCTTAGATTTCTTACAGCTGTAGGCAGTCTGTTCTCAGCTTGATGTGCTGTTTCTGCTGGTTTAGCAGGTTCTTCATCAGCATCGGCTTCTTCCTCTTCAGGGATGGCAACATCAGAATAAGCTTTGCTGCTCCTGGGTGTGTCTTGTATAGACATCCTTTCCAAATCCTTTTCATTTCCTGCTAAGACAGAAGATCTAGACCAGCCCTTATATATTAGGCTGGTCTCATCAAATACTACATACATAGACTCCTCTACAACATGAGTTTTCTTATTATACACTATATATGCTCTACTATGTGAGTTATAACCAACAAGAACACCCACATTGCATTTCTCTGCAAACTTTCTTAATTGAGATTTTCCATTGTTTAAAATGTAGCATTTGGAGCCAAAGATTCTAAAGTATGAAATTGTAGGTTGATTGCCTTTCAGAATCTCATAGGGAGTTATTCCATGAACCTTATTGATGGAAGCTCAATTGAGAACATGAACTGCAGTATTGACTGCCTCAGCCCAGAAGTATTCTGGGAGTGACGAGTCACTAAGCAGTGTTCTCCCAGCTTCTATCAAGGTCCTATTCCTCCTCTCAGCCATACCATTTTGTTGTGGAGTCCTTGGGGAGGAAAACTCTTGGGTGATACCATATTCTTGACAAAACATTGTCATAGCTTCAGATTGAAATTCTGTGCCATGGTCAGTTCTAGTCCTGACCACAACACATTGTAAGTCATTCTGAATTGCTTTGACATGAGTTATAAAGATATTTTGAGTATCAGACTTCTTCTTTAGGAAGAATACCCATGTATATTTTGAGTGATCATCAATAATCACCAAGGTATACAACTTCCCACCTAGGCTCTGAATTGGCAAAGGACCAAACAAGTCCATATGCAAGAGATAAAGACATCTTTCAGTGTCTTTGGAGCCAATACTTTTAAAGGTGGCCCTTGTTTGCTTACGCATTTGGCAAGCATGACAGGGACCACTTTTAATTCATTTTATATTAGGACTATTCCTAACAAGGTTTTTAGAGAATAGTCTATACATTGTCTTGTAGTTAATGTGAGCAAGTCTTTTGTGCCATTGAACACAAAGGGACTCATTCTCATTAGCTACTAGACAAACATATGTAAGAGAATTACTACATATAAAGTCTAAGCAATAAACATTCCCACTCCTAGTGCCTGAGAGAATGGTCTCTAAGTCTTTAGACTTTTTAATCAAGCACTTGTCATTGTGGAATTCAATGACATATCCTAGATCACATAGTTGACTTATGCTTACTATATTGTGTTGCAACCCTTCAATATAAGCTACCCTTATAATTGAGACTATGCCATTGAAGATCGTACCATATCCTTTGGTGATTCCCTTTTCTAACACCCCAAAGATAACTTTGGGTCCATTCTTCACAGCCTTGTAGTCCTGTAGAAGATTTCTTGTTCCTGTCATGTGCCTTGAGCACCCACTGTCCAAGTACCAAATTTGGTTGAGGCTGGTACTTGAACTATCTTGCAAGAAGGAGTTTAGTTATCCTTAGGAGACCAAATAGCTTTGGGTCTTAGGTACTTGTTAGCATGATGAAATGACCTTACACTAGCTGCACCCTTTGCAGGAAGGCTCATCTTTGCACATGGCACATTAGGATTGTGCCAACAGTCTATGACAAAGTGTCCTATTTTACCACAGCACCAACATTCACGATTGTTGTATCTCCTCTTCTGAACATTTCTTGAGGGGTGTGCAGCACAGTCCATATGTTCAGGAGGAGAGACAGCAACTTTTCTCTTGTTTCTTTCAGCAAGGATTTAGCTAAAAGTTAATCTGTGGACACTCTTAGTGGTCTTTGTATTTATGGCATCAACATGCTTTGGCTTTTGTGCAATGCAAGTTTTGATGGCATTAGACACTGAGCAATTAGACATGTCCACCGATTTGATAGCAATCATGTTCTTGGCTGAATCAACCTTAGAAGGGCTTGCTCTCTTATTCTTGAATGAAGGGGCTGATGTACCAAATACAAATGGTTTAGGTTGGGCCATTTGAATTTCCTAATGGGGAGCCTTCATAGCACTCAATCCCATTCCCTTTCTTCCACTATGGGAAGGAGTGTTTTCCTTCCTATAGGTACTTCCATTCTTCCAGTGACCATACATACTTTCATGGTCATACCTGTTGGAAGGGAGTAATACCTTTTGAAATGTGGTTTGAGGCTTAGCCTTACCCCTGCTCTTTTCTCCACTCCTTTCTCCTGCTTCTATTTTATTGAATCCTAGTCCTCTTTTATTGGATTGAGAAGAGAAGGAGTCAATAATAGGGAGCACAAATTTTGGCTTGGAGAATTGAGCCACTAGGCTTCTTTCTTTCACAAGCTTCTCCTCAAGATCCTTAATGACCTAATTCTTCAGGGATATGGTGCTCAGATGGGTGATAGTTATCCCCTTCAGATGGATAATTTCCCTATACATCTGATTCATCTTGGTAGAAGATTCAGTGCATTATTGTTTTTCCATCTTAAGGGAATCAATCTCTTGGGCTTGCCTCTTGGCTAGCTTTTTGCTCCTTTTCAGAGCTTCCAAGAGAGCATCATACTTGTCAATCAATTGATTGACATCCACCTCAGCTTCTGAATCACTTCCATCAATTGATGAAGGTCCTCCAGATTCTGGGCCAGTCTCATAATCAGAAGAGGATAAGGAATGAATTAATACCTGTTCATTTTCTGAGATGTTCTGACTGTCCTCCTCATCAGTGATGGCCATGAGGCCTAGCTGAACATTGTCCTCTTCATCCTCCTCTATATCACTATCTGAGTGTGATAGAGGGGCTCTGACTCCAACCTTGGCAGCAGGATAATCTTCATCTTCTTCTGCTGCAAACAGCCCTATGTAGGCTTCTTCTTCATTCTCTGAATCTGAAGTTGAGGATTCAAATTCACTCCAGCTTTTTTCCTTTCTTTGCTAGGAAGGATTTTTCACCCTTCCTATCCCTTTGGTGATGATGCTTCTTATCAACTTTCTCCTTTCTTTTGGCTGGACAGTCAGTATGACATGTCCAGGTTTGCTGCAGCAATAACAAATTATGTTATTTGAAACATGTTTACTAGATTTGGAATCATACCTGTCACCCTTTGGGTGCTGTATTTCAGGTTTCCTGTGGCCTTTCTTGGAGTGTGATGAGGAGGAGGGCTTGTTCTTCCATTGCTTCCTCTTCATCATCTTCTTGAACTGCCTTGAGAAGGCAACAAACTCTTCATCAGAGGAAGAGCTATCTGAGGTGCTGATTTCAGATTTTTCAGACTCAGCACTTATCCTTGGAGGAGGCACCATCCTGCCCTTGCTTTTCTTGGAGCTGTCAACTTTGAGAGCTATAGATTTCTCCCTTGCCTGAGCCCTTGTTAAGGTGTCCTCTTCTTTTCTTGCAGACAACTGCATCTCATAAGAGAGCAACTTTCCAAACAGTGTATGAGTGGGGGGGGGGGGGGGGGGGGTCTCACCAAGCCTAGCCACTTCCCTGATAGCACAGATTTTTGTGTCCAAATCCCTTGTTAGAGATCTAAGGAACTTATCATTCAGCTCATAATCAGTGAACACTCTCTCATAGGTTCTCAGCTCATTGACTATTCTGAAAGCACATAGAGATGCTCTCCTGGCTGAGCTGCCTAAAGGCTTCATACTATTGGTTAAGGAGTGACTTTCTATCATCCCTCACTTCAACTATCCCTTCCATATATACTACTAATGTGTCCCACATTTCCTTGGCAGTAGTGCAGTGTACTAAGTTTTGAAATGTTGAATCATCAATAGCATTAACTATGATGTTCTGGGCTCTTTTGTCCATAGTGAACAATGTAAGTTCATCCCTGGTCAAGACATTGAAGGTCTTGGGCACTCTTCTTGTTGGATCTATGGTGGAGGCAGTTTGAAAGGTGAAAGGCCATTGCTTTTACAGTTATGTAGATCCTTGGATCAGATGCTTCCATAAACAATCTAACCCATTGCTTTCATATGGCAAAGTTTTCTTTGTTGGATATGGGTAACTTCATGGATCCCATCTCCTTCTGCAATCTAGAGGAAGCCATTGGATTGATAAGACTATTCCTTTATAGGATCTGATCAGACAGTTATGTCCTTCTTGACTAACCTCCCTCTGATACCACTTGATAGTTTATATAGGATGTAGTCTTAAACACCTAGAAGGGGGGGGGGGGGTGAATAGGTTTCTTTTATTTTAGGCTTAGTGTTTTCTGAATATAGGTTAACAAGTTATCCAGCACATAAAGCACAAAGAGATTTATAGAGGTTCCTCAAGACAGGATGTCTTGAGTAGTCCTATTTCCCCCTTCACCTTTCTAACAATGAGTTATACAAGGCAAACTTCTCCAAACTCAGCTCCAAGAGCCTACAACACAGATCCCACATGATCTCTCAGGTTTTCCCAAAACCTACCTCAGGCACAGCAACCCTACCTCAGAGGAATCCACCTCCTACAACTCAGACCACCTCCTGGTCTTACCTCAAGCTGATCTCTCAGCTCTACAATCAGGCCAATCAGCCTTACACACTCAGGCAATAAAGTCCTACAGTCTCAGAACCCAAAGGCTCATACAAATGATATAATAAAGGTTACAGATTGAAGGAAGAAGAGATCAAGCCTTGTTCTTTTTTTCTTAACAGCTGCTGTTACAGACTTGAACCAGGGAGGAGAAGTGCAGCTCCAACTTGATTCTTCTTGATCAACCCTTCAGATGATGGACTTGATCTACTTGCTCTATCTTGAGATGAATCAAGATAAGCAATCTCTTTTCTCCTTGCAGCCTTATGTGAGCTCAGTTCTTGGCTGCCGACAATGGAACAGTATTGTTCTTAAGTTTGTGTGCTGGAGTGTAAGATCAATAGCAAAGGTGTTTGCTCAACCCTAACTTATTCCATTTATACACCACTGACCCTCAACAGCTCTTAGCTGTCCTCCTGACAGGTATGAGAGTGATTGGTAGACCCCAATATGCATTTCTGCAGCTTGCGCCAAAAGCAGAACCCGCCAGATCACTTTTGAATCTGTCTCAGGGGTTGGGATGAGATGGTCAGCCGTCTCAGCGGTTGCTTCTGTCCCGTCTCAGCGGATCTGCTGAGACAGACAGTTGTCTCAGCGGTTTTCTTCTATCTGCAGCTCAGCTTGCCCAGACACCTTCTCAGCGGCTCCTGGTCTTTTCTCAGTGGTTCAGCTGAGACAGAGAGCCCGTCTCAGCTGATCATACATTAAACTATGGTGTGCCCTAGTCCTGCATACTTATGAGATAGAAATATGGTTTATCAAATACAACTTGTACTTAGCATTGAGTGTGAGGTCTCTTCAAATCAAGGGAACATTGAGGGTCATTTTCCCAACAATATGCGCACCTCCCGGAGGTGCGCGAGCAGATCCGACCGTAGGATTTTGAGATCCAACAGTGGATAAAGCAGTATTAAAGAAGTATTTCGGATGTTTTTGCGGGAGATGCATCTCGACCATTGATCGCGAAATCCTATGATCTCGCACCTCCCAAATTTGATGCGCATACGTACCTAAATATTTATCTTAAAATTATGAGTTGAATTATTTGGAGGGAAATTTCCCTCCATAAACATATTCTCTAAACTAATTAATTGCAACTATGTCTCGAAACCGTCGACCCTGAAACATATTCTCGAAACCCTCGACCCCTATCCCATCCTTGATCGCGGCTCGCTTCTTCCTCCGACGAATCAACACGACTCCTCACGATACCCTCTCCGGCGTCTCTTCTCAAGCATTTTTCTTGATCCAGCAGTGTTCTTGATCCAACGTTCTTCCTGATCACGCGATACTAGCGTTCTTCATCATCTCCTTGAGGTATACCTAAAATCGTTGAGTGAAAATGTCTGTGTAAGTGTGTGTGAGCGTTCTTCAGTCACTGAACGCATGGATTAGGGGTGCAGATCTAAGGATTAGGTGTGCGAATCTGTGTGTAAGTGTGTGTATGTGTAACCTTGTACTGCACTATGGATTAGGGGTGCGAATATGCAAGGCTTTTGACCATCGACTGACTATCTTATCCCCTGATTTCAAGCCCTAGACTATGTGTAAGGATTTAGGGTTTGATTTGGGCACAAATGTTTGGCTTTTCATCCCGTGCTTGCTGTGAGTGTGATTTGGGCTCAAATGTTTGTATGCTCTAATCTTCTTCTTATATGAAATTGTGTGAGAAAACCTAATTAATCTCTAATCTTCTTCTTCCATCGCAGCACGTATTCTTCCAGCATTGCTTGGGAAAGCTTCAAGTTTGGATTTTCAAGTCTTCCCTTGCACCGTATAGTGGTATAATTTCGAATCATTTTTAAGTTAGGTTTTTGTGGATTGAATTCAAGTTATGGATCTATTTTAAATATTTTTCTCCTCTAGGCGGCTTCATGTTATGGATAAAGATTGGATTTATGAACAAGATAGGTTTAGTTCCACTTATACAGAAGGCCTGGACTTATTTCTGGAGTTTGCATGGGAAAACGTTATTTATTATGGAGATAAAATTCTTTGCCCATGCAATGTATGTCAAAACACTAAACCAAAGAATTTTATTGAAGTTAAAATAGACTTGCATGTGAAAGGGTTTTATAAGTACTATACAGATTGGATACATCATGGAGAAACTAAAATGACACATTCTTTTGGGTTCAATACTAATAGTAGTGAATCTTCTCAAAATCCCAGAAATAATTTTGAGGAAAAGGATGATATTGAAGCCATTGATGATTTAGTAGATATGATACAAGAGATTGGAGATGAACTTCCTGAGAATACTACAGAAGAAAATAGTGAAAAATTTTCAAGTCTATTATGTAACGCCAGACGTGGACTATACCCAGGTTGCAAAAAATATTCTTTGTTATCATTCATTGTTAAATTGCTTCATATCAAAGTAATGAACAAGATGTCAGATAAATCGGTAAACATGCTTCTTGAATTACTAAAAGATGTGATGCCAGAAGATAATCTTATTCCAACGTCTCTTTATTGGACTAGGAAATGTCTTTCTGGTTTAGGTTTGGGGTACAAGAAGATTGATGCATGTAAATATGATTGTGCACTATTTTGGAAGGAGAATGAGAAGAATGATGCGTGTCCTGTGTGTGAAAAACCATGTTGGAAATATAACGATGGAAAAGGAAAATTCATTCCTCAAAAGGTTTTGTGGCATTTTCCCTAAAAACCAAGACTGCAAAGAATTTATATGTCTTCTAAAACCGCATCTTACATGAGGTGGCATACTGAGAAGCATATAGAGATAGAAGGTACTTTAAGTTATCCAGTGGATTCACCTGCATGGGAGTGTTTTGATGCAAACTATCCTAGTTTTGTCGCAGATCCACGTAATATTAGACTTGGATTGGCGACTGATGGGTTTAATCCATTTGGAAATATGAGTACTTCTTATAGTATGTGTCCAGTTGTGCTAATTCCTTATAATATGCCATTATAAAAAGGGATGAAAGATGAGTTTTTTATGAGGTCATTGCTAATTCCTGGCCCACGTGCACCTGGAAAAGATATTGATATTTATCTTAGACCATTGATAGAAGAATTGAAAGATTTATGGAATGACGTTGAGACTTATGACACATATGCTAAACAAACATTTAAAATACATGCTGCAATTATGTGGACAATTAATGATTTTCCAGCTCTTAGTAACTTATTTGGGTGGACCACAAAGGGATATGGGGCATGCCCATCTTGTTTATATGGTACAGATTCTAAAAGGATTGATCATCCATATCGAAAGAGTAAATTGTTCGATGGAAAGTCAGAAATGCGTTCAAAACCTTTGGAGTGGAGTGGAGCACAATTACTTTCAAATTTGAGCACACTCGAACATAATTTTGATAAATTTGGAAAACACCCAAGCAAACGAAAGAGGAAACGCAACATTGAAGAAGGAAATTGGTGGAAGAAAAACATCTTCTTTGAACTACCATACTGGCATAAGCTTTTGATACGACACAACATTGATGTAATGCATGTTGAAAAAAATAGTTGTGATAATGTGTTGGGCACGTTAATGAACATTGATGGAAATAATAAAGATACATAAAAAGCACGAGAAGATTTGAGAGATCTTAACATTAGGAAGGAGTTGCACTTGATTAGAAGTGGAAGTACTATAATAAAACCTCAAGCATGATACAATTTATCTTCGGATGAAATTTTTTTTTGCAATTTTTTAAAACATGTCGTTTTGCAAATCACCTAGCAAATGGGATAGGTGTTGTTATTACACATAGTCCAGGATTGGATTTCTTGATCCCCTGGAGCGAAATTGAAAATGAACGTATACTTCATGTATATGCTGGATTAGATGTAAGTAAATTTGTATATGACATTTTTTTTTCAATTTGGTTGGAATAACTAAATATATATGTTGTTCCTTTGTAGCAATGGTTTGATATAAAGGGATGGTCTACAGATCAATTAGTAAAAGGCTATATGGAAGAGATGTTTCATCATAGTTATACGCATTGGAGAGGGAGATTATTTGCAACTTATAAAGAATATGTTGAATTGGGAAAGAATCCAAGAGTTTGTAGTCCGTTTGATTGGATCTCACTCGAGAAGTGGTGCGCCTTGTGCGATTACTTCGACAGTGAGAGTTTTAAGGTGAATTTTAGTAATTAACAAAATCATGTTTAATATATATATGTATATATGATTAGTAAAAGCTTCAGTACATGCACTCATATGTGAATTTGAATAATAACAGAAAATGTCCAAAACTAATGCTGATAATAGGTCACAAATGTCGTTTACTCATACGTCAGGTTCCAAATCCTATCATTCACGACTATTGGAAATGGTAATGTAATGATATTATTAGTGAATTTTGATTATTACCTCATATTCTCTAATATTATGTTCATATGTAGGTTAATCAAAGTCCTGTTGAGAACTTTGCTATCACTCATAAGAAGAATGGTGTGTTTGTTAGTGAGAAAGCTAAAGCAACATATGTAAGTCAGAATTTAAACTAGTAGAGAGAATTGATGTTTGTCAGTGATAACTTATGTTTCTATTGTAACATTATTTTACAGCTTGAAATGGAAAGGCTGAGAGCATCAACAGTTGAATCTGACGGTGAAAGCTTAACGTTCGAGAGAGAAATTATAAAAAAAGCACTTGGAAATAAGTTTGGTCAGGACAAAGGATTAGGCTATGGTGTCGTGATGAGTCCTGATCATATACACATTTATGGACTCATCCGGGCCGTCATTTAGTCATTTCTCTGCACTTTAGCCTTGTTTTAGTTTATATTTGATAATCCATGCTAGGTGCACATCTTGGCCCACTTTGGTGTGATTTTCGTGCTTTTTGTCTTTAGTAGTATTCTTGTGCTGTTAGGTGCCACTTTCAGTGGCTAGATCTGTGGTTATGCTGGAATAGGAGTCGTGCAAGTGTTCCCGGTGCAATTCTGCACAGGAACACTGCGCACGATCACCGGTTCTATTGCGCACGACCACTGGTCGTGCGCCACTGATCGTGTGCACTTAACCCTTTTTCACGAGTTCTGTTTGGTGCAGTGCGCACGACCATCAACGACAGTGCGCACGACCACTGGTCGTGCGCCCCTGCTCGTGCGCACTTACCATTTAATTTCCGAGTTCTGTTTGCTCCAGTGCGCATGACCATCAACTCCAGTGCGCACGACCACCGGTCGTGCACCACTGGTCGTGCGAACATTTTATTTTATAATTTCGTATCTTGCAGGTTCCACCCAGGCAGTGCGCACGATCGCAGAATTCCAGTGCGCACGACCACTGGTCGTGCGCCAATGACCGTGCGCAGTATTCAATCCAGCGCCTATTTAAACGCCTGTTGCGATTTTAGGGCGTTCGTTCATTCCGGGAGCGGGGTTCCTGTTCCGTACGCCGCCGACCACCACCTTGGGACGCCTCCACTTCATCTCCTACGCAAAGGGAAGCCTCCTCCATCCATTCTAAGACTTCCTCCATTGTCCGTGAGTGTTCTCCATCGTCCGCAAGCCTCCAAGCAAGCATTCTTTCATTCCGCTCAGTGAGAAGAAGAAGAAACCTAAAGTCGAAGACGACGGAGCACGTAGGGAGATCGTGACAGCTCTCTACGCCGGAAGCATTGTCCATCCGAGTCCGGAGGTAGCCCGACAACCTACCATTCCGGCCGTGAACGGCCGCTAGGCTTCAACATCGGTTATTTCTTTCCTCTTTCCTCATTGTACTCTTTGAACCGTGTAAAACTCGAATATTGAGATGTTATTTGTTTAAATGAATGTCTCTTTGTTATTCTTCATGGTTTGGTTGTGATTCACTCCGTTCTCATTCACTCACTCGCGCCCGCACGCAAGGTGTTTGACCCGCGTTAGCAAGAGCTAACGGCGGTTGTGAAGAGGTGTTTGCGACCCTCACCCTCTCGCACTTGAGTTCACTTCATCCGCCTCACGAAGCACGGCATCGCGGCCGTTGCATCCACCTCACTTTGCGAAGCGTTGTTTTCGACCCGCATTTATTTTGTTATTGCTAAGATTAGGAAAACCAACCAAAAACCCCTCTTTGTGTTTGTTGAACGCTTGTGTAACAATCATCACTGCGCGATTCGTTCACCCATCCTGCATTCCTCAAGAGACCGACATCCGGGGAATTTATTCTCCACAATTATTACTTGACAGCGACCGGTGCACTTGCCGAAAATATTGCATCAAGTTTTTGGCGCCGTTGCCGGGGAATGCAGGCGTGTTTCGTCTTGTGTTGTGACTGTCGTTATACGAGCAGTTGTTTTTTATTTTCTTTGTTTTTCTTTTTGTTTTTGACAGTTCATGTAGAGGCAGGTCGCAGGTGAACTCGCACCTTTTGATCCAGAAATCGAACGAACTGCTCGCGCGCGAAGGCGCGCTGCGGCTGTACAAGCGGCCATGGGTGATCAGGCAGACCCAAATGATGTTGATCCGAGAATGCCCGGCGTGGGGGAACATCAGCCTGGGATTGAGCAGGAGGCAGCTAGGCCTCGACCCCGCACGATGAGGGGCTACACTACTCCAAGTGCTGGGAGTGTGTATCCGGGGTTCGGGCCCAATATTTTGAATAATCAGTTTGAGATCAAGCCAGCGATCTTAAACATCATCCGGAACAACGCTCAGTTCTTGGGGTTGGCCAGCGAAGATCCGCATCTGCATCTGGCGGAGTTTTCTGATATTTGCGGAACCTTCCGCTACGCAGGGATTGCTGACGACACGGTCAAGCTTAGACTGTTTCCCTTTTCACTCCGCGACAAAGCAAAGGTGTGGCTCCACTCCATTCCGCCCGGGACTGCTGCAACTTGGGATGCCCTCGCATCCAAGTTCCTTGCTAAATTCCACCCTGTGGATAAGATTGTAAGCTTGCGGCGGGAGATCGCCACATTTCGCCAACTTGACCAAGAGACCCTTGCTGAAGCATGGGAGCGCCTCAACGATCTCCTTCGTCGTTGCCCTGGCCACGAGCTCCAACCATGGAATGTGGTTGAATTGTTCTACTTCGCGATCGAGCCCAACTACAGGGCAATGATCGATGCTGCGGCGGGTGGTACCTTGATGAACCACACTCCTGAAGAAGCACTTCGAATTCTGCGCGACACTGCCTCCCACAGTACATTCTGGACTGCAGGGAGAAATGCTCCAAGAAGCGGCCGAGGTCTTTTCATGGTCGACTCTCTCCACTCACCATCCGCGACTGCTGCTGTCATTACCTGCGAGGGATGTGGAGGCGGAGGCCACCACGCGTATGAGTGTTCGGGGAACAACGTGGCAGGTGACTTCACACACTTGAACTTGAACGAATCTGTTAATTATGTAGGAAATCAGCCTAGGGGGGCGCCTTTCAATAATGCTTATAATCCGGGAGCGAGAAGTCACCCGAACTTCTCGTGGAATCCAAACACACCTGGCCAACGATGGGCACCGGGGCAGCATCAAAACGATGCTTACGCCTCCGGGAGCCAACCGAGGCCACCACACCCGGACTATAATCAAGCACCCCCTACTCAAAAAAAGAGTAATCTAGAAGAGATGATGGAGAAATTCATGCAAGTAGCTAATTCGAATATGGTAAGTCAAACTGCATCCATGCGAAACCTGGAGACGCAGTTGGGCCAATTGGCCCAAGTGCTAACCGAGCGATCGCAGGGGACCCTTCCCAGCAACACGGAGAAGAACCCAATTGATCAAGGGAAGAGTCTTGGGGATGTGGTAGAGGTTGAACCCTGTGAGCTGGTAATTTCTTGTGCCATCAATAAGGTTGAAACAAAAGCTTTATGCGATTCCGGTTCCTCCCGCAACGTCATTGCACTGCAAGATGTTGCGAAATTACAACTTGAGATGAACACGGGGGAAAGGAAATCACTTATTCTCGCTAACGGCACTATTGTCCAATCTGAGGGGGAAGTGAGAAATGTGGAAGTAATAGTTGAGGGGACGACTGTGGTCGCGGACTTTCAGGTGTTGGGCCCCCAGGAAAATCAATCCATTCCTATCCTGGGCGTGCCGTTCTTGAAAGAGAGCGGCGCCACCCTTGACTTCGCTACGGGGTGTGTTCTCCTACCCAACAAGGCGCTGCAGCCCACTCGCCTCGAAGCTACAGCTGACACATCCACTCCTCCCCCTCTCATCATTTCTGATGAATTTCTAAGATGTGCAGGAAAGATACATGATCAAGAAACAGGTGAAGGAGGAATGGAGGAGCTCCAATCGGATGAGGAAGAAGAGGTCGACTTCCGGAAAGAATTCGACTCCGAGAAGGAGGAAGACGGCAGTTCGGGAAACGTTGACGTGAATGTAGTTAGGGTTGCTGATTATTTATCTTCTTATGGTGAATCATGTAATAAACTATCTAAGCGCTCCATCTCCTGGGCCGATCCGGTAGTCACCACGATGCCGGAAGTGACGCCACCTGATTCTAAGGAGGAAAAATCTGAGAACTCTCAACGGTGGCAGTCTCCGACTGTCACCAAACTTAAAAAGGAAAAACTTCTGCGCGACGCTCGTGCTGCCGCTCTCCGTGGCAAGGTGGCGGAGGTTAGGGGAGCATTGGGTAATACCAGTGCTGGCCCTAAAGCCTTCACCTCCCGCCTACGTGCTACGGGAGAAGCACACCATAAGAGCGCTTTTAGTTGATGTGTGTTTTATTTGCTGTGGTGAACTATTTTTGAGATTTCTTTTTAATTCCTGCACTTTATAAACACTGCTAATACAGGTATTTGGTCCAGCTTAAGGACGTTAAATGAAAGCGCTCCTGGGAGACAACCCAGATTTCCTGTTTTCGTACTTCCTTTTTTTTTCTAACTTCTTTTAGTTCAGCTTTTGTATTTGCTTTTGTTGCTTTGAGTTTGTGCTTGCAGGTTTTGTGTTCGATGGTGCGGATGCTGCGGACTAGTCTTGATCGTAAACGCCAATCGTCTGGTATGCTCATTTCTGAGCATTGGGTAACACTTCCTCCCCTCTTTTTGCTTCAATTTCTAGATATATCGCTTAGCTTAAGTCTGGGGGAGCGGTTGTTGTTATCCAATGTGCACATGCTGCATTGCATACTAGAAGGTTGCTTTTTATTTATCATTTTCATTATCATCGTTGCATTCTTCTCACACCACTTCACCCACTTGAGTGCGTGCTTGTCTTTTTGTTGTTGTTCCGTTTAAACTAGTTTGGTTGGAATGTGAAATAGGTTGTTAACGCAGGAATTATTATTTGGAGTGCGATGTTGACTCATGTAGTGTTCTAGTTACTTCGCATGCTATGGTAGAATTTGTGTAGAACTAGATTTTCTTTATGCATCTAATTTATGTTTAGTATTTCTGCATAAATTTAGATTTAATATACTCAAGTGGTGAATTTGTATGGAATTGACGATAACCCGGTGTTGTGTGTGTGCGGTTGCTAGTCGTGTGTTGCTCGAGTCGGGAGGAAGGTTTATCTTTCTCGTGGGCTAAGAACTTGCCCCAAGCGACTCTCGAAGCATGGGTGAGAGCTACTCGTTGAGTCAAGCATGATGTAGGCCACCCTTTGGCTAGTTTGAGCTTTGTTATTCCATGTCCATTTCATTCACCGTTGCAAGCCCATTTTGTGCCTACCATTCCTTTGTACAGCCCCTCTTCATCCACCAAAGCCTGAAGCCTATCCCACGCCCGCAACCAAATTGTTTTTAACTGCGCTCATAACTCTAAACTTGTGTGGAGTGTGGAATCGTTGTGTTATGATGGGAAAATAACGTCCATCTGCTGATTTTGAACCAACCGGGGGTTACATAAAAGAAGAATAATTTGTAAAAGAAAAAAAAAGAGAGTATTTTGAAAAAAAATCCGCCCGAGCTAAAAACAGAAAATCTGTTGGTATTTGTGAAGTAGGCCGTGTGCACACCTGGTTTTCATGATAAGTCTGGGGGTGTGTCACACGAGCATTGTTCGTTGGTCTTGTATGGTGCAGCGTTCCGTTAGCTCACTTGGGTTGCGTAGCCACCGTGTTTAACTTTGAATATCATACCGTGACCTAAGCCTCGTTTTAATCCTATAAGTCCTACTGATTTGATTTGCGAGTTTGCTAGCGCCGTGGAGAGAGTGTGACCGGGCGAGCGTATGGTTCACGACGTTGATGGATCTCAGCGGAGTTATTCCTAAGCCCCGATCTTTTGCAACACCCGCCTCAGTGTCTCGTCACTTTCATACTGGGCATGATCGTCAAATTCTTCATAATTCACCAACTGAGTAGGACTAAATCTTTACTTACGCTTTAATACTTATGTAAATTAGTTAGCATAATTCGAATCTCTTTCTACTAGAATCTCTACTCACATGCGTACGTTACTTCGCACCGTACTCCCTTGTGTAATTCTCTATGTTAACTATCGTTTTCACGCTCCGCCGGATTCATTTGCTCGGGACGCGCAAACAGTTAAGTCTGGGGGTGTGATGAGTCCTGATCATATACACATTTATGGACTCATCCGGGCCGTCATTTAGTCATTTCTCCGCACTTTAGCCTTGTTTTAGTTTATATTTGATAATCCATGCTAGGTGCACATCTTGGCCCACTTTGGTGTGATTTTCGTGCTTTTTGTCTTTAGTAGTATTCTTGTGCTGTTAGGTGCCACTTTCAGTGGCTAGATCTGTGGTTATGCTGGAATAGGAGTCGTGCAAGTGTTCCCAGTGCAATTCTGCACAGGAACACTGCGCACGATCACCGGTTCTATTGCGCACGACCACTGGTCGTGCGCCACTGATCGTGTGCACTTAACTCTTTTTCACGAGTTCTGTTTGGTGCAGTGCGCACGACCATCAACGACAGTGCGCACGACCACCGGTCGTGCGCCCCTGCTCGTGCGCACTTACCATTTAATTTCCGAGTTCTGTTTGCTCCAGTGCGCACGACCATCAACTCCAGTGCGCACGACCACCGGTCGTGCGCCACTGGTCGTGCGAACATTTTATTTTATAATTTCGTATCTTGCAGGTTCCACCCAGGCAGTGCGCACGATCGCAGAATTCCAGTGCGCACGACCACTGGTCGTGCGCCAATGACCGTGCGCAGTATTCAATCCAGCGCCTATTTAAACGCATGTTGCGATTTTAGGGCGTTCGTTCATTCCGGGAGCGGGGTTCCTGTTCCGTACGCCGCCGACCACCACCTTGGGACGCCTCCACTTCATCTCCTACGCAAAGGGAAGCCTCCTCCATCCATTCTAAGACTTCCTCCATTGTCCGTGAGTGTTCTCCATCGTCCGCAAGCCTCCAAGCAAGCATTCTTTCATTCCGCTCGGTGAGAAGAAGAAGAAACCTAAAGTCGAAGACGACGGAGCACGTAGGGAGATCGTGACAGCTCTCTACGCCGGAAGCATTGTCCGTCCGAGTCCGGAGGTAGCCCGACAACCTACCATTCCGGCCGTGAACAGCCGCTAGGCTTCAACATCGGTTATTTCTTTCCTCTTTCCTCGTTGTACTCTTTGAACCGTGTAAAACTCGAATATTGAGATGTTATTTGTTTAAATGAATGTCTCTTTGTTATTCTTCATGGTTTGGTTGTGATTCACTCCGTTCTCATTCACTCACTCGCGCCCGCACGCAAGGTGTTTGACCCGCGTTAGCAAGAGCTAACGGCGGTTGTGAAGAGGTGTTTGCGACCCTCACCCTCTCGCACTTGAGTTCACTTCATCCGCCTCACGAAGCACGGCATCGCGGCCGTTGCATCCACCTCACTTTGCGAAGCGGTGTTTTCGACCCGCATTTATTTTGTTATTGCTAAGATTAGGAAAACCAACCAAAAACCCCTCTTTGTGTTTGTTGAACGCTTGTGTAACAATCATCACTGCGCGATTCGTTCACCCATCCTGCATTCCTCAAGAGACCGACATCCGTGGAATTTATTCTCCACAATTATTACTTGACAGCGACCGGTGCACTTGCCGAAAATATCGCATCATGTCGTTCCTTCCAGACAAAGGAAGAAAATAATTAACGAGGCCACTGATCAATTGAAGGAGAAGTTAAATTTGACAGAAGAAGAATTAAGCAATGCCAGCTCTTATATTGCATCCCAGACAAAGCTTAATGAAAGGCAGGAAGCGTTGATTCAAACTCATAATGAAGAAATTGCAGGCTTAAAAGAAGGACATAATGAGTTGAAGGAGATGCTGACTGCTGTTTTGGAAAAATATGGCAAACTTTGATGACTTTTTGGTGCTATTTGGTTGAAAAACCCTCCTCTGTGAGCTCTTTCTTCCTTTCCCTCCTCATCTCTTCTTCTATTATTATTTTCACATATTTATTTTCATAGTACTTATAAAGCGTACAAATGGTGTATTTCCTATGATGTGTTTCTCTTGTACATATTGTAGATTAGATAAATCATATTTATTTAGATTTGGAATGTCCAAACAAGTTTCCCTTTTTACTTCCCCCTTTTGAGCATTTGAATTCATTTTGGTCTAGTCATTGGTTTATGTTTGATGGTTTCTTATAGTCTCACTAATGCCTAAGTACATCATGTCTTTCCTTATAGTTTCAATCCAAGTCTTTTATAGAAATAAATCTGCAGCGAGTTTACAAACTGCAATGAGTTTGCTCCGGCTTTAGCAAACTGCAACAGCGGGTTTAATACACCTGCAGCAAACTGCAGTAGCGGGTTTGCTTCAGCTGCAGCAAATTAAACTACAACATTGGGTTTACATAATTATCCAAACCTCTCGAAGGAGTTAGCATAATTACAGGTTGTATCCATCTATCTTTTCAAACTACATAAACCTCCCCGGTAAGTTTTCATTTCATAGCATGCATGCACAAACGAATATTTACTCTTTTTTGAGCAAGTATATTATGAAATGTAAACTCCGAGGGAGCTTTATGTAATTTCAAAAGATAGAGGGATGCAACGAGTAATTTTGCAAACTCACAGGGGAGGTTTCAATTAAATGTCTCACTAATGCCTAAGTGCATCATGCTACAACATCGTAAGCTTTAGCAAACTGCAACAGCGGGTTTACTGCAGCTGCAGCAAACTGCAGCTGCGGGTTTGCTGCAGCTGCAACAAACTATAGTTGCGGGTTTGCTGCAGCTGCAACAAACTCCAACTGCGGGAGGTACTGAAGTTTTTTTTATATCACTCATTATGTAACCTTCATTGATGGGAGCCTTGTGCACTATGTGTAGTTTTGTATGCTGATGTTCCGCAATAGTCTTACGATGTTCTTTCAAGATCTAGGCTTTGACACTCTAATCCTAGTGATGTTGCTACTTTGGCATTCTCATGTGCATCGTCCATTGCATTCAATTTTATCGTATTTATAATAGAATTAGGATTTCATAATCATGTGGTTTGACTGCTATATTGATAATCATGACCACCATAGTTTGTTCATCAGCGGGTTTGCTGCAGCTGCAGCAAACTGCAGCTGCGGGTTTACTGCAGTTGCAGCAAACTACAGCAGTGGGTTAGCGAGTTTGCTGCAGCTACAGGAAACTGCAGCAGCTAGTTTGCTGCAGCTGCAGCAAACTGCAGCTGCAGCAAACTGCAGCAGCGGGTTTGCTGCAGCTGCAAAAAACTCTTTGGTGTGAGTGTTGTGTGTGCAGTTGTGCTGAGTGTTGTGTGCAGTTGTGTTGTGTGTTCATCTGTGAGTGATGTGTGTGCAGCTGCGTAGAGTGCTGTGTTGTGAAGTGCGTGTTATTTTCTGTGCAGTGAGTGTGTTGTGTTGTGAACTGGCAGAAGATTGAGTGAGTAACGGAAAAGGAGTAACTACTATTTCATCAGACCTTCATGGGGTAATATAGCTTAGGAGAGAACAATGATAATTACCAGCATTCACTATTGGTACTTTTGTAGGTTAATTACTCCGCTTTTGTGCTGTATTCAGTATTATTTACTTATGTTTTGCTTCATGTAGTATATGAATTAATCACTTGATTTGCTTCATGTAGTTTGCTGCAACTACATCTATCATTGTATTACTCAAATGAACTTGCATGCTTAGGGTTCTTCAACTGCTTATTCAGCTATCTTATTCAATGCTTATGTATTATATAGATCAAATGAACTATTTATGTATTAAATTTCATCTAAGTATTAGTTTTAAACCTTTATGTCTTGTAAAGCTTACACATTTTCACATCACACCCATGAATCCTCTTTATATTACCTTTTTGCCCCCTTTAAAGTGTTGTTGCCCCCCTTTAATAATTGCTCTCTTTTATTTTTAGGTAGTTGGATCTTGGAACGAAAAGTGAGGAAGAAGATGAATTAGTTAGAAAGTGTAGAAGTTGATGTGTTTTGTAAAACATCTTGATCTTATTGCTGTTATGTAATGTTGTTTTGTTATAGATGAGATGACACTTGTACTCTATCTAGCTACTACATGTATTTCAAATTTAATATTTTTAATGTGTTTTCTTTTTATTAATTTGGCATATTTTTTCCTTCCCGTACTTTATTCAAATTATATATATGAAAAGTATATTAGTTCCTTAAACCTATAATGATTTTTATTTTTAAATATTTTAATTGCAAATTATGAATGAATATAAAATATTATTACATAATATAAAACTATATTGTACTTTAAATAATAATTCATATTTATAATAAGATCATGCGTACCCATCTAAATTAGAAATTGAAAATTTAAAAATATAAATGATTTTTTTTGGTAAGGAAGGTATATAACGATTGTAACGAAATAGTTATTGTTATGTTGCAACTTATTATAACGGAGTAATGTTTATTATAATTATTTGTACTCATAAATTAATTTCAATATATTTGCTATATAAATATAATTTTTTAGTGAGGAAGAAATCAAACATTTGTAACGAAATATTCATATATTTGATATATAAATATAATTTCTTTAGTGGGGAAGAAGTCTGATACGTTAAAATTAGTTTTTTGAAAAAGGTGTGAATCCTTGCTTTCTTCTTTTATTAGAATTCGGCGGCGTTTTCGAAGAGTCCCGCGAGTAATCCTACTTCGAAGAATTACCCGTTATCCTATCGAAAGATAGAAGTAACGGACTTTTCCTCTTTCGAAATATGGAAGATTACTCTTTGGCCGCGTCGCCAAAAGCTAAGTAGAAAAGGGTTAGAAAGGCTTTATGTTGAAATTAAAATTGAAAGCTTTTTGAAAATATTGTTGCAACAATTTTTTGAGTAGTTGCAACAATTCTTTAAGAGCGTTTTAAAACTTCTTTTACCTTGAGCTAGTTGCAACAACCAAAGAGGTGTTGCAACAAATTTTTTAGTGTTTTTAAAAGAGAGTTTTAAAAAGTGCTTTAGATAGAAAGCTTTTGGGTTTATGTAATTATCCGGACTAAAATCAATAAAGGCAAGTGGACCTTATCGATAGTAGTATAGGATATTTCTTTTGAAATATCAAGGTCGTATTTTTCCAAGGTCGTATCGATTATTTCTACTTCTTAGGAACGCGCTATTATTTTATCGAAAAGAGTTTGAAATTGATTTTTATGATTTTATAGAAAAGCTAGTGACGAAAATGATAACTATCGCGGGCTTGGTGTGCGTTTAGCAAAAACCAAGAAAAGCGATGAAAAGAAAAAGAACGAAAACGTTAATTTAAAAAGTAGTTTTGCTTAGAATTTTTTTGGGTTTTATAAAACGATAATGATAACTACGGCGATAATAAGCGATTGAGCGGGTAGCGAAATTAAGCAAAAAGCAATGATATATAAAAATAAAAGACGCACTAATTGAAAACGCACACACTCTACAGAATTAAAATGAAAGCTGTAAATTGCAGAAATTAAAAAAATGCGATCCCTACCCAAATAGGTAGAGGGGAAATAAATGCGTGAGCAAGTCCTATCCAAACGGATAGGCGGGAAATAAATGCGTAGCAAGTCCTATCCAAACGGATAGGCGTGAAATAAATGCATGAGCAAGTCCTATCCAAACGGATAGGCGGGAAATAAATGCGTGACGGAAATGGAAACTATTCGATTACAAAAAGACGCAAACTTTATACTCATACACACACCCACTCTAGTTAATGAAATCTAATTAAAATAAAACAAATCTAAACTCATACACTCACACACACAACAATAATGAAACTAAGTTAAAAAGAAAAGAAAATCTACTCTCATACACACACACACACTTACAAAAAAGGCAAAAAGAAAGTAAAAACACCAAATCAAAACAAAACAAAAAAAACTATTTAAACTCCTACACTCACACACACTAATATGAAATCATCTAAAAATTACAACAAAGCTAAAAATAAGAAAGTTACACTCATACACACACACACCCAAATTAAAATGACAACTTAACAAAAATTACAAAATTACATAAAACTAAAAATAAAAAGAAAAAGAACAAAAAGAGAACACACACACACTAAAACAAAGAGAGACAATAATTACAAGCTTAATTTATTTCCATCAAAAAAGGGGTTACAAAACTAGAGAGAGAAAGTGCAAAATTACAAAAATTACAAAACACCAAAAATCAGCAAAATGGAACAAAACCTTAAGAGAAGCTCCCAAAATTTTGAACCCTTGGACTCAGCTGGATCTGGCTATTTATAGAAAATTTTTTTGGATTACACGCCCTCGGACACGGGCGTGTCTGAGGGCGTGACACGGCTTGGGGTGCGAATAGCCAGAACAGCTGGATCCAGGCAGGCATCTGGAAGGCTTGACCGGCGACTTCGGAAGTACACGGGCGTGTTCCAAGTAACACGGGCGTGTTCGATGTCGGCAGTGTGCTGGGCGTGACACCTTGCGTGTCCTTGTTCTTCTGGAAGAATTTGCTGAGTCACGGCCTCGGTCACGGGCGTGACCCGATCACGGCCGTGACATTGGGCGTGACATTGACATCTTGGCTCGAATCTGGGCTTGGTCATTCAACACGGGCGTGACTGATGTACACGGCCTCGGTCATGGGCGTGACCGAGGTACACGGCCTCGGTCACGGGCGTGACCGAGGGCGTGACTTGATGTTTGAGTTGGAAAAAGAACAGGGAAAAGAAAATGTTAGGGATTAGTGAACACGCCCTTGGACACGGGCGTGACCAAGGGCGTGACTTAACAAAATTACAAAAACTTTGCAAAATGAAAATAAAACTAAGTTAAAAACAAAAATAACAAAAACAAACATTTTATTCATTAATTTACATATATTATTTAGAAATCTAATTAAAATTATACTAAAAATTATAAAGAAAAATGCGTATATTAACTATTCATCAAAGTCAAGCATTTGTAACAAAATATTCTTTACTATAACTCATCTTATTGTGAGGAAGTAATGTTTGTCATGAATAAATTATTTGTAACGACAAACAAAATTCGTTACGAGAACTATTAGCGTCGAGTTTCAGGTAACAGTCGTTACATAAAAAAATTATCGTTACAACAACTTTGTGTAACGGTATTCGTTACCTTTTGTAACGTTTTTAGTCCTTACTAAAAGTGTATTTTGTTGTAGCCGGTACTGAAAATGAACTGAACGAAAGGTACTGAAATTGAAAGGAGCAGGACCAGTACGAGACTGGAGTAAAAGAAAGTACAACAAAATAAAATGGTTAGTAGTCCTTAACTCCATTTATAGGAGGCTTCAGTTCCATCTCCGTTCATAGGAGGAAAGTTATGTTCTATCTCCATTCATAGGAGTTTCATCCAAAACTCTGCTTTTTATTATAGTCCGCCCATGGGTTTTAATTGCGTCTATAAGCATGGTTTAAGCGGACTTGAGGAACGATATTATGAATTTAGGAGAATAAACTTACAAGCAGTTATATTTAAACACCTAACCGTTATGAGCCGGCAACCAAAATTCTCGGCTCAGCTTGGCGAGCTTCACAACCTCTTACAATAAGCCGCACGGTTCAGAAACACATAAACCCATGAAAGTAAGAGAGCAAAACTACAAACGGTTATATTTAAAATACTTGAAACAGTCTCTTACCATATGCCGCACGGTTCAGAAACTCATAAACCCATGAAAGTAAGAGAGCAAAACTAGAAACAGTTATATTTAAAATACTTGAACCGTTACGAGCCGGCAACCAAAATTCCTGGCTCATCTTGGCGAGCTTTACAACCTCTTACCATATGTCGCACGGTTCAGAAACTCGTAAACCCATGAAAGTAAGAGAGCAAAACTACAGACGGTTATATTTAAAATACTTGAACCGTTACGAGCCGACAACCAAAATTCTCGGCTCAGCTTGGCGAGCTTCACGACCTCTTACCATATGCCGCACGGTTCAGAAACTCTTAAACCCATGAAAGTAAGAGAGCAAAACTACAAAAGGTTATATTTAAAATACTTGAACCGTTACGAGCCGACAACCAAAATTCTCGGCTCATCTTGGCGAGCTTCACAGCCTCTTACCATATGCCGCACAGTTCAGAAACTCGTAAACCCATGAAAGTAAGAGAGCAAAACTAAAAATGATTATATTTAAAATATTTGAACCGTTACGAGCCGGCAACCAAAATAAAACCTCATTCAACAAGATAGAGAGGTAAAGGGTATGAAGATGAACAACTATTGTAAAATATAGGGAGCCTTCTCTAGGAGCAAATGAGGATAATGGATTGAGAATCAAATATTATAAATAACAGGGATCGACAAGAAATATTCATGGGCCTCTTATTAACTCAACATGGAGAGATCAACAAGCATGAATGTATATGGACCAACAATATGAATAATAGATTTAAAGTTGCCAACTTCCAGAATTCCAGCAATAGAAGTTAACCCTCATGAGTTTCTAGTGGTTAGTCGGTAAGAGTGATAAGGGCAGAATTACCATGTCTAAAAAAACCAAACCTTTTTGTACCAAAAAACTAAATAAGGCAAAGCCCAACCATTATCCCACTTGTCAAGTTCTCATGAGCTTCATCCTGAACTAAGGTTCGTTTAGAGATTACCATAATCAAGAGAAGGGAAGGAGCATTTAGCAACGAATCAATATCAAAATTAACCGAATCTAAATGTCTTCAGCCTACTCTCAGAAATTAAAGGAGAAAATTAAGCACATGGGTCACAAACGATCGTAAGCCTTCTTCGAAGAATCTACCCAGCTCGACTCTTCATCAAATGCCCCAAAAAAATTCTTAAGTGAAGCCCCCAATAGGCCCAATTTTAGATTCTACATTTATAAATATATGTATATAAACTTGCACCGACAGAGAAAGAGAGTGAGGGAGAGAGATGGGGGGAGAGCAAAATGCATGGAGGGTGTCGTTGTGTTCACGTCAACCATACATTATTAACGGAGTTATTCAGAGTTGTTTCCGAGTCCATTCATTCATAATTATTCACTCAAATCAGTACACGGCTCAAAATAGATTATTTCGGCTAACTTTCTCAAATCTCATCAAATTTGAACGAAACGTATTACGATGCGCTCATATTGATCATACGAGTCCGATGCGAGTAACTGGGATTAATTTAGAGCTCGTTTGCTTACTATACTAAAATAGCTTCGTTGTGACGCGCTACGGTACTCAAAATTGTCACTTTCACCAAATGACTTCGGATTAGAACAAAACAAATTCCGTTGCACTCGTATCGACCATACGAGTCTAACGTAACCGACGGAAGTCGATTCGAAGCACGTATGCTCAATAAACAGTTTTGACATTGTGGCGAAGCATGATGCTACCCAAAACAGTTATTTCTCCAAATGACCACCATTAGATGGCGAAGGTCGAGTCGTGGTTGTCCTATGACCAGACCTAAGTTCCTCGAAAGGTTTAATTGAACCGGTTAGACCCCTTTTTTAAAGTTGGGATGTTACAACTTATCCCTATACCTGGGGGTAGGACCTGAGGCAGTGAGTTCAGTGCTGGTCCGGGAAGAAGGCAGAAGGCAACTCCCAATCTACTATGTTAGCCGAGTTCTGAGGAAGGCAGAGCTTCGGTACTCCATCCTAGAGAAGTTGGCCTTCACCTTGGTGGTGTCGTTCCGGAAGCTCCGACCTTATTTCCAAGCACATCTGATCAAGGTGGTGACCGACCACCCCCTTCGCAACATTATGGAAGGGGTAGAGCACTCCGGAAGGCTGCCCAAGTGGTCAGTGGAGTTATGTGAGTTTGATATCTCATATGTTCCCAGGTTGTCCATCAAGGCCCAAGTGGTGGCAGACTTTTTGGCGGATTATGTAACCGAGGTGGAAGAGTCCAAGCTGCCTAACTCGGTGGCTTGGAGGATGTTGGTTGACGAGGACTCAGGAAAGCATTCCTTTGGAGGAGGGGTGGTTTTGGTAAGCCCCCAAGGGACAAGGATAGAGCAGGCGATCAACATTCATTTTCCCCTCACCAACAACCAGGCTGAGTACGAGGTGGTGGTAACGGGCCTGCGGCTGACCCTAGAGTTGGGAGTGAGAGAGGTGGAGGTCTCGATGGACTCCATGGTGGTGGCTTGCTAGGTTAGGTGGAGTTCGAGGTAATGGAGTCGACTCTTCAGCGTTACTTGGAAAAAGTCAAGGAGCTCATAGGGCAGTTTCGGACCTTCTCGATCCATCATGGGCCAAGGGAGGAGAGTGTCGTGGCAGACCTCCTGGCCAAGTTCAGTCTCAGGGCAGGGGGACGGTATCAGACCTCTTCCGACCATCCATCGAAGAAGGGGAGCTGATGGAGGTGGACCAGCAGGCATCATGGATGGACCCCTTCATCACTTTCCTGACATCAGGAAGGTTCCCCGAAAGGGATGTGGACAAGCGGCGGTTCAGGTATAAGTCTGCATATTATTCCTTGCATACAGGAGGACTATACAGGATAATGCTCTCGGGGCTCCTAGCCCGTTGTGTAGTAGAGGAGAAAGTCCCGAGGGTCCTGGAGCAAATCCACTCGGGAGAGTGTGGAAGCCACTCCGAGAGCAGAACCTTGGAGGGGAGATTGTTGCGGCAATGCTACTTTTGTCCTACCCTCAGCAAGGATGTGGCAGAGTTCGCAAGGAAGTGCTCAAAGTGTCAACTGTTTGCTCCTCTCCAGCTCTTGCAAGCCCAAAGACTCCGAACCATCGCAGCTCCTTGGCTCTTTGCTATATGGGGCTTGGATCTGGTGGGTCCTTTCCCGCAAGCAAGTGGCCAAAGAAGGTTCTTATTGGTGATGATTGATTATTATTCCAAGTGGCTGGAGGTCAAGGCGCTGGCCAAGGTAACGTCTCAAGTAGTTAGAAATTTCATATGGGGTGAGATAATATGCAGGCATGGGCTCCCACTAGCCATAATTACAGACAACGGGCCGCAGTTTGCCAGTGATGAGTTTGTCAGCTTCTGCACCCAGCTTGGCATAGACCTTCAGTTTGCGTCAGTCCACCACCCGAGGAGCAATGGGCATGTGGAGGCGGTAAATAAGATTATCATAAACCTGCTGAAGAAGAAGGTCGAGAACCTCCGGGGGAATTGGGTCGAGCAGTTACCCTCGGTCCTCTGGGCCCTGAGGACCACTCCGAACATGGCCACGGGGGAGACTCCGTTCAAGCTCTCCCACGGGTCTGAGGCCGTCCTTCCAATAGAGTTCGAAGTGAAATCCCCCAGTGTGGTCACCGCAGGCGAGGGGGATGATGAATGGCTGGTGGAGAATGGGGAAGAGCAAAGTCTATCTCTGGACCTGGTGGAAGAGCTCCGGGACATAGACACTATCCGACAAGAAGAGGTCAAATGACGGATGGCTCGGTACTTCGACAAGCATATCCGAATAAAACAGTTCGAGAAAGGAGACCTAGTACTGAGGAAGGTTGACGCGTCTGGGAGGGGAGCCGCGGTAGGAAAGCTTAATCCCAACTAGGAGGGGGCGTATATTGTAGACGAGGTGCTCAGGTCAGGAGGGTACCACCTCCGAGATGTGGATGGGGTACTCCTCGGCCTGGCCAGGAGCGGGGATGACCTGAAACGATTTTATCCTTGAATCTCTTTATAATTGATTTGTTATATGTTTGAATCTCCATATATTGGTTCTGAAGTTTTTTCTGAGCAGGAGTCCTCAAAGTGTTTCATGCTGGAGTGCCCTAGATCGATTCCACCGCCGAGCTCTCATAGACTGTATGTCAGGTTAATCTCTGGAGAGGCTGGCAAGGTAGCAAGTCTTTGTGCTGGAGTGCCCCAGATCGATTCCGCTACCGGGCTCTCATAGACGATGGGTCAGGTTGATCTCTGAAGAGGCTGACAAGGTAGCAAGACTTTGTGCTGGAGTGAACCGGATCGATTCCGCTGCCGGGCTCTCATAGATGGTGGGTCAGGTTGATCTCTAAAGAGGCTGGCAAGGTAGCAAGTCTTTGTGCTGGACTGCCTCAGATCGATTATGCTGCTGGGCTCTCATAGACGGTTGGTCAGGTTGATCTCTAGAAAGGCTGGAAAGGTAGCAAGTTTTTGTGCTGGAGTGCCCCAGATCGATTCTGCTGCCGGGCTCTTATAGACGGTGGGTCAGGTTGATATCTGGAGAGGCTGGCAAGGTAGCAAGTCTTTATGCTGGAGTGCCCCAGATCGATTCCGCTGCCAGGCTCTCATAGACGGTGGGTTAGGTTGATCTCTGGAGAGGTTGGCAAGGTAGCAAGTTCATTGTGCTGGAGTGCCCCAGATTGATTCCGCTATCGGGCTCTCATAGACGGTGGGTCAGGTTGATCTCTGGAGAGGCTGGTAATGTAGCAAGTCTTTTGTATTGGGTTGCCCCGGACGATTCCGCTGCCCGACTCTCACTAGCCGGTGGGTCAGGTTGATCTCGCGGGGAGGCTGGCAAGTAAGTTACTCATGTTAATGGGCTCGGTTTGCAAAATCTCTCAAGGCCTAGGCAGGGCGAGCCCCGGGGCTCGCTCGCGGGAAATAAAAAGTAGCAATTGAGGGAAAATGACAACTCCAATGGTAACAGTGAGATGGACGGATACGGTGGTCGCAAGGCTCATCGGGTTGGGCCCTAGCTCGCGAAAACACTTGGAGAATTTCTGTGCCATACATAAAATCAGCGAGTCAGGGGGGTCCGTCGGCGTGGTAGTTAACAAGCAGCACTAGACGCCCGCATGGATTGAGCGAGCGAGGCAGAGTAACATCGACCCCGCTCGCAAGGGCCCCTAACGTCGGCTCAGGCTTTACCCAGGTGCAAAGGAAAAACAGGTTTATCTAACGAAGCTTCTAAGCAAGAGGAGCTACGCGAACACCTTATTGGCTGTGCGCGAGGCGTAGTGGCGGAACGAAATGAAAGTACAATAAAATGGTGAACCTTATAACCCTCACCGATAAGAAACGTGCGAGTGCGAGCATAACTAAACGCAGAGATGCGAGCTCGGGTAAGCGTTGAGATGCGAGCGCAGCAAAGCGTATGGGCGCAAGCATGGCAAAGTACATCAACGTGAGTATAGAAGAAAGCGCGAGCGCGAGCAAAATAAAATGACAGTTTAAAGATAGAAAAAAATATTTCCTTGTTTCATTTCTCAAAGGTGCATTACAAGTAACGGCGAATTCGCTAGTCAAAACGAAAGATTTACATTGAAGAAATAGAAAGATCAAGGCTGGTCGCCGGATAGCTCCTCCTCGCTCCCACGATCTTCAGGCACTAGGATCAGAGTGAACAGGTTCGGGATGATGTCCTCGATGCTGAGCTCCAAGGCATCCAGAGAGAGCAAGCCCGTCCCTTTGAGGGTCTCGAAGATGAGGTTGGGGACGCCCATTGAATTCTTACGGGTCGACTCCTTCTCATCTCGCGATTGTTTGCGAGCCCCAACTTGCGGAGGGGATGGCGGTAGCATTGCTCTGGTCAGTTCGCGGACTTGCGCCTTAATGAGCGTGACCTTCTTCTCCAAGTCGGCGTTCCGCGAGAGGAGTTGGCTCCCTATTTCAGCATCCTATAAAAGAAGAGATTAAGTCAAGAAAATGGAAATATAGCGAGCGAGATAGAAGTTGTATGAATGACTTACCATTCCACCTTGGAGGCTGACAAGGAGACCTTCCGAGATGGCCTCCTTCACCTTGAGGCTCGCAACCTCATCTGAGGCCAACTTGAACTCGCGCTGGAGCTCCTTAGAATACCTTTCCGCGGTGAGGTACCACCGAGACACCATGTGGCTGAGCTCCATAGACCGGAAGTGGGCTTGCATGGCCTCGTTGATGAGCAGCCAGGATCGCAGGGCGCTAAAATGGGTGGCGTCCTCGCGGCCATACAACTCGAAGGCGAGGGAGAACGCCTAACCCCCCAACCTTATCGCTCTCAACTCAGGAGGGGGGGAGCAAAGAGCAAGAGATCCTGTTGAGGTCAGGATTCCATGCTAGCACTGGCTCGCCGATGGCATCGAGGAGTTTCGCGCCCAGGCCAAAGTTCTTGTGGCTGCCTGGCTTGGGCCCGGCGGGGGCATCCCTCGGCTCGCTGCCCCCTCGACGGCTTTCTGTCCCGCGGGCAGGGGGAGTGGGACCTCGGCCTCGCTTAGGTCCACGACCTCCTTCCCCTTGGCTGTGGAGGGGGTCTCCTTATTCCTTTTCTTGGCTTGGGGCTTCGCGGCGAGCTGTCTCGCAGGTGGCGGCCGCCTCTTACCAGAAGTCGAGCCGAGAGGTTCTCGACATGCATCGGCGGCCGCGATGGCGAGAGAGCTGGTGGAGAGGGATGCACTCCTTGCATGTGGGGGATGGATGGGAAGATCCCGCTCTCCTGCAAAGGCAATGAAAGAGTTAGCGATCATAATAAGAAAAATTACAGGAGCTTGCGTGTGCGAGCCGATCCTTCTCCTTGTGGGACCGGCAGCAGTGAGTCCACCCTATGCCGGAGGTGGACGACCTCGAAATTCTTTCCTTCCATATACTGATAGAGCCTCGCGTCGTCACCACTGAGCGAGGCGGGAGGGCGATAGGTTGCATCATCCTGTTGAAGGGGAGAGAAGGGGATATTGCCGAATGTCCTTTGACTAGGATGTATTTCTGGTGCCAGTAATGGGTTTTGTTCACTGTCTCGCACACAGTCACATGCTGGCTCGCAAAATGGGTGGTACCGTCCTTGTAGGCATGGAAAGAGAAGATTTTGCGGAAGACGAGGAGGCTGAACTCCATCCTCTCCTCCCGCATATAAGAGGCAAACGCGACGACGACCGCGATCACGTTTGGGGTCTACTGGCTCGGCAGGATGCCGTAGTACTTGAGTACCTGAGAAATTCATCAAAGTAAGGTTAGCACGCTCCTTGCGAGGTGAGTAAGAAATGCAAGGGTTGAGTAGAGTACATGGCGTACTTCCGACCAGAGTGGGACTCACAACCCATTCTCGAAATGAGCAATGGGGATGGCGAGCTCTTCGGTGGACGGATCGTTGATGGTGGCAGTGCTTGGTGGGCGGCGAGCTACAAACCCCGAAGGGATGTACCCGTCCACCGTCGCGAGGAACTTGTCACCGGTGAGCGAGGTATAAAGGAAAGGGTGTTTGCGAAAGGCCCTGATACACCTGGCTCGCCCCTCGGATTCCCCCTCGACAACCATGGTGTTATTATCAGCGAGCCGGGAGAGGAGCGAGTGCAAGCTGAGAACTGCGAGAGAACCTGGAAGAGAGAAGAAAGGCTGAGGAATAGTTAATGCGGTGGTTAGAAAGTAAAAGACGTCGACTATTTATAGAAATGAAAAGGGCGGGAAGAATTCAAAGCGCCAGGGGGTGCGGATAGCGGAATCGCACGGTGATTTTTCGGCATCTTGGCGCCTTATCCGCTCCATGTGGGTTGGCATCCTGACGACATTTTCTGACTCGCCACGGGCGAGCCGAGCTACAAAGAAAGAAATAAAACTCGCAGAGACGAGTCGACAGCCTGCAAGGCGCAAAGCGAGACAGTAATATAAACATAAAGTCTATAGCGTGCGAGCATAGCAACATAAGCAAGTGAAAGCTAAATGAAAAGCTCGTGAGCGAGCAAAAATTATCATTATTACAAACCCATAAAATGTTTAAAGCCCCCAAGAGGGGGAGAAAAGCGAGAGCGAGCAACAAACAAAAAGAAAATTGTTCAGTAGTTATGCCACTTCCAGTGACCACATCCTTGCACACCCGAGCACGGGGGGTCTCTTGGGTAGTGGCACTCGCAGACCGACTAGACATCGCGCTGCATCAGCCGCATATAATCCTCGATTCGCGTGAGGTGCACCCTAGGTGAGGTGTCCTCGCCGCGAGCGGCCTGCTGTACCTCAGTGAGGATGTGCGCATTCGCATCCTCCATGGTGGCAAACCTCTCCTTATAAGCAGCCCAGTTCATCCGGTCATGATCGTATAGCTCTCGCAGCATAAGAGTATGCTTCTAAAATATCTCGGCAACTCGCCTTTTCATCTGTTCCGGGTTGCCGGGGTCCCCCAAGAAATCTGCGACCTGGATCGGCGAGGGCGGGGGCGACATCTCCACTTCCCCATGCTTTGACTCGGTGGGCGGGGATGGGGGAACGCCTGCGAGCAAGAAGTCAGCATAAGAGGCAGTGAAAGAGAATCGACAGAAATTGTTTAACCTGGCGAGATGAGAATAGTACGGGGTCGCGGGCGAGAAGAGCTTGGCTTGCCCTTGATAGCCTCAGTAAAGGCCAGGGTAACGGACTTTCCCAGGCTAGGGCGGTGCGCTGTCTCGTCTGCGACCTGGGGTTCGGCAAGTAGTGAGCCGCCCGGTCTCTGTTGGACCAGAATGCCGAATCCAGGGGTGATGCTGTTCGTTTTCGGTGGGGCTGGTGAGCCCACCAGAGTGGGGACTCGCTTCTCCGGGGTCACGAGAGGAGACTCTGCAAAAAGAATAATGCAGATCAGCGGTCAAATAAGAGCGAGGAATGGCAAGGAAAGTGACTTACCAGGACGTAAGGATGAGGCTCGCAGGTCTGTGGTCCTCACATCAGGGGGTGGGGGGGGGGGGGGGGGATCAGTCCTCCCAGGGGATGGGGGGGGGGGGGGGGGGGGGGGCGAGACCCCGTTGGCGACGACCTGATAAGATTTTCCTCGACGGGAGGGTCCTGCGAGCAAAGAAGCAGAGTTAAGCGGATACTATTTGGAGTATCGAGTCTTTTTATAGCAGAACCTGCGAGGCGAGAACATAGCGGGGAGAGGGAGACAGTGGAGATGACTCATCCGCCCCGGACGGCCGTCAGACTGCCTTAGCTCTCTTAACCTGAGGCGGGAGGGGGGGGGGGGGGCAGGTTGTGGGGAGATCCAGGGGGCGAGCTTGGTAGCTTTGTCCTTCTAGACCGCCTGCGAGGCCTTGAGGCGAGCAAGTATCTCCTCCTTCTTGGACAACTCGCAGGGAACAGTGGCGAGTGGGGAAAGGAGTGATAGGGAAGAAAAAGTTCATACACCGGCCAGAGAGAAGGGTATTTATAACATTGGGCATGGGGCCCACCAAAAGATTCTCACCATGTCACCAAAGGGCTGGCGAACACCAGGTGTTGGATGTTTCTTCGCGAGCCCAAGATAGCCTCATGCCTCACGAAGAGAGGGGATTGTGTACAACCCCGGTATTCTCCAGGAGGCGAACAGAGACTAAGGAATCAGCAGGCGAGAGGAGTGAGAAGGAGGGCGAGCCAGAGTCCCAAAGCAGGCTCGCAAGAAAGCAGGCGAGCCGGGCTCTCGCCGGCTGCTCACAGGGAGCGGGCGAGCCGGGCTCTCGCCAGCCGCTCGCGGGCCGCCCGCAGGAAGGCGGGCGAGCCAGGTCCTCCCGGGTTGCGAGAGGAGCCCCTGTGGGTGGCTCGCCCAGTAGGGGTCCAAGGGTGTTTTTTACCTGGGAGCCCCTGGTGGTCTGCAGTTAGCCTCTCCAAACAGCGGAGTTTGGCTGTTGGCATACCATTTTGGGTTGCGTATAGTAAAAGTGTAAGGCGGAATTCCGCTATTAGCAGACCAGACCGGAAAAACTATAAATAGACCTTGAAGGGAACCTTTGGAGAGGATTCCAATCTCAGTATTCTGAGCTTCTTCCTCCCTAGGTTATCTTGGCTTAGCTCCCAGGCTCTCCAAGGTGCCCAGTCTCAGCTTTGGCTTGGGAGGGGAATCGCTCAAAGATCTTTCGGGTGTGTGGTGGGACCTCCTTGCTGCGACCAAAGGTTTGTGTCTAGTCTTGAGTCTTCAGTCTATTCCTTCCGAGGAATCAGTAAGTGCTAGTTGCCCCTCAACTTGTTGAGGGCCCGAGCTCCACAAGAGACCAAGTCCTGATTTCAATAATAAGTTGTCCCAAACAAAGCCAGAGTGAAATCAGACCGGGTCAAATGGCATTCATATGGAGTTAAAAATAGAGAATACTTAGGAAGTTTCAAATAAACCTACAAAGATAGTATGCCACATAAAATTCACCTAGATTTAAAACCTGCATGTATTTAAACTCAAGTGAATCCTATTTTAATTTTCAGATCTGAAACTAAGTTGTGTGTGTGTACACACAGACACACATACACACTCTGAAGCAATATTTACACGAGCCATGTCAAATTTGAAGAAAGTGTAGGTGCATAAAATTGGTTATTGAAGATTGATGTTCAAATATGGGCTAGACATGCAATTCCCTTACATTTAAAAATGATCATATTACTAATAATATTAGTGAGTCTTTTAATCATTGGATTGCTAAGCTTAGTTGCAAACCAATTTTAAATTTGTTAGACGACATAATAACAAAGTTGATGAGTAGAATTGAGGTACGACACCAACGTGGGATACAATGGAATAGTCTAGTACGTGAAAGAATTGTGAAGAAGTTATATATTGCAAATGATGAGTCAATCAAGTGCCCAATACTTGTAGGGAGTGAATTTGAATTTCAAGTTAGTGATGAAAATACTCATTACATACTTAACTTGATGAGTAGAAAATGTGATTGTAGCGCATGGGATATAACTGGAATTCATGTAGACATGTTGCATTAGATATTGCTCACAAATGAAGTAATATTGAGGCGTATACAAATTGTTATTACTACAAGGAAAAATATTTAAAGACTTATAGTCAAAAGATTCACGGAATTCCTAGTGCAAACTTTTGGCCTCCTATGAGTTTGGAACCTGCTAGAATATTACCATTTTATATACAAAAGTGCAAAAGTGGCAACTATCAGGTTTTTTACGTACAAATTTCTTTCATATTCACCAATTTATAAAGTTGTTGGAGTTTGGAGACCGGGCGGTCTGGCGTTCTACCCGTGCGGTCTGATGCAGTGTGAAGACCAGGCGGTCTGGTGTCCTCCCTGGCAGTTTGATGCTATATTGAGACCAGGCAGTCTGGAGTTCTACCCGTGCGGTCTGATGTTGTATAGAGACCGGACGGTCTGGCGAAGAGACCGGGCGGTCTGGCGGTCTATCAATGTGGAGACTGCCCAGTCCAGTGTAGTGTCCTGTATAGTGTTTAGTCACACATCAATTGTTTGTAATCTCCTCTCTCTCCTCCACTCTATATAAAGGTGGTTATACCTTTGTAAATGATATGTTTTTGAAAATAAAAATCTTTATTATTTTCATCTTCGCGGTCTCCTTTTTTTCTGTTCGCACATAGTATCAGAGGGAACGATCCTCTGGCTGTGATTGCTCTCGCTCTCTGATCTTTCTCCTGTTCGCGCGGTCTCTGTTGTTTGTGCATCCTCTTTCCTATTCGCGCGGTCTCTATTGTTCGCGCCCTCTGCTCCTATTTGCGCGCCCTCTGCTCCTATTTGCATGCCCTCTACTCCAGTTTGCGTGGTCTCTATTGTTCGCGCCCTCTGCTCATGTTTGTGCGACTTCTCTTATTCGCGCGACCTCTCTCCTTTCTCTATGGCTGCTTCAGATAACTCCTCTGCAACTACTACCCCCACCACCACCCCTATTTTTCACCCCGCTCCCTCCACTCCTTCAAGTAATCTTGGCACAATCTCTAATCAATTGGAGACATCCAATTGATTAGAGAGAGTTCTTCAGAGGAGATTACAAACAATTGAGAGAGTTCTTCAGAGGAGATCAAAAGAAAATCATGCGCAAGGATTGAAGGCTATCCAAAAGGCAATCAAGAAGCCTTCTCTCAACATACACATGGAGTGTTATCGCTGCAACAATCTCTAATCAATTGGAGACATCCAAGGATCTCAAGAACATCAAAGAGGAAGACTCTCAAGCCACAACGATAGAACCTTTGCAAGAGAAACGACATCTACATCAAGGGTTCTACTTAGAGAGGAGTTTTCCATTATCTTATCTTGTAACGCTTATATTTTTATCTTTATACGGTAGAGAAATTCGCCACACGGTGACTAGGTCTTGAGGGGCTTAGGGAGGAATTCGCCACACGGAGACTAGGTCTAGGGAGTAGATCTAGGGGGTGCTCGAGGCCTTTCTGGTGAGAGAAAGGCTAGAGCGGCTTGAGGCCTTATCTGGGGAGAGATAGGCTAAAGCCAACCGGTCCTTGGGAGAAGGGTCGGTATAGAAAACCAAAAGAGTTTTCATTGGTAATCATAACTATTTCAAGTTAATATTAATGAAAATATGTTTGTTTCTTCATCTCTGATTCATGCTCTCTGATTTTCATTGGTTTAACCTAAACGTATTTTCTCTGTCACTAACGCCGAGCGGTAACACTACCACTGGCGGTAGCAACAGAGAATTATTTTCTTTAATAATCTCGAAAATCTTAAAACCCTTATTCACCCCCCCCCCCCCCCTCTAAGGGCGCTGATGAGTCCTGATCATATACACATTTATGAACTCATCCGGGCCGTTATTTAGTCATTTCTCCGCACTTTAGCCTTGTTATAGTTTATATTTGATAATCTATGCTAGGTGCACATCTAGGCCCACTTTGGTGTGATTTTCGTGCTTATTGTCATTAGTAGTATTCATGTGCTGTCAAGTGCCACTTTCAGTGGCTAGATCTGTGGTTGTGCTGGAATAGGAGTCGTGCAAGTGTTCCCGGTGCAATTCTGCACAGGAACACTGCGCACGATCGCCGGTTCTATTGCGCACGACCACTGGTCGTGCGCCACTGATCGTGTGCACTTAACCTTCTTTTCACGAGTTCTGTTTGGTGCAGTGCGCACGCCCACCAATGCCAGCGCGCACGACCACCGGTCGTGCGCCACTGCTCGTGCGCATTTGCCATTAAATTTCTGAGTTCTGTTTGCTGAAGTGCGCACGACCATCAACTCCAGTGCGCACGACCACCGGTCGTGCGCCACTGTCCGTGCGCACTTAACATTTATTTTCTGAGTTCTGTTTCATCTAATGCGCACGACCACTGACGATAGTGCGCACGACCACCGGTCGTGCGCCACTGGTCGTGCGAACATTTTATTTTATAATTTCGTATCTTGCAGGTTCTACCCAGGCAGTGCGCACGATCGCAGAATTCCAGTGCGCACGACCACTGGTCGTGCGCCAATGACCGTGCGCAGTATTTAATCCAGCGCCTATTTAAACGCCTGTTGCGATTTTAGGGCAGAGAGGACTTGCGGGAGCGGAGTTCCTGTTCCGTGCGCCGCCGACCACCACCTTGGGACGCCTCCACTTCATCTCCTACGCAAGGGGAAGCCTCCTCCATCCATTCCAAGACTTCCTCCATTGTCCGTGAGTGTTCTCCATCGTCCGCAAGCCTCCAAGCAACCATTCTCTCACTCCGCCCGGTGAGAAGAAGAAGAAACCTGAAGTCGAAGACGACGGAGCTACGTAGGGAGATCGTGACAGCTCTCTACGCCGGAAGCATTGTCCGCCCGAGTCCGGAGGTAGCCCGACAACCTACCATTCCAGCCGTGAACGGCCGCTAGTCTTCACCATCAGTTATTTCTTTCCTCTTTCCTCCATTGTACTCGTTGAGCCGTGTAAACTTGAGTATTGTAATGTTGTTTGTTGAAATGAATGTTTCTTTGTTGTTCTTCATGGTTCGGTTGTGATTCACTCCTTTTCCACTCACTCACTCGAACGCGCACGCAAGGTGTTTGTTCCATGTTAGCAAGAGCCAATGACGGTTGTGAAGAGGTGTTTGCGACCCTCACCCTCTCGCACTTGAGTACATTCCATCCGCCTAACGAAGCACGGCATCGCGGCCGTTGCATCCACCTCACTTCGCAAAGCGGTGTTTTCGACCCGCAACTCTTTTGTTGTTGCTAAGATTAGGAAAACCAACCAAAAGCCCCCCTCTTTGTGTTTGTTAAATGTTTGTGTAACAATAGTCACTGCGCTATTCGTTCACCCATCCTGCATTCCTCAAGAGACCGACATCCGGGGATTCTATTCTCCACAATTATTACTTGACAACGACCGGTGCACTTGCCTACACGCTGTTGGGTTTTTCTAGAACCATACATCAGATGTAGGCGCAGCGGAAATAAACATAAACAACCCAAAAATGCTTGGATCGGCCATGAATGTTGAATCAAGAAGTTAATAAAATACTAGGTAAAAATTACCTCAATGGGGTTGGATCAAATCCAACCAAGATGCTCCAAGAGTTGATTCCTGTCGGTGGCAAGAAGAGTTCTCACGTAGAATTATGTCTACGTCTCTACAGTGATCCACACGAGCCGGGAGAAGAATGACTGCACCTTGAACTTCCACGAACTGCTAGGTTCGCTCCAGGAAGAACACACAGGGCGACGATCGCCGGAGAGGAGGTCAGCGGACGCGATTCAGAGACGGCGGAACACTTCCGTCGACTAGGGTTCGTGAGGCGAGAACGGAACTCCTTCCGTCGGCCTTTTCCTTCTTGTGTTATCAAAACCCTAAAAACGAAGTCCTATTTATACCCAAAGGATAAACAGCTTCTAGAAGAATCGCTATCCGCAGACCACACATCAGAATAAGGGCTTCTGTTACAATTCGTCGGAATTCCACGGAAGATCATTCGTCGAGATTTCACGGGACAATCCGACGAATCCGACGAATCAGATCAGACGGCAACATTTGCCGAGAAAATGATCTCTGTAACAATTCGTCGAGTCTTCACGGGACAATCCGACGAATCCGACGAATCCGACGAATCAGATCAAACAGCAACATTTGCCAAGAATGATCTCTGTAACAATTCGTCGAGTCTTCACGGGACAATCCGACGAATTCCGACGAATCACAACAGACGGCAACAATTGCCTAGTCAAGGCTCTCTGTGATAATTTGTCGAGATTCCACGGAATGACCCGACGAATCCCGACGAATTCCGACGAATCCAGACAGACGACAACACTTTGTCGAGTGAAGGATCTCTGTCACAGTTCGTCGAGTTTCCACGGAATGACCCGACGAATCCCGACGAATCTGACGAATCCAATTCGTGTAAACCCGACGAATTCCGACGAATCATATCCGACGAATTCAGACAGCAACATTTGCTGGACTTCCCCATTCTATATGGTGATTGGTAACCTTTACCAACACAGTCAATCTTCCATCTTCTCCACATGCTCTTATGTGCGACCCTGCAGGCTCATATCGCGTTGGCAGTGAGATTACATGTTTGACCACTTCTAGATCACAATGGCAACTCCAACAGTCTCCCACTTGATCTTGAAAGTATCAAACCAAAAACCTCACAAACAATGAGCGGCATCTAGCAATGCATCATTGCTCCCCAAGCAATAAGAGTTCATAACTCATAAGCCTTTATGACCAATGTTCCAGCGTTGTCTTTGTCCCTTTGTCAAATGAGACCTACTTGTGACACTTTTAAGTAACAATCCACAAAGTAGTCTCAGGTTGGGTCTGTCCAGTACAACTTGTTCACTAACAAGTACCCACGTGATGACTTGATATCACAATATCATGACCTGTGAGAACCGGTCATCAGTCAACGCACATGCTAGTCTTAATGTATCATCATCACCCTTAGCTTCTACGATGATACCTCGACCAGGGACCTTTTAAGAATGAAGCTTCGAAATCATAGGCTCTCACATTCAAGTCACGTACTTGATGTCCTATGGAAGCGAACATTCTAAGGGTATTTATCACGAATTTTATTCTATCATATAGAAACAGTATATCGTAATAAAAGAACTTGCCATTAATCGTAAAAAGAAATAATTGGTACACAATTCATCATATGAATAAATTTTAAACAGCCAACAGAATATTTATTTTACATGCAACCCACAAGACTCCCACTAGAGTTGATCATTCAGGTATCGTATACCCATTGATCTAGTATGACCATCATGCTTTCTCTGCGCGAGAGGCTTTGTCAGTGGATCTGCAATATTCTCCTCAGTCGGCACTCTGCAAATGTTCACATCTCCTCGTTCGACAATCTCACGAATAAGATGGAACCGCCGAAGTATGTGCTTGGAGCGCTGATGGGATCTAGGTTCCTTAGATTGTGCAATTGCACCATTGTTATCACAGTAGAGAACTACGGGACCAACAATGCTAGGAACTACATCTAGCTCGCCGATGAATTTCCTAATCCATACAGCCTCCTTCGCTGCATTAGCTGCAGCGATATACTCGGCCTCAGTTGTAGAATCAGCAACTGTCTCTTGCTTGGAACTCTTCCAGCTCACAGCTCCTCCATTCAGGCAAAACACAAACCCTGACTGAGACTTTGAATCATCCCTATCAGTTTGGAAGCTGGCATCGGTGTAACCACTTACAACGAGCTCTTCCACTCCACCATACACCAAGAATACATCCTTAGTCCTTCTCAAGTACTTCAGGATATTCTTTACGGCTATCCAGTGACATTCACCGGGATCAGACTGATACCTGCTAGTCATGCTCAAAGCAAAAGAAACATCGGGTCGAGTACATAACATTGCATACATGATTGACCCAATTGCCGAAGCATATGGAATCAACTTCATGCGGTCCTTGTCTTCACAAGATTTTGGACACTGGTCCTTAGAGAGATTCACACCATGAGACATGGGTAAAAATCCTTTCTTGGACTCAAGCATGTTGAACCGCTTCAACACCTTGTCAATGTACGTACTCTGGGTCAAACCCAGCAACTTCTTCGATCTATCTCTATAGATCTTAATACCGAGTATGTAAGTCGCTTCACCCAAGTCCTTCATAGAAAAGCAGTTCCCTAGGTTGTTCTTAACAACTTTCAGGGTAGGTATGTCATTCCCGATCAGCAGTATGTCATCTACATACAATATCAGGAAGACAACAATGCTCCCACTGATTCGCTTGTAAACACACAGTTCATCTTCATTCTTGACAAAACCAAACTCTTTGATCTTCTTATCAAAACGAAGATTCCAACTTCTAGAGGCCTGTTTCAGTCCATAGATGGACCTATTCAGCTTGCATATTTTAGTGGCTTCATTTGGGGATACAAAACCCTCAGGTTGTGTCATGTACACTTCCTCAAGGAGGTTTCCATTTAGGAAAGCCGTTTTGACATCCATCTGCCAGATCTCGTAGTCATAATACGCAGCAATAGCAAGCAATATCCTAATGGACTTTACCATGGCAACAGGGGAAAAGGTCTCATCATAGTCAATACCATGAATTTGCTTGAAACCCTTAGCCACCAGTCGCCCTTTGAATGTCTGTACATTCCCATCCATGTCGGTCTTCTTCTTGAAGACCCACTTGCACCCTATGGGTCGTACCCCTTCAGGTGGTTCCACCAAGTTCCAAACTTGGTTTATATACATGGAGTCCATTTCGGATTTCATAGCCTCAAGCCATTTGTCGGAGTCCGGTCCATTCATAGCCTCTTGGTAGGTTGCTGGTTCATCATCATGATCCATAAGCAACACATTACCTATTTGAGACACGAGAAATCCATATCTCTCAGGCTCAAATCTTGGTCTACCAGATCTACGTAGGACTTGTGTTTCGTGAGCAGGTTCTCTAGCTACAACATCTTGTAGTCCTGGCTCAGAATCCAACTCTGGTTCATTCACTATTTGTGGTTCTTGAACTTCTTCAAGTTCTACCTTTTGCGTCTTTCTTGATAAGAACTCTTTCTCCAAGAAGACACCCGTCCTTGCGACAAACACTTTGCCCTCAGACGGTAGGTAAAAGTAATATCCCTTCGTTTCCTTAGGATATCCCACCAGATAACACTTATCTGATTTGGGTTCCAGCTTGTCAGGCATTTGACGTCGTACGTATGCCTCACAGCCCCAAATTTTAATGAACGACAAACTAGGACGCTTCCCAGTCCATATCTCATATGGTGTCTTTAGAACCATTTTCGTCGGAGCGCGATTCAGTGTCATTGCAGCAGTCTCTAAAGCAAAACCCCAAAAGGAAACAGGCAAGTCTGCATGACTCATCATCGACCGTACCATGTCTAACAGAGTACGATTTCTCCTCTCAGACACACCATTATGCTGCGGTGTCCTAGGTGGAGTGAGCTGTGATACAATACCACACTCTTTCAGATGATCACGGAACTCATGACTCAGGTATTCGCCACCTCGATCAGATCGGAGTGCTTTAACCTTTTTACCCAATTGGTTCTCCACTTCATTCTTAAACTCTTTGAACTTTTCAAAGGTTTCGGATTTGCACTTCATAAGATACACGTATCCGTATCTACTGAAATCATCAGTAAATGTAACGAAGTAGAAATACCCACCTCTAGCCATAGAACTCATGGGTCCGCATACATCACTATGTACAACACCCAAGAGATCCTCAGCCCTCTCAGTATAACCAGTGAAAGGGACTTTAGTCATCTTACCTAATAAACAAGACTCGCATCGCTCAAATGATTCATAATCAAATGAGTCCAATAGTCCATCTTTATGGAGCTTGGATATGCGCTTCTCGTTTATATGGCCCAAACGACAATGCCAGAGATATGTAGGATTTGAGTCATTTGTTCTTAGTCTTTTATTATTATCTACATTATAGATCGGATGGTCCAGGTTCAAAACATAAAGACCATTAAACAATTGAGCTACAGCATAACAAACATCATTCTTAAATATAGAACAACAATTGTTCTTAATTATAAAAGAAAATCCAATCATGTCCAAACATGAAATGGATATAATGTTTCTAGTTATGGCCGGAACAAAATAACAATTATTAAGTTCTATTACAAGCCCACTGGGCAAAGAAAGACGGTAAACCCCTACGGCTACAGCAGCAACTCTTGCTCCATTGCCGACACGTAGGTCCACCTCTCCTTTACTCAGCAATCTCCTCCTTCCTAGTTCCTGCACATTTGTACAAATGTGAGAACCACATCCGGTATCCAATACCCAAGATGAAGGAGCAGAAAGGTTTATCTCTATAACGTAAACATCCAAAGCGGAAGTCATACCTCCCTTCATTTTATGCAGACCCTCAATGTATGAAGGACAATTCCTCCTCCAATGACCAGCCTTGCCACAGTGGTGGCATTTCCCTTCCTTCACGGTGCTCTTCTTTTTCAGTGCAGAAGATTTGGGCTCAAGATGTGACTTAGGTCCCTCCTTCGTCTTCTTGAAGCCCTTGGCCTTACCCTTGCCTTTATGTACCATCAATATGGGACTAGCAGGCTTGGCCTTCTTCATGTTTATTTCGGCAGTTCGCAACATGCCTAGGAGCTCGGGCAGTGTCTTGTCTATTTCATTCATGTTGTAGTTCAAGACAAACTGCTCATAACTATCCGGCAACGATTGCAGGATAAGATCTGTGGCCAACTCTTGACCCAGAGGAAAACCCAGTCTCTCCAGGTTCTCTATATACCCAATCATCTTGAGTACGTGAGTACCAACCGAGTCTCGAGCTCCCATTTTGCACTGAAATAAGGCCTTCGTGACATCGAACCTCTCTTGACGAGCTTGCCCTTGAAACATTTTCTTTAGGTGCTCGTCAATCTCCTTGCACCCCATGTTCCCGTGTTGCTTCTGAAGCTCAGAGTTCATGGTGGCAAGCATAAGGCACTCGACGTCTAAGGCGTCATCGGTATACTTCTTATAAGCATCCTTATCAACACGGGACGAGTTCCCGGTCGGCACCTCGGGGGCTTCTTCTTCCAAGACGTAGAGCTTTCGCTCTTGCCTGAGAACAATTCTTAGGTTCCTATACCAGTCCATATAATTCGTCCCACTAAGCTTGTCCTTCTCAAGGATAGCTCTTAGGGACAAGGTGGAGTGTGAACCACTTGCCATGGAATTCTACAAGAATTCATGCAGAATCTAATCAGTACCTTAATTTCAAAATACAATTTATTTTAATTTGGACTTCAATTAAATACTCCCACTATTTTATTCAAATTGATAACCCTCAATATCAATTCGGAGAGTCCATGCGAGCTACTCTCTTAGTGGACAAGATCCGTATTTCACCAACACCACGAGTCCGCTTTGGCGTTCCTCTCATAATACAGTTATTTAGGTAGGCAACGCTTGCCAATTGCATCCTCATGCAACTCTTGTATGGCTGGTGAATAACTCCTTATTCGCATCCATCATATGGTGCATGCCAACCCTATGCCTCTAGGCACTCAACCTTTGAGGTCACCTAGTTAAGTTAGACCCGATGTCGACAGTGGGATATCACAATTATCCGCTCGCACCCTTACCAAGATAGATTAATGCACCTTGCTTTGGCAAGCCCACACTTCATCGATCGAGGCAGGAAGAGTGTCATCCATCGGAAGGCATCCGAACACTTAATATTTGATGAAGGGAATTTTAAAAATAGGTTAACACTTAACCATGATCAACATTTGATCAATGTGCACATCCACAGAAAAACAAACTTTCTAAAATCCTCATGCATCCCTTATGTGCACTACATAAGACTATCAACCTTTGATAGACTAAAGGGCTAAATCTGGACATTTAGAACTCTTCCAAATCTTCAGATTTACATGCTTTGGACAAAGGCAAAGACAACTCGACTTAAAGCAGTAGACAAGCTTGTCTCTCATTGTTGGATTCAAAATCCAAAACAATAGAAGGGTTCATTAACCACTTGAGGGACGGTTACTGCTAAGGAGACAATAATTTCTAACAATTAGAAATTACCACGAAATCCCAGACGTTCCTGGCGGGGTTCCAAGACCCCCTTTTAAAATCATCAACATTTGATGTTCCAGGAAGAAATCTTGACATTTAGAACGCTTCTAAATACCTAGATTTGCACGTACTGGAATAACCAAACTTCTGAAACAACATCCAAGACCAGAACCTAGCTCTGATACCACTTGAGGGTTTTTCTAGAACCATACATCAGATGTAGGCGCAGCGGAAATAAACATAAACAACCCAAAAATGCTTGGATCGGCCATGAATGTTGAATCAAGAAGTTAATAAAATACTAGGTAAAAATTACCTCAATGGGGTTGGATCAAATCCAACCAAGATGCTCCAAGAGTTGATTCCTGTCGGTGGCAAGAAGAGTTCTCACGTAGAATTATGTCTACGTCTCTACAGTGATCCACACGAGCCGGGAGAAGAATGACTGCACCTTGAACTTCCACGAACTGCTAGGTTCGCTCCAGGAAGAACACACACGGCGACGATCGCCGGAGAGGAGGTCAGCGGACGCGATTCAGAGACGGCGGAACACTTCCATCGACTAGGGTTCGTGAGGCGAGAACGGAACTCCTTCCGTCGGCCTTTTCCTTCTTGTGTTATCAAAACCCTAAAAATGAAGTCCTATTTATACCCAAAGGATAAACAGCTTCTAGAAGAATCGCTATCCGCAGACCACACATCAGAATAAGGGCTTCTGTTACAATTCGTCGGAATTCCACGGAAGATCATTCGTCGAGATTTCACGGGACAATCCGACGAATCCGACGAATCCGACGAATCAGATCAGACGGCAACATTTGCCGAGAAAATGATCTCTGTAACAATTCGTCGAGTCTTCACGGGACAATCCGACGAATCCGACGAATCCGACGAATCAGATCAAACAGCAACATTTGCCAAGAATGATCTCTGTAACAATTCGTCGAGTCTTCACGGGACAATCCGACGAATTCCGACGAATCACAACAGACGGCAACAATTGCCTAGTCAAGGCTCTCTGTGATAATTTGTCGAGATTCCACGGAATGACCCGACGAATCCCGACGAATTCCGACGAATCCAGACAGACGACAACACTTTGTCGAGTGAAGGATCTCTGTCACAGTTCGTCGAGTTTCCACGGAATGACCCGACGAATCCCGACGAATCCGACGAATCCAATCCGTGTAAACCCGACGAATTCCGACGAATCATATCCGACGAATTCAGACAGCAACATTTGCTGGACTTCCCCATTCTATATGGTGATTGGTAACCTTTACCAACACAGTCAATCTTCCATCTTCTCCACATGCTCTTATGTGCGACCCTGCAGGCTCATATCGCGTTGGCAGTGAGATTACATGTTTGACCACTTCTAGATCACAATGGCAACTCCAACACACGCATCAAGTTTTTGGCGCCGTTGCCGGGGAATGCAGGCGTGTTTCGTCTTGTGTTGTGACTTTCGTTATACGAGCAGTTGTTTTTGATTTTCTTTGTTTTTCTTTTTGTTTGTGACAGTGCATGTAGAGACAAGCCGCAGGGGAGCTAGTACCCTTCGATCCTGAGATTGAACGGACCGCTCGCGCACGAAGGCGCGCGGCTGCCGTACAAGCGGCAATGGGTGATCAGGTAGACCCAAATGATGGTGACGCAAGAGCGCCCGGCGTGGGGCAACATCAGCCTGGAGACGAGCAGGAGGCGGTCAGGCCTCGGCCCCGCACGATGAGAGACTACACCACTCCAACTGCTGGGAGTGTGTATCCGGGGTTTGGGCCCAATATTATGAATAATCAGTTTGAGATCAAGCCAGCGATCTTAAACATCATCCGGAACAACGCTCAGTTCTCGGGGTTGGCCAGCGAAGATCCGCATCTGCATCTGGCGGAGTTTTCTGATATTTGCGGAACCTTCCGCTACGCGGGGATTGCTGACGACACGGTCAAGCTTAGACTGTTTCCCTTTTCACTCCGCGACAAAGCAAAGGTGTGGCTCCACTCCATTCCGCCCGGGACTGCTGCAACTTGGGATGCCCTCGCATCCAAGTTCCTTGCTAAATTCCACCATGTGGATAAGATTGTAAGCTTGCGGCGGGAGATCGCCACATTTCGCCAACTTGACCAAGAGACCCTTGCTGAAGCATGGGAGCGCCTCAACGATCTCCTTCGCCGTTGCCCTGGCCACGAGCTCCAACCATGGAATGTGGTTGAATTGTTCTACTTCGCGATCGAGCCCAACTACAGGGCAATGATCGATGCTGCGGCGGGTGGCACCTTGATGAACCACACCCCTGAGGAAGCCCTTCGAATTCTGTGCGACACTGCCTCCCACAGTACATTCTGGACTGCAGGGAGAAATGCTCCAAGAAGCGGCCGAGGTCTTTTCATGGTCGACTCTCTCCCCTCTCCATCCGTGACTGCTGCTGTCATTACCTGCGAGGGATGTGGAGGCGGAGGCCACCACGCGTATGAGTGTTCGGGGAATAACGTGGCAGGTGACTTTGCACACTTGAACTTGAACGAATCTGTTAATTATATAGGAAATCAGCCTAGGGGGGCACCTTTCAATAATGCTTATAATCCGGGAGCGAGAAGTCACCCGAACTTCTCGTGGAATCCAAACACACCTGGCCAACGATGGGCTTCGGGGCAGCATCAAAACGATGCTTACGCCTCCGGGAGCCAACCGAGGCCACCACACCCGGACTATAATCAAGCACCCCCTACTCAAAAAAAGAGTAATCTAGAAGAGATGATGGAGAAATTCATGCAAGTAGCTAATTCGAATATGGTAAATCAAACTGCATCCATGCGAAACCTGGAAACACAGTTGGGACAATTGGCCCAAGTGCTAACCGAGCGATCGCAGGGGACCCTTCCCAGCAACACGGAGAAGAACCCAATTGATCAAGGGAAGAGTCTTGGGGATGTGGTAGAGGTTGAACCGAGTGAGCTGGTAATTTCTTGTGCCATCAACAATTTTGAAACGAAAGCTTTGTGTGATTCTGGTTCATCTCGCAACGTCATTGCGTTGCAAGATGTAGCTAAATTACAACTGGAAATGAACACGGAGGAAAGGAAATCCCTTGTGCTTGCCAATGGGACTGTTATTCAATCCGAGGGGGAAGTGAAGAATGTGGAAGTAACAGTTGAGGGGACAACTGTTGTTGCTGATTTTCAGGTTTTGGGCCCGCAGGACAATCATTCTATTCCTATCTTGGGTGTGCCGTTCTTGAAAGAGAGCGGCGCCACCCTTGATTTTGCTACTGGGTGCATTTCCCTAACCAATTTGGTGCTGCTGCCCACTTGCCCCGAAGCCACAGCTGAAACATTCACTCCGCCCCTCCGTTTAATTTTGATGAATCGTTGAGCTGTGCAGGGCCTGAAGAAGTCAAAGAATCAAGTGAAGGGAAAACGGAGGAGTACCTGTCTAGTGTAGGAGAAGAAGTTGATCTTCGGCGAGAGTTCGGTTCCGAGACGGAGGAGGACTGCAATTCGGGAAACGTTGACGTGAATGTAGTTTGGGATGCGGATTATTTATCTCCCTGTGTTGAATCTTGTAATAAACAATCTAAGCGTTCCATCTCCTGGGCCGATCCGGTAGTCACCACGATGCCGGAAGTGACGCCACCCGCCACTAAGGCGGAAAATTCTGAAAACTTTCAACGGTGGCAGTCTCCGACTGTCACCAAACTTAAAAAGGAAAAACTTCTGCGCGACGCTCATGCTGCCGCTCTTCGTGGCAAGGTGGCGGAGGTTAGGGGAGCATTGGGTAATACCAGTGCTGGCCCTAAAGCCTTCACCTCCTGCCTACGTGTTATGGGAGACGCGCACCATAAGAGCGCTTTCAGCTGATTTATGTTTTATTTGATGTGGTGAACTGTTTCTGAGTATCTCTTTTAATTCCTGCACTTTTTAAACAATGCTAATACAGGTATTTGGTCCAGCTTAAGGACGTTAAATGAAAGCGCTACTGGGAGACAACCCAGATTTCCTGATTTCGTATTTCTCTTTATCTAACTTCTTTTAGTTCAGCTTTTGCATATGCCTTTGTTGCTTTGAGTTTTGTGCTTGCAGGTTTTGTGTTCGATGGTGCGGATGCTGCGGACTATTCCTGTTCATAAACGCCAATCGTCTGGTATGCTCATTTCTGAGCATGGGGTAACGCTTCCTCCCCTCTTTTAGCTTCAAATTTCTAGATATATTGCTTAGCTTAAGTCTGGGGGAGCGGTTGTTGTTATCCACTGTGCACGAGTTGCACCGCATACTAGAAGGTTGATTCTTATTTATCTTATCATTATCGTTGTTTTCCATGTTTCACACACCATTTCACCCACTTGAGTGCGCGCTTATCTTTTTGTTGTTGTTCCGTTGTAAACTATCTTGGTTGGAGTATGAAATAGGTTGTTAACGTAGGAATTATTATTTGGAGTGCGATGTTGACTCATGTAGTGTTCTAGTCACTTCGCATGTTATGGTAGAATTTGAGTAGAACTAGATTTTCTCTATGCATCTAATTTATGTTTAGTATTTCTGCGTAGATTTAGATTTGTTATACTCAATTGGTGAATTTGAATGAAATTGACGATAACCCGGTGTTGTGTGTGTGCGATTACTAGTCGTGTGTTGCTCGAGTCGGGAGGAAGGTTTACCTTTCTCGTGGGCTAAGAACTTGCCCCAAGCGACTCTCGAAGCATGGGCGAGAGCGACTCGTCAAGTTAAACATGATGTAGGCCACCCTATGGCTAGTTTGAGCTTTGTTATTCCATGTCCATTTCGTTCACCGTTGCAAGCCCATTTTGTGCCTACCATTCCTTTGTACAGCTCCTCTTCATCCACCAAAGCCTGAAGCCTATCCTACTCCCGCAACCAAAATGTTTTTAACTGTGCTCATAAGTCTCAACTTGTGTGGTGTGTGGAATCATTGTGTCATGAAGGGAAATAAAGTCTATCTGCTGATTTTGAACCAACCGGAGGATATATAAAAGAAGTAAAAGATGTTAAAAGAAAAAAAAAAGTATTTTGGAAAAAATCCTTCCGAGCTAAATAGAAAATCTGTTGGTATTTGTGAAGTAGGCCGTGTGCACACCTGGTTTTCATGATGAGTCTGGGGGTGTGTCACACAAGCATTGTTTGTTGGTCTTGAGTGGTGCTGCGTTCCGTTAGCTCACTTGGGTTGCGTAGCCATCGTGTTTAACTTTGAAATATCATACCGTAACCTAAGCCCCGTTTTAATCCTAAAAGCCCTACTGATTTGACTTGCGAGAGTGCTAGCGCCGTGGAGAGAGTGTGACCGGGCAAGCGTATAGTTCACGATGTTGATGGATTTCAGCGGAGTTATTCCTAAGCCCCGATCTTTTGCAACACCCGCCTCAGTGTCTCGTCACTTTCATACCGGGCATGATCGTCAAATTCTTCATAACTCACCAACTGAGTACATCTAAATCTTTAATTACGCTTTAATACTCTTGTAAATTAGTTAGCATAGTTAGAATCTCCTTCAACTAAATTCTCTACTTGCATGCGTATGTTACTTCGCACCGTACTCCTTTGTGTAATTCTCTATGTTAATTATCGTTTTCACACTCCGCCGGATTCGTTTGCTCGGGACGCGCAAACAGTTAAGTCTGGGGGTGTGATGAGTCCTGATCATATACACATTTATGAACTCATCCGGGCCGTTATTTAGTCATTTCTCTGCACTTTAGCCTTGTTATAGTTTATATTTGATAATCTATGCTAGGTGCACATCTAGGCCCACTTTGGTGTGATTTTCGTGCTTATTGTCATTAGTAGTATTCATGTGCTGTCAAGTGCCACTTTCAGTGGCTAGATCTGTGGTTGTGCTGGAATAGGAGTCGTGCAAGTGTTCCCGGTGCAATTCTGCACAGGAACACTGCGCACGATCACCGGTTCTATTGCGCACGACCACTGGTCGTGCGCCACTGATCGTGTGCACTTAACCTTCTTTTCACGAGTTCTGTTTGGTGCAGTGCGCATGCCCACCAATGCCAGCGCGCACGACCACCGGTCGTGCGCCACTGCTCGTGCGCATTTGCCATTAAATTTCTGAGTTCTGTTTGCTGAAGTGCGCACGACCATCAACTCCAGTGCGCACGACCATCAACTCCAGTGCGCACTACCACCGGTCGTGCGCCACTGTCCGTGCGCACTTAACATTTATTTTCTGAGTTCTGTTTCATCTAATGCGCACGACCACCGACGATAGTGCGCACGACCACCGGTCGTGCGCCACTGGTCGTGCGAACATTTTATTTTATAATTTCGTATCTTGCAGGTTCTACCCAGGCAGTGCGCACGATCGCAGAATTCCAGTGCGCACGACCACTGGTCGTGCGCCAATGACCGTGCGCAGTATTTAATCCAGCGCCTATTTAAACGCCTGTTGCGATTTTAGGGCAGAGAGGACTTGCGGGAGCGGAGTTCCTGTTCCGTGCGCCGCCGACCACCACCTTGGGACGCCTCCACTTCATCTCCTACGCAAGGGGAAGCCTCCTCCATCCATTCCAAGACTTCCTCCATTGTCCGTGAGTGTTCTCCATCGTCCGCAAGCCTCCAAGCAACCATTCTCTCACTCCGCCCGGTGAGAAGAAGAAGAAACCTGAAGTCGAAGACGACGGAGCTACGTAGGGAGATCGTGACAGCTCTCTACGCCGGAAGCATTGTCCGCCCGAGTCCGGAGGTAGCCCGACAACCTACCATTCCGGCCGTGAACGGCCGCTAGTCTTCACCATCGGTTATTTCTTTCCTCTTTCCTCCATTGTACTCGTTGAGCCGTGTAAACTTGAGTATTGTAATGTTGTTTGTTGAAATGAATGTTTCTTTGTTGTTCTTCATGGTTCGGTTGTGATTCACTCCTTTTCCACTCACTCACTCGCACGCGCACGCAAGGTGTTTGTTCCGTGTTAGCAAGAGCCAACGACGGTTGTGAAGAGGTGTTTGCGACCCTCACCCTCTCGCACTTGAGTACATTCCATCCGCCTAATGAAGCACGGCATCGCGGCCGTTGCATCCACCTCACTTCGCGAAGCGGTGTTTTCGACCCGCAACTATTTTGTTGTTGCTAAGATTAGGAAAACCAACCAAAAACCCCCTCTTTGTGTTAGTTAAATGTTTGTGTAACAATAGTCACTGCGCGATTCGTTCACCCATCCTGCATTCCTCAAGAGACCGACATCCGGGGATTCTATTCTCCACAATTATTACTTGACAGTGACCGGTGCACTTGCCGACACGCATTAGGCGCCTACAGATCCAACAGAACGATGATGCTTGCCAAGTTGACATGCTTCACAGTTTAGGGGAGGACCTTACTTAGGTAGTTGTGGTAGAAGTTGATGAAGAAGCCTTGGAGGGGGTGACCAAGACGAAGATGCCATTGCAGAAGATCGGTAGAAGAAGAGGTAGATAGAGCCGAAACATTGTCCAAAAAGTAGAGTCTGCCGCTCTCAGTCCCAGTAGCAATCATCTGCTTGGTGCAAGGATCCTGAAAAGAGCAAGAGTTAGGGGTGAAAGTGACAGAGCACTACAGTTGCTTGCATAGTGAGGTAACTGATAATAAATTGCACAAGAACTTGGGCACATATAGAGTGTCTTCCAGATGAAGAGATGGAGTGACCTGGACCATACCAGTCCCATTAACCGGAGATGGGGAACCATCTGCAATGAACACCGGGGGCAACCAATCATGTTCTTCTAAGAGAGAAAAGCATTGAGGATTGCCAGTCATATGATTCGTAGCACCGGAATCAATCATCCATGTACCTTAAGTGACTACATGGGGGCTACCTGAGGAGGTGACCACTGAGGCTGATTGCTTTGAAGTAGAGGCGGGAGAGTCACCGGTGGGGAGAAGTTGAGGATGCTTGAGCCAGCATCGAGCAATGGAGTGGCCAGTCTTCCCATAGTGAGAGCAAAGGTACCTGGAAGTTTCGCAACCTTTCGGATGGTGGCTCCGACCTCCAGTGCTAGTCCTCTAAGTCTGATGAGCATAGTTATCTGGTATCGGTGTTGAGCCCAAAATAGGTCATTGAAGAAGAGTGGTAACAACTGCAATGTGGGCAGTAGTAGCATCCAAAGTTGGAGAATCAGCCTCCCCAAGAATTTGTTGACGGATCATGTCATAGGAATCGGGTAGGCGCAGAAGATAACAAACAACCAGAAGTTCCTGGAAGTGTTTGTGTTGTTTAGCAAAGTCAGCAGAGAAGGGTCTGTTCTGAAGAATTTTAGACCCAAGGGCCTGAACTTGTTGATAAGCAGCGGCAGGAGGCATAGAGGGACGAGCAAACAGGTCCGCATATAGGGTATATATGCGAGACGTTTAAGCTCCCTTTGAGTAGAGAGTAGCAAGATGTAGCCAAGTAGCTTTGACTGTTTCATCATGTTTGATGACAGGCAGACATTCATCTGAGAGACTATTAGCAAGCTAGGTGCGAACAAGGGTGTCTCTAGCATCCCAATCATCAAAGGCAGTAGAATTGCGAGGAGGCGGATCATCAGTAAGATGATGAAGCTTGCGCTAAGAGTGGAGAAGAAAGGTGAAAGAGACACTCCAGTCGGGGTAGTTGGGACCAATAAGCTTGGAGACGGTGCCAAGATTACTTGAAGGAGTGGAGGGAACGGTGTGAAAAATAGGGGTGGTGGTGGGGGTAGTATTTGCAGAGGAGTTATCTGAAGCAGCCATAGAGAAAGGAGAGAGGTCGCGCGAATAAGAGAAGTTGCACGAACATGAGCAGAGGGCGCGAACAATAGAGACCACGCAAACAGGAGTAGAGGGCACGCAAATAGGAGCAGAGGGCGCGCGAACAGGAGCAGAGGGCGCGAACAATAGAGACCGCACAAATAGGACAGAGGACGCGCGAAAAACAGAGACCGCACGAACAGGAGAAAGATCAGAGAGCGAGAGCAATCACAGCCAGAGGATCGTTCCCTCTGATACTATGTGCGAACAGAAAAAAAGGAGACCGTGAAGATGAAAATAATAAAGATTTTTATTTTCAAAATCATATCATTTACAAAGGTATGACCTCCTTTATATAGAGTGGAGGAGAGAGAGGAGATTAAAAACAATTGATGTGTGACTAAACACTATACAGGACACTACACTGGATTGGGTGGTCTCCAAGCTTATTGTCCCAACTACCCCAACTGGAGTGTCTCTTTCCCCTTTCTCCTCCGCTCTTAGCGCAAGCTTCATCATCTTACTGATGATCCGCCTCCTCGCAATTCTACTACCTTTGATGATTGGGAAGCTAGCGACACCCTTGTTCGCACCTGGCTTGCTAACAGTCTCTCAGATGAATGTCTGCCTATCATCAAACCTCCATTGGTGTGTGGACACCTGATCAAAAACACCTAGTGGATTCCTACCAGTGGGTAGAAGAGTAGATGTACCCGGGTTTGGGGAACTACTATGTTTCTTTGTGTCATCTGGATGTGCTTGTTTGTTTTGCTTTATTTCCTGTGCTGTGTTTGTTTTTATGCACTTCTACTGTTTGTTTTTATTACTCAGCAAACTCATATATATAGTTATATATATAATTTATTTTGGAAGTAAAACTTAAACAAGAGTTTTAACATATAATAAGAACTAAAACTCTCCTTTCAAAATGATTTTTGCAATTTTTCAATTCCGATTTGACATGATTATGATTAAACATACTATGGGTAATCAAAATGACGCAAATATATTAAATATCTAAGCAAACCTTGCACATTTTATAAATTTAGCCTACTACCCCTAAAATACCTTTTAAATCCATTTTGACACTTATCTCATTTAGTCTTAATAATATCATATGACAAATCTTGTTTTTCAAATTTTATAAGACTTTTAGGAAATGGATTTAGAAGGATAAAAATAAAAGATAATTAGATCACTTGAAAATAATATGACTTTTTATTCAATTGTGTTCAATTTGATTTATTAATGAATTTAGGTTTAATATGTGAAAATCATATCACAAGTTATATAAAGTGATCTTATCATGATGACTCAATGAAATAAAAGCAAAAAACAAAAAGGAAATAATGCATATCATGAAGTAGATAATTGATATTTCATTTTTAATTGATTTCTACTTCATGCAAATGATAGGATACTATTGAATGAGAGATTTAGGTATCCAAAGAGGACAGGGTGAGGCAGTTCCTTTGGGTACCCAAATATATCGTGTTTGCTTTTGGGGAGATATGATTAAATGGGCCCTTTTGATTTGAGTTTGTGTTTCATCTTTAACTTTGGGCCGCCATTCAAACATTGGTTTAATATTATTTTTATTTGTCAAATTTCCATGATGATTTTGCAAAACATTATTTATAGGAAATTTGATTATCTTTAAGTTTATGTTGGGAGAAAGATGATGTTGTAAATGATAATGATTTGGAATTTTATTTTCAAGCATTTGATATTTTTTATTTCCTTTGTTAGGCTTAGACATATTATGAAAATTCACATTTAACTTGCTTTTGGAATTTGCTTGAAATTGTTGATTTATGTGTTGAGAATTTTTCTTTATAATTTCCTTAAGCAAGTTGACTTTAGTTTCCAATTCATAATTCTTAACTTTAAGATTATGCCTTGCTTTATTATAGGCTATTGTGCTATTTTTAAGAGTGGATACAATGGACTCAATATGATTTTGATAATTGTTTCTAAATTCTTCAAATGTTTCATCCATCTCTTTAATTTCAATTTTATAGTTTTTGCACAAAGCACAATTAGTTTTTAAGGATGAATTTTCTAAAGATAGTTTTTCATTTGGTTCTTTAAGATGCTCTTCTTCATATAACTTGAGTTTTTCTTTAAGAATATTGTAATCAAAATAAGGATTTATATTTTCAATTAAAGAGCATGATGAAGAAACAACATCACAACTAGATTCTACATTAACAATAGCTTTTAACCTTATATTTTCTAAACGTAATTTCTCATTAGCAATTTTTAGTTTCTTAATCTTACATTTAGTAGTTTGTAGTAATTGTAATGTAGAAATAGAAGTACAGAAAATGAAATTTGATTTCCTTAAATTGCTTTCGGGAGAGGCACGATTTGAACATATAGTTTCTTTGACATCTTTTTGGCACTAATCTTCCGAAGATAGTATTTCTTCTTCTCTTCCACTTGATGTGCACTCCATGGTTCCGTCATGAGAGGAGCATTCTTGAAGACTTGTGCAAGCTTGCATATTCTCCGGTTCTTAAGATTGTTCCATACCTGTAGAAGGAGAATCATAATTTCTTTCAAGAAAATTCCAAATCTCATATGCGGTAGGTAACGTATAGATAAGTTTGAAAATATTTTGGTCTAACGCACAAAATATACTATTCATAGATTTTGCATTTAAAACAATTTCATTTCTAGTTAGTACGCTAGGTGGCTTTTCAATAGTAATATTTCAAACTTTTTCATCTAAGGCCTTAAAGAAAATTTTTCATTAATATTTTCCACCCTTTATAATTTTTGCCCATAAATAAAGGTGGTGATAATACTTTTTCATTTATATTAAAATTTTCCCCACTAGTAGAAGCGAGATCATGATCAAGAGACGCCATTATTCTCGGTTGTTAAGCTGATTTGGAATTACCTAGCACTGATACCACTTGTATGTAGGCAATCTTAGAGGGGGAGGGGGGTGAATAAGGGTTGTAAGATTTTCGAGATTATTAAAGAAAATAATTCTCTGTTGCTACCGCCAACGGTAGTGTTACCGCTTGGCGTTAGTGACAGAGAAAATACGTTTAGGTTAAACCAATGAAAATCAGAGAGCACGAATCAGAGATGAAGAAACAAACATATTTTCATTAATATTAACTTGAAATAGTTATAATTACAAAAAAGAACTTTTCCCAATGACGCTTGGAAAGAGGCGACCAATGAAAACTCTTTTGGTTTTCGATACCGACCCTTCTCCCAAGGACCAATTGGCTTTAGCCTATCTCTCCCCAGATAAGGCCTCAAGCCGCTCTAGCCTTTCTCTCCCCAGAAAGGCCTCGAGCACCCCCTAGATCTACTCCTTAGACCTAGTCGCCGTGTGGAGAATTCCTCCCTAAGCCCCTCAAGACCTAGTCGCCGTGTGGCGAATTTCTCTACCGGACAAAGATAAAAATATAAGCATTACAAGATAAGATAATGGAAAAATTCCTCTCTAAGTAGAACCCTTGATGTAGATGTCGTTTCGCTTGCAAAGGTTTGATCGTTGTGGCTTGAGAGTCTTCCTCTTTGATGTTCTTGAGATCCTTGGATGTATCCAATTGATTAGAGATTGTTGCAGCGAGAACACTCCATGTGTATGTTGAGAGAAGGCTTCTTGATCGTCGTTTTGATAGCCTTCAATCCATGCGCATGATTTGCTTTTGATCTCCACTGAAAAACTCTCTCTTTTCATGAGTGGGAAACACCCCTCACTTTTCTCTAGACGGCTAGGGCTTTCAGGCCTCAAAAATTTCGTCCAAATCTGTAAGGGAAACTCATTTTTGGGCTGTTTTAAATAGAGGTTTGTTGTCCAGGAAAGCTAGCGCTAGCGGTAGCGCTATAGCGGAGCGGTAGCGACAGTGAGCAGTTTCCTTCCTTCTATTCTCATCAATTTCGTGGGTTTGGCTTCTATCTTTGGAAATACATTATTCCCCACGAAAATATGATATATTCTTGCCTTCATAATGATATTGCATGCTCCTTTTGGTTTCTTAATTAAATCTTGATTGATTGGAGTTTCCAAATCTTGATTAATCAAATCTTAATTGATTGGAGTTTCTAAATCTTGATGGATTGGTTTCATAATGATATTGCATACTCTTGATTGATTATTCCTTCCCGCGAGATCTCCTTCCTCATTTGCTCCTCAATCAGCATCATGATGGTGGGACATCCAAAAGTTATCGCTGGGCGTTAGCCTTAACGCGCCGCGATAGTACTTGCCAAAAATAACGTCCCGTCAACATTCCTTTTTCTCCACTGTTTCCTTCCCGACAATTGTTTCCATTTATACAAGCGCCAGCGGTAGTGCTAACGCACCGCGGTAGAGCACATCTCTTTTCGTCGGACGCAACTTTGTCAAACTGTCTCGCATTTCGTCGAGCGCTGCTTTCATTTCGTCGAACGAACACTAGCGCCAGCGGTAGTTCTAACGTGTCGCGGTAAAACATGCATTTCGTCAAGCGCCGCGGTTGAGCTTGCAGTTCGTCGAACGCCGCGGTAGAGCATGCAGTTTGTCGAACGCAATTTCATCGAACGCCAGTTCGTCGAACGCAGTTTTCATTTCATCGAACGCCAGTTCCGTTCTCAGCGGTTTCCTTCTCAACGGTTTCCATCTCAGCGGTTGTTAATGTGGGGCGTTAAGAACTAATGCGAGCAGTAGCTCTTTTTTCCAGAGAATCGTCATCAATCAACATCCAGTTCATAGGGTTATATAGCTATAGTACCCGCACACTATAAACACAAGCAAGATCAAATACAATTGGATTTGTTATTGTCAAACCAAGAGATACGGAAAGCATGTTCCAACACGTTCCTCCTTCCTGACAAAGCAAGGACATGGTTCTTCTAGTCCCTTTGAGCTTATTCATTCTGATATCTGGGGTCCATCCCCCACTCCCACTATTGGAAGGGGTAGCTCATATTTTGTATATTTCATTGATGATTTCTCTAGATGTACCTGTGTGTATCTCTTAAAAGATCGCTCTGAATTAATGTCTGTATGGACCTCCTTTTATGATATGATTAAAACGCAATTTGATGCGTGTATCAAAATTCTTCGTTCTGATAATGCAAAATAATATCTTAGTGTTGATTTTACTAATTTTTGCATGCGCACTAGTAGTTTACATCAAACAAGCTATGTCTATACTTCTCAGCAAAATGGCGTGGCTGAACGCAAGAATCGTCACCTCCTTGATACTGCTCGCAGTCTCCTCACTCAAATGCATGTTCCTCGATCCTATTGGGGATATGCCATTCTAGTTTCCTGCCATCTCATCAACCGTCTTCCCTCTACAGTTCTTCATGGTAAAACTCCTTTTTCTGTCCTTTATCCAACAAAATTGCCTTTCCCCTACCTCCCCGTATTTTTGGGTGTACGACCTTTGTTCACTCTCCGTCCGCCACTCGCGACAAGCTCTTTCCACGTGCTACCAAGTGTGTCTTTCTTGGCTACTCTACCACTCAAAGGGTTATTGTTGTTTTGACCCTATTTCTCGCAAATAATTGGTCTCTGTATATGTTACATTTTTCGAAGTGACGTCTTATTTCTCCAAAGATTCTTCCGTCCCTCTGTCCTATATTCCTTCTTCCTCTCCCATTATCCCAGTACCGGCTATTCCAAATGAGACTACCACATCTCCTCCACCTCCTTCCTCATCCCTATCTCCGCCTCTTGACTCTCCTGCTTCCCCCCGCGATCGTCTCTCTCTGTTCTCAGACCAGCACTCTCTGCCACGGATGCACCAGATACTGATAGACAAGACGACCTTGATCTTCCTTTAGCTCTTCGCAAAGGGGTTCACACATGTACCAAACATCCGATTAATGATGTTGTTTCCTATGTTAGTCTTACTCCTTCTTGCAGGAACTTTGCTTTGGATATATCTGCCACTGTCACTCCTCCTTCTTACCTAGCAGCTCTTACCATTCTTCACTGGAAGGCTGCCATGGACGAGGAAATGAACAGTCTCACTGAGAGGGGTACTTGGACCCTTGTTCCAATTCCTTTAGGCACCGATGTTGTTGGCTGTCGATGGGTCTTCGTTGTTAAGTTTCATCCTGATGGTACTGTGGATCATTACAAGGCACCTCTGGTTGCTAAAGGCTTCACTCAGACATATGGCATTGATTTTTTTGACACTTTCTCTCTTGTAGCTCGAATCAGCACTATTCGGGTTCTCTTCTCCGTTGCCATCAACAAAAAGATTGGCCAATATCTCAACAAGACGTCAAAAATGCTTTATTATATTACGATCTGCAAGAGGAGGTCTATATGGAGCAACCTCCTGGGTATGTTGCTCAGGGGGAGACACGTGCATGCAAATTGAAAAAAGCCATCTATGGTCTTAATCAAAGCCCTCGAGGATGGTTTGATAAATTTAGTGGCATTGTAGCTATCATTGGATTTATAAGAAGCTCTGCAGATCACTCTCTCTTCATTCGCAAAACCTCTCAGGGACTGGTGGTCCTTGTAGTGTATGTTGATGACATTCTCCTGACTGGTGATGATCAAGCTGGAATAACATTAACAAAGAAACATCTTCGTCAACACTTTGCCACCAAAGATATGGGCCCTCCAAAGTACTTTTTGGGGATCGAGATTTCACGAAAACAAAACTCATTGGTTCTCTCACAACGCAAGTATGCTCTTGATCTCTTGCAGGAGACAAGCCTGACTAGGGCTAAACCTGCTTGATGCCCCATGGCTGCCGGTGAAGATAAAACATGGCAAGATGATTTGCCACCCTTGGCAGACGTTACAAGATACAAACGTCTAGTAGGAAAACTCATTTATCTTACAGTAACAAGACCAGACATCTCATACGCTGTAGGCAAGGTTAGTCAGTTCATGCAAGCTCAAGAGAATGCCATCTACAATCTGCTCTAAGGATACTAGAGTACGTTAAAGGGGCTCCAGGAAAGGGACTACTCTTTCAGGAAAATAATCATCTTAAGATTAAAGCTTACTCAGATTCTAGCTATGCCGACGATAAAGAAGATCATAAGTCTACTTCGGGATTCTGCATCTTTGTAGGTGGAAGTTTAGTGAGCTGGAAGAGCAAGAAATAATCAGTTGTCTCCAGGTCAAGTGCAGAAGCTGAGTATCGAAGCATGGCATCGACAACTTGTGAACTAAAATGGTTATGAGCTCTCATGCTGGATTTAGGAGAAGTTTATAACCGTCCTCTACCAATGTTCTACGACAACAAAGCGGCTATATACATATCAAAGAATCCAGTGTTCCATGAAAGGAAAAAACATATTGAAGTGGATTGCCATTTTATCAGAGAAAAGATATTGAAGAAACAAATTTGTACTCCATTCGTTACGTCTGACAATAAACTGATTGATTGTTTCATGATCATTAAAATTTATTTGAGAGCGCCGGAAAAGCTTTCCGGGTGCGGATATTAGAATTCGGCGGGCGCGTTCGAGGCGTCTCACGAGTACTCCTACTTCGAGGAACTAACCTTTATCCTACTTCGATGAATAGAAGTAACGACCTTTCCTTCTTTCGGAATATCGACGATCACGCCGCGGCTGCGGCGCCAAATTCAATTAATTTTTATAGAAAGGGAGAGTTTTTGCAAGCTTTTGTATCGTTATTATCCAAACTAATCATTCGAAAAGGCAAGTATACCTTATCGCGTATAGTATATGATAAATTTTTAGAAAATTATCAAGTTCGTATTTTTCCACGGATCTCGTCGAGTACTGCTACTTCGAGAATACGGCAATTGTTTTATTGGATAAAAACGTGATTTAAAGAAATTAAAATTGCATAATTAAAAGACAGAAATTGAAATTACAGAAAATGAAAGACAGAAGTGCAATCTCTACCCGAATAGGTAGAGGGGAAATATATGCGTGAGCAAGTTCTACCCAAAGGGGTAGACAGGAAATAAATGTAGAGCATTTCTACCCAAATGGGTAGACGGGAAATAAGATTATAGTGCAAGTTCTACCCAAACGGGTAGATGTGAAATAAATGCATGACAATAAAATACTACGCTACGAAAGGAAATTGCATAAGCTATTAATAAAACAGAAACAAAAATAGAAATAAACAAAAACATAAATTTAACAAAAAAATGAAAACGGAAAACGGAAAACAACGAAGGCGGAAATTGCCTGAACGAAACCAACGAGAATGAAAATTGCTTCGATACGAAAATAAATAAAAACATAATATTCCGCTCTAATCTCTACCGCGTCAAGGAAGAAAAATGACAAAAATTATGACAGCGAGTAAATTCGAATCAACGCGAAAAAAGAGGTAACCAAAATTCGAATTAAAGTGAAAATAAACAGAAACGTAATATTCGACTCCATCGATTCCGTGTCAAGGAAGAAAAAGAGCGAAAGTTACGAAGACGAATAAATTTGAATTAAAACAAAAACCAAAATTACGGCAATAAATAAATTGCTTGCGAAAGCGAGAATGAAATGCGAAAAATGCTGGAATTGAAGCTAAGCTAAAAATAAAATTGCAGCGCAGAAAAGAAATTGCTGAATTGAAACTACGCTACGAATTAAAATGCCGGACAGAATTGAAATTACACGAAATAAAAACTAAACTTATTTATTGCCATAATTAAGGGGTTACAAGAAATAAAATTACAAGAAATAAAAATCACAAGAAAAAAAACATTACAACACTTAATTAAGTACATAAAAAGAAAAAAAAACTAAAAAAAAACTAAAAACTAAACTAAAAAAAGAAAATACAGAATACGTGGAGAAATATTGTGGAAGATCACCCACAAAGGGGCAATCCAAGAGGAGGAATTGAAGAGAGGGGGGGGGGGGGGGGGGGGTGCAGCCTCTATTTATAGGCAAAAAGGTGGTTGCATTAGTAAAAAAGAAAGAGCAGCTGGAGGTTTTGAAGGGTAGTTGTCTGTTTTGAAGGGGCAGCTGGAGGTTTTGTAGGGCTGGATAGCAGCTGGCTGCTTCTAGAATGTGATGGGCTGGAGGTGAGATGGATGGCACTAGAAGCAGGGGGGTTGGAGTTGGCGGGCTCTAGAAGGCTCCCAGTCGATCGACGGGACACTGGGTTGATTGACGAGAAGATGACTCGATCGACAGGAAAGCAAATTAAGCTGGCGTGTTCTGGAAGATCGATGGGACACTAGCTCTGGAAGTCGATGGGAAGCTGATCTGGAAATCGACGGGAAGCGGTCTCGATCGACGGGAAGCTAGAGTGCACTGGCGGGCTGAGCTGGCAACAAAATTTAATCCTAAATAAATATCAAGGGCCAAGTCTCGAACCTGGGGTGGCAGCGCTGCAAGCCAAGAGCAGAACTAGTGAGTCAAACGACTCTCTTAACCTTATATGAGCAACAAATATATTTATTATGTTTAGAACAGATATTTTTATTATTATTTTTTAATTTAATTTTCTTTTAATTTACATCTTTATTTATATGTTTATATTTAAAATATATATACTATTATTATTTATTATATATTATATACTATTATTTAGATTTTATATTATTATACACACATATATATATATTATTATACATATTATTTACATTATTTTTATTATATCATTAATATACTATACTACTATATTATATATATATCATTATTTATTATACTTATTATATTTACATTTATATTTATATATTATTTTTATTTATTATATTTACACATAGACTATTTTTACTTATATATTTATCTTTATTTATTAGTTATGGTTTTATTTATTTAGTTATTTATATGTACATAGAAATAAATAATTTCAAAATTTTATACTCAGATAAATATATTTACAAAAAATATTTGTACATATTTTTCTATATTATTTCATACTTAAATAGCTCTCTTTTTCATATAGATATATATTTATCTACATTATATAAAACAAGTGACTATTTCAATTTTTTACAAGAAATATTTCAAATTTTTCATAAAACTATACAAAAAACTATATAGAAAATATGTATATTTTACTATTTATCATTTCACCAAACCAGTTTCTACTTCTTTTTCAAACACTTACGACAAGATGGGCATTATTGATATATATGCTCCAGCTTGAGGGGGAGTGTTGGAGTTTGGAGACCGGGCGGTCGGGCGTCCTACCCGGGCGGTTTGGCGTTCTACCCGTGCGTTTTGATGCAGTGTGAAGTCTAGGCGGTTTGGTGTCCTCCCTGGCGGTCTGATGCTTTGTTGAGACTAGGTAGTCTGGAGTTCTACCCATGCGGTCTGATGTTGTATGGAGACCGGACGGTCTGGCGAAGAGATCGGGCGGTCTGGTGGTCTATCAATGTGGAGACCGCCCAGTCCAGTATAGTGTCCTGTATAGTGTTTAGTCCCACATCGATTGTTTGTAATCTCCTCTCTCTCCTCCATTCTATATAAAGGAGGTCATACCTTTGTAAGTGATATATTTTTGAAAATAAAAATCTTTATTATTTTCATCTTCGCGGTCTCCTTTTTTTCTGTTCGCACATAAGTAATATAAAATAATATTGTTTTCATTCACTTGCAGTTGGATTATGAACCTCCGCTACCTGCCTTTATTCATCAGAGGAAAAAGCCAAGGCGAGGCCAAGCCGATCGAGACATATGAAGAATGACTGTTTTTGTTTATGAAGGAACTTTTGGATAAAAAATTTGTTGTAATTTTTTGATGTTGGAAAGTGATTGTACAACCCCGTGTTTGCCAATTGGACCAGCAAGACTAGCAAGTAGAAGGTGCAAGACTCGCATATCGCCAGTGGTATCGTTACCGCTAGGCATTAAGCCTAGGCGAGTCGACTCGCCTCTATCCGATCAGCTAGATTTCTAGCCGATATGCGAGTGCACCCCTGATAGCTAGCACCGCCCCCCTGTTTAGGGCAAGTGGCGAGCACGCAGTCACATCGGGTACTCGCCACCCCCATGCGAGCACGCATCAAGTGGCGTCGACTCGCCACTAGGGGGTAGCTATTTTTTCCAAGAAATCCCATTTTGTCTTGCACTTAGCTGTTCCAAACAGCGGGATTCCGCTGTTGGCAGACTAATTTGGGCTACATCTAGTAGTTCCAAAAGGCAGGATTCCTCTATCCGCATAACATTTTCAGAAAACTATAAATAGACACTCAAGGGCACCTTTGGAGAGCACGACACTTTTGCTTCCTCTCTCCTAAGTCTATTTCTGGTTGCCAAGAGCTTCAACCTTTTGTTTATCCTGGTTTCTAGGATGACAGTCTGTTGCTCTCAAGTGCTCTCCTGGTTGCCCGACTCAGCATTGACTTGGGAGGGGAAGCTCTTTTTGATCTTCTGGGTTTGTGGTGGGACCTCCTCGCTACAACTCACATGATTTGTTTCTAGCTACCCAACCTTTTGAGTGAGGTTCTTTACTCTGAGTGCCTGGCCTAGTGTTCTAACTCAGGATAAGTAAGTGCAAGCTACCCCTAGGTTCGAACTCCTCTTAAACAATGGTTTTTGGGTTCAACATTCTGGTGCGGTGAGTGTGGACCATAGCTTGTTCGAAAAATTATGAGTAAGTCTCATGGTCGGAAGCAAAGGGTAAGGGGCCGACCCAGGCGGCTTGTAACACCCAATTTCTTCAAATGATAGAAAGTATGTGCTTATCGGCTAGAAGCTGTGTATCGGCTAGACTAAAGTTTGACTGGAAACTGGGTATCATCTAGATAGAGTATCGGCTAGACAATTGAAGTGTCACTGCAAATGTTGACTATACCACTAGTCGACAAATGCAGTTTGTAGACTAGAGGTCTAGTCAACAAACTCAGTGTTTGCTAAGTGTCGAGTAGACCTCTAGTGACATAGGTAGTTTGTCGACTAGAGGTCTAGTCGACAAGTCTAATTCAAAAGTCTGCTAAAATATCGAGTAAACCTCTAGGCGACAAAAGCACTGTGTCGACAAGAGGTCTAATCGACACAGACAGAGTGATGAATTTTTCCTGTTTCATTTTGACGGACAGTGGCTATCTATTTCTCTTGGACTTTAAACCTACTAGTGGGGGCTTGATCTACACTATATAAAGTCACTTGGGGAAAGTGGTTATGCCTACTTTTTAACCGTCCTTCTCTCTCCAAGATCGAGACCGAAGAAATACGAGGAAGAGGAAGAAGAACTCTGTCATCCATTGTTGGAGCTTCGGAGCTCCGAATCGCGAACCGAGTCCATATCCACGGAGTGGAACCCATAGCGGTCATTTTCATCTGACTGAAATCTTGGATTCATAGCGCCAAAGAAACCGACAAGGGTAACGACGACGGGTTTGGTCCTCTAATTTCTTTTTTTCTATGCTTGCATAGGGTTGTCTCTTTCACTAACTAGTAAAGTGTAAGACTCCCATTAGTTCTTCAGAACTCTGGCTTGATTGTGTCCGTCCCCGACATATATTGTATGTAGAAATCTGCTAGACGTATGAATTTATGCATTTTGTGTGAAGCCTACCCATGGTCGTTCGCCTGGATTAGTGATGCTTGATTTGTGGTGTTGAATTTAGGTTAAGCCCAGAATGTGTGCATGATAATGACTCTGTGAAATATTCCATCGTGTTACAGGACTTGATTTTTAGGTGTCTCTTAGAGTACCTAACGGAAGCTCCATAATTTGTATGTGGTTGAAATCAAACCTGCACCACAAATTCGTAGTGGAGTTGACTTGGACCTCCTATGTCGTTTATGATTGCGAAGCCTAAGTCCACTTATATGGATCAGGTGCTTAGCTCGTTATTTTGGTAGCACTTTTATATGTTAAACACTTACGGGCTAAAACGAAGCCATACCTGCATTGTGTAGATTGATCGCGATGACTTGAGCACGGGAAAAGCTAAACCAAACCCGTTCTAAACCTCTGAAAGGTCATGTAATCATGTTGTAGACCGTGGAAGGTATGTTAACTAGATCGGCAAAAGCTCTCCTTCCCAACTAAGTTTGCATAACTTAGGGTGGTGATGGTGCTCTTGAGTGAGTACACTTAAATCATGACGTGAGTGCATGATGCGTGCGGTTTCAAGTACCCATGTTTGTGATGTGATGATTTGATATAATGCTAGCCTCATGAGGTTACTTAGGGGGTTATGGGGATCCTCCGGGTGAACCCTACTAATATCATTTGCATTCCTAAGTTCCCCTTACTTTGATGCTCAACCTAGAAGATTGATTGTGCTGAAACCTCACCTTATGTAAAGTAGATGCACTTTGTTTATTATATTACATGTTGTATGTACAACTTGCTTGAAGGTGAGCGGTGCCCCGCCCCGGAGCCGGCTAGAATGGCCGGGGGGATTGTTATGCGGTTTGTGGTCAGCTTATAGCTGACCCTCGTTTACCTTTTATTTGTGGCTGGTGCAGGTGCTGGTGAGCCGAGTAGAAAATAGCGGGCAGAAACCCATTGCTGAGTTGGCCTACGAAGGCTAGTGTTTTTATAGATTTTAATATATTTCCGGCCCGCGTGCCGATGTTTGTTTTAGAGTTTTTGATACATTGGTTTAATGTAAGACCTTAAGGTAACTCTATTAATGACATTCCTAAGTAGGTGGATATTCTTTTAACACTATTTTATGATAGCTTCCACTTGTGTTGTTAATACTCTAGTGTAGCCTTATATTTTTCGTTTATCATCTTATTAATGTCTAGGTAGTGTGTTCAATATGTCATGAGATCCCGGCCGAACATATTATTATATTATTTGTACTGGCATGGTGTTACAATTTAGTATCTGCCTTTAGGAGTCGATCCATAGTTTATAGAATTTAAGGTCAAATTCTTTTTTAGGGGTGATGTGCACGTGATGTGGGTTCACCAAAATCGACAAATATAATAAGAATGTCCACTCAAAAATGCAAAATAAACATATTTGTCGAATTATTTGCGAAATAGTTAGATGGATCATAAAAGCTATGTTTTCTACGCTTAATGCACAACCAGGAAGGCTTGTATAACCTCCTATTCCTGATGTGGCCCCGATGTCGGTTGTTGCAGTTGAGTCATACTAGAACTGCAAGTGCATTTCTAGTAGCCGAAGCACTTTCTAAGCTTCAACACTCCATCTTTCTCGGGGACTCAAACCCTAATGAAAGTAGAGGAGTGGTTGTCAAGTTTTAGAAGCCCATTGACTTGATTTGAAAGTGCATATTGTGCCTCTGAGTATTCTCTAGAGGGGGGGGGGGGGGGGGAGTGAATAGAGTTTTAAAATTTTTATACCCTAGTTATACACACAAAAAAAAAACTACGAAGTACTATGCAATCATCATTACCCAAAACCGAATAAAGTAAACACAGAAAATATGAAACAGAAAAATAGTAAACTGGACAGCACAGAAAAGCAATGCAAAAGACAGGGAAATTTTATAGTTGTTCCCCAAAATATGGATAGTCCACTCTTCTACCTCCATGGTAGGATTGCACTAACAGTGCCTGAGCGTTTTGATAAGGAGACACCCAGAACCACTGAGTCTTTTGATAAGGAGACTCTTAGAACCACTGAGTCTTTTGATAAGGAGACTCTTAGAACCACTGAATCCTTTAAAGGGGGATTCTTAAAAGTCTTTTATAGCTGGAGAATAAGAATAGTAGAAGAAGAGGAAGAAGAGAATATGATTCTTCAGTCAGAATCCTTCAACAGCTATCTATATGGATATTGTTGCTTCTATTTATTTCAGGATCTTAATATGATGAACCCTTGCTTAAGATAGTGATGATTGCAAGGGATATAAGCTTTGATCCTGATCCTCTATGCACTTTTGTTGACTTGCTGGTATGTGATGTAGAAGAAGAGACAACAGTCTTGTTGTGATCTTTTCCTGTGCAAAGAAGTTGTTCTTTTGTTCTATCTTAGGGTTGGAGGAGGAAGAAGGAGAAGCCCTCTTTGATGGAGAGAATAAATGAGTAATCTATATTTTCTTTCTTCCTCAGCATACTTATTCTCTATTGATTTGTGTTTGAATTTGTTTCTTCTTCTGGACTGTCCTTAGAAGGAATGTCCATTGGACAATAAATTGTTTCCTTCTATTTTTATTCCTGACCCGTCCATCTGATTTGAATATCTTCCAAGAATGTCTTTATTGTATCTCTGAAATACTCCATTCCATTCTTGGCAGTAAACAAGCCGTTAGAGAATAGATTTCAGCGTTGTAGAACATCTGGAAAAGCACCAGAAAGGACAGCAGAAAACCTTCCTTTTCTGTTTGTATTCGACACTGCATCGAATTCATTATCCTTCATATCGACGTGCCCCTGAGTTCTTATAGAAGCAGCTTCAAATTCCTTCTTAGCTTTGACTGAACTCAGTTGTCGATGTTGCGTCGAGTTCTTATCGACGCATCTGTTGAGTTGAAGACTTGGACTTGAACTTTAACTTCTGTGTCGAATTGAAGTCGAAGTTGCGTCGACTTCTAAGATGGTTTCGCAAGATCTTCCTTCTGCGTCGAGTTCCTTTCGACGTTGCGTCGACTTGACTTGATAATTCGATAGGCTCTTCCTTATGCATCGAGTTCCTTTCAAAGTTGCGTCGACTTGACTTGATACTTTGACAGGCAGTTTGAGTTACTTTGACTTTCAGTCATAGTTGTGTCGACTTCTAGTCGAAGTTGCATCGACTTCTATTCGACGAAAATTTTAACTCAATTGAATTTGTGCTTCTCTTAGACCTGGTCTTGACACTCTAAGGTGAGTGTGACATCCTAGGACATCTAATGACCATTTTACCCTTTCTATACAATGTGTGTAATATAACCTAACAAATGAAATCACTTTAAGATAATTTGTTAGATAAATCAAAAGAGGGTTTCCCAACAATCTCCCCCTATTTTCTTAACAAATTTTACAATTTGATTAAGTGATTTCAACTATACTTTGACATAAAATTAAATACAAACACAAATACACAGATCAATAATGACATTAAAAACACATAGACAATATGATGAGCTTTCAAGAAATCATAATGATCTTCATAATCATGATAATTGTATCCACTAGATGATATAATGTAATTTGTATCCCTGTACAGTATAATACTTCTTCGGTAGCTTTCCTCTTCTTTGAGAACACTTGTGGTATTACACTTCTTGGTGCAAACTTCTGTGGCTCATCATCTTCTTCAGCAACCTTTACAGCATCTTGATGAGTTTCATTTTTTTGGGGAGGCCCCCCCTAAGGTTGTGCATGTTGTTCAACAGTCAGAGCAGCCTCCTTAGCAATCATTAAAACCTCATCCAAGAGCAGATCATCTTCTAGGAGCTCCCCCTAAGTTGAAGCAATCATCTCCCCTGGTTTACTGCAGAAGGCTCCCCTTGGACTATTCCTGTTTGAAAGACAGTGAGTTTGTTTGGATCATGAACATCAGCAGCTGGGGCATTTGGGGCAATCTCTTCTTGTACCCTCTTTTCCTTCTCCTGACACTCACATTTTCTTGACCAATTATTTCCCCTCCTGGATCTTCTCCCCCTTATGAACCTTACTTACAAGGGAGGTTATGAATTCTTTAGTTATCATGGAGGAGGATACAATTGATTTTAGTGCCAGGAGTGATTCTTTTGATTTTTGCAACTCTGTCTCCATCTAGGAGTACTTCTTATTGAACTTTCTAGCTTGAGTGACCAGCAAGTCAGCAAATGTGCTAGTAGCCAGTCCTACTTCTTTTGAAATTACTTGCTCAATATCAAAGGACGGAGTAGGATGTATGGTAGAGACAAGAAGTGTGGTAAGAGTAGGTGTGGATAGGATAACTGGAGGAATTACTGTGAAATTCTCATTGAAGCCTGGAATATTTTGGTGGATTGGTGATAGTGATTGATTATCCTCTGGAGTTATATCAGATTGGGGTAGAGGAGATCTTCCATCAAGAGAGTGGATGTCTGGTGGATTTTTTATAGGAGTGGCGATGGATGGTTGTTGTTGTGGTTGGGGTGAAATCTGTGGTGTAGATTCTGGAGCTAGAGTAGATGGAATGGACTGGTTGAACTGAGCTGGATCAACATCTGGAGTAATATTTTGTAAGGCTGCTGGAGTGTCCTGTGCTGGATTGTTATTCCTTGGAGGATTTTGTAGAGTTGTCTCTGTATCCAGTGGAGTTGGAGAAGGAGGAGGTGAACGTACAACTTGACCAGGCTTTAGGATCTGCCTGGCCCACTTGGAGAAAATGCCAATGTTTATTCTCTTCCCAGGTGGAATTGGCACTCCTTTTAATTTGCATACCATGGGGGTAATGATGGAGCAACACTTGACTCATTATTCTCATATATGCATTTTCTTTATGTGCATATTTATGACCTATCATCTTTAGGAGGCACCTCCCAAGTTGATCTTTTTGTTGAGGACAAGACATCCCATTATCTGGAGTTGCTGCTTGGGAATGGCATCATGGGCTGAAATCTTGCACAGTAGCACCTTCCCTACTATATCAGCTAGGAATCTATATTCTTCAACTAGATTAATCTTCTTCAAAATGATGGCCTTCTCCTTCCTGAACTGCATAATTTGTAATGCCTTCCTGGTCTCTTCCCTTGTCAGTTCATCTGGATCACCGCCAGCTGTAAGATCAAATGTTTGACTGGACTATTCCTCTATAATATTTATATCGGTCCCAGAGATTCTCCCATTGAGGGATCCATCCTATCCTATGTGAAGATTGTCTTTGAACTCTATCAGTTCAACATCAAGGATCTTGCACCTTGTAGAAATCAGCTTTGTCAAGCCGGCAGTATGAAATAAGCCGAGAATGGCTTTGAAGTTATCAGAAGCTGCATTGAAGGAGTCCACATCAATGTCAAAGCCAGAGTTGATCTTAGGAGGAGCCATTGAATCTGAGAAGAAGTACCTGCAAAGAGAGGAGAGAGAGGGAGAGAGAGAGAGAAGAATGCAAGAGAGCTGGAGAGAAAGGCAGCACGAGAACAAGAACGAGAGAATTCGAGAGCGTAATGAATTCGATGCCTATGTTGCTTAAAAGAAGACGATTCGTCGCAACTTAGGGTTTTATTCGAAGCACCATCGACAATGATTAATAGTCAGCACGCCAAAATGTGTAGAGGCAACTTCTAGAAGTGAAACTGCATGTGCATGTCATGTCGACGTTGCGTCAATTATGACTTGACACATCTTTGAATTTGACGAGCAACTATTAAATTGACATATGCGTCGATATAAAATCGATGCTGCGTCGAATGCTATTCGAATTCTCTGATTCATACGGCTCTCAAAGCTGGCGTCAAATAGAGTTAGGCGTTGCGTTGAATTTTATTCGACGCAACTCTGAATAAACAGTTCTATTTTCTTAGAAAGTTTTTGTTGTTTTTCCAACAATGATTATTATTGAAAATAGTATTTATACAATTATTTTCATGAACTTTAAACTCAACAAGGGATTTTAGACTAGAGATTACTCCCTTTGCATATGTGTAGTTTATTATTGATCATCTACTTCTTTTTTTCCCTTCACTTTCTCTGAGAAAAGAAAGTTTCCTGCACATGTAACTCAAACATTAGAGGGTACCCAGGTTACCTTAGGCTCTATGCTTCTACCATTATAAGGTTCTATGTAAGAATAGAAGGGTCTTTCATGATATCCTTTTGGATGGTAAGGAATGAGTTTATCAAATCTAGGTTTATTATATTGGTACTTGAAATGTGTATAGAATGTATCAAAATATAATAAATCAACAAAGTGCCTAACAATTTTCTCTTTTATAAGACCCTTTTGATTTAGATTCATTGGTTTGTTTGGATTAATTTTCCCTAGAGATCTTTTCTCACTATAAGAGTTTGCTTTATTAAATACTGTACAACCATGTATTCGCCGAGTGGGTCCCCGAGGCACTGCCCCAAGAAAGAGGGGTGGGGGAATTTCTGGCTGTACCTAGGGGGGGAGCAGGGGAGGCGGGCGACCTCTCGCTTGCCCAGCCCCTTAGGCGGGCGAACAGGGGAGGCGGGCGGCCTCCCGCTCGCCCAGCCACTTAGGCGGGCGAGTTGGGGAGGCGGGCGCCCTCCCGCTCGACCAGCCCCTTAGGCGGGTGAGCAGGGGAGGCGGGCGACCTCCCGCTCGCCCAGCCCCTTAGGCGGGCGGCATGGGAGGCGGGCGGCCTCCCGCTCGCCCAGCCCCTTAGGACAGGGGAGGTGGGCTCGCCCAGCCCCTTAGGACAGGGGAGGTGGGCGGCCTGCCGCTCACCCAGCCCCTTAGGCGGGCGGCCTTCCGCTCGCCCAGCCCCTTAGGCGGACGAGCAGGGGAGGTGGACAGCCTCCCACTCTCCCGTCCCCTTAGGCGGGCGAGCGAGGGAGGCGGGCGGCCTCCCACTCGCCCAGCCACTCAGGCGGGAGAGCGGGGGAGGCAGGCGGCCTCCCGCTCGCCCAGCCCCTTAGGCGGGTGAGCAGGGGAGGCGGGCAGCCTCCCGCTCGCCCAGCCCCTTGGACGGGCGTGCGGTGGAGGAGGCCTGCCCCCGCTCGCCCAGCCCCAAGAAGAGGAGGCGGTCTGTGTTTAGCGCCTCAGAATGGCAGGATTTGGCTGTTGGCAGGCCAAACCTGGGGGTATTTTCGTAATCTCGTGGGCAAGAATCTGTCTATTGGCATACCAAGTTCAAAAATCTATAAATAAGACCAAGGGGGAACCTTTGAAGGAAGATCTCTCTCTCTCTTGGCTACTCTCCCCCTAGGTTTCTTTGGTGGGGGAAGAGAGCCTCCAAAGGTGTCCCAAGCTCAGCATTGGATTGGGAGGGGAAGCGCTCTAAGATCTTCCGGGTGTGTGGTGGGACCTCCTCACTGAGCCCTCGGTCATGTTCCTAGTTCCTTAAATCTTTGGCCTAGCACTCTCCCTTGGGAGAAGTAAGTGTGAGGTCAACCCTCAACTTGTTGGGGGCCCGAGCTCCACTTGAGACCAAGTATTGGTTTCAATATTATGGTGCGGTGAGCGTGGAGAGTGACCAGCATGGAAAATCTCAAGTTAAGCTCTATGGCTGGAGGTGGAGGAGATGGATCCGACCCAGGCCACTCATAGGCGCCGGTGGCTGTGGTGATGATGGAGATGTTCAAAAACTTCAAGCGGGAGGTCCTGGAGACCTTGCAGCTAGCTTTCGCCACGAGAGGCGAAGGAGAGGAAGGAGGCGGTTCGGAGGTCCCGCTCAGGCATATGAGCGAGAGCACTCCCGGTCGACACTTCGAGAAGGAGGTGTCGGCAGAGGCGAGTGGGGAGGCATCCGACCCCCACTCGCCCGACCTCCAAAAGGGGGTGAGTGGGGAGGCGGCCTGCCCCCACTCGCCCAGCCCCAAGGGAGCGAGTGGGGAGGCGGCTTGCACCCACTCGCCCAGCCCTAAGGGGGTGAGCGGGGAGGCGTCCTGCCCCCACTCGCCCAGCCCCAAGGGGGCGAGTGGGGAGGCGGCCTGCCCCCACTCGCCCAGCCCCAAGGGGGCGAGTGGGGAGGCGGCCTGCCCCCACTCGCCCAGCCGCAAGGGGGTGAGCGGGGAGGCATCCAGCCCCCACTCGCCCAACCCCAAAGGGGGCAAGCGGGGAGGAATCCGGCCCCCACTCACACCGCCACAAAGGGGGTTAAGCAGATGCAGGTGGATGAGCCGGGGGGAGTCCCTTTTACGAGTTGGTCGTCTCAGCCCCGGTTCAGAGGGGTTTAGGGGGCCGGAGATGTCTTACTACTCCAGCAAGGATGACCCAGTCCTGCACCTGTAGTGGTTCGAGGACATGGTCTTTATTAGGCCTATGACAGATGCCTTCCAGTGTCGCCTCTTTGCCACCACCCTGAATGAGAAGGAAAGGGACTGGTTTCACCAGCTCCCCGTGGGATCTATCTGGGCCTTCTAGGATTTGCGTCGAGGTTTCCTGCTGCTCTTCTCGACGTCGAAGAGGAGGAAGAAGAATGCCGAGGCACTCTTCAAGATTAGGCAAGAGATAAGGGAGTCACTGGCTTTTTACGTGGACAAGTTCCAGGAAGAGGTCCTGCAATCCCAGGAGGTGTCAGGGTTCACCCTCCAGCTCACCTTCATAGTGGGGCTGCGGGAGGCGTTCTTCATGATGAGCTTAAAGCGGAAGACCCCTTTATCCTTGGAGGAATTGATGGAAAAGGCGGCAGAGGAAATTGAGGGAGAGGCGGCCAACCCGGAGTTCGCAAAAATGTTGGCCAAGTTGAGTGAGCCGGAGGCAAGGCAGCGTGGAGGAACTATGGAGGATCTCGAAAGGAAGTTTGACCAAGAAGAGGGGAACTTCCAAGGGGAGAGACCCGACCCCCCAAGGTGGAGGCAAGGACCAAAGGCACCCCCTCCACCACTTCAGCAAGCCATGGCGATTGGCTGGGGAAGAAGAAAGAGAGCCAGGAGAGCAGAAAGAAGAGAAAGAGGAGGGGATAGGGTGGCGTTACCCTACTATGACTTCCACGAGTAGGAAGGTCACGCGACATCCGCTTGCCCTGAGTTTTTGGAAATAATGGAGGCAAGGGGTCCGATGCATCAATAGCAACAACCAGAGGGGAACGAGGAAGACCATGCCTAGGAGTAGGGGACCAAGTTCTGGTTTCGATACTTAGTTTTTTCTACCCTCTAAGTCTATGTAGTACGATGTTTTACTTTCATACTTAGTTTTTTCTCACATGTAATATGATGACTAATGTGTTGAAAGGTTTCAAAGTACTTAGCCCCGATGCTGGCCCGCTGTCCAGGCTCCCACCAGACTGGAAGGGTCGGGGACCGCTCGGTGGCTGGAGGTTTTCAAAGTACTTAGCCCCGATGCTGGCCCACTAACCAGGCTGCCACCAAGCTGGCAGGGACCGGGACTGCTCGATGGCCAGAGGTTTTCAAAGTACTTAGCCCCGATGCTGGCCCGCTGACCAGGCTCCCACCAAGCTGGCAAGGCCGGGGACCGCTCGGTGGCCAGAGGTTTTCAAGGTACTTAGCCCCGATGCTGGCCCGCTGACCAGGCTCCCACCAAGCTGGCAGGGCCGGGGATGGCTCGGTGGTCGGAGGTTTTTAAAGTACTTAGCCTCGATGCTGGCCCGCTGACTAGGCTCCTACCAAGCTGGCAAGGCCGGGGACCACTCGGTGGCCAGAGGTTTTCAAAGTACTTAACCCCAATGATGGCCCGCTGACCAGGCTCCCACAAAGCTGGCAGGGCCGGGGACCTCTCGGTGGTCGAAGGTTCTCAAAGTTCTTAGCCTCGATGCTAGTCCGCTGACCAGGCTCCCACCAAGCTGGCAGGCCGGGGACCGCTCGGTGGTCGGAGGTTTTCAAAGTACTTAGCCCCGATGCTGGCCCGCTGACCAGGCTCCCACCAAGATGGCAAGGTTGGGGACCGCTCGGTGGCCGGAGGTTCTCAAAGTACCTATCCCCGGTGCTGGCCTACTGACCAGGATCCTACCAAGCTGGCAGGGCCGGGGAACGCTCGGTGGCCGGAGGTTTTCAAAGTACTTAGCCCCGATGCTAGCCAACTGACCAGGCTCCCACCAAGCTGGCAGGGCCGGGGACCGCTCGGTGGCCGGAGGTTCTCAAAGTACTTAGCCCTGATGCTAGCCTGCTGACCAGACTCCCACCAAGCTGGCAGGGTCGGGGACCGCTCAGTGGTCGGAGGTTTTCAAAGTACTTAGCCCCGATGCTGGCCTGCTGACCAGACTCCCACCAAGTTGGCAGGGCCGGGGACCGCTCGGTGGATGGAGGTTTTCAAAGTACTTAGCCCCGATGCTGGCCCACTGACCAGACTCCCACTAAGCTGGTAGGGCCAGGGACCGCTCAGTGGCCAGAGGTTCTCAAAGTACTTAGCCCCGATGCTGGCCCGCTGACCAGGTTCCCTCTAAGCTGGCAGGGCCAGGGACCGCTCCGTGGCCGGAGGTTCTCAAAGTACTTAGCCCCAATTCTGGTCTGCTGACCAGGCTCCCAACAAGCTGGCAGGGCCGGGGACCACTCGGTGGCTGGAGGTTTTCAAAGTACTTAGCCCCGATGTTGTCCCGCTGACCAGGCTCCCACAAGGCTGGTAGGGCCGAGGATAGCTCGGTGGCCGGAAGTTTTCAAAAAAAGTACTTAGCCCCGAGATGGCTCCGCTAGCCGGTCTCTCACTAGCCGGCAGGGCAGGATGACCTCTCGGGGAGGTTAAATAGTTTTTCCCCCGAGATGGCTCTGCTAGCCGAGCTCTCACTAGCCGGCATGGCAGGATGACCTCTCGGGGAGGTTTAGTTTTTTCCCCTGAGATGGCTCCGCTAGCCGGGCTCTCACTAGCCGGTAGGGCAGGATGTCCTCTCGGTGAGGCTAAGTAGTTTTTTCCCTCGAGATGGCTCCGCTAGTCGTGCTCTCCCTAGCCGGCAGGGCAGGATTGGCCTCTCTAGGAGGCTTAAATAATTTTTTTCTGGGATGAGGTGGAGTGTTCTCAACTTCACTTAGCGCCACTCGCTGAATGTACAAGGTTGGACTTTTCTTTCTGAGCGTGTGATCTGCTCGAAAAGAGCGGGGATTGTGTACAACCCTGTATTTGCCGAGTGGGTCCCCGAGGCACTGCCCCAAGAAAGAGGGACGGGGGAATTTCTGGGCGTACCCGGCGAGGGGAGGGGGGTGTGATGGGGGAGGGGGGAGGGGTGAGCAGGGGAGGCAGGCGGTCTCCCGCTCGCCCATCCCCTTAGGCAGGCGAGTAGGGGAGGCAGGCGGCCTCCCGCTCGCCCAGCCCCTTAGGCGGGCGATATGGGGAGGCGGGCAGCCTCCCGCTCGCCGAGCCCCTTAGGCGAGCGAGCAGGGGATGCGGGTGGCCTCCCACTCGCCCATCCCCTTAGGCGGGCGAGCAGGGGAGCGTGCGGCCTCCTGCTCGCCCAACCCCTTTGGCGGGCGAGCAGGGGAGGTGGGCGGCCTCCCGCTCGCCTAGCCCCTTAGGATGGCGAGCAGGGGAGGCGAGCGGACTCCCGCTCGCCCAGCCCCTTAGGCGGGCTAGCAGGGGAGACGAGTGGCCTCCCGCTCGCCCAGCTCCTTAGGTGGGCAAGCAGGGGAGGAGGGCGACCTCCCGCTCGCCCAGCCCCTTAGGCGGGCGATCAGGGGACGTGTGTGGCCTCCCGCTCGCCCAGCCCCTTAGGCGGGCGAGCGGTGGAGGCGGCCTGCCCCCGCTCCCTTAGCCCTAAGAAGAGGAGGAGGTCTGCGTTTAGCGCCTCAGAATGGAGGGATTTGGTTGTTGGCAGGCCAAACACGGGGGTATTTTCGCAATCTTGTGGGCCAGAATCTGGCTATTGGCAGACCAAGTTCAGAAATCTATAAATAGGACCAAGTGGGCACCTTTGAAGGAAGATCTCTCTCTCTTGGCTACTCTCCCCCTAGGTTTCTTTGGTGGGGGGAGAGAGCCTCCAAAGGTGTCACAAGCTCATCATTGGCTTGGGAGGGGAAGCGCTCTAAGATCTTCCGGGTGTGTGGTGGGACCTCCTCGCTGAGCCCGCAGTCCTATTCCTAGTTCCTTAAATCTTCGGCCTAGTACTCTCCCTTGGGAGAAGTAAGTGTGAGGTCACCCCTCAACTTGTTGTGGGCCCGAGCTCCACTTGAGACCAAGTATTGGTTTCAACAAATATAGTGATTTTATCAGGATTATTATTATCCCGATCCTCAAATCTTGCACTCCTCTCACTTGTTTGATAGTCACTAGGTCTAATAAATCTAACTGGATTTTTCCACGCTAGTCTACTATAGACTTATGTCCTAGTGGATGGCTCTTCTCCTAATCCTAGGTGTCTAAATCTCATAGAGAGATTTTGTGTAATATCTTTGAGCTTTTGACTCCTCCCCTTGAGTGAGTCATCAAAGTCCTTTGCCTTTGTTAGCTCTTCCTTTAGTTTTAAATTTTCATTTCTTATGTCAATTAGTTCTGATTCCTTATTATGAAGCTCATCTATTAAATCCTAATTTCTCAGATATAAATCATCTTTCTTAAGGCTCTCTAGTTCTACCCTAACTGTTTCTATTTCTTTTTATACCTCAAGATGATCATTGCAGAATTCTTTAAACACATTTCAAATACATCAGAATCAATATCAAAATTATCAAATAATGATACCTATTCTTCTTCATCATCTGAGGAGATCCCTAATGCCATCAGGCAGGCAACTTCAGTAGCTTCTTCATCACTTTCTGATGAAGACGAGCTTAACTCTGCTCTAGAGTCACTCCAGGTTTCAGCCATGAAACCTTTACCTTTCTTCTTGTCTTTCTTCCTGAAAGACTTCTTCTTCTGCTCCTCTTTGTTACTGCTCCTATCCCTTTGTTCTTGTGGACACTCAAGGGCTATGTGCCCTGGCTTATTGGAGGAGAGGCAGATCACTTCCTTCTTTGGAGTCTTATCAAATCTGGGTTTTGAGCTCCTCTCTTTTCTTCTTGAGTCTTCTGACTTGACCCACTTTCTGAATCTCCTTACTAAGAGACTGAACATCTCATCTTCAGGAGTGGAGGACTCTCCTTCAGCAACCTTCAAGGCAAGACTCCTTTGGATGGGAGTTGAGATTGTCTCCTTAGCCTCTGTTTCAGCCCTGCTCTTCAATAGCATCTCATAAGATTTGAGCTTTCCTAGCAAAGCATCAGTAGAGATCTCTCTATGGCATCTGAAATCTCTGATATCCCAGATGCTTGAATACCATGAGCTTGGGAAGCACATGAGAAGCTTATCATTTATTTTAGTCAGAGAGATCTCCTAATCCAGACCATTCAACTCATTTATTATAGAGCTGAATCTGTCATACATTTCAACTATATTCTCCTCAGCTTTCTTTTAAAAGTTATTATACTGGGATATGAGAAGGGACTTCCTGTCCTTTCTTTCATCAGAACTCCCTTCTATAATTCTGGAAAGAGATTCCCAGATCTCTTTTGCTGATTGGAAGTCATCAATTTTCTGGAAAATGTCATCTAACATTGTGGAGACCAGAATATTCATTATCTTGACATCACATGCCTTCTACATTTTCTCAGCATCTGTCCACTCATTCCTTGGGATAGCTTCCTATATTGTAGATCCACTGACATCTTGTCTGACTGGAGCTGGGGGACCTGAAATGATAACATCAAAGATGTCTTTATCAATGGAGTTTATGTAGAGCTTTATTTTGGCCTTCTAGAGTGTAAACTTATTCAAGTTACACATTGGTGGTATTGTTGATACATAGTCCTTAGAACTCATTTTTCTTTATAAAATAGTTTTAGTTAATTTTAAATAAAGAAATAAGGGTGAGGAGATCTTTTGATCAAGGCGTTAACCTTTTAATGATCAACCTCCCTTTGATACCAATTGAAAGTGTACAATGTGCCTCTGAGTATTCTCTAGAGGGGGGGGGGGGGGGGTGAATAGAGTTTTAAAACTTTTATACCATAGTTATGTACACACAATAAAACTACTAAGTACTATGCAATCATCAATACCCAAAACAGAATAAAGTAAACACAGAAAATATGAAAAGGAAAAATAGTAATCTGGACAACACAAAAAAAACAATGCAGAAGAAACATAAATTTCATAGTGGTTCCCCAAAATATGGGTAGTCCACTCTTCTACCTCCCTGGTAAGATTGCTCTAACAGTGCCCGAGTCTTTTGATAAGGAGACTCTCAGAACCACTGAGACTTTTGATAAGGAAACTCTTAGAACCACTGAGTCTTTTGATAAGGAGACTCTTAGAACTACTGAATCCTTTGAAAGAGGGATTCTTACAACTCTTTTACAGTTGGAGAATAAGAATAGTAGAAGAAGAGGAAGAAGAGAATAGGATTCTTTAGTTAGAATCCTTCAACAGCTATCTCTATGGATGTTGTTGCTTCTATTTATTTTTGGATCTGAATATGATGAACCCTAGCTTAAGATAATGATGATTACAAGGGATATAAGCTTTGATCCCGATCCTCTCTACACTTTTGTTGACTTGCTGATATGTGATGTAGAAGAAGAGACATCAGTCTTGTTATGATATTTTCCTATGCAAAGAAGTTATTCTTCTGTTCTATCTTAGGGTTGGAGGAGGAAGAAAGAGAAGCCCTCTTCGACAAAGAGAATAAATGAGTAATCAATAATTTCTTTCTTCCTCAGCATATTTATTCTTTATTGATTTGTGTTTGAATTTCTTTCTTCTTCTGGACTTTCCTTAGAAGGAATGTCCATTGGACAATAAATTGTTTCCTTCTATTTTGTTCCCGACCTGTCCATCTGATTTGAATATCTTCAAAGAATGTCTTTGTTGTATCTCTGTAATACTCCATTCCATTCTTGGAAATAAATGAGCCGTTAGAGAACAGATTTTAGCCTTGTAGAACATCTGGAAAAGCACCAGAAAAGATAGCAGAAAACCTTCCTTTCTGTCTGTATTCGACGCTGCGTCGAATTCATTATCCTTCATATTGACGCACCTCTGAGTTCTTATAGAAGAAACTTTGAATTCCTTCTTAGCTTTGACTGAACTCAGTTGTCGACATTGCGTCAAGTTCTTATCTGTTGGGAATATTGCACCCAATGTTCCTTAGATTTGAAGAGGCATCACACTCAATGTTAAGTACATATTGTATTTGATAAGCCCTCTTTTACATCATGTCTATGCAGGGCTAGTGTTGGAACCTTAGTTTTGATTTGAGTTAGGATCCACCTTAAGTATCTAAGTTTATATCATAACTCATATTATAACTTACATTAATTATCATTAAGAAAGAAAGCTAAAATATACATATATTTAATAAGGAAGAAAATAAGAAGAGAAATTAAATTTACATATAGTTCACTGGCGTTCGACGAATGTCGAACGGCGCTCAGCATTCGTCGGACGGCGCCCGATGAACAGAATATTTTCTATAGCAGCGCTCGACAGATTACAGCAGGGAAGCAGCGGTCGACGAAATCCGAACAGCGGTCGCTGAATGACGAACAACGCTCGATGAAAGTTCTCTGCAGTTAATCAATGTTTATAATATCATTTGGCGAGCTCAGCCCGACGAATGACGAGCTGAGGTCGACGAATTTCTGCAGCATTTATTTTATATATATTTGCTCGACTAAATATTATATGTCTTATTCTTATATACTGTCAGACTTTATTAAAGCAATATTTATTTATCCTATTTATATATTGCTATATATATTGTTGATTTAACAATACAGCTATTGAAGCATTTATTAATGATATAGCCGTTGGCAGCAGAAATAATAAATGCTGTAGCCATTGCAACAAGCCATTCACGGCAAGAGATGTTCTCGAGGATCTGGGAAATGAAAGCTATATTAATGCTTTCCTCTTTGATTCAAACAGATATTCAATACAACAGAATATATTACAGCAGAATACATATCAGAATATAAACAGCTGTTCTCTCTTAGCATATATATATATAGAATATATATTGATGTACATATCTAACATAGATAGACAGAATACATTAACACTTGCTGTACAGGAAAAGGAAGAAGAAGAGAAACAGAGGAGCAAAAAGAAGATCAGATAAAATATATTATTATATCTTCTTTTTGCCTAACTTCTTTCTTGCAGATCATCTTCATCCTGAGACACCAAACACTATTACTTGCTCAGGACCATAACTGCAAAAAGAAGAACAGAGGATTTGCTTTCTAGAGATGAAGCTCCATACTCAAGGCTGTCATCTAAACTAAATCAGACAGGGGGAGTCTTCTTCAACATCATCATCATCAAGATCCAACTCAACTACAAATCAGGATCTTCATCAAGAGTCTTCTTAGAAAAAGAGAAGAACAATAAATCTTTCCCTTTCTCCTTCACCTCTCTTGTACAGGGTTAATACTCCCTTCAAAAGTGTAACTCCTTGGTGGCAAGACACCTGAACAAAAAATCTAGTTGGTTTATAAGCACTTGGTCAAAATCTTATAGATGAATTGGGCACCAGATCAAACCTCCATTGGTGTGTGGACACCTGATCAAAAACACCTTGGTGTGAGGGCACCTGATCAACTCTCCTAGTGGATTCCTACCAGTGGGTAGAAGAGTAGATGTACCCTGGTTTTGGGGAACTACTATATATCTTGTGTCGTCTGGTTGTGCTTTGGTTTGTTTTGCTTTAATTCTTATTTGTTGTGCTGATTTTTATATGCCCTTCCACTGTTTGTGTTTATTACTCTTACAGCAAACTCATATATATTTACATATATTATTTATGTTAAAACAAAGTTAAACAAGAGTTTTAATAATAAGAAAAAGAACTAAAACTCTCCTTTCAGTTAGGTCATTCCAAATAATGGAATTATTCTCTGATTGTACTGTCTAATCAGCTGAGACAACTGCCAAGTCTCAGCTGAACCGCTGAGATGCAGCCTGAGCCGCTGAGAAGGAGTCAGTCTCAGCTGAGCTGCATTTTGACAAAAACCGCTGAGAAGACTATCTATCTCAGCGGATCCGCTGAGACATTGATTGATTCTGTCGCTGATACCGGAGCCTGTCTCAGCCCATTCGCTGAGACTAGAGCCTGTCTCAGCCCATTTGCTGAGACAGATTCATATTTGAATAAAAGCCTGGCGGGATCTGCTATTGGCACAAGTGGCTAGAAAGCAAGGATAGTGTTTTTTATTTATGTCCATGTTGTGATAGGGCACATTTCAGAGATGTTGCATAATGGAGGAGGTATAGAAGAAGATGTTAGGTCATTGTGGAAGGTGTGGGAAAATATCTAAAAGAGCAGCTACTGTGCTATTGAAGAAAAACGACTTCCACAAGATATCTCAATCTGCCTCCAGCCTACAAGCAGATTACTGAGATAAGTTAGTTCTTGCTGATTCAATCCAGAAGAACAAGTGGATCTTTTTTCATCTACTGAAGAAGAAGATCATAAGGAACAAGGCTTGAAGCTTCTGCCATTCAACCCTGTTTCAAGACAACATCTGTTGTGCTTCAACAACAGAAGTTCTGAGCTGAAGGTTTTATACATTCTGTCCTCTATTGTAAAAGCAAACAATATCAACTCTGTAAGAACTTATTAGTTCTGATTGTGTAGGGCTTTGTGCCTGAATGTATAGGGCTTTGTGCCTGAGTGTGTATGGCTTTGTTCCTGAGGTTGTAGAGCTGTACTCCCAGCTTGAGTTGTAGGATTTCTGAGGAAATCTGAGGTAGGTCTTGTTGATAGGCCTGAGGTAGGAAATTAGGTGGATTTCTGAGTTGTAGGAGTTGGAGTACTCTAAGTGTAGGGCCGTGAGCCCGAGGTAGGGTTTTGGAGGAAACCTGAGAGATCTTGTGGGATCTGAGTTGTAAGCTCTTGTAGCTGAGTTTTGGAGGAGTTTGCCTTGTCTAACATACTGTTAGAAAGGTGTAGAGGCAAAGTGGACTACCCATAGAGACACTGTCTTGGGGAACCATGATACGTTTAGAATTTAACTTTTTAGAAAAGCTCTTTCTTTCTTTAGACTTTAACCTTAGGAGGACGTTTTTCGAAGAGTCCCGCGAGTAATTCTACTTCGAGGAATTACCCATTATCCTATCAAAAGATAGAAGTAACGGCCTTTTCCTCTTTCGAAATATTGACGATTACTCTTTGGCCGCGTCGCCAAAAGCTAAGTAGAAAGGGTTTGAAAGGCTTATGTCGAAATGAAAGTTGAAAGCTTTTTGAATATGTTATGTTGTTGCAACAATTTTGTTTGAATATGTTATGTTGTTGCAACAATTTTGTAAATGATAGTTTCCTTTTTTAAAACCTCTTTTACCTTGAGCTAGTTGCAACAACCAAAGGTTTGTTGCAACAATTTTCTAAGTGTTTTTAAAAGAGCTTTAAATTGCTTTTGAGAGAAAGCTTTTGGGTTTATATAATTATCAGGACTAAAATCAATAAAGGCAAGTGGACCTTATCGATAGTAGTATAGGATATTTCTTTTGAAATATCAAGGTCGTATTTTTCCAAGGTCGTATCGATTATTTCTACTTCTACGGAACGCGCTATTATTTTATCGAAAAGAGATTTGAATTGATTTTTATAGATTTGTAGAAAAACTAATGACGAAAATTAAGGTTGGCGTGCGTTTAACGATAATTGCGATAAAAAGCGGGAAAGCACGAAAACGTTAATTTAGAAAGTAGTTTTGCTTAGAATTTTTTAGAGTTTTATAAAGCGATAATGATAACTACGACGATTTTAAGCGATTGAGCGGTTAGCGGAATTAACAAAAAACAATTATATTAAAAACAAAAGACGCACTAATTGAAAACTCACGCACTCTACGGAATTAAAATGAAAGCGGTAAATTATAGAAATTAAAGAAATGCGATCCCTACCCAAATAGGTAGAGGGGAAATAAATGCGTGACGAGTCCTATCCAAATGGATAGGCGGGAAATAAATGTGTGACGAGTCCTATACAAATGGATAGGCGGGAAATAAATGCGTGACGAGTCCTATCCAAATGGATAGGCGGGAAATAAATGCGTGACGAGTCCCATCCAAATGGATAGGCGGGAAATAAATGCGTGACGGAAATGAAAGCTAAGCTATTGAATTACAAAAAAGGCGCAAAATTTATCCACCTACACACACACACCCTTGCTTGAAATGAAATCTAAGTTAAAGAAAATAAAATCTATTCTCATACACACACACACACTTACTTTAATTGAAATCTAAGTTAAAGAAAACAAAATCTATTCTCATACACACACACACTTACTTATGAAATCAACTAAAATTAAAAGAAAGATACAAATAAGTAAAACAACTCTCATACACACACACACACAAATTAAAAAGGAAATCTAATTAAAATAACAAAAATTACAAAAACTAAATTAAAAAGAAAGAAAGAAGAAAAAAAGGAAGAACACACACACACTTTCCAACAAACAAGAGAAGAGAATTACAAAACAAGCTAACCTATTTTATTTCCATCAAAAATAAGGTTACAAAATAAGAGAGAGAAAGAGTGCAAAAATTACTTAAACACAAAAACTAGGAAAACAACAAAAGTGGATCACAATCTCAAGAAAAGCTCTCAAAATTCTGAACCCCCACCCTCAGCCGAATCTGGCAATTTATAGGCAAAATTTTGGAATTACACGCCCTCGGACACGGGCGTGTCTGAGGGCGTGACACGGCTTATGGTGCGAATAGTCAGAACAGCTGGATCCAGGCAGGCATCTGGAAGGTTTGAGTGGAATCCTCGGACGAACACGGGTGTGACCATGTACACGGCCTAGGTCACGGGCGTGACCTAGGTCGGTTGGCTGGAGCTTGAACTAGCGTGACACCTGGCGTGTCCTTTGTTCTTCTGGAAGGAATTGTTGGGTCACGGGCGTGACCAAGTACACGGCATCGGTCACGGGCGTGACTTGATTCTTCTGGAAGGAATGAACCTTTAGTGACTTGAATCTGCGATGCACATCCAACACGGGCGTGACCATGTACACGGCCTCAGTCACGGGCGTGACCAAGGGCGTGTCTTGATGTTTGAACAGAGAGATGAAAATGTTAGGGATTAGTGAACACGCCCTTGGACACGGGCGTGTCCGAGGGCGTGTCTTAACAAAAAGACAGAAAGTTTATCAGATTAAAATAAAACTTAGTTAAAAGTCAAAATAACAAAAACAAACAATTTGTTTATTTAATTACATAGATTATTTATAACTCTAAGCAAAAATACATTAAAAACTATACAGAAAAACACGTATAATTACTATTCATCAAACACCCCCATACTTAAGCTTTTGCTATTCCAGGGCAAAAGTAAGGGATACCTATAAGACGTTTAATAAAATTTCTAATTTACTAAAGTTTTTATTAAATCAAAAGTAAGATCGAAATAAATTTAGGGTATTTAAAGAGGTAAGTCCAAAACTATGAAAGTAATTTAAAAAGAGCGAAAAATTTTAGCGAGACTTCTAAAGTTAGCTAAATAGCGTCGATTATTGCAGTCTTTGGTACCTTTTAATTAGAATAGAATTATATAAAACTTTAACTTTTTTAAGAAAGCTTGTAAGAATAAATAAAGCCTACTAATTATGCTCTCCCAAACTTTTTTAAATTAAAATCTATGTACAATTTTATTGGCTAAGGGGTAGGGGAAAAAAGGTAGCCTTGGCAAAAAGAAGAGTGCTTGGATTTATGGGTGATGGACTTTATCCTCTCAACCCACCTTTTTGGTGGTTTTGCATTGATTCCCAGCGTTGGTTTACGCGGGATAATTGAAATCTTTTCTAAACTTAACCCAATGCCCGTGTTTATGGAATTTTATTTTTTTATTCCCATTGACACGGGATTTCTTTTAACAATATTGGGTGCCTTTGTTTACGGAATCTTTTTATTCCCATTGACACATGATTTCTTTTAAAACTCCTACTTTTATTATTTTTATGCCAAGCTAAGGGGTGTTTCAAGAGAAATTCTAGATTAATAAAAAAGATTTTTGAGAGCAAGTTTAGTAGATTAAAAATATTCCTAAAGTTTCACAAGTTTAGAGTTAGAATAATTGAATCTAAAGATGGTTTGCCAATATAATACAAAAAAGGAATATATTTAGGGTAAACCCGAGGTAGTGCTAAAAATTCTGTTCTCAAATTAAATTAAGATCGCAAGATTTTCTTTACTACTGAAAATTCCTCGATTTAAATTTTTCAAACTATGAAATAAATAAAATTGTTTTAGCAAATCAAAAATAGTAAAAAAGCTTAAAGATAAACCTAGCCTAGCCGTGGAAATAACAAAAAGCTAAGTAGTGTTTTTATTTTATATTTTTTTTGATTTTTTGATAAGTTTTTCAAAAATTTTTTTTTTAGTTTTTAAGATTTTGATTATACAAAATACATAAATACTTAATGAAAAGAAAAGAGAGAAAAGTAAAAATACAAATATGAATTTTTTTTTTTGGGATTTTAATGAAAATTTTCATCATATATTTTTGATTTTTATATAAGGATTTTTTTTATATACAAAAGAAACAATAAAAATAAAACATTTATATGAAAAAAAATTTTGTTTGTTTGTTTTTTTGTTTGTTTGTTTTGTTTTTTTTCTAAGTTAATTAATAAATTTTTTTTGGGGTTTTAATTTTAGTTAAATATATTTACATAACAAATTTACAAAAGGAAAAGAGGAATAAAGGGAGAGGGATAAAGTTGTTGTAACAACTTTAGGTATGTTATAACAACTTTTGGTATGTTGTAAAAAATTTTCTTTTTTGTTTTTTTTCTTTTTAAAGAAAGGGATAAAAATATTTACAAGAAATAAAAAGAGAGAAAACACGCCCCCATACTTAAAGCCAACATTGTCCTCAATGTTGAAGTTAAGTGTGAGGAATGAAAATATTTACAAAAATGTGAAGATTTAATTACAAAATAGATAAAATATATACAAGAATAGTTACAAAATAAAAAGGAACTCCACGAATATATACAAAATTGTTTTTTTGGTTTGTTTTAGTTTTCCGAAATGTACAAAACATGAATAAAATATGTATAAAAGAAGTTAAAAGTATATATGTGATCATATTATTTTTTTTTGGGGATGATAAAAATAAATTTTTATCATCATTTTTATTTTATTATTTATATTATATTTTTTTTGTTTTGGTTTTAATTTTGAAATATGCATGTTTTAAAATATATCAAAATTTTAAGAAAGATAAAATGAAGTAAATAAAGAAAAAGCTTTAAGATAAAAAGCAAGGAAGAAATAAGAGGAATAAAAAGGTAAAAGCAACGGGGTTTTCTCGTTTCGAAATATCGACAAAAATCCCCTCTCGGGTCTGTCGAGTAATCCTAATTTGAGAAACTTCCTATTGTCTTATCTTAAAATTCCCAAAATTCTTTTTGATTTTTGTTTTAAAGTTTTTGCATTATTTTATTTTGTTTTATGTTTCATTTTGGAAAAAGAATGATAATTTAAAATATGCATAGTTATTAATATTATTTTTCATTTTGTTTTATTATTATTTATTATTATTATTTATTATTATTATTTATTATTATTATTAATTATATTTTTGTTTAAGTTTTTTGTTTTGAAATTAAAATTTATTTCATCATTTGTTGTTTTTTTATGTAAATAAGAACAATAAAAAGAAGAGCATAATGAGATAAATATGGGGGTGCCTCCCACGAGCGCTTTGTTTACCGTCTCGTAGCTTGACGCATTGGTGGGGTACGATCTTTTTAGAGGTGGGGGAGGGGTATGGAATTTAGCTTCCCTCCCAGTTGATCCCCCGCGTGGTAGAGTTTTAGTCGGTGACCGTTAACTTTTAAGTCGCCTTTTTCTGGGTGGGTTATAAGGACGGTCCCGTATGGCCAAACCTCTTTCACTTGAAAGGGGCCGGACCAACGAGATTTTATTTTCCCCGGAAAAAGACGAAGACGTGAATTATATAGGAGGACGAGATCGCCCGGCGCAAATGATTTTGGAAATTTAATTTTTCGGTCGTGGTAAAATTTAGAGCGTTCCTTATAAAATTTATTACTCTCGTAGGCGTTCGCACGCCATTCATCGAGTTCGTTTAATTGGAATTTCTGGTTTTCGATGGTTAAATTATGATCGAGATTTAAAAGTTTTAACGCCCAAAAGGCGCGGTGCTCTAATTCTACGGGCAAATGGCATGCCTTGCCTTAGACTAATCGATAAGGCGTACAACCGATTGCGGTCTTGTACGCCGTACGATATGCCCACAACGCGTTGTCTAATTTAATTGCCCAATCCTTCCTATTAGTGGAAATGGTTTTTCCTAAAATTCGCTTAATTTCTCGATTTACTACCTCCACTTGGCCGCTCGTTTGGGGGTGATAGGCGGTGGCGAGCTTATGCGTAACGCCATATTTGGTTAATGTTTTTGCAAACTGGGCGTTGCAAAAGTGCGTACCCCTATCACTAACTATCGCACGGGGCGTACCGAAGCGAGATAATAATTTTTTTAGGAATTTGACGACGACTCTCGCATCGTTGGTGGGAAGAGCTTGCGCTTCCGCCCACCTAGATACGTAGTCGACCGCCACTAAAATGTAGCGATTTGTATATGAAGGAGGTAGGGGGCCTATGAAATCTATGCCCCATAAATCGAAAATATCGCATTCTAAATAAAAATTTTGGGGGCATCTCGTCGCGACGAGAGATGTTAGCCGACCGTTGACAGCTATCGCATGCGCTCACAAAAGTGTGAGCATCTTTAAAGAGAGCGGGCCAATAAAAGCCCGCCTCCAGCGCCTTCTGCGCGGTCTGGTTGGCTTGATAATGCCCCCCGGCCGGCCCCTCGTGGCAGTGCCGCAATATTTGCGCACCCTCCTCGCTTGATACGCATCTTCGCATGACTTGGTCTGCGCAAACACGAAATTGGAAAGGGTCCTCCCAAAAGTAGTTTTTCAAATCAGAAAAGAATTTCTTCTTTTGTTGTTTTGAAAAGTCTTTTGGAAGCACCCGCGCAACTAAATAGTTGGCGTAGTCCGTGAACCAAGGTGTGGAAGAAGTTTTCAAATTATTTAAAGTTAAAAGACGCTCCTCGGGAAATCGATCATCGATTTTCGGTTCGACGAGCGCTTCCATGATCGGGCGCTCTAAATGAGAGAGGTGGTCGGCCGCTAAATTTTCGGCCCCCTTCTTATCCCGGATCTCTAAATCAAATTCTTGTAATAGGAGGATCCATCGAAGAAGGCGGGGCTTAGCATCTATTTTATCTAATAAATATTTAGGGCGGAGTGGTCGGTAAATACTATAATTTTTGAAAGCGTGACGTAGGGCCTAAACTTATCGATGGCGAAGACGACGGCAAGGAGTTCCTTTTCCGTGGTCGTGTAATTAGCCTGTGCGGCCGTGAGCGCGCGGGATGCGTAATAGATAGGATGAAAATATTTATTTACGCGTTGGCCTAATACGGCCCCTACCGCTATATCGCTCGCGTCGCACATAATCTCAAATGGAAGGGTCCAATCGGGCGCCACCAGAATGGGAGAATGGATAAGTTTTTCTTTTATAAGTTCAAATGCCTCTACGCACGCGTTATCAAAAATAAATGGAGATTCCTTCTCCAGGAGGTGGGTTAGCAGTTTTGTTATTTTAGAAAAATTTTGAATGAACCGCCTATAAAAACACGCGTGACCAAGAAAACTACGAACAAATTTTATATTTGAGGGCGCGGGAAGTTTTTCGATTATTTCGACCTTGGCCTTGTCGACCTCCATCCCTCTTGCGGAAATTTTGTGTCCGAGAACTAAGCCTTCTCGAACCATAAAATTACACTTCTCCCAGTTTAAAACCAGGTTCGTGTCTTCGCATCGTTGGAGGACTCGATCTAAATTTTTTAAACAATTTTGGAAGGAGCTTCCAAAGACCGAGAAGTCATCCATATAGACTTCCATAATATCCTCTACGAGCTCTCCAAAGATCGCCATCATACATCGTTGGAATGTAGCGGGCGCATTACAGAGGCCGAACGGCATCCTTCGGTATGCGAAGGTACTGAAGGGGCACGTAAAGGTAGTTTTCTCCTGGTCTTCGGGGGAGATAGGAATTTGTAAAAACCCCGAAAGACCATCGAGAAAACAATAATATGGATGACCCAAAAGTCGCTCCAGAATTTGATCGATAAACGGCAACGGAAAGTGGTCTTTTCGGGTGACATCATTTAATTTTCGGTAATCGATGCACACCCGCCAACCCGTAACAGTACGGGTTGGAATTAATTCGTTGTTTTGATTCGCCACTATCGTTAGACCGCCCTTTTTTGGCACGACATGAATGGGACTAACCCACGTGCTGTCGGATATAGGGTAGATAATCCCCGCATCCAGGAGTTTTATTACTTCTGCCTTAACGACATCTCGCATATTCGGGTTAAGTCATCGCTGAGGCTGGATGGTTTTGCGGGAATTATCTTCTAAGAAGATTTTGTGCGTGCAAAAAGAGGGATTTATCCCCCTAATATCTAAAATTTGCCATGCAATTGCATGGCGATGCGTGGACAAAACTTTAACTAATTCGGAGGTTTCCGAATCGGTTAAAGAATACGAAATAATAACCGGGAGTTTTAAATCCGCGGTGAGAAAAGCATATTTTAAATGGTCGGGGAGTGGCTTAAGCTCCAAGACCGGGGGTTCTTCGTAAGAAGTTGTAATTTTTAAACTTTTAGAATTAAAAGACTCGAAAGGCGAATCTGGCGGTAATTCGTCCAAAGGGGCGAGGTTCGCCAGATCCGGATCGTCTAATGTTAAAGCGAGTAATTCTGCAAGCGAAGAACACTCATCCTCGAACGTGGATTCTAAGTGAAAGCAGGAATCGTCGTTCGATAAAGAGTTTCGCATCGAAGGATTAATATGAAGGGTAACTTCGTCGTCCCCTACCCGTAGGAGGAGGCGACCGTTACTCACATCAATTAATGCTTGGGAGGTCGCGAGGAAAGGGCGACCGAGGATAATTGGTACCTCGGCGTCCTCCTCGATGTCGAGGATGACGAAGTCTACCGGGAAGATAAACTTGTCAACCTTGACCAGAACGTCCTCCACTACCCCGATATGATATTTTATCGAGCGATCCGCGAGTTGGATGCTCATTTTCGTTGGGGTGGGAACACCCAAATCTAGTTTTTTAAAGAGGGAGAAGGGCATTAAATTAATGCTCGCTCCCAGGTCCGCTAGGGCGTATTTTATTAATAAATTGCCAAAAAGGCACGGGATGGAAAACCTTCCCGGGTCATTTAGTTTTGGCGGCAATTTATTAAGTAGGACCGCCGAGCATTCCGCATTTAATGAAACATGCGAAATACCCTCGAGCTTCTTTTTATTAGAAAGGAGCTCCTTAAGGTATTTCGCATATTTCGGCATCTGAGAGAGTGCCTCGCAGAAGGGACGTTAATTTGAATTTGTTTTAATATTCGTAAAAATTTTTGATAATGTTCGTCCTCCTTCTCTTTATTAATTTTTGCGGGGTAAGGAATTTGCGGGCTCGAAACGCCCGGCGCTAATGTTTTTTCCTTATCTACTAAAATTGAAGATGAGGATGGAGGGGTCGGAGGCGAAACAGTTACCTGACGCTCAACCCGCAATGGGGAGTCGACCTCCCTGTCGCTGCGAAGGGTAATGGCGTGGGCATTTTCACTCGGGTTCTGCTCCGAGTTTCCTGGCAATGCTCCAAGTGGCCGCTCAGAGATCATTTTAGCGAGCTGTCCAACCTGCATTTCTAAATTTTTTAGCGATTCGGTTATATTCCGGATATTTGCCTCGTTGGACGCTATGTATTTTGTAAAAATCTCCTCGAGCGGAGTAGGTTTTGGAGGCGGAGGCAGAAAGCCCTGCTGAAATCCTTGGGGATATCCTTGCGGGATCGCAGGTGGAGGGCGTTCCGCGTTGTTAGGATTACTCCAGGAGAAGTTCGGGTGGCTCCTCCAACCCGGATTATAGTTATTACTATAAGGGTTGTTATTAGGATTGAAGGGCGCCCGCACTTGATTGCCAACGTACTCCACCGACTCCTCGATATTATTATTATTATTTAGATTATTATTATTATTATGAGTATTAAAATTATTATTACGATTATTAAAATTATTATTATTATTATTATTATTATTATTAGGATTATTAGCCCAAGCGGGAGTGGAGGAGGAAGCAGTCATCTCCGCCACTTGCTTACTTAGCTGCTCTACCTGCGAGGTTAAGTAGTAGTGGCATCCACTTCAAAAAGACCAGCCGATTTATTAGGACGCGACCTTGGCACATTCCACTGGTATGCGTTCATGGCCATTTATTCGTTTGAGCGGCCTCCGGGGTTTTGTTGTTTAACGTTCCCCCGGCGGCTGTGTCGATCATCTGTCTCGTTGAGAAATTCAAGACGTTATAGAACGTTTGTACCTGTAGCCAAGTTGGTAGCGCGTGATGAGGACACCTACGCAGGCATTCCTTAAATCACTCCCAAGTCTCGTAGAGAGACTCAGAATCGAATTGAATGAAGGAGGCTATATCCGTGCGTAATTTAGCAGTTTTTGACGGAGGAAAATATTTAGTTAGAAAATTCTCCGTCAATTCGACCCACGTGGTTATGGACCCTCTCGGAAGAGAAGTCAACCACGATTTAGCCTTTGTCCGCAGGGAAAAGGGAAATAAGCACAAGCGAATGGCGTCATCGCTGACGCCATTAATCTTGAAGGTGTCGCAAATTTCTAAAAAATTTGAAAGGTGTTGGTTTGGGTCCTCATCTGGCAAACCGTCGAACTGAATCGACTGTTGTACCATTTGAATTATGCTGGATTTGATTTCGAAATTATTATTAGCTACCGCGGGGCGGGTGACGCTCGATCCTGTATCCTCTAAATTTGGCCTAGCATAATAGGCCATGGTCCGCTATGGGGCCGCATTTAGATTAGGATCGCCCATCACGCCAATATGTATATCGCTGACGGATTCTTCGGGATTTATTTGTAGATTTTGATTACAAGATCAGCGGCGCTCGAGAAGCGTGCGCTCGATTTCGGGATCAAAAGGTAAATTTGGATTATCCGAAGATTCTCCTCGGGTTATACACTATTCTTTAAATAATTTTTTTTTGGAAGAAAGAGTTTTCTTTTTATAGATTTTTTTTATGTTTTTGTTTTGGAAATATTTTTACAAGGAAGAAAAAGAAGGAAAGAAAGAAAGAGGGGGAAAATATATTTTTTTGATTTTCTTTTCGTAAGTAGAAAATATCCCTATATATATATATTTTGGGTAATTTTTAAGGTTTTGTTTTGTTTGGTTTTATATGAACATATATATGTATGTTTGTAAATATATATACAAAAGGTTTATAATTGCAAAAGGTTTTAAATTTTGCAAATATGCGTTTATAAGAGGGAAAGTAAAAAAAAGAAAAGAGATATATCAATATTTTTTTTGAAGATTTAGGATTTTTCTTTTTCTTAAAGAGAGATTTTTTTTTCTTTAAATTTTTTTGTTTTGTCGGATAAGAGAAATATATATTAGAAAAAGAGTTGAAATATAAGATAAAATTAATAGTGTTTCCTATTTCAAAATAACGACACAAGTCCCCGGCAACGGCGCCAAAAACTTGATACGTTTAGAATTTAACTTTTTAGAAAAGCTCTTTCTTTCTTTAGACTTTAACCTTAGGAGGACGTTTTTCGAATAGTCCCGCGAGTAATTCTACTTCGAGGAATTACCCGTTATCCTATCGAAAGATAGAAGTAACGGCCTTTTCCTCTTTCGAAATATCGACGATTGCTCTTTGGCCGCGTCGACAAAAGCTAAGTAGAAAGGGTTTGAAAGGCTTATGTTGAAATGAAAGTTGAAAGCTTTGTGAATATGTTATGTTGTTGCAACAATTTTGTTTGAATATGTTATGTTGTTGCAACAATTTTGTAAATGATAGTTTCCTTTTTTAAAACCTCTTTTACCTTGAGCTAATTGCAACAACCAAAGGTTTGTTGCAACAATTTTCTAAGTGTTTTTAAAAGAGCTTTAAATTGCTTTTGAGAGAAAGCTTTTGGGTTTATATAATTATCCGGACTAAAATCAATAAAGGCAAGTGGACCTTATCGATAGTAGTATAGGATATTTCTTTTGAAATATCAAGGTCGTATTTTTCCAAGGTCGTATCGATTATTTCTACTTCTACAGAACGCACTATTATTAAATCGAAAAGAGATTTGAATTTATTTTTATAGCTTTGTAGAAAAACTAATGACGAAAATTAAGGTTGGCGTGCGTTTAATGATAATTGCGATAAAAAGCGAGAAAGCACGAAAACGTTAATTTAGAAAGTAGTTTTGCTTAGAATTTTTTAGAGTTTTATAAAGCGATAATGATAACTACGGCGATTTTAAGCGATTGAGCGGTTAGCGGAATTAGCAAAAAAAATTATATTAAAAACAAAAGACGCACTAATTGAAAACTCACGCACTCTACGGAATTAAAATGAAAGCGGTAAATTACAGAAATTAAAGAAATGCGATCCCTACCCAAATAGGTAGAGCGGAAATAAATGCGTGACGAGTCCTATCCAAATGGATAGGCGGGAAATAAATGCGTGACAAGTCCTATCCAAATGGATAGGCGGGAAATAAATGCGTGACGAGTCCTATCCAAATGGATAGGTGGGAAATAAATGCATGACGAGTCCTATCCAAATGGATAGGCGGGAAATAAATGCGTGACGGAAATGAAAGCTAAGCTATTGAATTACAAAAAAGGCGCAAAATTTATCCACCTACACACACACACCCTTGCATGAAATGGAATCTAAGTTAAAGAAAACAAAATCTATTCTCATACACACACACACACACACTTACTTTAATTGAAATCTAAGTTAAAGAAAACAAAATCTATTCTCATACACACACACACTTACTTATGAAATCAACTAAAATTAAAAGAAAGATACAAATAAGTAAAACTACTCTCATACACACACACACACAAATTAAAAAGGAAATCTAGTTAAAATAACAAAAATTACAAAAACTAAATTACAAAGAAAGAAAGAAGAAAAAAAGGAAGAACACACACACACTTTCCAACAAACAAGAGAAGAGAATTACAAAACAAGCTAACCTATTTTATTTCCATCAAAAATAAGGTTACAAAATAAGAGAGAGAAAGAGTGCAAAAATTACTTAAACACAAAAACTAGGAAAACAGCAAAAGTGGATCACAATCTCAAGAAAAGCTCTCAAAATTCTGAACCCCCACCCTCAGTCGAATCTGGCTATTTATAGGCAAAATTTTGGAATTACACGCCCTCGGACACGGGCGTGTCTGAGGGCGTGACACGGCTTGGGGTGCGAATAGTCAGAACAGCTGGATCCAGGCAGGCATCTGGAAGGTTTGAGTGGAATCCTCGGACGAACACGGGCGTGACCATGTACACGGCCTAGGTCACGGGCGTGACCTAGGTCAGTTGGCTGGAGCTTGAACTGGGCGTGACACCTGGCGTGTCCTTTGTTCTTCTGGAAGGAATTGTTGGGTCACGGGCGTGACCAAGTACACGGCATTGGTCACGAGCGTGACTTGATTCTTCTGGAAGGAATGAACCTTTAGTGACTTGAATCTGCGATGCACATCCAACACGGGCGTGATCATGTACACGGCCTCGGTCACGGGCGTGACCAAGGGCGTGTCTTGATGTTTGAACAGAGAGATGAAAATGTTAGGGATTAGTGAACACGCCCTTGGACACTGGCGTGTCCGAGGGCGTGTCTTAACAAAAAGACAGAAAGTTTATCAGATTAAAATAAAACTTAGTTAAAAGTCAAAATAATAAAAACAAACAATTTGTTTATTTAATTACATAGATTATTTATAACTCTAAGCAAAAATACACTAAAACTATACAGAAAAACACGTATAATTACTATTCATCAAACCACAATAAAAATTGTGTTTTCTGTGATTTGCTTTTAACTTTAATTAATCACTAAACAACTGCTAGTTGTAAGTAGATAATTTCAAAGGAACCTATTCACCCCCCTCTAGGTGAGTTAAATTACTACCAAGTAAACTATCCAGTGGTATCAAAGCTAGGTTGGTCAATAAGGACTTAACATTCTGACCTGATCCTACAAGGAGTAGTCTATTCTGAATCCAATGGCTGCCACTGGAGGTTAGAAGGAAATGGGATCCATGAAGTTGCCCATATACAGAAAGGAGACCTTTTGCATATGGAAGCAAAAGGGTAAGGTTATTTATGGAAGCCTCTGAACCTAGGATATACATCACTATAAAGGAGGTACCTTTGTCTTCATGAAAGCCTCCACTATAGATCCAACAAGGTAAGTGGACAAGACCTATGCTGAAATGACTAAGAATGAGATTGCACTTGCTACTATGGATAAGAGAGCACAACACATCATAGTAAATGCAATTGATGATTCCACCTTACAGAACTTGGTGCACTGCCAAACAACTAAGGAAATGTGGGATACACTTATAGTTTATATGGAAGGTACTGATGAAGTGAGGGATGATAGGAAATCCCTTCTTAACCAGGAATATGAAGCCTTCAGGAAATACAACCTGGAATGCAAAGCTGATTGCTATGATAGATTCTTCAGGGTGGTGAATGAGCTGAGGACCTATGGAAGGGTCTTCAGCCATTATGAGTTAAATGATAAATTACTAAGATCTCTAACTAGAGATTGGGATACAAAAATCTGTGCCATCAGGGAAGGGGCAAAGTTGGGTGAGACTCTTCCCCACACACTATTTGGGAAACTGCTCTGATATGAGATGCAGATGTCTGCAAGAAAGGAGGATGACACCTCTACCAGGTCTCATGCAAAGGAGAGATTTGTGGCTCTCAAAGCTGAAAGATTTAAGAAGAGCAAAGAAAGGATGCCTTCTCCACCAAGAAGGATTGCTGACTCAGAAAACTCTGAGCCTAGCACATCTGACAGCAATTCAACATATGAGAAATTTGCTGCATTCTCTAGGCACTTTAAGAAGTTGATGAGGAGGAAGCAGTGAAAGAACAAACCTTCTTCCTCCTCACATCCCAAGAAGGAACACAACAAATCAGGGAGGCTGCACCCCAAGGGTGATAGGTATGAATTTAAACCTATCAAACATGTTTCAAATAATGTTATATGTTATTGATGCAACAAACCTAGACATGTGATAGCTGACTGTCTAGTCAAGAGAAAAGAAAGAGGTGATAAGAAGCCTCATCACCACAAGGGAAGAAAAGGTGGAAAAATCCTTTTTGGCAAAGAAGGAGAAGAACTGGAGTCAATCTGAATCTTTATCTTCAGATTCTGAAGAAGAAGAGGAAGCATATATAGTGTTATTTGCAGCTGCTGAGGATGAAGATTATCCAGCTACTAAGATTGACATCGGGGCCCCTCTGTCACATTCAGACAGTGTCATTGAGGTGGATGAAGATGACAAAGAATGTTATGGCTTAATGGCCATATCAGATGATGAAGACAGTCAGGATCATCCTGATCAGGTATCAACTCTTTTCATTCCTTCTTTTGATTATGAGTCAATTCTAGAATCTAAAGCATGCTCATCTAATGATGAAAGTGGTTCAGAATCTGAGGTGCATGTCAATCAATTGATTGACAAGTATGGTGCGCTTTTGGAAGCTCTGAAAAGAGCAAGAAGTAAGCCAAGAGGCAAGCTTTAGAAATTGCTTCCCTTCAGCAGGCAAAGCCTAAATGCACTGGGTCAGATACCCAAATGGCTCAGATTAGTAGGGAAATTAGTCAGCTGAAGGGAATAACAATATTCCAATTAAGCACCATAAGCCAAAAGAACAAGGTCATTAAGGACCATGAGGAGAAGCTACTCAAAGAGGAAAGCTTAGTGGCTCAATTCTCTTAACCCAAATCTATACTGCCCATCATTGACACTTTCTCCTCCCAAACAAATAGGAGAGAGCTAGGTTTCAATAAAGTGGCAGTAGGTACTGAGAATGGAGAAAAGGGCCAGAATAAAGCTAAGCCTCATACCACCTTTCAAAAGGTGTTGCTTCCCTCTAACAGGTATGACCAAGACAACATGTATGGTCAATGAAAGAATGGAAGCTCCTATAGGTAGGAGAATAATCCTAACTATAGCAGGAGAAAAGGCATGGGGATGAGTGCTTTGAAAGCTCCCCATGAGGAAAATCAAATGGCCAATCCTGGACCATTTGTGTTTGGTACTTCAGCCCCCACATTCAAGGATAAGGAAGTTGTTTCCTCTAAATCCGATTTAGCAAAACACATGGCTGCTGTTAGGCCTATAATCAAGTCAAACAACACAGTATCTGTTGCCATAAACTCTTGCCTAGCTGCCAAGCTAAGACCAGCTGATTTCATTTAGATAAAGTCCACTAAGACAAACTATAGACAGTGAACAAGCCATGTAATTGCTAATAGGAATAGGAAGAATGTTGTTACCTTCTTCACTGAACATAAGCATTCTGATGCTCCTTCCACCTCAAGAAGTGTTCAAAAAAGAAGGTAGAACATCCATGAATGTTGGTGTTGTGGTAAAGTGGGACAATTTGCCATTGATTGTTGGCACCACACTAGTGTGCCTAATGCAAAGAGAAGCCTTCCTACAAAAGTTGCAGTGGGCGAGAGTATGTGTTTTTATGATAACAAGAGCCTAGGACCCAAAAACAATTGGGATCCTAAGGGAAAATAAATTACATTTTGCAGGAGAGTTCAAGTACTAGCCTAAGGGAAATATGGTACTTGGAAAGTGGGTGCTCAAGGCACATGACAGGAACTAGGAGTCTTATGCAGGATTACACTCCTGTGAAGAATGGACCTAAAATAATCTTTGGAGTTTCTGAAAGAGGAGTCACCAAAGAATATGGTATGAGTACAAATGACATAGTTTCAATAACAAGGGTAGCTTATGTTGAAGGGTTGCATCACAACCTTGTAAACACAAGTTAACTATGTGACTTGGGTTATGTCATTGAATTGCACAATGACAAGTGCTTGATCAAAAAGTCAATTGACTTAAAGGTCATTCTCTCATGCACTAGGAGTGGAAATGTTTATTGCTTAGACTTTATTTGCAATAATTCTTTATCTCCTGTATGTCTTGTAGCTAAAGAGAGTGAATCTCTTTGTGTTCAATGACACAAGAGACTTGCCGCATTAATTATAAGATAATGTATAGATTATTTTCTAAAAACCTTGTTAGCAATAGTCCAAAATTGAAATGTTTTAAAAGTGGTCCTTGTCATGCATGTCAAATGGGTAAGAAAACTAGGGCCACCTATAAAAGTATTGGCTCCAAAGACACTGAAAGATGTCTATATCTGTTGCATATGGTCTTGTTTGGTCCTTTGCCCATTCAGAGCCTAGGAGGGAAGTTGTATACTTTAGTGATGGTTGATGATCACTCAAAATATACATGAGTATTCTTCCTTAAGAAGAAATCTGACACTTTTGATATCTTTATTAACTATGTCAAGGCAATTCAGAATGAACTATAATGTGATGTGGTCAAAACAAGAACTGACCATGGTATAGAATTTCAATCTAGGGTCATGACAAAGTTTTGTCAAGAATTTGGTATCACCCAAGAGTTTTCTTCCCCAAGGACTCCACAAAAAAATGGTGTGGCTGAGAAGAGGAATAAGACCTTGATAGAAGTTGGGAGAACATTGCTTAGTAACTCCTCACTCCCAGAATACTTCTGGGCTGAGGTAATCAATTCTGCTTGTTATATTCTAAATAGAGCTTCCATCAATAATGTAACATCCCATTTCCTACTAGACCCTTTAACTTCAATTAGGGTAGGACATGTGGTGAGTGAGGTGAGTTTGAGCTAGGTAGTGACCTTAGGATACATTGAGTTGAGTGAACTCACATGTGGTCCACTATAGGAGGCAGGTCAGCCTAGGTCAAATTAACTCAAATTGAAGTTACACATGTAAATTAACCCCATCACCATGTCCCTAACCCTAAAGGAGGCATAATTGACCAAAAGCCCCATCATTTGGTCAACCAATTTAGCCAAGTTGACCAAAGTCAAATCTTGGTCAATATAGCCCAATTCAACTCAATAGGGTTCAATTCATACTCATATGACCAATCTACCACTAGATGGCAAACCTTTAAAGGAGTGATATGGACCCAAAAGCCCCATCATGGGGTCACCAATTGGTTCAATTTGACCAAAGTCAAACATAAGTCAACATAAGCCATTCCTTCCCTAATAGGTTCAATTGACCCTCAAAACATAAAATTGACTTCATTCATAGTCCTAGAACATCATGAGGGACGAAATTGACACAAAAGACCCATCATGGGATCATCAATTTGACCAAACTGGCCAAAGTCAACTTTTCCCCAATATTGGTCAAAATCACACATATTGGCCAAATTGGCCCAATTGGGGGCATCACCATGACCCAATTAACATTGGGTGGTGTCAAGGAACGCATGGTCAACACTTTGAACCAGTCAACCCACCCAATTGACCAAGTCAACATCAAAGTCAACCATGGTATATTTTAGGCTTAAGGTAAGAAATTAAGAGCCGAAATCAAAACCAATTGGGCTAAGGACTCAATCCAAGCACATCCAGTAGCTCAAGTGTTCAGTTACCAGCCATTTCCTTTGAAATTGGAGAGGAATGACATGCAAGGGGGTAGAATGGTGTTTTCCCCAAATTTTCATTGACAAGAGGAATTTGAGGAATGGAGGCCACTTGGCACTCCATTCCTCTGCCCAAAGCTATAAATGAGCTCCTCGGTGAATGCCTAGCTGAAATTGAGCTGAATTGATGCCATGTGGTGGCTGGGAGGAGCAAACAAGGCATGACCGAACCATGCCATAATGGGAGACACACTTAGAGCCATCCTCTCCCCCATTTGAACTCACCATCAGCTTCAGAGAGGTCTAAGGAGTCGAGCCAGCCCCTGAGATCAGTTCTTTTGGTGGAGAAATGAGAAGTGGATCTAGATCGCTAGAAACAGCCACCGCCATGCCGCCCTGATGGATTACTCGCTCTCAAGCCCCCCACACAGGTCCGTTTTTGCCCCTCTCCCTCTATGCTAGCATCTTGATCATCTTAGGAGAGAAATCGAGCTCAACTGAGCCTGATTCCATGTGAGAATATGGGAGATTTCCTGAGCTTTTGTTCTAGCTCAGGATCGCCGGAGAAGCCATCTCCGACGTCCGTGTCGCCGCCTGGCGGTAGCCACCGCCTCAACGGAGGTGGTGGAGGTGGTGACTGGCAGTGGTGAGCAGAGGGTGGCTGGGAAATGGGAGATCAAGGAACTCCATGCCAGACAATCAGAGCCCTTGGCTCAAGGAAGAAGACGACTTCCTAGCCATTGGATCTGGGAGATCTGCTAAACGCAAACCACATTAATACTATTTAATGATCTGTCACACTTATTTTAGTATAAAGAATAGTTATTTTAAGGCCCTTAGAAGCAGAATTAGCAAAACCCTTGAATATGAAAGTTGTAGAGTTTTGTCTTAAATTTAATTGGGCAATGATTTCATGTGATTTGGTGCACCAGAGCCCCCTGGGCACTAGTTTTGGTGTAGGGTGTACAAAGTGTGCATGCATGTGTATTTTGTGAATATCTTTGTAAATACATCATGCATTCATGTGAAATTTAAAACATAATTGAGTCATAGGGGAATACATCACCCATCCAAAAATTAGAATTTTTGAAGGAATTTTCTCTATAGTTTTGTGCATTATTCAATTAATAAAATAAATGAAATTTATGGAGTTGTGTAACTCCAATTGACCCCAAATTTGGGCGACATGTTAAATAAGTCATTACTAGACTCTATTTAAAATTTGGGAGCAATTGGACCTCTACATGTGAGATAATTCCACTTGCATGTCTTTGCCTAATATGTGTTATGGTGTGCATATAGCCAAAAAGGATACTTTGTGCATTTGGCATATATGGCTTGGTGTTAGCCTCTGATATTTTGGCCACACCCTTATTAGGACATAATAAATTACCTCAGTGGAAATTAGGATTTTTGGACCTTTATGCATTAGTGAAATGTTTATGATTAAAACCTTTTGGAAAATTTTGAAGCTCTGAGGAATCACTTGTAATACCAATTTGAACCTCTGGAAATTTTTGTAGAAATTTTCAGAGATTATTTCCTTAGGAAATTATCAAAATAGTCATATGTCACATTTTTGAATAACTGAAATTTAATTAAGGAAAAAGAGTGGGAATTTTTTGAAACTCTGAAAAGTCATTTGTAACTTAGTCATGAACCCCTAGAAATTTTGGTAGACTTTTTGGATGTCTTGAACATGGGAAAATTTATTATATTCAGTTTGTCACACTTTTGAATTCATGAAATTTTTATGGGTTATTTTTCCTGGAAAATTATGCAACTCTGGATAGGATGTTTTTAGGTCATTACAATACTATGATAATTTTCTCAGAATTTTTGGAAGACATAACTTAGTATGTGCTATGTAAAGTTACATTTTCACCCCTTTTATTTTATGTGGAAATTTTGATTGTAAATTCTCTGGAAAATAGTGGAAATTTAGAAATCATGTTATTTTGTCATTTATTACCTCTAGAAATTTTATTAGCAAGTTTGAAATTATTAACATGTTACTTCCTTTGTAATATGGAATATATCAAACGATTAATGAATTTTTAAAGGAGGTCAAATCAATTTGAATTTTAACAAAACTCAGGAGACTTCTTAATTTATCCATTATGAACCTATGGTATGAATTGGAGCTCAATTGGACATGATATATGATGGAGCAAATCATGTTCTCCAATCTATACTCGATTAATGCAAGTGTACCTATCGAAATATAACATAGGATATACAGAATATCAAGGTCGTATTAGACTCGGGGCTGTCGAGTACTTTTACTTCGGGAAAACAAAACATTATTTTATCGAATAATATTTTATTAGTGATAATTCATAATTAAAATTAAAATAAAGAAATAAAGAAAAGAAAACAAATCTTGATCAAAGCGCGCTTGGAATAAAAATCAAAAGAGATAAATTCTAATACGATCCTTGACCGTGGAGATTCTCGGACTATGAACGTACCTCTTTCGAGGACTACGCCCAACTAAGTTTAGGAAATATCAATTGAATTTCCATTCTATAATTGATAACCTAAGACTCGCTTTACGAGGTGAATCCCACTATTGGCTTTTACTCCAATCCGGAAGGGTAACGTCGTCCTCTTTTAAGGATTGTGTTATACTCTTTTTATCCTTGAGCGATCGATTCATACTCACGAGCTGGTTCGGCTAACTAGAGTATGAAAACAGATTTGAAGTCATACATAGACATATGAAATCAAGATAAATCAAGAATAAATCAAAGGATGATTGAAAATAATAAAGAGAATTCATTTCATCTAAAGCTCGTAATTTTCAAGATCTAAAATAAAATCTACTTGACATGAAAATAAAAGAGATGAAAGAAATAAGACAATAACATTTTATTAAAATAACTTTGAATTACAACAAAAGAGGGTACAAGAAATTGAAAGCTTTGCATGAATTGAAATCTAAAACTACTTTGCATAAAATGAAAATACATGAAATTGAAATCTAAGCTAAACATTAAGAAAATACAAGAAATGAAAGAAAAAGAAATTCTGCCCCAAAAGGGGGCAGAGGAGAGGAGTTTCAACCCAAGAAGGGTGGAAAAAGGGATGCCTTGAGATCTGGAAGAGCTGCCTTTTTACAGGCAAAAATTAGGGTTACACGCCCTTGGTCACGCCCGTGACCAAGGGCGTTCAATGGGTGTGATCGAAGCTGGAGCGGGAGAGGTGCCTTCTGGAGTTACGGTAGGCGTTACATGCATGTCACGTCCTTGGTCACGCCCGTGACCAAGGGCGTGTAATCTTTAAAATGCAGCTTGGCGGGAAGTCCACGGCGGGAGGGCACGTGATTCTGGTGGCAAAGGAGTTACACGCCCGTGTCATTGGAGCTACACAGGCGTGACATTGGCGAAGCATCCTCGGGGCGTGATCTGGGCATGATCTGCTGGCAGGGAGGTTACACAGGCGTGACATTGAAAGTCATGGGCGTGTACTTGGCAAAATCGCGTCATGGCTTTAGGACACGACCGGCTGAGCTGGAGGCAGGGTTCACGGGCGTGACAATGGAAAGTCACGGGCGTGACTTGGAAAGTCACGGGCGTGACATTGAAGTTCTTCTCAGGATGAGTCCAGGTTGGCGGCAACAGGTCTGGAATGAGTTTTATGTTGACACGCCCGTGGTCACGGGCGTGACTTAGGACATGTACTTGCATTTTTCGTCAAAAACTCCAGAAATCCTGAAAAACATAAAACAAACTTAAGTTAGTGAACAATTATAAATAGAAATAATTATTTAGTTAAAATAGACAAATTATTTATAAATTCAAATTATTATTAGCCTAAAAACTATAATAATATTAGGCAAAAATACTACTCATCAAATACCCCCACACTTAAGCTTTTGCTATTCCAGAGCAAAAGTATGATAGATATTCATAAGACATTAATAATATTTCTAATTAAACTAAAATTTTCTTGAATCAAAAGAAAGCTTAAAATAAAATTTAGGGACTTAAGAGATAAGTCCTAAATTATGAAAATAAGATAAAAAGAGAGAAATGTTTAGCCAAGAATTCTCAAATTATTTAACTAGCAGAGAAAATTGAGTATTTACGAATCAAAATTAGATTAGAATTATGAAATTTTTGGAGAACATTCGTACTATAATTTAGATAATAATTCAGATTCATGTCGCTCAATACATAAATGGGCACTTATTACCTTATAAAGATCATAATAATCATTCATCAGGGTGAAGTGTTCATGATGCATCACTAGGGTATAATTAGAGACATTTGAGAATCATTTAAGACCTACACCACTTAGAGTATGGGAGATCTTAAGTGTTGAACATCGTTCAAGAGAACGTTTGCTTAAAGGTAGAGTTGGAAACAATTCTTAAACATCTAAGTAATAAAGAGTAATAAGGAGAGTGGGTCTTTAGAAAGGGGTAGCCACCAATAAAAGTAATTGTCTTGGAAAGGGAGATTTGGGCTTCAGCCCATTGTATTCCCTAGTACCGCTGCGAGCCCTTCACCGGGTAGACCTCTGGGAGTCCAGGATTCACCCTGAACATCTAAGTATAACAATAATTAGACAAGCGTTGTCTAACTAAAGGAATAAGAGATATGGTAAACTTCATCCCGAGTTAAGGGATGGGAAGTTGTATATCAGGGCGGGTTAGTCTTGTGAGTTGGAGGCTCGGGAAGTTGTATATTAGGACGGGTTAGTCCTGCAAGCTGGAGGCTCAGGTAGTGATGACTTGCATGTGCATATAAACAAATTAGTGGCGGGTCTTTGGTACTAGACCAGTCGTCACACCGATGGAAGTACGTTGACTTAGGCAGGTGTGAGGGTTTGAGGGGCCAGTAGGTTGTTTATACTGCGGTCTGGAGGGCAATCCCCAAAGACGCACACCCGACCTTAAAGACTGGTGGGTTCCAGCAAAGAGTACACAGACTCTAGAGTGCACCTAGGATGTGTATAGAGGCGTATGAAGTGTCTAGACCTGGTTGTGTGTATACTTGCCTAGGAAGCAGAGGCACCTGCTCCACTGCTTCCGTAGCTACAACGGTAGTACCAGAGAGTGAAGCTAGCTCCAGAAATTGGGAACGAAAGGTCTGTGATCACAGAGTAGTGTGGGTGAGTTGCACTTGTATGAATCATATCATAGCATGCATATCATAATATACATAAATTTTAGAACATCAAATTATATATCCTTATCATATAAATTAGGATGGGCTCTTTTATATGAGAGGTTATTTTTATAGAAATCTTAGCGTATAAGTTTGTACAGGCATTCATATAAGTTAAGATACTCATGCGATGATAGTTTACTTGTACTCGTTACTTTCCTTTTGCCACACTGTTGTAATTAGTTACTTCTTATACTGCTTTATTACTGCTTACTTATTTATACTGCTAGCATAGATCTACAATTTTATATATACTTGCTAGTGTAGATCCCCTTGTCACCTGCTTGTTGTTATTATTATATTTAATGTCTTTATGAAAGCGGTCAGTTGTGACCATAGGAGCCTGAGAGGATGGAGCACCAGCATGACCAGCCGGACATGGTGACAGGACCTAAGGTGCAGATTCCCCGCGTTACATCCACTACGAGATAGGTGTTTGATGATGTGTTACTTAGCTTCCGCATAGAGATTTGAGAGAGAGAGAGAGTTTTAAATTATCATTTCATTGGATATGTATCTGGCATAATCCCTTACTCTCTTTCATTTATTGTACTCCTTGATAGACTTGTATACGTTTGGTTATATATATCGATGTGTGTGATTGTGGAATTATTTACTTGTTTTCTTCTTATCTCATGTTGGCCTGGTTGATCGTTCTTGCCAGCAGGATCAGCGTCTTGCGGAGGCGGCTAACTCGTGTGTTAGCGTCACCGTAAGGTGGCGGTTATGTGCATAAGATCCAGGAACTATCCTGGTGTGGGAGAGGGATCTAATAAATAAGGCCCTTGGAAAAGCCCCCTATGAGATTCTGAAAAGCAAACAACCAACAATTTCATATTTTAGAATCTTTGGTTGCAAATGTTATATTTTAAATAATGGAAAATCCCAACTAACAAAGTTTGCTGAAAAATACAATGTTGGTGTTCTTGTTGGATATAACTCACATAGTAGAGCCTATAGTGTATTCAACAAGAAGACTCATGTTGTTGAGGAGTCTATGCATGTTGTCTTTGACGAGACAAGCCTACTTTATAAGGGCTGGTCCAGTTCTCCTATTTTGGCAGGAAATGATAAGAAGATGCAAGAGATGTCTATCCAAGACATACCCAGCACCAACAGAATCAATTTAGAGGCTGATGTACCTGAAGATGAAGATCAACAGGCTGCTGAAGAACCTGTTACTCTAGAAGAAGAGCTGCAGAATGATGATAGATTGTCTACAGCAACCAGGCATCTAAGGTATCATCCAAGCAACCTGATAAATTGAGATGAGAACCAAAGGGTGATCACCAAAAGCAGGGCTCACAATGAAGCTCTATTCCTGAGCTTTCTATCTCAGATTGAGTCCAAGAAGTTTGAGGAAGCTAATCAAGATACCTTCTGGATTCAAGCAATGCAAGAAGAGCTACTACAATTCAAAAGGTGCAAAGTATGGAAGTTGGTGCCAAAACCCAAGGTCACTACATAATTGACACCAAATGGATATACAGAAACAAACTAGATCAGAATGACATCATCATCAAGAATAAGGCTAGACTGGTAGCCAAGGGATATATGCAAGAAGAAGGTATAGACTTTGACCAAACCTTTGCCCCAGTTGTAAGGTTAGAGACAATTAGATTATTCCTTGCATATGCTTCCCACAAGGGGTTCAAGGTATACCAGATGGATGTCAAGTCAGCCTTTCTAAATGGAGATGTGATAGAGGAGATATATGTGGAACAACCATCAGGTTTTGTACATCCAACTCTTAGCTCCCATGTTTATTTTCTTAGGAAAACTTTATATGGTCTAAAGAAAGCCCCTAGGGCCTGGTATGAGACCTTGTCTAGCTTTCTCATCAAGAACAAATTCTTGAGTGGAAAGATAGATAGAACATTGTTTCTTAGGGAAATAAAGGGGAAGTGTCTCCTAGTCCAAATTTATGTTGATGTCATAATTTTTGGGTCTACTGATGACAACCTTTGCAAAAGGTTTTCCCATCTTATGCACGGGGAGTTTGAGATGAGCAGTATGAGAGAGCTTCAGTACTTTTTAGGCCTCTAAGTAAAACAGTCTGATGAAGGGATATTCATCTCTCAGACCAAGTACACTAGGGAGCATATCAAGAAGTTTGGGATGGAATCTGCTTTCACCATGAAAACTCTCATGGGGTCAAATATTTCTCTGGACAAGGATGAGAAGGGAAAACCCTTTGATGAATCCATGTACAAGTGTATAATTGGATCCCTATTGTATCTGACTGCTAGTAGAACATACATTATGTATGCAACATGTATGCAACATTGTGCTAGATATCAAACATGTCTTAAGGAATCTCACTACTCAGCTACAAAGAGGATTTTGAGATACCTTAAAGGCAGCCAACATCTTGGCCTTTGGTACCCTAAGAACAATGATTTTGAACTAACAAGCTTTTCAGATGCTGATTTTGCAGGATGCAAAGAATATACGAAAAGTATAAATGGAACTTGTCAATTCCTAGGCAGGAGGTTGATCTCTTGGAGTAGTAAGAAACAGACTAGTACGACAATATCCATAGCTAAGTCTGAGTACATTGCTGCAAGGAGCTGCTGTGCACACTAAATATAGATATAGCACCAGCTAGAGGACTACAACCTCAAGGTAAGTAACTCTTCACTATTTTGTGACTCATCCAGTGCTATTTCTATTGATAAGAATCCTGTCTTTCATAGCAGGACTAAGCATATATAAATAAGGTATCACTTTGTTAGAGAACATGTAGAATGTAAAGATATCTGCCTTGAACATGTCCCCACTGACAATCAAGTTGCAGATATATTTACAAAGCCATTGGATGAGGCTAAGTTTAATGTATTCAAAATTGAGTTAGGAATGTGGAATTTAGAATAGGCTTCAACATTTCATATTGTCTATCATGCTTGATATTTTATTCCTAAGCTTTGATAGAAGTTGGTAATGCTTCAAAACACTTAGTGACATGATTAGGGAGACAGATAATCCTAATTAAAAGGGTTCACTGCTAGGCAGTGAGCTCAGCTGAGAAAGTCTCAGTTGAACTGCTGAGACAGCTAAGTCGTCTCAACGGTTAAGTTTACCTTGTCCCAGCGGTCAAGCTCTCCGTCTCAGCGAATCCACTGAGATGGGTTTGCTTAATTAAAACATCTAATTATTTAGTCTAATCAACATCACTCTTTAAGAACAACTTGTAATACACCTATAAATAGTGCTATGCTGATTAAATCACTTTTCACACACCAAACCCTACATATCCATCGAGACGACCTTTCCTTTCCCCCGCCCCCAACTCAGCGACACATTTTCTTCAAGGATGGCGCCAAAGATTTCAAAGGATCTTATGTAAGATTATGAGATAATTAGAAATGGTTTTCAACATGCTCAACCTGAGATTAAATAAGTGATTCAACTTCTGGAAGGACAAGGATTGGAATATCTACTGTCAGAGCCCACATTGATTCTTAGAACTGAAGTTCTGGAATTGTATAGCAATGCATGATTATCAGCTTCCAAGTCCACTTTAAAGTCCAAAATTGGAAGCTTGAATATTAAGATTTCTCCAAGGAAGCTGGAGAAAGCATTTCAAATGCCCTCATGCAGTAATGATGAGGAAGACTTTGTCTCTGAAAAGGACAAAGAGAAAGCCGTAAAATGGTCTGAATACAGTGATGTCAAGACTGTCTCACTAAAGAGGAAACATTTTAATCAATAAGGGAACCTACTATCAGACATAGTAGGTAAAGCAATAATTTGCAAACCTGGGTCTCCTGATACAATTTCAAAGTATATGTTTGAGCTGATGATAAGAGTGGTCTTGAAGAAAAATACCTCATGGGCTGTTGTGGTCTACCAAAGGATTAAAGAATGTCTGCAGGCTCTTAACATGGGTAAAATTCTTTTTCTCTACCTTCTGAACCCAGATCAATTTGATAGCTAAAAAGGATCAAAACTTCACTATCTTAAAAGAATGGACATTAGAACACTGGATATGTTCTCAAGGGTGCCCCCAATGAGTTTGCACTCCGAGGTAAAGGAGAAGAAAAGAAAGTTAGTCAAAGAACAATAGAATACTAAAATGGTATGTGTTGAATCCAAAATTCTCCCCAAGTCCTTGACGCTCGATCCCGGAGGAAGGAGAGGGGGTAATGGTCGAGCAGCTGGTTACTTGAGTCGCAAATGAAGAGCTGAGTGAGAGAGAAGAAGAGAGGGCCGCTAGCTTGCGGCGAGGCCAGACTTCGCCCGCCGCGGCATATGCCACTCCTACGGCGGGCTTTCCCTTTATTTATGAACTTGTATTACAACTTGCTGTAGAGAAGTTAGAAAAATATTGATTACAAGAGCTAATGAGCTAGAAAGAGCCCGACTAGGGAGTTCAGGTCGCTTGAGCTGCTAGATCTTCTGAGAATGTTGATAGTCCGCTGCCCGAGCTGTCAAATCAACTACCCAAGAGTATTGAAGGTGTCAAGCTGTTGTTAGGAGGCTAACCAGACCAGGCTGAGTGAAGTCGCACTGTCGTCTGGCGACATCAATGTCGTCGGACGACAGCCGGCCTAAAGTTGAGGCTGGTCAGGCCGCCCCCAGCCTTATGAGCGGTCTTCACCTTGGAGTTGCTGGAGAAGTTGTGGGCTAACTGCCCGGGCTTAGGCAGAGATCGCCGGAGATGCTAAACCGAGCTGTCGTCTGGCGACTTCAATGTCGTCAGACGACAGCCGGCGAAAAGTTGAGGCCACCAAGGATGCCGCCCGCCTCCTTGACCGCCGCCTACTTCCTTGACCAGCAAATTCTGAATGGACTCCAGACCGCGTTTGGAGGTAGAAGGAGACCTGTGCGAGCTTCTCTTTGAGGTCGCTGAGGGACGAAGGAGAACGGTCGACCAGACTAGGGGCTAAGACCGCCAGAGATGCTGAGAGCTGATCGCACGGTGTGTGCGGTTAACTCAAGTCAGTCTGTCAGGACTTCGTCTTCCCCTTCGTCCTCATGCCGTCCCCCACTGTTCATTTCCATGGGTCCTATTTATAGGCCCATGGTCAGTGTCGTCACCGTCGGTGAGCCCGTTGCCGGTGATCTACCCGCGCGGTCTGAGGGTTGGAGGTCGCCACCTTGCCGACTAAAAGGATAGAGGTCGCCTTGCTGGAGACCAGAGAATGCGTGACCGCTGCACCTGGCGGTTAGAAAGAATGGAGATAGGCACTTACCTGGGGTGGTTTGGAGGAAGTCATTGCTTCTCCTGCTGACCGCCGACCAGGCGATTAGCTGGAGGTCGCTGTTGGTATTGAGGAGTCCACTTTCCTGGTTAGAAGGTGACCGCCGAGCTGGCAGTTTAGACGGAGGAGGCCTCGGTCTCGACGGCTTAGATGGAGGAGGCCGCCCGTCACGGCGGCTTAGATGGAGGAGGCCACGGTCTCGACGGCTTAGATGGAGGAGGTCGCGGTCTCGACGGCTTAGATGGAAGAGGTCGCGGTCTCGACGGCTTAGATGGAGGAGGCCGCCCATCACGTCGGCTTAGATGGAGGAGGTCGCGGTCTCGACGGCTTATATGGAGGAGGCCGCGGTCTTGACGGCTTAGATGGAGGAGGTCACGGTCTCGATGGATTAGATGGTGGAGGTCGCGGTCAGGACAAGGATGAGACCGCCTGCTCTTTTGATGAAGGCCGCCATCTTTGCCGTTGAAGGCCGCCGGCGGTTAGAAATAGGAGTCCGCCGGCTGTTGGCAAGAAGGAGGGATGTTGTCTGATGATATCGAAGTCGTCGGACGACAGCTGGCCAAATGCCGAGATCGGGAAGATGAAGACCGTCGGCTTGGTTGGAGGCCGCCGGTAGTTGGGAGGAAGGAGACCGCCGGTTTGGTGCCACTTTGGGTGCGAAATGGCCGTTGCGTGAGGTCGAATCCTTCCCGGGTACATAATCTGCCAAAATGTAGCAAAGAAGGCCACCCAGGTGAGGATCACCGATTTCCGGGTCAACATAATCCCCGCACTTTTTCAAGTTTTTAAGAAACTTCCAAAAAGTAGGTACCGACCCACGAAAATCGTGATCCGCCACTAGTAAATTGGCAAAAGAGTGGGAAAGAGAGAGAGGGAACAAGTACCTGATGCCTCTCCACAAAGGAAATGGTGAATGCTTATTCCTTCTCCTACAAGGGAGAAGAGTCATAGAAAACATAGCTCACAAGTACCTGAAGGGAACTTGCGAGCATCAGCCCATTTTAATCTCTGAGGCGGATTAGTAAGCATTTGCTAGTCTATGTGGAGAATTCGACAAGTAAAGAAAAAACGTAGCGCGAGTGTCCGAACAGAATTTGCGAATACCTGCTAATCTTTACCAAAGAGAACTTAAAGCAGATACTAAAGAAATTTATGACGTGAATACCTGAGGAAAGCTCACGATTACTTGCTAATCTCTGTAAAAGAAAACTCAAAGTAGGTGTTAAAGAATTTAACGCGAGTACCTGAAGAGAACTCGCGATTCCTTGCTAATCTCTGCAAAAGAGAACTCAAAGCAGGTATTAAAGAATTTAACGCGAGTACCTGAAGAGAACTCGCGATTGCCTACTAATCTCTGCAAAAGAGAACTCAGAGCAGGTATTAAAGAATTTAACGCGAGTACCTGAAGAGAACCCGCGATTGCCTGCTAACCTCTGTAAAAGAAAACTCAAAGTAGGTGTTAAAGAATTTAACGCGAGTACCTGAAGAGAACTCGCGATTACCTGCTAATCTCCGCAAAAGAGAACTCAAAGCAGGTATTAAAGAATTTAACGCGAGTACTTGAAGAAAACTCGCGATTACCTGCTAATCTCTGCAAAAGAGAACTCAAAGTAGGTATTAAAGAATTTAACACGAGTACCTGAAGAGTACTCACGATCACCTGCTAATCTCTGCAAAAGAGAACTCAAAGCAGGTATTAAGGAATTTAACGCGAGTGCCTGAAGAGAACTCGCGATTACCTGCTAATCTCTGCAAAAGAGAACTCAAAGCAGGTATTAAAGAATTTAATGCGAGTACCTGAAGAGAACTTGCGATTACCTGCTAATCTCTGCAAAAGAGAACTCAAAGCAGGTATTAAAGAATTTAACGTGAGTACCTGAAGAGAACTCGCGATCACCTGCTAATCTCTGCAAAAGAGAACTCAAAGCTGGTATTAAAGAATTAAACGCGAGTACCTGAAGAGAACTCGCGATTACCTGCTAATCTCTCTGCAAAAGAGAACTCAAAGCAGGTATTAAAGAATTTAACGCGAGTACCTGAAGAGAACTTGTGATCACCTGCTAATCTCTGCAAAAGAGAACTCAAAGCAGGTATAAATGAATATAACGCGAGTACCTCAAGAAAACTCGCGATCACCTGCTAATCTCTGCAAAAGAGAACTCAAAGCAGGTATAAATGAATATAACGCGAGTACCTGAAGAAAACTCGCGATCACCTGCTAGTCTCTGCAAAAGAAAACTCAAAGCAGGTATAAATGAATATAACGCGAGTACCTGAAGAAAACTCGCGATCACCTACTAATCTCGGCAAAAGAGAACTCAAAGCAGGTATAAATGAATATAACGCGAGCACCTGAAGAAAACTCGCGATCACCTGCTAGTCTCTACAAAAGAGAACTCAAAGCAAGTATAAATGAATATAATGCGAGTACCTGAAGAAAACTCGCGATCACCTGCTAATCTCTGCAAAAGAGAACTCAAAGCAGGCATAAATGAATATAACGCGAGTACCTGAAGAAAGCTCGCGATCACCTGCTAGTCTCTGCAAAAGAGAACTCAAAGCAGGTATAAATGAATATAACGCGAGTACCTGAAGAAAACTCGCGATCACCTGCTAATCTCTGCAAGGGATATATATAAAGAGCAGGCACTCATATAAACATTCATAGAAGAGAATTTTTTGGGTGCCGCGACACAATATGGTGATATTCACCTCATTTGTAAGCAAAAAGCTATCATAGCATCTGTATCATATGTAAAAGAAGTAGTAATGCTCAATCAGAGCGACCACTACAATGTGGATATAAATATGAAACTGTAATGGGGCGACCATCAAAAGCTGGGTTCGATTGCTTTTAAAGATTTTGGCGACCATCAAGGGATGGGTTTGATTGCCTTTAAAGATTTGGGCGACCGTCGAAAGATGGGTTTGATTGCCCTTAAAGATTTTGGCGACCATCAAGGGATGGGTTTGATTGCCTTTACAGATTTGGGCTACCATCGAAAGATGGGTTTGATTGCCTTTAATGATTTTGGCTACCATCAAGGGATGGGTTTGATTACCTTTAAAGATTTTGGCGACCATCGAAAGATGGGTTTGATTGCCTCAACATTCACAAGCCATATTTAACCATGTACGCATTTGAAGGAAAGAGATAATGCAAACATAACTGAAAGAGCTTTAAGACGAGCTTTAAGACAAACCTTTCTGCTGTAAATGGTAGAACCAATCCAGAACTTGACCGTCAAAGGTCATGATGAGAAGTTTACACTTGATACCATCTGATAGAGTTCTTAGTGAAGTAGCTTCCTCAAAGGTTTGTAGATGAAAAATCGGATTACTCATTCCAGAATAGACTGGTTGGCGAGGCTCTTTGAAATCATTTGGGACTACTTCCCAACGAAATTTGTAAGACAATGGGGAAGGTTCTTGTTCTTCACCTGCAGGAACTATTAGTCTATCAACTAGGTATGGGGGATTCACCCATACTAACCTTGTGAGACTCATGATGAGGTATTGAGAGTCCTGTCGCTTCAGGTTGTATCAAATGTTCTAGATGATGGCTTATATGGAGGAGGCTGCCCATCACGGCGGCTTAGATGGAGGAGGCCACGATCTCGACGGCTTAGATGGAGGAGGCTGCGGTCTCGACGGCTTAGATGGAGGAGGTCGCAGTCTCGACGGCTTAGATGGAGGAGGCCGCCCGTCACGGCGGCTTAGATGGAGGAGGCCACGGTCTCGACGGCTTAGATGGAGGAGGTCGCGATCTCGACGGCTTAGATGGATGAGGTCGCGGTCTCGACGGCTTAGATGGAGGAGGTCGCGGTCAGGACAAGGATGAGACCGCCGGATATTTTGATGAAGGCCGCCATCTTTGCCGTTGAAGGACGCCGGTGGTTAGAAGTAGGACTCCGCCGGCTATTGGGAAGAAGGAGGGATGTCGTCTGATGATATCAAAGTCGTCGGATGACAGCTGGCCAAATGCCGAGTCGGGAAGATGAAGACCGACGGCTTGGTTGGAGGCCGCCGGTAGTTGGGAGGAAGGAGACTGCCTGTTTGGTGCCACTTTGGGTGCGAAATGGCCTTTGCGTGAGGTCGAATCCTTCCCGGGTACATAATCTGCAAAAAATGTAGCGAAGAAGGCCACCCAGGTGAGGATCCCTGATTTATGGGTCAACAGTATGCTCTGATACAGATTTAGATACAACAGAGAATGTCCCAGCTGATGATGATCAAGGATCTAACTGCAATCAAGACAAAGAAGTTCATGAAGAGCATGACAATGAGAAAATTGAGGATGTTGCTGCTGCTGAAGAGAAATCTGATGGCAATGAAGGAGATCATACTGAAGATCAAAGTGATGCTCCTAATCTTCTAGAAGTCCAAGCTGATATCAATGCACACAATGTTCCTGCTGATTCTACAAGAAATGATGAGGAGCAATCAGACTCTCCTGGTGATTTGCAAAGTAAGTTTGACATAATTTTTTTAATCTAGAAAGAAGGATAAGTCTAATTCCTGATAACTCCCCAGATTTCCTGGATTCAACTAATCCATAAAGGATGGATGCTCTATCTAAGGGGTGCAGCAGAAGAGCTTATCAGATACTGAAGATGTCAACAATGACATTGATGATGGAATCAATGCTGATCATATAGATCATTCTGCAGAGGCTGATAATAAGAATGATAAGGCTGAGGGGGAGCATATCCCTTCTCTGGATGAGACAGCTTCATCCACCCCTGCAAAGGAGCCATCCACTCTAAATTAGTGTGATAATCAAGGCCTAAAAGAGACAAGTGTACCCCCAGTTGCAGCTGAACAACAACACTCCACAATTGCTGAAGTGCAACCCTCCACCTCCACAACCTCCAATGAACTTATACCAAGTTTTATCAGTACACTTATTAATGGTCATATGACCTCAATAAAGGAATGTATTGATAAGTCTATTTCTTCAATCAAGAGTGAAGGTGATGTCTGAAATACAAGTCATAAAGGAAGAAACTTCCTTCCTCAATAAACAAATGACCAAATGGTTTGATCTTGCTGAAAAGTCAGTAGCAGCTCATAATACTATTCTAAGATCAATGGACAAAAGTCTGCAACTCTCAGAGAAAGACATGAGCTATGTCAAGAATTATGTGAGCAAAACTGATGAGGTAATAGAGAAGACCTCAAACCATATTGAAGAGTATGTGTGGTCTACAGTAACCACAATGATAGGAGAGGCTGAAAAGATGAAGGATGAACTGAAACCTGATTTAGAAAATGCCTTCCAAACTCTATCTGGGTCTGTAGCTGCTCCATCCCAAAGTATAGAACATAAAGTATTTGAAAAAGCCAGAAAGGGGGAGGAGACCAATGCTGAGACAAACTCTGAGCTGACCCTCAAGGTTCTGCAAGGAACTAGGATTGCACTGAACCCACCTCTACTAGGTAGTCTGAGAAAGGAGGATTTTGACTTTCAGGCTGAAGCCAAAATTGCTGAAGATGCTCAGCTAGCAGCAAGAAGCAAGAGAGAAGGTGTATTACTTGCTGAAAAATTCATGGCCAAGAACAAAAGTAAGCAGGCTAAAGACTCTAACTATGAGCATTGGAGTGATGACTCCGAAAGCATAATTCTGAATGCTTGGCTGCACCATGGTCAGATCTGTCAAAACATTGATAGAATATATCCTGCAGAGGAATGGATCAAGCACCTAGAAAGGTACTCCCCAAGGGAAAGTGTCTTCAAAGAGAATATAGTAAGAAAGAGCAACCCAAAGTGAATGCCTTCTAAATACATTCCCAAACCATTCCTTTATTTCATGAGGCAAGAGAACAAGAGGAAGATAGCTGAGATGAAAGCTACTGTTCCAAAATAGGAGGTTGTTGATGAAGGTGCTAAGTGCTCAAGTGCTGCAAAGAAAAGAAAAACATAAACTCTTGTATTTAGATCTTCATTTGAATCAAATGTGAACTGAAAGATGTATTGATATTTCATCATTAATGAAATTGATTCTTATGTTGAAATAAAAGCTTGTGTTAATAGGCCAATCATAGTCAAGCTTAATATTTGTTTTGTATTAATGCTTTATAACTTCTGTGGTGCATATATTGTGTTAACAATGTAATTATTATGTTGTCATGACTGTTAATTCATAATGTGTCATGATATCTACCATGGTACCTATATTTTGTTAACAATGTCATTATTATGTTGTCATGACAGTTAATTCATAATGTGTCATGATAGCTACTATGGTGCCTATATTCTGTTAACATTGTTATTGTTATGTTGTCATGACCTCTAATTCTGATATTTCATAATTTGTCATGATATGGTTATTGTATCTTAGCATTGGTGTATGTTCTGCCTTCTTCAAATAGGGGGAGATTGTTGGGAATATTGCCCTAAATGTTCCCTAGATTTGAAGAGGCGTCACACTCAATGCTAAGTACATATTGTATTTGATAAGCCCTCTTTTACATCATGTCTATGCAGGGTTAGGTCATTCCAAACAATGGAATTATTCTTTGATTGTACTGTCTAATCAACTGAGACAACTGCCAGGTCTCAGCTGAACCGCTGAGACGCAGCCTGAGCCGCTGAGAAGGAGTCTGTCTTAGCTGAGCTGCATTTAGACAAAAACTGCTGAGAAGACTATCTGTCTCAGCGGATCCGCTGAGACGCAGACTGATTCTGCCGCTGAGACTGGAGCTTGTCTCAGCCCATTTGCTGAGACAGATTCATATTTGAATAAAAGCCTGACGGGATCTTCTTTTGGCGTAAGTGGATGGAAAGCAAGGATAATGTTTTCTATTTATGTCCATGCTATGACAGGGCACTCTTCAGAGCCATTGCAGAATGGAGGAGGTATAAAATAAGATGTTAGGTCATTGTGGAAGGTGTGGAAAATATCTGAAAGAGTAGCTACTGTGCTATTGAAGAAAAATGGCTTCCACAAGATATCTCAATCTGCCTCCGGCCTATAAGCAGATTACTGAGATAAGTTATTTCTTGCTGATTCAATCCAGAAGAACAAGTGGATCTTCTTTCATCTACTGAAGAAGATGATCAGAAGGAACAAGGCTTGAAGCTACTACCATTCAGCCCTATTTCAAGACAGCATCTGCTATGCTTCAACAACAGAAGATCTAAGTTGAAGGTTTTATACATTCTGTCCCCTGTTGTAAACGCAAATAATATCAACCATGTAAGAACTTATTAGTTCTGAGTGTGTACGGACTTGTTCCTGAGTGAGTTGGGCTTTGTGCCTGAGTGTGTAAGGCTTTGTGCCTGAGGTTGTAGAGTTGCACTCCCAACTTGAGTTGTAGGATTTCTGAGAAGATCTGAGGTAGGGCTTCTTGATAGGCCTGAGGTAGGAAATTAGGAGGATTTCTGAGTTGTAGGAGTTTGAGTACTCTGAGTGATAGGGCTGTGAGCCTGAGGTAGGGGTTTTGAGGAAACCTAAGAGATCCTATGGGATCTGAGTTGTAAGCTCTTGGAGCTGAGTTTTAGAGGAGGTTGCCTTGTCTAATACACTGTTAGAAAGGTGTAGAGGGAAAGTGGACTACACATAGACACACTATCTTGGGGAACCACTATAAACAGCTGTGTGTTTTCTGTGATTTGCTTTTAACTTTAATTAATCACTAAACAAGTGCTAACTGTAAGTAGATAATTTTAAAGTAACCTATTCACCCCCCCCCCCCCCCCCCCTCTAGGTGAGCTAGACTACTAATAAGTAAATTATCATTGTCGACGCATCCGTTGAGTTGAAGACTTGGACTTGAACTTCATCTGCTGCGTCAAATTGAAGTCAAAGTTGCATCAACTTCTAAGATGGCTTCTGAAAGTAACCTCTAATAGAAGTTGAAAGGAGGTTTAAATCTTAGATTTACTCTAGAGGGGGTGAATAGAGTATTAAAAAGTTTTTCACTTACTTTTATAGCGGAGTTAAAATAGTGATATATATGTGTACTGAGTGAGTTATAAAAACAAAAGACAAAGAGATCACACAACACAGTACAGAAAAATAAACACAAACACAGAAGACACAAGGATCTATAGTAGTTCCCCAATCAACCTGGGTACATCTACTCATCTACCACCCTTAGTAGGAATCCACTAGGTTTTTGATCAGGTTCCCTATCACCAATGGGTTTTTGATCAGGTGCCCAAACACCAACCACAGGTTTTTGATCAGGTGCCCTGCCACTAACCAATCAAAGGTTTTTGATCAGGTGCCCTGCCACCAAAGGGTTAACTTTTGAAAGGAGTTAGAACCCTGTACAAGATGGGATAAAGTGGGTTTATGAAGTTCTTCTCTGTCAACAAGCTGAGAGAAGACTAGTGGATTATGTTGTTGTAAAGCTCCCCCTGTCTGATAGAAATGGTTGACAGTTGAGGATGGAGCTTTCACTTGAATGAAACAAATCTTCTTTGATAGCTGATGAATCTGAGAGACAATGTTTCTCAGATTTGTTGTTGCTCTTGAAGATTAGAACTTGCAGCTGAAAACTGAGAGAATGATCTTGTTGATGTTCTCAGAGAATGAAATTGTTGTTGTAGAAGATGAAGATCTGAAAACTCTTTTCTTTCTGTATTTCTCTTGACTGTTTCTTCTCTATACTTTTGTTATCTTCTTTCTGTAATGCTGTAAATCTTCTTCTTTATTTTTCCTTAGAAAAAAAATCTCTGACTGATTTGAAATTTAAATCTTTTAATTTAAGGAATAAAATATTCTGAATAGATATTCTTGGAACTGCAAACTGATTCAGCAATATCCTTTAATTCTTTTCCTTTTCCATGAAAGTGTCCTTTTCCAAAATGTGTCAATGGCTACTTCCTCGAAATAAGAGAATAATAAAAGGAAAGGATTAAATCCTGACTTATCTGATAGGAATAGATTCGTTGCTGAAAGTCGACCTGAGTTCAGAGAATAATATAACTGATCCTTCTGAAATTAACAAGTTGAAGAGAAACTTTTGTCGATCTGAAAACTGAGTTCGTCGAACAAAATGTTGAGTTCGTCGAACTGAATCTGGAGTTCGTCGAACTGAGAGATAAAATCTGATAAGCTAGCTAGAATATTGAATTCGTCGATCTGAGAAAGAATTTCGTCGATCTGAACATCTTGATACTTATTCTTCGACCACAGAGCCGAGTTCGTCGATCTCAAACTGGAGTTCATCGAACTGAAAGATTAACTGCTCGATTGTCTGGAGAACTGAGTTCGTCGAGCTGAGAAGCTATTTCGTCGAACACAGAAAGGAGTTCGTCAAACTCAATGTGAAGTTCGTCGAACTGAGAAATAAACATGATTCGTCGACCTGAAGCACGCCGTTCATCGAACTCAGGATGGAGTTTGTCGAACGCAGTTTGGAGTTCGTCGAACGCAGAGACTTGGCAAGTTCATCGAACTGGAGCACAACGTTCGTCGAACGCAGGATGGAGTTCGTCGAACGCAGGATGGAGTTCGTCGAACGAAGAAACTTGATCTTTTCCTTAAGTTCTAGCAGCCTAAAACCTTGACCCTTAGACTATACATTGGGGTCAACTTAGTCCTAGTCAACGGATAGTGATCCTAGCCCAAATCAGTAATAGGGTTGTTCCAACAATCTCCTCCTATTTGGGTTAGGATACTATTTGACAAAATTAAATAATAAACAAACAAATAACAAACATAGAGCATATATATCTGACAGAAATTTTAAATCATTTCAGCAGATAAGAAATATAGTACTCTAGGTTTAAAAAACTTTACATTGTTGAATATTGAAAGAAAACCTTGCCTTCTGCTTTTGCTTTGTTGATCTGAGCTGTAGCAATAACTGAATCTGCTTTGTTGATCTTCTTTATTGATCTACTTTATCAAAAACTGTATCTGATATATCAAAAATTATTTCTGAATCTAGAGTTGCTTCTACATCACAAACCATAATTGAATTTGCATTTGAATCTGTCATATCTGAAACAAAAACTAAAACTGCTGGAGCTTCTTCATCCAGAACTGAAAACATCAATCACTACATCAAAAAGAGCTTCTTCATAAAGCATCTCCCCCTGAAACTAGAACTTCTTCATAAAGTATCTCCCCCTATCCAAAAGGAGCTTCTTCATGAAACATCTCCCCTGACTAGTTTCAGGAAGACCTGAAGCTAGGCCCCTAGAAGAAGGGACATAGGATGAGGAGGCTGGGAAGGATGCAAGTTTAGGAGAAAGATTGATATTGTTCCAGTAAAAGAAAAAAAGAGATCAAGTGCAAAGGAACTGGAAGGAGAAGCAGATTCTGTAGGCATAAAGATAAAATGAAATAAAAGTTTGATTATATAGAGAGATCAGAAGTCGAAAAGACTTAGCCTTCGTCAGACTGCGTTCGACGAAAAATTAATTTTCGTCGATCTCAGTTCGACGATCGATCTTGTCTTCGTCGATCCCTACATCTAATAGGTATCGTCTCAGCGGTTGGGCTGAGACAGCTTCCAGTCTCAGCGGATTCTTTTGTCCCAACCCAGCGGATTCAGATAACTTCTCAGCGGCCATAGGCCTTGTCTCAGCGGTTCAGCTGAGATTGAGAGCTTGTCTCAGCTGTTTAGTTGAGACTGAGAGCTTGTCTCAGCTGTTTTGAGATAGTGATCCTATACCTGCAAAATGTCTCTGGTAGAGGTGGTGTTCCTCTCCTTATTTAATATGTTAGTTGTTCTTGACCCAGACTACTTTGGGTCCTTTTATTTTTCCACAAAAATCTGAAATATAAGATATCTCAGGCTGATCCCTATAGACTTGTGGATGATATCTCCTTGGAGGAATTATCCACTCAGTGAAAGGATTTTTAGTTTATTGAGAATAAGAATTCTTTAGATTTTCAGTATTTTTTCCGTTCGACAGATTTGGATGAATTCGTCGATCGCCGTTCGGCGAAGTGAAGTGCTTTCATCGAGCGTCGTTCGAATAATAACTATACTGAAGGTCTATCTTCAGAGTTCGTCGATCTTCGTTCGACGAAATGAAGTGATTTCGTCGAGCTCCGTTCGACGAATTCTGTTGAATTCCTTTATTCTTAACAACCTTGTTTGAGATATTTTTTATCTACTTTTACTGCCTCTTTGCTCTTGGCTGAAATGAATTTTACTGCTGTAGAGAGAATGTTTTTCTTAATAAGATGTGGCTCACTTGATGATGCACCCAAGCCCAGTCAGCCACTAAGTCTGGCATTCACTGTGCTTGTGATGTCCATCAGTTTGATACTTCTCCCATTGAGGGATTCTTCAAACTTCTTAGCCTCAGATAATTTGTTCTCAATGAAAACAATATGTTCTTTGGAGGCATCCAATTCTTTCTTAAGATTTGAATTATCTTCAGTCAGTTGATTCATTTCAACCAACTTATTTTTGAGAGAGATTATCTCTTTCTCAGATTTGATTAAATCTAAACAAAGAGCTTTGAATTCATCTTTAAAATCATTTGAGTTAAAGTCAAAGGTAGAGATTACTTGATCAGCATCAGTTTCAGATTCTGATTCATCTGAATTGTTTGTTGATGCATTGATAGCCATCATGCAGAAGTTTCTTTCATCTTCATTATCTTCATCATCACTAGAGCTAGATTATGATGCATGTTCTGAATCACTGCTTGAGTCATATATAGCCATCAAGTATTGATCCTTCTCATTTGAATTTTCTTCATCTTCAGAAGAGCTGGATGAAGATTCTGAGTCTGTTTCACTCCAAGATTCTGCTACAAAGCCTCTTCCCTTATGCTTGTGTTTGTGGGAGGAAGGCTTGCTGGAGTGCCTCTTTTCTTCTTTCTCTTTTCTTTTGTCCTTCTTTTGATTCTCTGGACACTCAGGTAGAATGTGTCCAGGTTTCCTGCAACCAAAACAGACAATTTCTTTAGAATTTGATTTGTCATACCTTGGTTTTTCTCTGGATTTTGAATCCTTCTTTCTGAAATCCTTTTTAGCCATCTTGTAAAATCTTTTGGCTAGGAAACTCATAAAGTCCATTTCTTCTGGAGCTTTGTCTTCCTCTTCAGTTTCTTGAAAAGCAATACTTCTCTCCTTCTTGATGGATGGAGAGGAGGTAGACTGTTCAGCTTCTTTGGATGTGATAAGCTACTCATAGGATTTTAGCTTGCCTAACCAGGTCTCAGTAGAGATCTCATTAAGGCTTCTGGCTTCCTTGATTGGCCAGATCCTAGAGTCCCATGTGCTGGGGAAGCACATTAAGATCTTATCATTAACTTCAGTGATTGAAATACTTTGTCCAAAGTCTTCAGCTCATTGATTATGAGACTGAGTCTGTTGTACACATCAGCTACTGTCTCAGTTTCTCCCTTCTTGAAATTCTCATACTGGGAGAATGATGAGATCTTCTATCTTTTCTCTCATCTGCAGATCCTTCAACCATGTTGTTGAGCGAGGTCCAGATTACCCTAGCTGAGGTGCATTCCACAACCTTTTGAAGGATGTCGTATGACATTGTTTGTGCCAATATGTTCATTGCTTTGGCATCATCACTTCTCTGCTTCTTTTGAGCTTCTGTCCACTCAGGAGGTGGAACAACATTATTTGTTGTTGTTGTTTCAGTGCTTGTTGTTCCTGTAGGAGTAGGAGGTCCTATCAAAATAACATTGAAGATATCCCCATCAATAGAATTCATATATAACCTGATCCTTGCCTTCCATAATGCAAACTTATTTAGATTTCACATAGGAGGTCTTGTGCTTGAGTATTCTTTGTTTTGTGCCATGAATTTTTAGAAAAAGAAAACTCTAGAGGAAATTAAGATCTAATTGATCTTTTGATTTATGTGTTAGCTTGTAAACAATCAACCAACCTCTGATACCAATTGAAAGTCCTCTGATACCAATTGAAAGTAACCTCTGATAGAAGTTGAAAGGAGGTTTAGATCTTAGATTTACTCTAGAGGGGGGGGGGGGTGAATAGAGTATCAAAAAGTTTTTCACTTATTTTTATAGCGGAGTTAAAATAGTGATATATATGTGTACTAAGTGAGTTATAAAAACAAAACACAAAGAGATCACACAGCACAGTACAGAAAAATAAACACAAACACAGAAGACACAAGAATCTATAGTAGTTCCCCAGTCAACCTGGGTACATCTACTCTTCTACCACCCTTAGTAGGAATCGACTAGGTTTTTGATCAGGTGCCCTATCACCAATGTGTTTTTGATCAGGTGCCCAAACACCAACCACAGGTTTTTGATCAGGTGCGCTGCCATCAACCAATCACAGGTTTTTGATCAGGTTCCCTGCCACCAAAAGGTTAACTTTTGAAGGGAGTTAGAACCCTGTATAAGATGGGATAAAGAGGGTTTATGAAGTTCTTCTCTGTCAACAAGCTGAGAGAAGGCTAGTGGATTGTGTTGTTGTAAAGCTCCCCCTGTCTGATAGAAATGGTTGACAGTTGAGGATGCATGGAGCTTTCAATTGAATGAAACAAATCTTCTTTGATAGCTAATGAATCTGAGAGACAATGTTTCTCAGATTTGCTGTTGCTCTTGAAGATTAGAACTTGCAGCTGAAAACTGAGAGAATGATCTTGTTGATGTTCTCAGAGAATGAAATTGCTGTTGTAGAAGACGAAGATCTGAAAACTCTTTTCTTTCTGTATTTCTCTCGACTGTTTCTTCTCTATACTTTTGTTATCTTCTTTCTGTAATGCTGTAAATCTTCTTCATTATTTTTTTCTTAGAAAAAAAATCTCTGACTGATTTGAAATTCAAATCTTTTAATTTAAGGAATAAAATATTCTGAATAGATATTCTTAGAACTGCAAACTGATTCAGCAATATCCTTTAATTCTTTTCCTTTTCCATGAAAGTGTCCTTTTCCAAAATGTGTCAACGGCTACTTTCTCGAAATAAGAGAATAATAAAAGGAAAGGATTAAATCCTGACTTATCTAATAGGAATAGATCCGTTGCTATTAGTCGATTTGAGTTTAGAGAATAATATAACTGATCCTTCTGAAATTAACAAGCTGAAGAGAAAGTTTCGTCGATCTGAAAACTGAGTTCATCGAACAGAATGTTGAGTTCGTCGAACTGAATCTGGAGTTCGTCGAACTGAGAGATAAAATCTGATAAGCTAGCTGGAATATTGAATTCGTCGATCTGAGAATGAATTTCGTCGATCTGAACATCTTGATACTTATTCTTCGACCATAGAGCTGAGTTCGTCGATCTCAAACTGGAGTTCGTCAAACTGAAAGATAAACTGCTGGACTGGCTGGAGAACTGAGTTCGTCGAGCTGAGAAGCTATTTCGTCGAACACAGAAAGGAGTTCGTCGAACGCAATGTGAAGTTCGTCAAACTGAGAAATAAACTTGATTCGTCTACCTGAAGCACGCCATTCGTCGAACTCAGGATGGAGTTCGTCGAACGTAGTTTGGAGTTTGTCGAACGAAGAGACTTGGTAAGTTCGTCGAACTGGAGCACAACGTTCGTCGAACGCAGGATGGAGTTTGTTGAACGCAGGATGGAGTTCGTCGAACGCAGAAAATTGATCTTTTCCTTAAGTTCTAGCAGCCTAAAACCTTGACCCTTAGACTATACATTGGAGTCAACTTAGTCCTAGTCAACAGATAGTGATCCTAGCCCAAATCAGTAATAGGGTTGTTCCAACAGCTTCGATAGGATCTTCCTTCTGCGTTGAGTTTCTTTCGATGTTGCATCGACTTGACTTGATACTTCAATAGGCTCTTCCTTCTACGTCGAGCTCCTTTCGACGTTGCATCGACTTGACTTGATACTTCGACAGACAGTTTGAGATACTTCGACTTTCAGTCAGACTTGCATCGACTTCTATTCGACACAAGTTTTAACTCAACTGAATTTATGCTTCTCTTAGACCTGTTCTTGACATTCTAAGGTGAGTGTGTCATCCTAGGACATCTAATGACCATTTTACCATTTCTATACAATGTGGGTAATACAACCTAACTGATGAAATCACTTTAAGATAATCTGTTAGATAAATCAAAAGTGGTTTTCCCAACATGCTTTACTTGTGAGAAAATGGGGCCTGACCTGAGAGTGTCGAAGTGGTTCTCCGAAGATGGAATATTGAACGTTGGAGAACACTTGTGTAGTAGGTCTAAACTATTTTGAGTAAGGGAAAGCCGTGGATTCTTTCGTTTCCCATTACCCTCCAACCCAACCGAGAATGTACTCTCTTGGCCAATAGGAGGTCAATCACCAAAGTGTTGTTTGTGCGATATTGCTTATATGGTTTTGTAAGACGTGCAATTATGTCCATAGTGCCTTTGTAATGCTCTTTCTCTGTAGGAATAACAAATGTCGAGATTAGAGCGAGGAAAGCACGGGAAAATCCTAGTGAATGTTTGTGATGTTGAGTTAGCACATGCTTAGAGCTTTTGTGCTTAAGGGGATATAAAACCCCTATGCTTGGCTGACAAATCCATATGGTATTGATATTCCATGTGTGGGTACGGATCACAATAAGTTCATCAAAATAGGAGAACATGCAAGTTTATGCCTTACGTGTGTGTGATTAGGCTTCGTCCTAATATTCAACTATCCGGCGAGAGCTCTTTTGGATACGGGAGTATCACACTCCTTTTTGTCTGAGGACTTTGTGGTGCGAATCAGAGTGCCATCTAACTTAGTAAAAGATAGATTGGAGGTATTGCTGCCCAATGGGTCTCGAATGAGCGTGAATAGGAGAAGTTGTGTACAGGTTGTGGACAAGGAATCAAAATTTTGACTTGGAAGAGTCGTTGCTAACGTTATCTGAAGTTGACGTGATCTTTGGCATGGACTGGCTCTCAGAGTAGTGAGCATGTATAGATTGCAATCTCAAGGAGATCACACTGGGAAAGAACATCGGAGGCGAGACCACATTTGCTGGTAATGAGAGGAGTGAGCAAGATGCTGGTGTCTGCTCTCCAAGTGGTCAAAGCGGTGCGGAAAGGTGCGAAGTTGTTCTTCACATTGTTGGAGGCTTCAGAGCCCAAACCCAGTTTGAGTGAAGTTACAATAACAATGGAGTATGTGGACGTATTTCCAAATGAACTCCCTGGGGATCCACTGTTGGAACATGCTTTCCGCATCTATTGGTTTGAAAATAACAAATCCTATTGTATTTGATCATACTTGTTTTGTGTTTATAATATGCAGGATTCTGTGCTTTCAAATCTCCATGCTACTGTGTTGTTGCTACCGTGTCGCGCTAACCTTACCGCTGACGCTAGCACTAACAAACCGCTGAGATGAAACCGCTGAGACAAAACCGCTGAGAAGATCTGAAAGCTCTACCGCGCCGCGTTAATCCTACCGCTGGCGCTAACAACTGCTGGGAAGAAATCGCTGAGAAGGAATCCTACGTTCGATGAAATGGATGCTGCATTCGATGAACTGGGTTCGACGAACTCGGTGCTCCGTTCGATGAACTGTATGATCTACCGCAGCGCTCGACGAAATAAATGCCATACCGCCCATACCGCGGAGCGGTAATACTACCTTTGGCGCTAGTTCCGTTCGACAAAATTCATATCAGGGCGTTCAACGATTGGCGAAAGCTGAGGACCAATCGACGAACTGCTGCTCTAAAGCGGAGCGTTGTCACTAACACTGGCGCTAGCGTCCGAAAGACGAAATGGTGTTCGAAGAAAATGATGTCGTTCGACGAACCAGATTGAGATCGACAAAAATAAGTTTCTGTTCGATGAACCAGATTGAGATCGACGAAAGCAGAGGTCAGCTCGACGAAGATGCGCCCGACGAAATGATCTACCGCGGAGCGCTAGAACTGATGCCGGCGCTAGCATATTTGTAAAATATTGACAGAAAGGAAAGTGGAGAAAAAGGAATGTCGACGGGTCGCTATGTTTGGCAAGTACTATAGCGGCGCGTTAGGTTTAACGCCCAGCGGTAGCTTTTGGAAACATCCCGTCTGCAATTCATTGAGGGGCAAATTTGGAAAGAGATATTGGCTGAAGGAAGAAAATTGCACTATCGCGGGGCGATAGTGATACCGCAGCGCGCTAGGCTGTCATAACCGTTTACGCTCAGAAGTTGCCTTAACTGCCACGATCCATGTGCGCATCTTGTCACTATCGCGGGGCGGTAGTACTAGCGCAGGCGGTAGCTGTCAAATCTATTTAATGAGCGGTGCTTCCTCCATTACGTTTTTGCTGTTGTAGAACGAATTGAAGCCTTATTTCAGAGCACTCGTGAGAGCCTTCAGAAGCAGCCAAGATAACTCCGTCAACGTTCGTGAATGCAAGGAACTCAAAGAAAGAACCAACACGCTTATTCTACAGAAGGTCGCACGCATCAACTCAAAGGATTACTTCGGCGCACCTTCGACAAGATCTTCGAGTTCAACCTAAGAGGGAGTTTGTCTTTAGTTGTTATTTTTTTTCATTTGTAATTTTTTTATATCTTTTGTTCGGTAGAGGAACTCGCCACATGGCGACTAGGGCCTTGCGGGGACTAGGGGGAATTCGCCACATGGCGACTAGGTCTAGGTAGGACTTAGGGTGGAATTCGCCACACAGCGACTGGGTCTAGGGAGTAGATCTAGGGGGTGCTCGAGGCCTTTCTGGTGATAGATTGGCTAGAGCGGCTTGAGGCCTTGTCTGGGGAGAGACAGGCTAAAGCTAACCGGTCCTTGGGAGAAGGGTCGGTATAGAAAACGAAAAAGAGTTTTTCATTTGTTGCCTCTTTCCAAGCGTTATTGGAAAATTTTTTGTAAACATATGTATTTCGATTTGATGATTAATGAAAATATGTTTATTTCTTCATCAATGATTCGTGCTCTTTGATTTTCATTGTCTTAACCTGAAAGCTAATTTCTCTGTCACTAACGCCGAGCGGTAACACTACCGCTGGCGGTAGCAACAGAGATTTATTTTCTTTAATATCTATATAAAGTTTAAAACCCTTATTCACCCCCCCTCTAAGGGCGCCTACAGATCCAACAAGTGATCAGAGCTAGGTTATTCCAAATCGGCTTAACAACCGGGAATAATGACGTCTCTTGATCATGATCTCGCTTCTACTAGTGAGGAAAATTTTAATATAAATGAAAAAGTATTATCACCACCTTTATTTATGGTCAAAAATTATAAAGGGTGGAAAATATTAATGAAAAATTTTCTTAAGGACTTAGATGAAAAAGTTTGGAATATTACTATTGAAAAGCCACCTAGCATATTAACTAGAAACGAAATTATTTTAAATGCAAAATCTATGAATACTATATTTTGCGCGTTAGACCAAAATATTTTCAAACTTATTTATACTCTACCTACCGCTTATGAGATTTGGAATTTTCTTGAAAGAACTTATGATTCTCCTTCTACAGGTATGGAACAATCGCAAGAACCGGAGAATATGCAACCGTGCAAAAGTCTTCAAGAATACTCTTCTCATGGCGGATCCATGGAATGCTCATCAAGCGGAAAGGATGATGGAAACTCTTGTTTGGAAGAGGAATATGAAGAAGACAAAAGAACAATATGTTCAAATCTTGCCTCATCCACAAGCGCTGTAAGGAAATCAAAATCTCTTATTTTTTGTACTTCTATTTCTACATTACAATTACTACAAATTACTAAACGTAAGATTAAGAAACTAAAAATGGCTAATGCAAAACTACGCTTAGAAAATAAAGCTTTGAAAGCAAATGTGAATGTAGAATTCAAAAAAGAAATGTTTGTATCTCCATCATGCTCTTCATTTGAAAACTCTATATCTTGTTTCGATTGTAATAATATTAAAGAAAAATTCAAGGAACTTGAAAAAGAGTTTACTTTAGTAAAAGAACAAAATGAAAAATTATGTTTAGAAAACTCTTCTCTGAAAAATGATTGTGCTAAGTGTAATGACTATAAAATTGAAATTAAAGAGATAGATAAAACATTTGATGAATATAGAAATAACTATCAAAATCACATTGATTCAATTGTTTCCACTCTTAAAAATAGCACAATCGCTTACAATAAAGCTAGACATAATCTTAAAGTTAAGAATTATGAATTGGAAACTAAAGTCAACTTGCTTAAGGAAATTATAATAAATTCTCAACACGTAAATCAACAATTTCAAGCAAATTCCAAAAGCAAGTTAAATGTAATTTTTCATAATATGTCTAAGCCTAACAATGGAAATAAAAAACATCAAAAGATTATAAATGAAATTACAAAACACTATCATCATCATCATTATTTACAATATCAATCTTCTCCCAACTTAAAATTAAACGCAAACAAATTTCCTTTAAAAAATAAATTCCAAAGTCATTGTTATCCAAACATTCAAGAAAATGACTATGGAAATTTGAAAAATAAAAATAACATTTTTCCAAGGTTTGAATGGAGACCCAAAGCTAAAGAAGAAACACAAGCTCCACTCAAAAGGGCTCATTCATCACTATCTCCCCAAAAGCAAACACATTGTATTTGGGTACCCAAAGGAACCGTCACACCCGGCCCTCTTTGGATACCTAAATCTCTCATTCATTAGTATTCAATCATTTGCATGAAGTAAAAATCAATTAAAAATGAAATATCAATTCTCTACTTCATGATATGCTTAATTTCCTTTTTTTTATTTCTTTGAGCCATCATGATATGATCACTTTATATAACTTGTGATATGACTTTCATATATTAAAACCAAAATTCATAAATAAATGAAATTAAATAAAGTTGAATAAAAAGTCATATCATTTTTCAAGTGATCTACTTATCCTTTTTATTTTGGTCCTTCTAAATCCATTTCCTAAAAGTCTTATAAAATTTGAAAAATTTAATTTGTCATATAATATTATTAAGACTAAATGAAATAAGTGCCAAAATGGATTTAAAAGGTATTTTAGGGGTATTAGGCTAAATTTATAAAATGCGCAAGTTTTGCTTAGGTATTTAATATATTTGCGTCATTTTAATTACCCCTAACATGTTTACTCATAATCATGTCAAATCAGAATTGAAAAATTGCAAAAATCATTTGTGTTTAAATAAAGAATCTCAACTCTGTTGCTAGCGCCTGACGTTAGGTTGTAACGCTGGCGGTCGTATAATTTTTCCTAAATTCTGATTTATCTAAAATATTTAAATTTCTGAAAAATCACTAAAAATATATTATTTTATATGTACTACTCATTTTTGCAATTCTGCGTGCAATTGTTTTTTGATAAATTAAAATACAAAATTACAAAAGCCAAATTATAAAAAAAAATTATATTTCTGTCTTTAGTTATTTGATTGAATTCTATTCATATATGCAAAAATCAAAAACAAAAACAAATATAAAAAATTATTATTTTTGAACCTAACTTTTTCTATTTACATGTATCTTGCGAAAGGGTGATATGGGCTATCATCCCATCACATCACCTAGTACTGGGCGAACCTTCACAGGGTAGACCTCGGGAATTCCAAGATCAAATTATATGGGTTCAAGCATTAAATTAAAATTATTTTTCTAAAAATATCAAAAATACTGTATGGACTTCATTGAAAATCAAGCATGATTTAACCCATCTTTTAGACCTTTTACAATGTTACAATTCATTCCTTCAAACTACGTTGAACATTATTTTTATCATGCTTTGATATATCTACTCATTTGTGCATAAAATTGTATTGTAAAAGTTGTGTAGAACTAAGCTTAGCATCCCTCTAAGTATGAGTAAATGTTTTATGTTTGATAATGATATTTATTCACTCACTTATTTTGGCATTGTCTACATATGTTTCTTAATCTAAGAATGCTTGTGTATGTTTTGTAATAGTACAATGAATTAAATTGCACAAGTATCTTACCTACACTACCTTTATTTGCACTTTTAAAAGTTAAGAAAAGTGGTTATGTTTTCATAAATTATATTGGTTTGTAAAACAAGTGTATTCGGAGAACTATGTACAAAACAAAAATCTTAAAATAATGTGACAAAGATAACTCCACCAAGCACTACTTAAACCTCCTGATAAGTCTTAATAAGGGTTGTGAGGTTGAGCACCTTGGAAAGAATAGTAAAGTGTCTTGTGCAAACCTTATCATTTTTTCAAAATAAAAACCACTTACTCTTAAGTACACCGGATCACTAGTTTCAATATTAAAATAAAATAAATTATGTGATCCCCAAGCACTACTTTGCACCCTGATAAGTCTTAATGAGCATTGTGTGTGCAAAGCACCTTGGTAGTTGTACATTTTTTTTGTGCATTGAAGTGTGTGGAAGTAAAAATTTTTGTGTTTTATTGTGCTCTTTACTTTACATATTTCTTGTATTTTTGATTAAAACATTTGTTTACTCCCCTCAAAATACACTTATGTGCACATCATTATCTTCCATAACACTTCTTCTCATGAGTATTGAATCCTAATGCAAATTCTATACTACTCTTTATTTATGAAATGCACTAGATAACCTAGCATGATCTCTACAATGTTTTGTATGTTTTGAATTTGTGAATTAATATAACATTGTAGTAATTTCTCTTTGAAAATATTATTTCATGCTTGGTTACTTTATTGTCAAAATTAAAGATATTAAATGCAAAATTATTTACAAAAACATCTTCATTTTTGAAATTTAACTCATATATCTTCTTATGAATCGTCATGTTTATAAAAAGATGTTTTCTTTTATTTCTATAAGTCTTCCGCATCATCATCACCATATATTTTTACCTTGCGCTTTCATGTTTATATCAAAGTCTTAAATATCAAAATTCCTTTATTTTACAAATGGTAGACTTGCTTGGTAAAATTTATATTGGTTGCTCTCAACATGAAAATATTGTAATGCTAAAATTCTGATTCATTAAGGGATTTCAAAATAGCTATGTGAGTTATTTGTTTACTAAATTCAAATAAAAATATAAATCCATAAGCTATGAACTCATCATTAGATTTAAAACGCTTAAATGTTTCCAATAATTATTATCTATGACTTCATATCTCACCATAGCGGGGGCGTAGGGTTGTAGACATTAGATAACCTTATCTCTAGTCATTTCTTGTCCTTAACCGGGGAGGGTTCTAGTGGGGCCTTGCGAGGCACTGGGGGGAAAGAGTGCTAGGTTAAGTTTTGTCTAGTGTTTGCATAAGAGACTAACACCCTAACCTACGACATGTATGCAGCTCCTCATGCCCATCCCTCACTTAGTACGGGGCTAGGGTGTGATGAGTCCTGATCATATACACTTTTATGGACTCATCTGGGCCACCTATTTAGTCTTTTCACTGCACTTTAGCCCTGTTTTAGCTCATATTGGTCATTCTATGCTAGGTGCACTTATAGGCCCTATTTTGGTGTTATTTCGTATCTTTCTTTGTTATTAGTTTTCTTGCGATGTTAAGTCCCACTTTCAGTGGCTAGACTAGTGCCGTACGCTGGAACAGGTGTCGTGCAGGTGTTTCCGGTACAATTCTGCACAGGAACACTGCGCACGATCATCGGTTCTATGGCACACGACCACTGGTCGTGCGCCACTGATCGTGTGCACTTAACCCTTTTTCACGAGTTCTGTTTGGTGCAGTGCGCACGACCACCAACGCCAGTGCGCACGACCACCGGTCGTGCGCCACTGCTCGTGCGCACTTACCATTTAATTTCCGAGTTCTGTTTGATGTACTGCGCACGACCATCAACTCCAGTGCGCACGACCGGTGGTCGTGCGCCACTGGTCGTGCGAACATGTTATTTCATAATTTCTGTCTTTGCAGGTTCCGTCCAGGCAGAGTGCACGATCACAGGATTCTTGTGCGCACGACCACTGGTCGTGCGCCAATGACCGTGCGCACTGTTTAATTCCAACGCCTATAAAATCCGCTGCTCGCGATTTAGGTCAGACGGTCCGCCGTATTCCGCCGTTTTCGGCTCCAGTTCGTCCGACTTCGCCCCTCCATCGCCGCCCACCATCTAGAGGTGCTCCGGTCTTGCTCTTCACGCCAATCTTGAGCCGGAGTTTCCTCTCGGCCTCCTCCTTCATCCAAAAGCTTCAAAGAGAGATCTAGCCGCCATCTCCATCGAGCAAGAGGAAGTTTGCAACCTCTACCGGATCGTGACACGAAGAAGACGGGTCCATTGGAGAGTCGTGACAGCTCTCTCTACCCCGGACGTAGTTGCAGACCGAGCTTGGACGCGGATTGACAACCCGGCGATTCCAACCGTGAATCTCCAACGAGCCTTCGGATTCGGTCGATTTCTTGCCTTATTCTTCTCTTTTTGATGTATTTGTAGCTAGATCTAATCATGATGATGAAGTGGCACTTGAATTAGTTATATTTACATATATATTTCATGTCTATGTGTTTGTGTAATTTATCTATTTGAGTTGCTTGAGGTACGCCGCCGTCCATTTCCATTCCGCCGTCACGTTCGTGTGCCGCACTAGCAATTGCTAGTGGCGTGCTTGTCGAAGAGGTGCTTGCGACCCTCACTCCGCTAGCCTACTCGTCCATCCGCCTACCGAAGCGTGGCATCGCGGCCCGTGTATTCCATCCCACCTAACGAAGCAGCGCGCTCAAGGCCTGCATAGTTCGATTCCGCTTGCCTACTCGTCCATCCGCCCTTTCGACGCAGCGCGCTCAAGGCCTGCCTAGTCTCCATCCCGCCAAGCGAAGCATTGCATAGCGGCATTGCATAGGAGTAGTTGATAGCTTTTATTTTATTTTCCAAAAGCCAACCCAACTCCCCCGCATTCCATCCGATTTAAGGACTTCAATCTCAAGTCCTACCTCGAACGTTAACTCCACCTTACTGTGTTCCTTGAGAGATTCGATACTCGGGGATTACTCCTCGTTTTATATTACTTGAACGATCGGTACACTGCCGTTTCGTGTCGCAGTCGAGCTACCGCCTATAGCGGTGTGTGAGATTTGCGCCATCAGGGTGTAGACATATTGTCTGGGTAGATTGGTTACTTGGAAATCATTACTTTTTATGCTTAAAACGTTTATAAAGCAAAATCCTTTGTGTACATAAAATGCTACAACATCTATTTTGTTATGTCTAAAATTCTTAATCATTTACTATGCTTCACAATTCCTATATAGATGTTTACTTCTAAAAATATTTCGTCATTCTTTCCACATCTTTACTACTTGTACGCTCGATCATGAATACGTTTTTCCCAACAAGTGGTTTCTTTATGACTAATTCTTCACATTCTCTTTTCACTCCTATCTATTGTCCTTTTCCTTAGTGTTTAAACTCTTTATCATGCTCATTCCCTCTCTACACAGTAATTGCACACTTTTGTTGGCCATCCTCTCCACCCTCTTTTGATAATACCAAAAGGGGGAGATTAAATTTGAAAGAAATTAACATGTTTGGGGAGTTAAGTTCATAGGAAGATTTGTTGTAGGGGGAGCATTCACTTAGGGGGAGAATTCATTTAGGGGGAGCATATGCACATATCTTAAATTTCATGCTATCTCTATTATATACACAAATTCCTATAAATTGTATTATTTCTTTCTAAGGGGATTTGTTATTATCAAAAGGGGGAGTTTGTTGGAACATGCTTTCCGCATCTCTTGGTTTGACAATAACAATTCCTATTGTATTTGATCATACTTGTTTTGTGTTTATAGTATGCAGGATTCTGTGCTTTCAAATCTCCATGCTGCTGTGTTGTTGCTACCGCGCCACGCTAACCTTACCGCTGGCGCTAGCACTAACAAACCGCTGAGACGAAACCGCTGATAAAAAACCGCTGAGAAGATCTGAAAGCTCTACCGCGCCGCGTTAATCCTACCGCTGGCGCTAACAACCGCTGAGAAGAAACCGCTGAGAAGGAATCCTGCGTTTGACGAAATGGATGCTGCGTTCGACGAACTAGGTTTGACGAACTCGGTGCTTCGTTCGACGAACTGCATGCTCTACCGCGACGCTCGACGAAATAAATGCCATACTGCGGAGCGGTAATACTACCATTGGCGCTAGTTCCGTTCGACGAAATTCATATCAGGGCGTTCGACGATCGACGAAAGCTGAGGACCGATCGACGAACTGCTGCTCTACCGCGGAGCGTTATCACTAACGCTGGAGCTAGCGTCCGAAAGACGAAATGGTGTTCGAAGAAAATGATGTCGTTCGACGAACCAGATTGAGATCGACGAAAACAAGTTTCCGTTCGACGAACCAGATTGAGATCGACGAAAGCTGAGGTTAGCTCAACGAAGATGCGCCCGGCGAAATGATCTACCGCGGAGCGCTAGAATTGATGCTGGCGCTAGCATATTTGTAAACTATTGACATAAAGGAAAGTGGAGAAAAAGGAATGTCGATGGGTCGCTATGTTTGGCAAGTACTATCGCGGCGTGTTAGGTCTAACGCCCGGCGGTAACTATTGGAAACATCCTGTCTGCAGTTGATTGAGGGGAAAATTTGGTAAGAGATATTGGCTGAAGGAAGAAAATTGCACTATCGTGGGGTGATAGTGATACTGCGGCGCCCTAGGCTGTCACAACCGTTTGCGCTCAGAAGTTGCCTTAACTACCACGATCCGTATGCGCATTATGTCACTATCGCGGGGCGGTAGTACTAGCGCAGGCGGTAGCTGTCAAATCTATTTAAAGAGCGATGCTTCCTCCATTACGTTTTTGCTGTTGTAGAACGAATTGAAGCCTTATTTCAGAGCACTTGTGAGAGCCTTCAGAACCAGCCAAGACAACTCCATCAACGTTCGTGAACGCAAGGAACTCGAAGAAAGAACCAACACGCTTATTCTACGAGAAGGTCGCACGCATCAACTCAAAGGATTACTTCGACGCACCTTCGACAAGATCTTCGAGTTCAACCTAAGAGGGAGTTTGTCTTTAGTTGTTATTTTTTTTTCATTTGTAATATTTTTATATCTTTTGTTCGGTAGAGCAACTCGCCACACGACGACTAGGGCCTTGCGGGGACTAGGGGAATTCGCCACACGGCGACTAGGTTTAGGTAGGACTTAGGGAGGAATTCGCCACACGGCGACTGGGTCTAGGGAGTAGATCTAGGGGGTGCTCGAGGCCTTTCTGGTGATAGATTGGCTAGAGCGGCTTGAGGCCTTGTCTGGGGAGAGACAGGCTAAAGCCAACCGATCCTTGGGAGAAGGGTCGGAATAGAAAACGAAAAAGAGTTTTTCATTTGTCGCCTCTTTCCAAGCGTTATTGGAAATGTTTTTGTAAACATATGTATTTCGATTTGATGATTAATGAAAATATGTTTATTTCTTCATCAATGATTCATGATCTTTAATTTTCATTGTCTTAACCTGAAAGCTAATTTCTCTGTCACTAATGCCGAGCGGTAACACTACCGCTGGCGGTAGCAACAGAGATTTATTTTCTTTAATATCATTAAAAAGTTTAAAACCCTTATTCACCCCCCCCCACGCGCTAAGGGCGCCTACAGATCATTTTCCCAACAAACATCCACCTCAGTGAGAGATTGATTTCTGTATTGAGCTAGTGCTGGGAGCCAAACCTATGTTATGCTCACCGTACTGTGTAGAGCCAAAAGAATTGGCGGAACTAAAAGTTTAGCTACAAGAACTGCTAGAGCAAGACTACGTATGTCCAAGTTCATCCCCTTGGAGTGCACCAGTCCTCTTTGTAAAAAATAAGGACAGAAACTTGCGTTTATGCATCAACTACCATAAACTAAATAAGCCGATAGAGAAGAACCGGTATTTTATTCAAAGTATCGAAGATTTGTTCGATCAACTGGTTGGGTTGACAGTGTATTCTAAATTGGACTTAAGGTTCGAATACTACCAGGTGAGAATGTGACATTTCGAAAATGGTGTTCAGTACCCGTTACTGGCACTATGAGTTCATGGTGATGTTGTTCGGTCCCTCGAATGCACCGTCGGTATACATGGACTTAATGAACAGGACATTCCAAGAGTACTTGGATCAATTTGTGATCATCTTCATCGGCGACATATTGGTGTACTCTCAGTCAAAAGAGGAGCATGCCGATCATCTACACGCAATTGTGAGCACCTTGAGGAGGAGTTAGTTGTACGCAAGTTCTCCAAATGTGAGTTTTGGCTACCATATATGTTAAAATTTTTGATTTGAATTGTTTAGGAGTAAGCAGGAGTTGCATCAACTGAGTTATAGCCAAACAACCACAATGCCACACAGCAACACAAGAAACTTTATTGAATCACAAACTTCATTTACAGTGCGAGACATACATGGCAAGACATGATTCATAAGAATCACGAAGGAGAGAAGAACAAAACACCAAAAAGCAAAACTGGTGGCTTGACAAAGCAGAGACCGCACAGATCGCTCGACTTCAGAGATCGCCCGGCTAGACCTGAGATCGCGCGAACAGAAAATAGACAGACCGCCTGCACTGCAAGACTGCCACCTCAGACCACACGAACTGAAGCTTATTGCACTGAACAAAAAACTGAAGCTGTCGCCAGACCGCAACTCAAATCGCCTGATCGCTGAAGGTCTCCTGATCGCCGAGTTCGCTGCGAACAACACAAGAGCCAGATCGCAGACAAGCCACTGCCGACCTGAAATCCAAGCCGCTGGGAAATTACCAAGGAAGGAGACCGCAACCTGCTGACCCCAAACCTGCGAACACAACAAACAGTCAACTCGCTTCCGAGACCGCCTGACCTCAAAGTTGAGCCCGCACGAATTAACCCAGGAACTAGATCTTACAGTTCTCATTATGAATGACGGGCCATGCACCCCTATTTATAGGCGGGTAGACGGATGTCATCACCGCACAAACCGGGATACAGTCACCACCCGTCAGATTGCCAGCGGTCTCACAGGGCAGACCGCGCGATAACACATCTTGGATAAACATCCGACCAAGACCGTAGAACAGCAGGCAGATCGCGCACAAGTCGCGCGAACACGAGACCGCGAACAAACCTCGCGGGCACAAGAACGCTCCTTCCTTAGACCACCAGGAGCAAACCACGAACCATCTGACCGACTTCAAACAAGTTGTCAGATTGCCAGAACAAACCGCCCGGACAGGCGGTCACATAAGAACAGACCGCCCGTTCTTCCAACAAAGAAGACAAGCCAACCAGCAGGCCAACTCGGGAACAGACTGCAGCAATCAAGAATACACCGGCAGAACCAGCAGACCGACAGAATACAAACACAGATCGCGCGGTCTCGGCGGTCACCCAAATTCAGACCGCCCGGTCACCTCCACTTCACTTCAAAATTTCAACACTCCCCCTTGAAGTGGGAAGTGGAGACTAGCCCGAGTACACTCCGCAACCGTGTAAACGGTCCCTTCGCCAGCGGCTTTGTGAAGATGTATGCGACATTGTCCGCACTCCAAACATGCTCGACCATAAGAGATCCTCCAAACACCTTTTCACGAATGAAATGGTACTCAATCACAATATGCTTGGTCCTCGTATGACAGACTGGATTATTAACCAGCTTGAGAGCACTCTCATTGTCCCAGCATAGCATAGTGGGACCTCGAACCTCCTCATGAACGTCCTCCACCAACCTCCTGAGCCAAACGGCTTCCTGAGCTGCCAAGGCTGAAGCCTTGTATTCCGCTTCTGTGGTAGATACAGACACCGAGTCCTGCTTTTTGCTGCACCAAGAAATAACTGTGGGGCCTGTCATAAAGACAAAACCAGACGTTGATCTCCGATCATCCACGTCTCCCCCGTAATCAGCATCTATATATCCAAGAAACTCCAAGCTTGATCCTCTCCTAAATAGGAGACCCAAATCAGAGGTCGATTTCACCTATATCAGAATTCCTTTTGCCGCTAGAAGATGAGGCTTCCGTGGCTCCGCCATTTACCGACTCACTTTGCCAACTGCATAAGCAATATCAGGCCTCGTGATGGTCAAGTAAATCAAGCTCCCAACCAGAGCTCGGAACACCAATGGATCAGATAGAACTCTTCCCTCATCCTTCCGAAGTTTATGATGCTGTTCTAGAGGTATAGAGCTGCTCTTCCCTTCTTCCATTTCAAATCGTTGAACGATCCGCTCCGCATATCCTTCCTGAGAAACGAGCACTCCGCTCTCCCGCCTCTGAACCTCGAGTCCAAGGAAATGGTGAAGCTCCCCCAGATCCTTCATCTCAAATCTGATAGCAAGCTCATCTCTCAGCCTTGCCACCGCCTCCTTCGAGTTCCCGGTGACAATCATGTCATCCACATACAGCAGCACAATAACCCGAAGCACCCCCTCTTTCTTGACGAACAAGCTAGAATCATTGTCTGAAGCAAAGAACCCGCAGAATAGAAGATACTCCGCGATCTTTCCATACCACGCCTGAGGCGCTTGCTTCAAACCATACAGGGCTTTCTTCAGTTTGCAGACGTAGTCCGGACACTCCTCCGAAATGAAGCCCGGCGGTTGGATCATAAAGATATCCTTGACGATCTCTCCGTATAAGAAAGCATTCTTCACATCGAGCTGCCAAATCTCCCATCCACAAGATGCCGCCAAGGCAATAATAAATCGGACCGAAGTCATCTTTGCCACTGGACTAAACGTCTCATCATAATCTTCACCATACTGCTGTGAGAACCCGCGAGCTACAAGGAAAGCCTTGTATCGCTCGATCGTACCGTCAGCTTTCTTCTTGAGTTTATAGACCCATTTGCATGTCACAGGGGCAATGCCCTTGGGCCTGGGCACTAGAGACCAAGTCTCATTCTTCTTGAGTGCATCCATCTCCTCTTGCATAGCAATATCCCACTGCTTCACGCCTTTGGCTTTCTCAAAGCATGACGGCTCCCTCTCATCCAAGGGACCAGCGAAGAAATAAGAGACGAAGCTCACCTTGTTTCCTCCTGTGTATCGACTCGGTGGCTTGATAGTCCTCTTCGACCTCCTAAGAGGTTGCACCTGACTAGCCACCTCCTCAGCTGCTTCTTTTGTGCTAGCTCCTCTTCCAGATGAACTTGGAGCATCGCTCCCCCTGCTTCCAGAACCTGAAGCCTCCATCTCAGAGCTCTACACAACAGGAGCTCCTGGTTAAACAGGCAAATCCACTTGAAGATTTTCCGCAGCCTTCCCTTCTTTATCAACCCTGTTCACCAGCAGTTCAACTCCTGAACTCCCCTTGTAGGAAGTCACCTCATCGAACACCACATCCCGAGATACGAAGGATGTTCGAGTCTCAGGATCCATGCATCTCCATCCCTTTTTCCTTTCATCATATCCAACAAAGACTAGCTTCCTTGCTTTCGCATCTAGCTTTGTCCGAAGAGCATCAGGAATATATACATAACAGGTTGACCCGAACACCCGAAGGTGTGCATCACTTGGTTTCTCCTTGAACATCAGTTCGTGAGGGGTCTTCATGTTGATAGGACTTAGAGGCATCCTGTTGATGACGTAAGCCGCACAAGACATTCCCTCCGCCCAGAAGGACTTTGGGATACTCTTGGCATGAAGCCAACATTTGTAAGTTTCCGTCAGATGACGGATCTTCCGTTCTGCAATGCCATTTTGCTGTGGAGTATGGGCACAAGTGAGCTCTCTCTGAACGCCGTGTTTCCTACAAAAAACTTGGGAACTCACTAGAGGTGAACTCCCCACCATTGTCAGTTCTTAATTTTTTCACCCGCAGGCCTAACCGACCTTCAACCAGCTCCTTGAACTCCATGAACTTCGCAAAGGCTTCCGACTTCTCTTTCAGAAAATACACCCAGACATATCTGGTGTAATCATCAATCAACACCAACATATATCTGTTGCCTCCAAGACTTGGGGTGGCAGTCGGTCCCATCAAATCACCGTGAATACACTCCAACGACGCTTTGCATCTTGTTTGCGATTTATCAAATGGAAGTCGATGAGACTTACCAAACTGACATCCCGCACAAACATGACCGTCTCCATAGGAGGACAAGATAGGCAAACGCTTGACAAGGCCCCTTACCGCCATAGCCTTCAATTTGTCCATGCCTACATGCCCCAACCTTTCATGCCAGATAGCCGCGCTATCATTGGTCTTCATTTTATCAACATAGGTACTTGTCGATAACACGAACAAGTCCTTCACCCTCTTTCCAACATGGATAACATCTCCCTTTATCTCCGGTTGAGTTTTAAGAAACCTCACTTCTGTTGGGCCAAACAGAACGTGATAACCGACATCGACCGCATTGGTCACAGAGAAGAGATTCTTCTTCATACCAGGCACATGATAAACACTCCTCAAGGTGAGTGGACCCTTATCACTGCTAAAAAAAACAACTCCTTCTTGTTCTACTGCATGAACAGAATTATCAGCCGTTATGATAGCATCGTTACCTGAGTAAGGCGCCAAAGAAGAGAACTTTGATTCATCCCCGGTGAGATGATGACCACACCCTGAATCAACAATCCAATCCTCTTCGAAGTTGATGGCAGCTAAGGCCTTAATGGGCATAGCCGTCATATTAGCCGCAAAGGCTCCTTCCCATCCAGCTTCATACTTTGGCTTCTCCTTCTCCGCTGCATGTCCCGGCTGAAGATTAACCCGGCAATCTTTCTTGAAGTGCTCGGTCTTATTGCATCTGAAGCACCTTGGTCCCTCTCCCTTCTTCTTCCCATCAGACATAGGAGCATAACCCCTATCCTGCTGACCTGAAGTAGAGGGACCATCATGACCCGACTTCTTCTTCTCCCATTTCTTCTTCTTCTTCCCAGAGAATAACACATCACTATCTCCCCCAGAGATAGAAGTCCCCGCCATCTGTCTTGCCTAACTTTCTTGCGAAGCAAGTAAGTTCTCCAGCTCCAACAGAGATGGTTGATTTGCCCAACCTTGAACTGAAGTCACAAAGGAAAGATACTCCTTCCGCAACCCGCGGATAATATGCCTCTTCAGTTTTGCCTCCGAGATGGGCTCATCAGGGTCCAATGCAGAAATCTCTGCTGTGAGGTTCTTCATCTTGAGAAAGAAGGTAGAGATTGAAAGATCACCATGAGAGGCCTTCGCCAACTCATTTTCAAGAAACTGTAGCCGAGCTACATTCTTCTTATTAAAAAACCCGTCCAAAGACGTCAAAATCTCAGCAGCAGATTTACATCCAATGATGTGATCAAACAGCTCTGGTGAGATAGCCCTCTTGAGTGTGAACCTCTGCCTTAGCATTAGTCCTCCTCCAAAGTCTCACCTCTGCCATATTATCTTCAGCTAGAAACACCTCTTGTGTGTCTTCTCCTCCAACTATCTCCCATAGATCCTCGCCAAGTAAGTAACTCTCCATACATGACCTCCATTTCTTAAAGTTAGTCGATGTAAGGAGTTCAATACCAAGCCCTCTTGCGTATCCACCTTCCATGGCAATCTATGTGGTCTCTGCTTCACAAAGACGATGGCAACTCAAGTTGATCACTGCTTATCCACTCCAATAACCTCCCTCTGATACCATGTTAAAATTTTTGATTTGAATCGTTTAGGAGTAAGCAAGAGTTGCATCAACTGAGTTATAGCCAAACAACCACAATGCCACAAAGCAACACAAGAAATTTTATTGAATCACAAACTTCATTTACAGTGCGAGACATACATGGTGAGACATGATTCATAAGAATCACGAAGGAGAGAAGAACAAAACACCAAAAAGCAAAACTGGCGGCTTGACAATGCAGAGACCGCACAGACCGCACAGACCGCTCGACTTCAGAGCTCGCCCGGCTAGACCTGAGATCGCGCGAGCAGAAAACAGACAGACCGCCTGCACTGCAAGACCGCCACCTCAGACTGCACGAACTGAAGCTTATTGCACTGAACAAAGAACTGAATCTATCGCCAGACCGCAACTCAGATCGCCTGACCTATGAAGGTCGCCTGATCGCCGAGTTCGCTGCGAACAGCACAAAAGCCAGATCGCAGACAAGCCGCTGCCGACCTGAAATCCAAGCCGCTAGGAAATTACCAAGGAAGGAGACTGCAACCTGCTGACCGCAAACCTGCGAACACAACAAATAGTCAACTCGCTTCCGAGACCGCCCGACCTCAAAGTTGAGACCGCACGAATTAACCCAATCACTGGATCTTACAGTTCTCGTTATGAATGACGGGCCATGCACCCCTATTTATAGGCGGGTAGACGGATGTCGTCACCGCACAAACCGGGATATAGACACCACCCGTCAGATCGCCAGCGGTCTCACAGGGCAGACCGCGCGATCACACATCTTGGATAAACATCCGACCAAGACCACAGAACAGCAGGCAGATCGCGCACAAGTCGCGCGAACACGAGACTGCGCACAAACCGTGCGGGCACAAGAATACTCCTTCCTTAGACCACCAGGAGAAAACCACGAACCATCTGACCGACTTCAAACAAGTCATCAGATCGCCAGAACAAACCGCCCGGACAGGCGGTCACATAAGAACAGACCGCCCGGTCTTCCAACAAAGAAGACAGGCCAACCAGCAGACCAACTCGGGAACATACCACAGCAATCAAGAATAGACCGACAGAACCAGCAGACCGGCAGAATACAAACACAGACCGAGCGGTCTCGGCGGTCACCCAAAATCAGACCGCCCGGTAACCTCCACTTCACTTCAAAATTTCAACAATATATGACATTTATTGGTCATGTGGTTAGGGGAGAGGGCATTGCGGTGGATCCGTTGAAGATTGTGGCAATCCGAGAGTGGTCTATGTTGAAAAACATGGCGGAAGTTAGAAGTATCTTGGGACTTGCCGGCAATTATAAGCTCTTTGTGGAGAACTTCTCAAGAATCACACTTTCGGACTCTCACTACGTTGACTAGGAAAGATCTGAAGTCCGTTTGGTCGTCGGAGTGCACAAGAGCTTTTGAGGATCTAAAGAGTCGTCTAACCATGACTCCCATTTTATGTTCGCCATGTGGCACTGAAGGCTACGAGATATATAGTGACACCTCAGGGAGAAACTTGGGTTGCGTTCTTGTCCAATTCGAAAAAGTGATTGTGTATGGTCCGCGCCGGTTAAAAGTGCATGTGAGGAACTACCTGGTCTACGAATTGGAGTTAGCGGCCATGGTGTTCGCTCTTAAGCTATGGCGGCATTACTTGTATGGCGTAATGATCGACATCTTTACAGATCATAAGAGCCTAAAGTATCTATTAAATCAGAAGAAATTGAACATGCGACAAAGAGGTGGATGGAGTTCCTCAGAGACTACACCTTTGATATTCATTACACTACTGGGAAGGGTAATATTGTTGTAGATGAGTTGAGCCAGTGGGCTCTCGTGCAAGAAAATTGTATCCTGGTATATGATGAGCGTCTAATCCGTGATCAAGAGTCCATGGAGATCTCTTGTGTTGATAGGAGAGCATCTACTTCAAAATGTTTGAATTGGACGGAGGTTCAATACGACCTTGCAAACCGAGTTCGATGAGATTTGGAGCTTGACAAAAGCATGAAACATTATATGGTGGAGACTGTGGATGGGTCTACTGCCAAATTCTCCCTTGAAGATGATCTTCTATGGAATAATACTAGATTGTGCGTCCCCAATGTTGGCAAACTACAGGAGGAATTGATGTACGAGGCTCACTTTACCCAAGTACTCGATCCACCCATGGAGCACACAAATGTACATGGATATGAAGAAACTCTTTTGGTGGCTGGGTTTGAAGAAAGATATGCCCTCTACGTGGCCAAGTGTCATACTTGCGCGTTGGTGAAGGCGGAATGTCAAAGACATGATGGGTTTCTAAAGTTTTTGTCGATTCTGGGATGGAAGTTCGACGATATATCAATGGATTTCATGCACTGATTGTCGAGATCGCAACATGGAAATGATGCCATTTGGGTGATTATTGATCATTTGACAAAGGTATAACACTTCATTCCAAACCGGAGGTAGACTTTGTAGAAAAGTTAGCAAAGCTATATGTGGATAACATCGATTGTACGGAGTTCCCCATAACATCGTGAGCGATCGTGATGGGCGTTTCACATCGAACGACTGGAGGCTAATCCACCAGCTATTGGGTACCAAGTTAAAACTTTGCACGACCTTCCACCCGCAAACAGATGGGTAGACTAAGAGAACCAATATGACTAGGGAGAATATGCTCTGGATGTGCGCCTTAGACTTCAGAAAGAGAAGGGAGGACCACCTTTACATGATTGAGTTCGCCTACAACATCATCTACCAAGTGAGTAAAATGGCGCCCTTCAAAGCCCTTTATGGTAGAAAGTGTCGTTGCCTTTGGCTTGGGCAGAAATGGGGGACACAAAGTTGTTGAAGCAAAAGTACATGGATGAGGTAAATACGTCGATTCGGGCAATACAAGAGTGGTTGCTATGTGCCCAGGATAGGCAGGCAAAACACTACAATGCAAATCACCGGAACACCAAGTTTGTTGTCGTCCATTGGGTTTACTTGAAGATCAAACCGTTAAAAAGAGTATCAAGGATTCGACGGTTAAAAAATCTAAGTCCGAGGTACTTAGGACCGCTTGAAATTTTGGAACGCATTGGTGAAGATGTCTACCGACTTGCTCTATCTACAAAGCTAAGGGGTCTTCACGACATATTTCATATTTCTATGATGAGGAAGGCAGTGCAAGAGCCTACTCATATTGTTGTGGTCGAAAAAGTGCCTATTGATGGCTGGCTAACAACGAAAGTCAAGCCCATTCACATTAAAGACATTGAAGTTAGATAGTTGCAGAACAAATCGATAAAGATGGTAAGGTCCATTGGGACAATTGTGGGAGAGAAGAGTTCTCTTGGGAAAGAGAGCAAACAATGCTTGTGGAGTACCCCGAGCTAATTCTCTCAAGTATAAATTAATTTCTTACATTACCATTTTTTTAATTTCGGGATGAAATTCTTTTAAGAGAGGTGGAGTTGTAACACCCCATTTATTCAATTAATAGAAAGCCCGTGCTCGGCTAGAAGTTGTGTATCGGCTAGACTAAAGATCGACTGGAAGCTGGGTATCATCTATACAGAGTATTGGCTAGACAACTGAGGTGTCATTGCAAATGTCGACTAGACCACTAGTTGATAAATGCAGTTTGTTGACTATAGGTCTAATCGACAAACTCAGTGTCTGTTAACTGTCGACTAGACCTCTAGTCGACATAAGCAGTTTAACGACTATAGCTCTAGTCAACAAGTCCAATTTAGAAGTCTGCTAAAATGTTGACTAGACCTCTGGTCGACAAAAGTAGTGTGTTGACTTGAGGTCTAGTCGACATAGGCAGAGTGACAGATTTTTCCTGTTTCTTGTTGACGGACCGTGCTTGTCTATTTCTCTTGGACTTTAAACTTAATAATGGGGGCTTGGTCCGCACTATATAAAGTCGCTTGGAGAAAGTGGTTAAGCCTACTTTTCACCAGCCCTTCTCTCTCCAAGTTCAAAACTAAAGAATTACGAGGTAGAGGAAGAAGAACTCTTTCGGCCATTGTTGGAGCTTCGGAGCTCCGAATCGTGAACCGAGTCCAGATCCACGGAGAGGAACCCACAATGGGCATTTCCATCCGACTGAAATCTTGGATTTATGATGCCAAAGAAATCGTCAAGCGTAACTATTCTTCCTCCCGGTCTTAGGACATGTTTGGTCCTCTCATTCCTTTTTCTATGCTTGCATAAGGTTGTCTCATTCACTATTTAGTGAACTGTATGACTCCCTTTAGTTCTTTGAAACTCCGGGTAGAGTGTGTCCGTCCCTGACATATATTGCATGTAGAAATCTGGTAGACGTATGGATTTAGGCATTTTATGTGAAGCCTACCCGTGGTCGTTAGCTTGGATCTGTGATGCTTGATTTATGACGTTGCATCTAGGTTAAGCCTAGAAAGCGTGCCGGAGAATGAATCCTTGAAATATGTCATCGTGTTATGGGACTTGAGTTTAAGGTGTCGCTTGGATTACATAACAGAATCCCCATGATATATGTGTGGTTGAAAGCAAACCTTCGCCACAAATTCGTAGTGCAGTTGAGTTGGACCTCCTACGTCATTTATGATTGCGAAGCCTAAGTCCACTAGTATAGATCTGATGCTTAGCTTGTTATTTTGGTAGCACTTGTATGTGTTAAACACTTACGGGCTGAGGCGAAGTCTTACCCGCATCATGCAGATTAATCGCGATGACTTGAGCACGTGTAAAGCTGAACCGAACCCATTCCATGCAGATCGATGTGAGGTCTTAACCTATAAAATGTCATGTGATCATGGTTTAGGCCGTGGAAGTTATGTTAACCTAGATCGGCAAAAGCTCTCCTTCCCAACTAAGTTTGTATAACTTAGGGTGGTGACGGTGCTCCTGAGTGAGTACACTTAACTCATGACGTGAGTGCATAAAGCGTGCGGTTTCGTGCACCCACATTTGTGATGTGATGAATTGATGTTATGTTGGCCTCATGTGATTGCTTAGGCAGTTGTGGGGATCCTCCGAGTGAACACAACTAACATCATTTGCATTCCTAGGATCCTCTTACTTTGATGCTCAACCTAGAAGAATGATTGTGCTTGAAAACTCACCTTGTGTAGAGTAGATGCACTTTCTTTATTATATTACATGTTGCATGTACGACTTGCTTGCAGGTGAGCGATGCCCCGCCCCGGAGCCTGTTAGAATGGTCAAGGGGTGATATTGTTACGTGGTTTGTGGTCAGCTCATAGCTGGCCTTCATTTACCTCTCATTTGTGGTTGGTGCAGGTGATGGTGAGCCTAGCAGAAAATAGCCGACAAAAGCCCATTGCTGAGTTGACCCTGGAAGGCCAGCCTTTTTACTGCTCTTCATATTATCAGCATGCGTGTTGAAGTTTGTTTTAAAGTTTTTGATACATTTGTTCGCCCAGAAGATCGCGATGAGACTATTCAAAGAGAGTTCGCACGGTCAGAAATCAGACCGCGAGGAAGTTATTCAGCGGAGTTCGCGCGATTTGAAATAAGAGACCGCACAAACCAAATCATCTCACATGAAGGCAACAAATTCATAGGCCCGGTTGCTGACCGTCTTCCTAAGGTCGCGCGAACAGGTTTTTCTTAAAACAACTTGTGATAACATCAAGACAAGTAAGTTGTTCATCTCAGTTAAGTTATCAAAAACCCGGGCTGCCCGTAACCTTAAAGCTACCCGTTTGGGCAGCTTCCAAGCCTATAAATAGGGGGTAAGGCTCCCCAAGAGGGGGATCGAGACTTGAGCGAATTGAAGAAGCAGGCGGACTTGTTTTCAGCCCGCTCCTTTCCTCTTTGCGCGGTATGTTTCGAGTTTCCTATAATTTCTAGTCTTTATCTTTTTTCAGGTAGAGCCGTCTCGTAGCCGGGATCTTCCCATCCTTTCATATCTGGCATGCTTTGACCCCTAGTAACCAACGGTCCCAAGATTTTCTCCCAATTTTGAGTGTAAGTTGTGGAGGTGCAATTTTTGCATTAACAGAACGAACACGCGACCTTCAGATCGGAATTAGTTGGTGAAGTGCGGTGATCAAGAATGTCAAATCGGGAGTTGGGAGTCAGATCGGAGGAAGTCATCCAGATGCAGGTCGCGCGACTTCGGATGATCTGGAAGCACGCCTTGAGCGGGCACTCGAGCAGAACCGGCAGGATTTCGCTCGAGCTCAGCGTGAGACCATCCAGCAGATAGAAGCAATGGGAAAAGCTATAGAAGTGATCTCCCAGCGGTTGGCCCCATGAGACATTGAGTTCACCACTCCTGCTATCCAGGTTGCATGCGGTCAGGTTGCGGACCACGCGGACCCCAAGCCCGTCGCGCCTCTGCAGCCTCAAGGTGCCGAGTTCGATGCTCGATAGGATTTCTATCAGGCAGTAGCCCGAGGAAGTCCTGCCCGAGCTCTGAACTTTCAAGAAGGCGCTGCGCCACTCCCTTCCGCTTATTGGGAGGAACCTTCCCCGTTTGTTGATCACGTTAGGTGGGAACCAGTTCCCATTGGCTTCAGAAAGCCATGACTTCCAGTTTATACTAGAAGGGATGATCCGATTTCACATTTGCAAGCTTTCGAAGTTGCAGTGTCAATGAGGACCTTATCTGAGGCTCTTCGTTGCAAGTTGTTCGTAACCTCCCTCGGAGGTGAGGCGAGAGAGTGGTTTTTTAGCCTTCTTGCGAGGTCTGTTACCTGTTTTGCAGATCTGAGGAGAGAATTTCTTTTAAGATTTGCAACCTACAGAAAACGTAAAAGTGGTCCTGCATCCCTTTTTAAAATCAAGCAAGGTGAAAGTGAGTCTACAACTCACTTCGTCGCTCGTTTCTAGGAGGAGATTTTGAGCATCCGGGATGTTGGTCCCATTCTCCACCAAGTAGCCTTCATCAATTCCCTCTGAGAGGGCCCGTTGAAGTTTGAGCTGACAACCAAGGAGCCTAGTTCCTACCAAGAATTAATTTCAATCATGAATAGGTTCATAGAAGGAAAATTTGCAACCCGGAGTATGTCTCACGTCTCTCCAATATGGCATATCAAGGAAGCGGTAGCTCTTCATCTTCAGTACCACAGTATCGTCAAAAATATCATCCACAAGCTCCCCGAGGAAGGAATTTCCGCCATCATCGCCCGACCACTAACCATAGACAACTCACCCATTGGCAGCAACCAGTTCAAGCCCAACCGTTAACTAGTCTCCCCCTCCTACCTTTACCAACGACTCAGCCAAGTCAATCTTTTAACAACTCGCAGGAGTGTTTTGTAGATCTCCCCTACCAATCTCATAGATCTTGGAAATAATAGAAAAGCAACCCTTTTTCAAGAGACTAGCCCCGATGAAATCAGATATCAAATTTAGAAATCCGAGCCTCTACTGTGAATTCCATAAAGAAAGGGGGCATCTGGTAGAAAATTGTCGGGCACTCAGGTTTTTGATAGAAAGGCTTCTCAAGGAAGGTAAGCTTCAGGATTTGATCAACAAGAGAGCTGAAGATCAATCGAAGAAGGCGAAAACCGTCGCTGAGGTCGGTTGGGAGTGTGAGGAAGTGGAGGATGCCGGTCTTTTTGGCGGCCTTCATATTGGTTATGAGTGTGTAGAGGCAGACAATGAAGGGGTAAATGGATTGCTTTTCTGCATCCATGGAGGGGCCGGACTCGAGTCTTCTAAGAAAACCAGCATGGACAGAGTCTTCAGATATGAAGTCTCTGCTGCCTCAACCTCTGCCCCAATTCCAGAGGTAGTGATTTTCAGCAAAGAAGATCTCCCACCCCATGGGAATCCTCTCAATGACGCTCTTGTCATCAAAGCCGTGATAGAGAACTTCACAGTTGAAAGGATCCTAGTAGATACCAGAAGTTCAGTAAATTTGTTGTTTAAGCCGACTTTTGAATCCCTGAAGATGGGTAAGCCAATGCTTGCAACTGAAGGGCCCCTCTATGGCTTCTCGGGAGAGAAGAAATAGGTCGAGGGAAAGTCTCTTTAACCGTGATGATGGGAGGAATCATCAAGCAGGCTGAGTTCATGGTAGTAGACGCTCCTAGCAGTTACTATGCAATTTTTGGTAGGCCTCTCCTCAATCAGTATAGAGCCATAGTTTCAACGTTCCATCTAGCCCTCAAGTTTTCCGCTCAAGGAAAGCAGTTTAGGGTAAGGAGTGACCCTAGGCTGGCTCGGGAATGCTATGTAAAGACTGTCAGCATTGTCGACATAAGTTCTCAGCTAGGGGTTGCAAGTGAAGTGCTGGTCCCTCTGAGTTCGGAATAAAGGAATCTAAGTATTCGAATGCAGAATTTATCTTCAGTTGAAAACCTGTCTTTTTATTTCTTAGCAACAAAACTTTGTTGAACCATTTTAAGGCTGACATTTTGCAGTTAAAATTACTTCAATAAAACTTGATTTGTGCTCATTTCCTTTCTTAGTAATGTTCCTATCTCTATTTAGCTTGCTTTAAGAATGTTCATCTTCAATACGATTGGCCACGCTTTCAAGGCTGTTTTTTCTGTTCTCTTTCGCTCATTTGTTCTTTTTTAATCAACATACTCAGGTTAAAAAAATGGACATTATGAAAGAATTTGATTCAGAAGATCATGATGCTGAGTTAGGAAATGAGAATGAGGGTATTCATCTAGAACCAGCTCAAGATGTTCTGGTCATTCCAATTAAAGGAGATGAAGAAAAGACACTTTCAATTAACACAGAACTATCTGAAAATGAAAAAAAAAAGTTGATAGCATGTTTATTCGGAAATCTAGATATATTCGCCTGGTCGGCAAATGATATGCCAGGGGAAAATCCTGATGTAGCCTGCCATCACCTAAATATAAATCCAACGTTTAAACCGGTTATTCAAAAAATACGGCCAGTGGCAAGTACTATGGCAATACCAATTAAAGATGAAGTTCAAAAATTACTCAAAGGTGGATTCATCCAAGAGGTTCAATATCCTGATTGGGTTTCAAATGTGGTTGTGGTGAAGAAACCAAAAGGGAAGTGGCGAATGTGTGTAGATTTCAAGAAGCTTAATAAGGCATGTCCGAAAGATTGTTATCCACTGCCGAGGATAGATTCTTTGGTTGATTCAGCAGTCAGATTTTCATATATGAGTTTTTTGGATGCTTTTTCAGGCTATCATCAAATCAGAATGCACAAGCCAGATATTCCTCACACTTCATTTATAACGAATGATGGATGCTTTTGTTATAAAGTAATGCCATTTGGTTTAAAAAACGCAGGTGCTACCTACCAACAAATGATGGATTTCGCATTCAAAAACCAAAAAACCAGAAATCTCGAGGTATATGTAGATGATCTTCTCATCAAGAGTAAGCAATTTGACACCCATTTGAAAGATCTGGAAGAGACCTTTTCAACCCTTAGAGCATTTGATATGAGATTGAATCCGCTAAAATGCATATTTGGAGCTAACAAAGGGAAATTTTAGGACATCTTCTGACCCCGGATGGGCTCAAACCAAATCCAGATAAAGTCAAAGCAATTCTTGAAATGAAATCTCCAAAAACGCCAAAGGAAGTTCAACAGTTAGGAGGAAGAATGGCAAGTTTAGGCCGTTTCATATCACGATCAGGAGATAAGAGTACCCCCTTTTCAGGACTCTTAGGAAAGCTTCAAAGTTCGAATGGACCAAGGAATGTGATTCGGCATTCGACTAGTTGAAAAAGCAGTTAACTACAACTCCTATTCTCCAGAGTCCACTTGAAGGAGAAGATTTATTCTTATATCTAGGAGTGGGTTCTGATGCGGTCAGTTCAGTCTTGGTTAGAGAAGAAAAGAGGAAACCATTTCCAGTTTATTATGTCAGTAGGATTCTAAAAAAGGCAGAAACCAGATATCTGATATTAGAGAAACTTGCTTTAGCTCTTATTATCTCAGCTAGGAAGCTTAGGCCCTACTTTTAGGCTCATTCTATTCAGGTAATCACGGATTTACCACTGAGAGGTGTATTGGAGAAGCCAGAACATTCAGGTAGATTGGCTAAGTGGGCTATTGAGCTGAGTAAATTTGACATCTCATATACTCCGCGAACAGCGATTAAAGCTCAAGTATTAGCAGACTTCTTAGTTGATATAACAGGAAGCGAATCCGAAAGTAATGACAAGAGACCTCTGCCTTGGACAATTTATGTTGATGGAGCTTCAGGAAAAAATTCTTCAGGTGCGGGAGTAGTTTTGATCAATCCAAACGGAGTCAAATTAAACCAGGCTCTAAGCGAAATAATTAGGCAGAATATGAAGCTCTTTTAGCAGGACTTCGTTTTGCTAAGGAATTGGGGATTGAAGATGTGGAAGTAAAAACAGATTCTTTAATTATGGCATCTCAGGTAAGCGACGTCTATGAGACCAGGGAACCAGTCTTGAAGAAGTATCAGAAGTTGGTAAAGCAAGAGATCGGTAGGTTTAAAAGTTTCACTATTGAACACATCCCGAGAACAGAAAATTCAGATGCAGATCAATTGGCAAAATTTGGGTTGTTATCGGGAGGAACTAGCTCAGATCTGTTCCATCCAGCAATTGAGGAAAATTTTGTGATGGAGATAGATCGTAAATCTTCTTGGATGGATTCTCTTATCGTATACCTCTCGTCCGGAACATTTCATGATAGCATCAAAGATAAGAAAAGGTTCAAACTGAAGGCAGCATATTACTATCTGATCTCAGGAATACTGTATCGAAAAACGTTTTTGGCTCCTTTATCTAGGTGTATATCGGAAGAAGAAATCCCAGTAATTCTCCGAGAAGTACATTCGGGAGAATGTGGTAGTCATTCAGGTGCAAGGACGCTGGAGAAAAGAATTTTGAGGCAGGGAAATTTTTGGCCTAAAATGAGAAAAGACGCAACTGATTATGCCAAAAAATGTATCCAATGCCAAAAATTTGCCCCGCTTCAGCATCAACCAGCTCAACAGTTAAAGTCAATCATGACTCCCTAGCCATTCGCGGTATGGGGAATGGATCTTCTCGGACCCTTTCCTATGGCAAGTGGGCAGAGACGTTTCATTCTTGTAATGATAGACTATTTTAGCAAATGGGTTGAGGCAAAAGCTCTAGCAAAAACAACAACTCAGGTAGTGAAGAGTTTCATCTGGGGAGAAATAATCTGTAGACATGGGATTCCAATGGCGATAATAACAGATAATGGGCCTCAGTTTAATAATTCTGAAATGATTAACTTCTGTGATGAAGTGGGAATCGAGCTTCGGTTTGCATCAGTTCATCATCCAAGGAGTAATGAACAGGTAGAAGCCGTCAATAAGTGTATCTTAAATCTTCTTAAGAAAAAAGTAGAGAATACCAGAGATAATTGGGCATAGCAACTTCCAGCAATTTTTTGGACCCTTAGGACAAATCCGACAGAAGCAACTGGTGAAACTCCATTCAAATTGTCACACGGGTCAGAAGCCTTGATACCAGTTGAGTTTGATGTCAGAAGTCCTTGGGTCATATTGGCAAAATAGAATGGAGACACCTGGATAGAAGGGAATGATGAAGACCTAAAGTGCAGTCTTGATCTAATTGAAGAATTAAGGGATGAAGCAGTAATAAGGCAGGAGGAAATAAAAAGAAGAATAGCCCGATATTATAATAAAAATATAAGGGTCAAAGAATTCGTCGTTGGGGATTTAGTCTTAAAAAAGGTTGATGCAGCAGCTAGGTCAGCTCGGTGGGAAAGTTAAATCCAAATTGGGCAGGACCTTATATCATAAGAGAAGTATTGATAAATGGAGCCTATCGGCTCAACGCTTACGATGGAAGTGAAATCACACACACATGGAGTAGAGATGATTTAAAGCGCTTCTATTCTTGATAGGATTTTTTTTCTTTAGCTTTACTTACACAGATGATGTACCCCTTTTCTGCTTTTATGCTGTCATTTATAAAATACAAACTACTGACACTATCTTCTATGTGTTTTGTGAGGATACCCAAAGGTGGAAACAAGATGCGAACTTAAGTCGCACCAAGGCAGATATCGCCGGATCACACCTGAACCCCCATGAATTGATGCTGAGTGTAATACCTACATTGACCATGGATTGCGGGGAGTTTTCGCTTCCATGTAGCAGTAGCTCACCAATTTCATATGAGGGGGTTCTATGTGATATCCCGAATCCAGGACGATATGTGAGCACACCACTGCATCAAGGGAGGTCTTGGTGAATGCCACCTATGTCGTGCCTACGGATAGTGGCATCAGGCCATCATAGCCTGTTACACTCGAATGCTACCTGGCTAGTTTTTTCTTGAGATAAATTCCATCTGAGATAAGAGCAATCTTATCCCAAGATTGCTATTAAGTGAGAAGGAGAGGTGCCCATCTCCTTGAGAGTTCCGACCACTATAAGTCGACTTTCCCTTAGAACCCTGACTGAAAGGGTCACTTCATCTACTTCTCAACCCATGACCACTTCTAGGTCATCTCTTCTGTTCTCCCATATATGGCCATAAGGTCATTTCTTCTCCTCATTCTACCTCATTAAGAGACGAACTGAAAATTTCTTAAATCGTCAATGTTTCCTTTTAAAATAAATTAATCAACAGAGTTAGTCAACAGAATTGATCTGCGGAATTAAAGAATGCCCGAGTACAAAAGGTATTGCTGCACCAAAAGCTAACAAATTAAATGACAAAAGCAATCCCAAAGGTCGCTCGGTGTCGTTCCCAGTCCGGTCAATTGATTAAGGAAAGGATCAATGCAGTCATATAAGTCATACACACAATGGAGCATAAAATCAAATAAGGAAAAACCAGCTACAACGAATAACAAAGGTATGAAAAATAGCTTTTTCATTTTGAATGTCATTCAAATTATGATTACAGATAAAGCGGCCTAAAAGCATGACCGAATTTTTTCAGAAATAAATACATCAAAAATGTTCTCCTATGCATTCTTTTTCTTCTTCTTCCGAGGTTCATCTTCATCATCTGAGGATCTGGAATCAGCACTGGACTCACTTGAGCTAGAAGATCCATCAAAAGAACCAACATCGGACTTTGCAGCCGAACTCAGATCTTCATTTGGGTCAAACTGACTTCCACTCAGCTCATCTCCAATACCATCCATAGGCATTCGAAAATCCATATTAAGAAAATCCTCTAATTCCATTTCGGGATCACTCGATCTCACTACCTTCTCCCCCACATCATCATCCATTTCAAAATTATTCTTATCATCATCTCCCACTTCGCCCTCCACGTCCATATTATTGTCAAAATCCTCTTCTTTTTCATCTTCCCTCTCACCTTCCGCTTGAAGACTAGCGGCCTCGGGAAACATTGAGGAAAAGTTGACGTCTTCTGGAATTAGGTGGCCACCATCTCGCAATTTCGAGATAGTCATCTCCACTGCTTCATTTATCTCCTTCAGCATCACTTTCTGGTAAGCCGGATTATACTCATCATACATCTCGTTTTTTGTTTTCTGCGAATAATGACACAGGTTAGGACAAGAGGGAAAAAAGAGAAAAATAATCAAAGATCGAGCTATCGGGATACCTTCAGCTCAGCCTTAATAGCTTTATTTTCTTGCATATATCTGCGCAGCAATCTCCCCATATGATGACAAAAGACTTCATGTCTAAGACCAGTTTGCGCGCACATATCAGGAATGAGACTATCTTCCCAGCTGTAAACATCTTTAAAATTTTCTTCGCCATACAAGGCAGCTGAGACCGCTCTAGCATGACGCGACAGACTGCCACCCCTGTTCAGGAGACATGTTGAAACTCCTACGCATTTGCCTTTCTCATCCCACTTCAGCAGCGGTCTCCCTATAACATCAGTCATAGACCGCCTATATCCATACAAATCGAATGGTTTGTCAGAATAGCTTGAAGATGTTGCGGTCCGAAATTGATATCGCTCCTGGTCCCTCTTTAATCTTTTCTCCTTCTAGGTAAGATCACCATCCAGAGCGAAAGGAAGAGTAAGAGGAATCTACAAGGTCGCTACAAGGGGAAAAGTCTACTCGTAAGAAATAAAGGAATTATTAAGAAGCGGTCTAGATGATTGAGATCGCAATAGCTCACTATGTTTTCACTTAAGGGAAGATCCTTGCGCCCAAAGCATTATGTAATGATCCAGATCGGCTTTGCGATCCTTGAGTAATTCCTTGATCTTCTATTCAATTTTAGAGAGGGATTTAGGTTTCTGAAAGACCGCTTCATCTCGAAGCTTGGGATAAGTCCGAAGGCCGCCCAACCTCCCCTGAAAAATCAGGAATCTCTCCGCCTAGTTGGGAACCTTATTGGGCAGATTCACAACCTTCAGACCGCTGTAGGTAAAGTATAAGAGGCCCTTGAAATCCTCCCTCCTCGAGCCTTCCTTCAGCATTTTTAAGGTGAAAAGCGATCTAAATAAGTCTAGAGTGAATGTCACCTTGACCGATCTCAAATAGCATATATAAGTAAAGATCAACGCAATAGAGTTAGGTGGAAGTTGTCCGGGAATGAGACCGAAGAATCTAAATATCCTTTTTATCTCCCATGGCAAAGGAAGATAAAAATCGTGATTAAAATGGTCGATCGGAATGGAAATTTCATCCTCTATGGAGTGATTCAGACGTTCACCTGTGGCGGGCATGCGAATCATAATCTGCGAGCTCATAGGATTCTCCTTCAAGAATTCATGAAACTCGGCTTGGGAAAGACGGCAAGGCCGCTGCTCAGAATCAATAAAAATCTTGCAGGCATTAGCTCGCGCGAACACCATTATTCAAGATTTTCCAGACCGCTTGAGTGAAGAATACCGAGGAAACGTATTAAATGAGTTCACCAACCCGGTATTTATAGCTAAAGGGGCAATCAGGGCATAATCATTACAAAAAAAAAAATAATGAACCAAGAGATCGCTGTTCAGATCGCGCGACTTGATAATGTTATGATACATAAAAAATAAACATATTTTAAACATCTCCAAAATGTAGTCTTCAAGTTCTCAAAAGTAATAGATCGCTGAATTGAAAACATACAGGAATAAAAATGTAAGTCGTTTTGGATGATCCTTCTTTTTTCCAAAGTAGGCAACCATGTTTTGGAGCTTGTTAACCGCGGTGAGAGTCATACAGATGCCAGTGTTAGCATCAACAACATACCGCTGAAGATCGCCCGCATCCCGCTTCAATTCTTCCCAGTTAAGAAATCCTTCTTGGTCCGCGCATTCCTCAAGAGGGGCGGCCGAAGTCCAAGCAGTTAAAGAAGCAGGAACTCCTGATCTCATTTGAGAGAAGGCAGTATGTAAAGCATCAGCCTTACCTTTAAAGAAAATAGTTTCTTCTTTTGACTCACGGAGCCTCTTGCGAAGGTCAACCATTTCTTCTTCAAGTTTTTTCCTGCCATGTTCGAGCGATCTCCGTTGTTCAATCAGCTTTTGAGCTGAGATCGCGCGGACTTCGGCAACAACATCTTCTTTCTGTAAAGCGGCCGCCCGCAGCGCCTCATCCTTCTCCAGCAACCTCCTCTCAAGTTCTCTCTCACGGGACTGGAAAGTGTGAATCACCTGCATAAGCGGGGAGGCAAGTAAAGGGGGCAGAGGTAGATCGACTTGAGGAAAGGTTAACCTTGTTTCTTCCAGTAACTTCTGAGCCTCCTCATCTTCATCTATAATCAGAAAAGGAAATTTGATCAATGACAATCGTGAAGTTAAAGGAGCAAAAATGACATTTCATACTTGGAAAAGAAGAAATGAAACAATCAGGTAAGAGATCTCGGGCGGTCTTAGAGATCGCGGGTGCAGCGGTCAGAATTAAGCGATCTGGAGGTTTTCGGCGCTCAAGGTCGATCTTTTCTAGGTATTTTTTCTGTAATTTTTCTCCTTCTTTCCTCTGTCTTTTTAACTCTCTGGAACTAAGGAGAATGTCGTCGGTCTCAATAAAAATGATCCCATGACGCTGTGGCAGAGATTGAGGTCTAATATAGATTGGAAGTGAGATATCAGTTGAAGCGGTCAAGAAAAGCTTACCAGACCGGATCGCAGATAACGCGACCGCGCGATCTGCAGCCTGTTTTGTCAAATCAATATTTTCTTCTTCCCCATCCCTCCCCTCCTGATTCTCTTCCTCTCCTTCGCGATTTTCCTTTTCACTCTCGATTATTTCTCCTTCTCCATTCTTCTCCCGGGCAACATCTGGGATATTTTTAGTCTCGATTGAGATCGCAGTAGCTTTCTTAAACAATCTACATCTTTTCTTTTTCTTCCCAACTTCAGACCCTGTTCCAGGAATCCTTTTTCTTTTCTTTTCTTTCCTCTTCTCCTTTGCCTTTCTTAATTCATCTTCTCTTTCATTTTCTTCTTCTTCTTCTTCTTCTTTCTTTTCTTTTTCTTCTTCTTTCTTTCCTTCTTCTCCTGCTTTCTCTTCTTCTTCTTCCTTCTCCTCACCTTCATTCTCTCCACTTTCAAATTCTGCAATCTTTTAATTATCTCTAGCGGCCTCATCTTCAATTTCCCCGATATCTTTTCCAATTTCCATGTCCTCTTTTCCAGAAGCAGCGATCTCATCACTTCTCTTTTTCTTCTCAGACTCCTTATCCTTCTCTTCCGCTTCCTCTCTTTTCTTCTTTTCAACTTCTTTCTGCAGTTGAATCTCAGCATCAAGAGAAGCCCTAGATTGTTTATCAATCAGCTCCATCCGTGGTCTCTCAAGATCAACTCGATCCAGCTGGATCTCGGGCTTAACTATAACAGGAATGGTTGGAGAGACGTTCTCAGAATGGAGCAAAGAAAGAGAGGACGCATTCTCAAAAAGATCCAAGGACTGTAAGAAAGAGGAAAAGAAAAGTTAGCAAGCAGGGAACATTTGGAAAAGCCTCGAAATCGTAAAGCAACCTGTAGAGGAGCGATCTCAAGAGTTGCAGCAGGAAAGCGAGAAGGTTTTATCGCAAAGTTCTTGGCAGGAGGCACCTTTTTCAAAAGATCCTTTCTTTGTAATTGTTCTCTCATTTTAAAAGCTAAAGAAGCCTATTTTTTAAGTCCGATCGAGATCTCACCCGTGGTCGCTCTAGCTGCCTGATCAAAAGCTCCAGCCTTCCTCGGAGAATCATTTGCTAGAGTCTTAGTTCGATCAAACTCGTTAAGCTTCAGAGGCGAGTCGGTAATATCAACGAAGCTTGAAGACGACAAGGGAGGAGTCCGCACCAATGGATCGCCTAAAGCCATATCTTTAGACGGTGCCAACAAAGTTTCGGTCGTAGATGTGTTCTTCACAGGTAATTTAACCATTTTGTCTCTCTTGGGCATTGGCTTTCTAGGGACAACGGCATGAACAACTCCTTTCTCATTCGCCACAGTCTTAAGTAGACCCATTACAAGGTAAACCGCTAATTTAGATCTCGAATACAGACCGCTCAGAAGAAAATTCAATCTCGTAAAGACAGGTATAAAAGCGAGCGAGGGATTATATCCCTATTTATAGCCCGAAGAAGAAATATTTAAAAATTCAAAGTTTTCGCGATCTCCGCGGTCTTAAAGAAACATTTCCAAAGTACCTCAACACTTGGAAATGTGCGGGGATTATGTTCGCCCAGAAGATCGTGATGAGACTATTCAAAGAGAGTTCGTACAGTCAGAAATCAGACCGCGATGAAGTTATTCAGCGGAGTTCGCGCGATCTGAAATAAGAGACAGCACAAACCAAATCATCTCACATGAAGGCAACAAATTCATAGGCCCGGTTGCTGACCGTCTTCCTAAGGTCGCGCGAACAGGTTTTTCTTAAAACAACTTGTGATAACATCAAGACAGGTAAGTTGTTCATCTCAGTTAAGTTATCAAAAACCCGGGCTGTCCGGAACCTCAAAGCTACCCGTTTGGGCAGCTTCCAAGCCTATAAATAGGGGGAAAGGCTCCCCAAGAGGGGGATCGAGACTTGAGCGAATTGAAGAAGCAGGCGGACTTATTTTCAGCTCGCTCCTTTCCTCTTTGCCCGGTCTGTTTCGAGTTTCCTATAATTTCTAGTCTTTATCTTTTTTCAGGTAGAGCCGTCTCGTAGCCGGGATCTTCCCATCCTTTCATATCTGGCATGCTTTGACCCCTAGTAACCAACGGTCCCAAGTTTTTCTCCCGAGTTTGAGTGTAAGTTGTGGAGGTGCAATTTTTGCATTAACAACATTGGTTTAATGTAAAGCCTTAAAGCCATAACTCTATTAATGACATTCCTGAGTATGTGAACATTCTTTTAACACTATTTAATGAAAGCTTCCATTTCTGCTTTATGTACTCTCGTGTAGACTTATATTTTTTTGTTTATCATCTTATTATCTTCTATCTAGAGTGTTCAATATGGCGTAGGGTCCCGGTCATACTTATTTTTATATTTTTTGTATTATCACTGTGTTACATGACTCGTCTCTCTCTAGAGAGTATGTCAAAAAGAGCAATTTTGATGAATTCAAGAAGTCGATCCTGGAGACCTTGCGGCTCACCCTCACGCCACCGGGCGAGTGCTTAACCCCTACGGTCTTGGTACTCACCTCGCAAGCTTTGGGCGAGGAGGATCTAGGCAGACGAGAAAGGAAGGAAGTAGCGACGGAGGAGGATGAGCGGGCCCTCCGTGGGCGAGTATTATTCCCTAGGCTGCCGGGTAATCACTACCCTGGTGAGTAGAATGTGTGAATCCCTATGACTCACCTAGCAGGGTCAGGGAGCCCTTTTGTGAATTGTTCTTTTCTGCCCTGGTGCCGGAGGGGTTTAGGGAACATGTCATCTACTACAGAGGCAAGGATGATCCCGTCCAGCTTCTCTAGTGGTTCAAGGACATAGTCTCCATCAGGTAAGTGATAGACGCCTTCAAGTGTAGGTTGTTCATCATTTCATTCAAAGGGAAGGCGAGGGACTGGTTTCACCATCTTCCCTTAAGGACCATCTACAACTTCGAAGACCTGCGACGGAGTTTCCTGCCGTATTTCTCCACGTCCAAGAAGGGGAAGAAAGGGGTGGAGGCCCTTTTCGTAATCAAGCAAGGAGTTGAAGAATCATTGGGGAGCTATGTGGATCGCTTCCAGGAAGAGATACTTCTAGCTCATGAGGTGCCTGAGCATACCTTGCAGCTGTCCTTCACTCTCAGGCTGCAACATGGGTTATTCAGGATGGAGCTTGACCGGAACCCCCCCTTATCCTTCGAGGAAATGAGCGACAAGAATGCTGGTGGAAAACGTGAGTTTTGTTAACTTGATCGTCAAGAAGGCCTTTGATGAGATGAAGGTAGGAGCGAAGAGGGTGCTTGCCTCAGATGTCCCTCTGATATGAAAATATTTGGAGTTGTGTGTTTTGGAAAAGAGAAGAAAGATGATTAAGTGATGATATTCTCCAAACCTATATCCGATGAAGGCAGGTGTACCTTATCGTCTATAGTATTGGATATTTTATAAATACCAAGGTCGTATTCCTCGGGGCACGTTGAGTACTTCTACTTTGAGGAGGAAACTATTATTTTATCTAAAGATTTTTTAGGAGTTTTACTTGACTGAAAAGAGACAATTTGCAAACAAAAGAAGGGATTAGACAATGATTAAAAAGATTAGTGCTCAATATAAAATCACCTTGGAGTGAGAATAATCAAGAGAAGATAAAAATAAATCTAATTCCTTTTAAATAAACTACTTGACCGTGGAGGTTCCCGAAGCCTGAACACGCATCTCTCGAGGAAAATGCCTCTCCTCCTTACCGGAGAGTTCCCGGATCTTATGCCTAGTACCGCCGTCTTACGGTGGCCCCAACTCACGGGTTAGCTGTCAACGCTCGACGTCGATCCTGCCAGCTAATTCAATCATATTACAGGCCAATGTTGCTTGAAAGAATTAATACAAATATGACAAGTCAATAATCACAGCACACACACACACACACACACACACACACACACATATATATATATATATATATATAATAGTGCAAATAGTCTACAATGAGAATAAAACTAAAAGAGTGCAAGGGCTTAAGCCCGATACAGATCAAAAAAATGATAAAGCACTGTCTCACTCTACACTATGCAGAAGCAACACAAAATACTCTCCAACCTGTCATCCTGTGGAAGTAGTGATGCGCGGCATCTGCTCCTCAGGGTTTACCATCACGTCCTACCTGACGTACTGCGACTCCTGCTCCTCGATCTCCTGGTGTTACGGCAACATCTGACCATTAGTAAAAAAGACTAAGCCATTTTGTCCTCGCCTACCCCCACGACTCATAGATACTGAGCGGGAGGATGAAGCGAAGGACAACAAGGGGTAAAAGAAGGACCAGGTGATAGAGATTATTCTAACAGTATAATGAATAAGCGAGCAGTAAGTATAACAACAATAAGTAATATACGAGCAGTAAATATGACAACAGTAGGTAGTAAACGAGCAGTACGTAAGTAAATGTGGCACAAGTAAAGTAATAAGAAAAACTACCACACAATCATCTAGAGTCCCTTAACTTATATGAATTCCCATACAAACTTATAAGTTAAGATTTCTGGAATGGTAACTTATCATATAAAAGAGCCCATACTAATTTTTATGATAAGGGTCTACAAATGTATTTGTCTATAGGATGTATGATTGTTATGATATGATATGCTATGTTCATATAGTGCAACTCACTCACATGACTCTACGCGCACAGACCTTTAGTTCCCGCTTTTCAAAGGTAGCAAGCCTCTCAGGTACTTCCGCCATAACAATATAATCAGTGGATCGGGCACTCCACTTCTAGGTGGGTATACACACTACCAGAGCTAGACCTTACGTACACATATGTACACGTCCTAGGTGCACTTCCGTTAGCTTTTGCATACTCTTGCTGGCATCCCGCCAGTCTTCTATAGTCGGGGGTGGATTACTAGGGATTATCTATTAGACCGCAGTAAAGTAACCTACTGGCCCTCTAACTCACCATACTCTGCCAAAGTCAATGTACTGCAATTGGTGTGACAAATGGACAGGTACTGAAGACCCGCCACTAGTTCATGTACATGCAAGGTTTATCACACTACCCGAGCCTCCATCATGTAGGACTGACTTCTCTTGAACCATTCCGTCCTCTTTAATGGGATGAGGTTTACTTTTCTCAACTTATCTCATTTAGGGTTACTCTTGTTTGTTACTTAGGCAATCATAACAATTTAAAGTGAATCCTGGACTTCCCGAGGTCTACCTGGTGAAGGGCTCACAGCGGTACTAGATGGTATTCTGGGGTGACATCCAGACCTTCCTTTCTCAGAATATTTACTTTTATTGATAACTACCCATTGTTAAGGTTATCCTCATGGTTGCTCTAGATTACTTAAAAATGACTTAGAATTCTTCTAGGCAGCTTGGCGACCTTCTTACTGTGCGTGGTGCAAACTCTTAAATATTCATCTATATGTCCAACTATAACCTTGAAATGCATTGTGATCATATTAACATTCTAAATGTCATTATAAGTGCCTAGAGTAGGAAACTCCCAAAATGCTTCGATTGTTCATCGAGACGTAATTCTAGTTTACTTTTCACTATAGGGCATAAGTACTCCAATAAGACTACAACTTATTGGGGTTGATGTTATGTAAGCCCTAATCTTATGTTCCAAATTTCATTCTACTTCTACAAGTTCTGGCTAGTCTAAACACTCCCCCAAGTATTTGCTATTCGCAGTCCAACTCAAACATTGAACTAAATTGATCTCTATGTTGTGAACTTCGCTATAACTTGGCCAAATGCCCCAAAATTTATACCATAGGCTAATAATGACCCAATTAAGTGATGGTAAGAAATTCATAATTTTTCCAATTATTTTGGCCATTTATAAAAATACTTTAATGATAATGTACACCTCACTTTACACATGAAGTATTACTTTCAGAAGTCAAAGTGCTCCCAATAATTTATCAGTGAAATGTAATGAGGAAATATCATGACTGACTGACTTTCTTAATTTTCCATAGTATTTATGGCTATTATTGCAATATTTAAACATTTATGTTAATTGTTCACATTACACATTAAGTACCAAAATAACTGATTCTAAAATTCTAGAAAAATTATCATAGTCTTATAATGCTCCAAAAACAGTCTGGCTAAATTTTCAGAATTTTCTAAATAATATTAACCATACAAATTTCATTAATACATAAGTGTGGCAAAGAACATTTTTGGTAATTTACGGTGTGAATGACTTCCAAAAATCCTACCAAAATTTCCAGAGATATATTTCAATGTAAAGCATCATATAACAGAATATTAGATTTTTCTCTAGACCTTAGATGATGTTCATTTCATTTATACACTTTGTGACAAAATTAATTATGCTTAAATAACTAAGGAAATTAACTCCAAAAATCCCAATAAAATTTCCAGAGATATATATTATTCTAAAACATAATGTGACTGAAAACCAGATTTATCTTAAGTTATTTGATCACTTTTATTTTATTAATACATTTATGTCACAATAATGTTATTACTCAAATACTTAGGATTTTTCTTTCCAAAAATCCTAATATTTCTATTGATGATACCCCCCATCATACTAGGTGTATTGCCCAAATATCATGAGCATACAACAAGTCATTAGTGATGAATTCACAAAATAACTCAAAGGTCCTATATGCACACCACCCTTCCATACATCCCATTCCTATGTATGTGAAATATAATGTTCTACAATGGTCCAAATGACCTCAACGTTTTACATGTGATTAATAATGACCTAACCACGATGTCACCCAAGATTTGGGTCATTTTGTACATATCTAACAACATTTATTTCATTAATATGAAAAATCATATTTACTACAAAACCTTACAAAAATGTTGCCTAAAAATTATGATTTTTGGGCAAGGGATATATCTATGCCATTTACACTTATGTCCAAAATATTAGACCAATCCAAACAACTATTTGAGCTAGATCTACCAAATAAGGACTGGTCACCCTTTAGGACACACCTCTGGAGAATGGCCCTACAAGGAGCTGTAGGACACCAAACCTGGTGATTCAAAGCCCTATGGACAGTAGAGCTCAAGGGCTACAAAAGATGTCTCAGGCACTTTTGCCTAAAATTGCCTCAAAGTATCCTAAATAATTAATCTAAACTCTGAATATAGTATGACATAAATATTACATTTATATTAATATGGTCTACGGGTATAGATCTTAGCCAAGTCGGACGGTTGTGGTTCATCGTCCCCGATAGGCTAACGGCCAGGATTTCATCTTCTTGAAGCTTTTCTCCTTGCAATTCCCGGCCACCTGAGGGTCACCACTGTCGGCCACCACCACCACCACCTTCGTTGAGATGGTGGATAACGATTGGCGGCGACACGACCACCGGAGGAGGTGTCTCCGGCGAACCCGAGCGGGGTGAAGAGCTCAAAAAAACTGCACCTATCTCACATGAATCGCGGCTCAATTGAGCCTAATTTATCAGCCTAATGATCTAGAGAGCTAGCACAGAGGAAGAGGAGGAGAAACAAACCTCAATGGTGGCTCGGCGGCGAGTGCTCCGATGGGTGGCTATGGATCTTTCTGTCTTTGGCGAGCTTGCTCGATCTGTGGATTCTCCACCAATTTCTCTTCTCCAAGAGGCTGACTTGACTGCTAAGGACCTTCTGAAGCTGATGGAATGGTCAATTTGAGGTGGTGATGGCTGTAAAGAGAAGATGGAGTGTAGTGGGTTCGGCCATGGCTGGTACATCCTTCCTTCAGCAACTGAGCGACTACCAAGCTCTAAAAAGACTGTTCACAGTCTGAGGAGATCAGTTGAGGGCTTGGGCAAGGTGGTAGGGCCATGGAAGCTCTCTCACTCAAAGGTGCTTTTTCACCTTAAGGGGCAAATATCATTTTGCCCCCAAGCTCACCCTCTCTCTCCAAATTCAAATGTGGGTTGCCAATAGATTTGTGGCATGCTGGTTATGCATGGGGTGGGGTCTTGGTTCACTTGGATTTCATTTGGTCTTTCAATTTCTTCCTTAAGGCCTTATGTTGACCATGGTTGACTTTTGAGTTGACTTGGTCAAATTGATGGGTGGGTTAGCCCCACTTGATGGTCATGAGTCATATGACCTTACCAAAGTCTATTGGACCATGGTGTTGCTTCAACTTGGTTAATTGATCCATATGGTGTGAGTTTGGCCCAAAATAGCCCAAGTTTGACTTTGGTCAAATTGGAGGGATTGATTGACCACTTGATGGGGATTTTGGGTCCAATAGATCGTTAATGTGGTTAGAAGGTTAGATGTGAAGTCAATTTGACCAATTGAAGGCCAATTGGTCCTTGATTGGGTTGATTTGGGCTATGTTGACCAAAAGTTGACTTTGGTCTATACCTTGAAAATGGGTGAGATCAATTAGTGATTATTGACCTAATGACCTTCCTTAGTGGTTAGGGGAACATAAGTAAGGTCAATTTGAGGTATTGAAGGTCAATTGAGTTTATTTGTGTTGAATAGGGTTATGTTGACATAAGCTTGACTTTGGTCAATTTGGCCTATTTGGTTGACCAATTGTTGGGGTTCTTTGTCAAACAAGTCTCTATTGTAAGATCCCTCTCCCGCACCAGGAGAGTACACAGATCTTATGCCCAGAACCGCTGCCTTACAGTGATGCTAACACACGAGTTAGCCACCTCCACAAGACGCCGATCCTGCCGGCAAGAACGATCAACCAGGCCAACAATGAGGTAGGAAGAAAACTAGGTAAAATAAGCCAAGTCCACAATCACATACATATACATATGCCAAAATAGTATACAAGTCCATCAATAAGTACAAAATAAAGAGTAAGGGCTTATGCCCAGTACATGTCCGAAAGAAAAGATAATAAAATAAACTCTCTCTCTCTCTCTCTCTCTCTCTACATATCTATGTGGAAGCTAAACACTCTCATCATCTGGCACCTATCTCATGGTAGAAGTAATGTGCGGCATCTATTCCTCAAGTCTTGCCATCACGTCCTGCTGGTCGTGCGACTGCTCCAGCTCCTCGAACTCCTACGGTCACAACCGACCGTTAGTCATAAAGACTAAGCCGATTTTATCCCCGCCTCCCACCGCGACTCCTAGGCACCATGCAGGAGGAAGGAAGCGGAGGTCAACAAGGGTTAATAAAAACAAGCAGGTGACATGAATTCTACTCTATCAGGTATATAAAGTAAAACACGTAAAATACCTAACTAGCAGTATATATTAGCAGGAAGTAAGGCAGTAAGTAAAGCTGTAAGTAAAGCAGTAAGTAAGGTAGTACAATGATGAGTCCCAATTATATACACATTTACAGACTCATCTGAGCCAATTTTCTAGTCTATGCACTACATTTTAGGCATGTTTTCGCTCATATTTGTTATTCCATGCTATGTGCACTTCTAGGCCCGTTTTGGTGTTATTTCTTGTTTATCTTCGTTATTAGTTTTCATGCTTTGTTAAGTGCCACCTTCAGTGGCTGGATTGGTGTTGTATACTGGAACAGGAGTCGTGCAGGTGTTTCCGGTACAATTCTGTACAGGAACACTGCGCACGATCAATGGTTCTATTGCGCAAGACCACTGGTCGTGCGCCGCTGTTCGTGCTCACTTAACACCAATTTTATGAGTTCTGTCTCGAACAGTGCGCACGACCACCAACGATAGTGCGCACGACCACCGGTCGTGCGCCACTGTTCGTGCGCACTTATCATCAATTTTATGAGTTCTGTTTCGACCAGTGCGCACAACCACCAACGATAATGCGCACGACCACCGGTCGTGCGCCACAGGTCGTGCGAACATGGTATTTTATAAATTTCTTATATTGCAGGCTCCACCCAGGCTGGCGCACGATCACAAAACTCCAGCCCGCACGACCACTGGTCGTGCGCCAATGACCGTGCGCACTGTTTATTCCAGCGCATATAAATCGACCTGCTCGCGAATTAGGTCGATGCTCCGCATTTTCTTCCGCGGTTTCCTGCTCCAGAGTGCCCGATTTCGCCCCTCCATCGCCGCCCACCATCGGGAGGTGCTCCGGGCTTGTTCTTCACGCCATTCTCAAGCCGGAGCTTCCTCTCGGCCTACTCCTTCATCCTAGAGCTTCAAGGAAGGTTTAGCCGCCATCGCCATCAAGCAAGAGGAAGTTTGCAACCTCTACCGGATCGTGACACGCAGAAGACGGGCTCATTGGAGAGTAGCGACAGCTCTCTCTACCTCGGACGTAGTTGCGGACCGAGCTTGGATGCGGATTGACAACCCGGCGATTCCAACCGTGAATCTACAACGAGCCTTCGGATTCGGTCGATTTCTTGCCTTGTTCTTTTCTTATTGATGTGTGTATGTAGTTAGATCTATGTATTAAGATGAAGTTGCACTTAAACTTGCTTGTATTTCTATATATTTCATTTTTATGTGAAATACTTTTGTGGTTTATGTGATTTGAGGAGCGCCCCAATCCATTTTCCACTCCACCACCGTGTCCGGTGCCGCACTAGCAATTGCTAGTGACGTGCTTGTCGACGAGGTGCTTGCGACCCTCATCCGTATGCCTACTAGTCCATCCGCCTAGCGAAGCGTGGCATAGCGGCCCTTGTAATCCATCCTGCTTAACGAAGCAGCGCGCTCAAGGCCTGCATAGTTCGATTCTGTTTGCCTACTCGCCCATCCGCTCTTACGACGCAGCGCGCTCAAGGCCTGCCTAGTCTCCACCCCGCCAAGCGAAGCATTGCATAGCGGCATTGCATAGGAGTAGTTGTAATATTTTCTTTTATTTTCCACAAACCAAATCCCCCATTTCCGCATCCATCCGCTCGAAAGGACTTCAATCTGAAGTCCTTCCTCGATAATAAACTCCACCTTACTGTGTTCCTTTGAGATCGATACTTGGGGATTCATTCCCATTTTATATTACTTGAACGATTGGTACACTGCCGTTTCGTGCCGCAGTCTTACTACCGCCTATAGCGGTGTGCTAAGATTTGTGCCATCAAGTTTTTGGCGCCGTTGCCGGGGAACACAGTCGTGTGAGTTTTTTGGAGAGGGAGAACCTGAGAGAGAAGCCCTTCCATTTGTAAATTGCATTCCTTTGTTTTATTTCCTCGTATTTTGTTTCCTGTTTTATATTAGGTTGTTTTAGTAATTTTTGTTAGGTGTAGTATTTTGCACAATAGCATCTTTATTTTGAATCGTATTATCTTCACACTATGTGGGCACATCTCAATATCCGTTGCCATTGGTGTAGAGATACCTCCCACTCTAGTGATGAATGCCCTACGGAGAATAGTAGGCATAATTCTTATAGCCCAGCATATGGAGCACCGACTTCGTCTGGTACTCCATATGGTGCGCGTATGTCTTATGGCTACTCTGCTGAGCCTTTACCGTCATACTTCTTTTCGGCTTCAGCCCCCGCTGTGCCAAAGAAGCCCGCAAGGCAGTGCCGGTTTTGCCGGAGCACTGATCATGTCTTGAAGGACTGTGCCGAGTATCTTCGCCAATTGGACGAGGATGACGAGCCGGATATCCGGATTGTCCCAACTCCTAACTCTAGTGGCACACCTTCAACATCCGGTTATGTGTCTTTGTCACCTTCACACCTTGAAGGGTATGGCATGGACACGGTCACCGGATGTGCGGCTGATCTATGCACCGACATTGCTGAGCCTATTCTCCATGTGCATCCACCACCTCTAGTGGATTCGATTCTTTGTGAGGAATCGGTGCTCGACTTTTATCCGAGCACTACTCCTCCCCCTGTTGTGCATACTATACTCGTCTCCGACGACATTGTTGATGATGTGTCGCAGGATGAGGTGGGTGATCTGAGTGTTGTGCCTATTCCTATGAAGGAGGACAACCTTCTAGGTGAAGAGGAGTTTTCCTCAGCACCGGTGGAGGAAGTCCAAATCTTAGGCATGGCCATCGTTGATACCGCCGAATCTTGTAGCATTGATGACAATGCAAACATTATTTTACTTCCCCCAACCTGATGGGAGTGAGACCGGGACCACTCCCCCGATTTTTGATTATTTATGTTCTTCGTCTTGTTTATTTTTCGATCCCCCCTCTTCATCCGAGCCTGTGCAGGTTGAGTCTTCATAGGTACCCCAGGAGGATTTGGTACATATTTCCCAAGTCAATGATGAGAGCATCCTCTTATGTGAGGAGGTTGATTCCCCCTCCGTAGAGGAAGCTCCACTCATTGCCTTTTCCTCCCGCCACCTCCCTGTTGACGACACCTTGCTAGGCAAGGATGTTTTTGGTGAGATGGGTGAGGACCAGGCCTCCTCCTCTTCTTACTTTCTTTTCCCTCTACCTGTGAAGAGCAGGTATTTATATTCAGGTAGAGGCGTGACTGTTCTTTCTCTGTATAGGTACCCGCTACCTACACGTATATTAGAACAGTTACCTGTCCACTTTTCTTTTCATATGCCTATAAGCTAGAACTGTATAAAATCCGAATAAGTCGTGCTGGGATGACAATAACCCCAGTAGTTATCTTACCTTTTCCTGCATTTCTTATTTCATCTTGTTTAGTTTAGTTAGTAGTATTCTTTTTTCAGTTTTCTATTTTCTTTTGTTTCTGCGGAGCTGACCCCGGCAGGTATCTTGTCTGGATGGCGGATGCTGCGGCTCATTTTAGCTTACACGCCAATCTTCTGGTGTGCTCATTTCTGAGCACTGGGTACTCTCTTTCCCTAGCCTTTTCTGATTGTCATGTCATATATTTTGTGGATTGTTTAGTTTAAGTCTGGGGGAGAGCAGTTTTTGTGCCCACTCACGTGCACTCTTGCATAGCATGCTAGAAGTACTTTTATATTAGCTCATTGGAAATTGTTGTCCATTTTCATTGCACACCACAATACCCACTTGAGCGCGTACTCATCTGTTTGCTTGCTCTGTTGTGAATTGAATTCTTCAGCTATTTGGGAAAGTCTAGGTGATGGCTTAGGACTATGTAGCAGAGTAAAATGTTGACTCCAGTAGTGCTCCTAGTCGCGTGCTCGGTTGCATAGAAATTTGTGTAGATTAGACTTCTCTTTATACTTATGGTTTTATATTTTTTTCTATTAGTGTAAATGTTGTTTACTCTACTCAAATGGTGAATCCGGTGGAATCAAACGGTAGCATAGGGATGTGTGTAAACGATCGCTAGACTCGTATTGCTTGAGTCGAGAGAAAGGAGAATCTTTCTCGGTGGCTAGAACTTGCCCCAAGCGATTCTTGAAGCATTGGCATAGGATAGTTCTAGTGCGTGAGAATGACGTAGGCCATTATTTTGGCCCGGTTGAACCTTTATTTCACGCCTTTCGTCTACCCTTGCTAGCCCCTTTGTGCCTACCCTTTTCTTGATTCAGCTCCACATATATCTCACCAAAGCCTAAAAGCCTAACCTAGTCGCACACCCAAATCTGAGCTTTAGTTGTAGTTTTATTTACATTGTGGGGGGTGTTGATTGTGATGTTTATTATGTGAATCTGTGGATATGCTCATTTGAAAATTTTGCTGAAAGAAAAAAAAAGACAAGAAAAAGAAGATAGAAAAAAAAAATGAAAAGGAAAAGAGAAAAAAAAAGAAAAATGAGTTTTATTGAAAAATCATGTAGAAAAATTATGTATTGGGAGTAGGCGGTGCACACACCTATGTTGCAAAAGTCCAAGTCTGGGGGTGTGGTGCACTTGCATTCGATTTTGGTGCGCGGGTAGTTATTTTAAAAGCTCAATTGGGTTATGTGTCTTAAGCCATTTTGTTTATCATTGTTTACCTCACCGTAACCCAAGCCTCAATTAAAACCTGAAAGTCCTACTGACTCACGCCTTGAACCAATCTATTGTCGTGGAGAGAATGTGACCGGGCAAGCCTATGGTCACCGACACTGATGGATTTCAGTGGAGTTTGTCCCGCATCCCGATCTTGAGCAATGCTCGTCTCAGCGCTTAGTTTACTTTCTCCGTATGCATGACCGAATGATTCATCGTTGTTCACCATTTTGAGTAGTTGTAATATGCTTTTACTCTTTTAGAAATATATAAACTGTTTAAATAATCAGAAATCTTCTCTACTATTTTTCTCATGCACGTGAGCATGCGACTTCGCATGGTACTCTGTATTGTGATTTTAAGCCATCTACTTTTCTTTCCCCGTTCGCTTAGAATTTGTTTGCTCGGGACGTGCAAACAGGAAAGTCTGGGGGTGTGATGAGTCCCAATTATATACACATTTACGGACTCATCTGAGCCAATTTTCTAGTCTATGCACTACATTTTAGGCATGTTTTCGCTCATATTTGTTATTCCATGCTATGTGCACTTCTAGGCCCGTTTTGGTGTTATTTCTTGTTTATCTTCGTTATTAGTTTTCATGCATTGTTAAGTGCCACCTTCAGTGGCTGGATTGGTGTTGTATGCTGGAACAGGAGTCGTGCAGGTGTTTCCGGTACAATTCTGTACAGGAACAATGCGCACGATCACTGGTTCTATTGCGCACGACCACTGGTCGTGCGCCGCTGTTCGTGCGCACTTAACACCAATTTTATGAGTTCTGTCTCGAACAGTGCGCACGACTACCAACGATAGTGCGCACGACCACCGGTCGTGCGCCACTATTCGTGCGCCACTGTTCGTGCGCACTTATCATCAATTTTATGAGTTTTGTTTCGACCAGTGCGCACGACCACCAACGATAATGCGCACGACCACCAGTCGTGCGCCACTGGTCGTGCGAACATGGTATTTTATAAATTTCTTACATTGCAGGCTCCACCCAGGCAGGCGCACGATCACAAAACTCCAGCGCGCATGACCACTGGTCGTGCGCCAATGACCATGCGCACTGTTTATTCCAGCGCCTATAAATCGACCTGGTCGCGAATTAGGTCGATGCTCCGCATTTTCTTCCGCGGTTTCCTGCTCAAGAGCGCCCGATTTCGCCCCTCCATCGCTGCCCACCATCGGGAGGTGCTCCGGGCTTGTTCTTCACGCCATTCTTGAGCCGGAGCTTCCTCTCGGCCTCCTCCTTCATCCTAGAGCTTCAAGGAAGGTTTAGCCGCCATCGCCATCAAGCAAGAGGAAGTTTGCAACCTCTACCGGATCGTGACACGAAAAAGATGGGCTCATTGGAGAGTAGTGACAGCTCTCTCTACCCCAGACGTAGTTGCGGACTGAGCTTGGATGCGGATTGACAAACCGGCGATTCCAACCGTAAATCTACAACGAGCCTTCGGATTCGGTCGATTTCTTGCCTTGTTCTTTTCTTATTGATGTGTGTATGTAGTTAGATTTATGTATTAAGATGAAGTTGCACTTAAACTTGCTTGTATTTCTATATATTTCATTTCTATGTGAAATACTTTTGTGGTTTATGTGATTTGAGGAGCGCCCCAATCCATTTTCCACTCCACCACCGTGTCCGGTGCCGCACTAGCAATTGCTAGTGGCGTGCTTGTCGACGAGGTGCTTGCGACCCTCATCTGTATGCCTACTCGTCCATCCGCCTAGCGAAGCGTGGCATAGCGGCCCGTGTAATCCATCCCGCTTAACGAAGCAGCGCGCTCAAGCCCTGCATAGTTCGATTCCGTTTGCCTACTCGCCCATCCGCTCTTGCGACACAGCGCGCACAAGGCCTGCCTAGTCTCCACACCGCCAAGCGAAGCATTGCATAGCGGCATTGCATAGGAGTAGTTGTAATATTTTCTTTTATTTTCCACAAACCAAATCCCCCATTTCTGCATCCATCCGCTCGAAAGGACTTCAATCTCAAGTCCTTCCTCGATAATAAACTCCACCTTACTGTGTTCCTTTGAGATCGATACTTGGGGATTCATTCCCATTTTATATTACTTGAACGATCGGTACACTGCCGTTTCGTGCCGCAGTCTTACTACCGCCTATAGCGGTGTGCTAAGATTTGCGCCATCATACATCACAAGTAAATTAAACTACCATCACATGAGTATCTTAACTTATATGAATACCCATACAAACTTATAAGTTAAGATTTCTGGAATTATAACTTATCATATAAAAGAGCCCATACTAATTTATATGATAAGTGTCTGCAGATTATGTTCAAAGGTTTATGTTTGTGATGATATGCATGCTATGATATGATTCATACAAGTGCAACTCACCCACACGACTCTATGATCACAGACCTTTAGTTCCCGATTTTTGGAGCTAGCTTCACACTCTGATACCACCGTTGCGGCTACGACAACAGTGGAGCGGGAAACTCCACTTCCTAGGAGGGTATACACAATACCAGGCCTAGACCCTTCGTACACCTCTATACACATCCTAGGTGCACTCTAGAGTCTTGCGTACTCTTTGCTGGTATCCACCAGTCTTTGAGGTCATGTGTGAATTTTCGGGGATCGTCCTCTAGACCGCAGTATAAACAACCTACTGGGCCCTCTATTGGGAATCCTGCCCACATGGTTCCTGAGTTGAAGAAGTCACCAAGTCAAGAAAAACTTCACTTTGTATTTGATGGCTTCTCTAGCTTATAAATCTCAGGAAGTTAGTAGAACGAGATTCATCGAACGCAGAAGGAAGTTTGTCGAACGCTGAGAATTGGTGAGTTCGTCGGCCGCTAAGACTTGGCGTATTCGTCGAACGCAGAAGGAAGTTCGTCGAACGAAGAATGGAGTTCTTCAAACTCAGAAGGAAGATCGACGACCGCTGAGACTTGGCGTGTTCGTCGAACGCAGAAGGAAGATCATCGAACTACGAAGAATGAAAGATCGTCGAACGCAGACAAGACGCAGTATCCTCGACTTCACCAAAGTGGCCTTGTCATCGAGAAGAACAGAAATCGTCGTGAAGAAGCCTTGTCGCTGAAAAGGCTAAGTATGACTGATTGCGTTGAACATCGTCGTAAAGAAGGCATGTCGTCGAGAGAACAAGGTGATTATGATGACACAGTTAGAGACAGCATATCGTCGTATATGCAAGAGCACCAGAATGCCTCGTATCGTTGAGATGCCAGCATCAGAGGTAGAAGCTAGAAGGATTGAAATTCTACCTAAGTTCAAGGCATCGACAAAGTCCTGTCATCGAGATATTGTCCATGTTGTCGTAACTATGGAAATATCATTGAGATAGATTCAAATGTTGCGAACGTGATGTCAGCATTTAATATCACCGCCTGATTGTCTAATCAGCACGTGCTCTTAAGGAAAGGAGCGTCTGACACTTAAGGAACTTTTTCAGAAGACCGTTGGGGACCTCACAGTCTTATAAAAGAGATCAAAGGTTGCCCTAATGCGGTATCAATCGATCAATAAGAAAGAACTTGCGCATAAAGAAAAGAGAACAGAAAAAGCGGCGCAAGAAAGAAAGCGAAAAAGAAGAAGAAGTCATCTCCAACGACTGATAAGAAGCCAATCCTCATCAGGCTAGGAAAAGATTGAAGAAGAACTATGCGCTCAAAATCTGATTCAAAAGCATCTTCTTCAACCTTAAGAAGCCGATCTTCAACAGGCTAAAGTTGCCGATCTTCATCCGGCAGAAGTAACAGTTGTTTTTCTACTGTAAACTCTTGTAAGGCTTGCGGGCCTATTTGTCTAGCTTGAGGGCTGGAGACCTGTGAGGCTTGAGGGCCAGGGCAGAGGCTAGACTTGCAGGTCAGCTGTGTAGGGCTTGCGGGCTTGATTGTCAAGCTTGAGGGCTTGAAACCTGTGAGGCATGAGGGCCTGGGCAGAGGCTAGACTTGAGGGTCTGGCTAGGTAGGGCTTGAGGGCCTGAGTGTCGAGCTTGCGGGTTTGGGTGCAGTAGGGGCTTGCGGGCCTAGGCTATAGGATTTGCGGGTCCATGTTGTAAGGCTTGAGGGCCTGAAGTTTTCGGCGGCGTTTGCCGATCCTAGCACACTGCTGGGTAGGCGCAGAGGGACAGAAGACTACTCAAGACACCACATCTTGAGGAACCTCTATAGATCATTGTGTCGTCTGGTGTGTTTTATCTGTGCTTATCTGTGCGATATTTCTGTGTTGTGCTTGACTATTCGAATCGCGCGCAAATAGTTGAATAGAACCCAGATCACCTAACACTCCCCAGATGGAGGCCACACATTCCTCTCAGTCCTTCTCCATCTCCCTGTTGATGAAGACCCCCACATGGATCCACACTTTGTCGGGGATGAGGACGTTGCTGATGATGCGGAAGCTGTCTACCACTTGGAGTTTGATGATTGTGATGGGCGCTGCCGCCAACTTGAGGATTCGGACGTAACCGCGATAACCACCGTCGACGTCGCGCCGACATCTCCACTTCTTGGGATACATGCAAATATATGATTATAAATTATTTTCCTCTTGGGAGAATATTTAAAATTATATATTTTTATTTACGCATTTTTATTTTCAGCATTGCTTTTAATTTGGGACTGTTTATTTTGTGGCTTGCGTTTAGCCGTCCATTAGAATTTTTATTAGTTGGGCTGCGTTTAGCCGCCGTATGTGTGTGAGCCTATAAATAGGCCAAACTCTATGTTAATTTAAGATTGATGAATAAAATTTGAAAACAGAACTCCACACTTGGAATTCTCCCCCTCTTCCTCTCTTCCTCTCTTGGAATCCCCCCCCCCCTCTTTCTTCCCTCTCCTTGGTCGCCCCTCTCTCTCATTTCCCTCTTGAAGGTTTTGGCCTCCACCTCTCCTCTCTCTCCCTCTTCCTCTCTTGAAGAATTTCGGCCAGCCCCCAAGTGTTTGTGGAAAGAGATCTCTTGGCTCGGATTTGGCTCTAAGGGCTTGATCGTGGTGGAAGCGGCGAAGGCGAACGTGCACTACATCAAGTGACTCATCTCCGGTGATCTCCGCGGACAAACAATCTTTAGGATTCCTACATCTCGGATCTACGATTCTGAGGGGGTAACGAACTCTCTACTCGTGTGATTCTTTTCTTAGATAGTTCTGTGGTGGCTAGATCTGTGACGTGGTCTTTGAATCGTTGATTTTCTCGCGGATTTTCTTTATTTTGAATTGGTATTTCGATCTTGGATTTCGTTTTAATTCGACGAGGAGTGGCGATCCTCTTTTGTTCTTGTTGGGGGAGATTTTCCGTTTCCATAATCTTTACCTTTTTCGGAGGATTTCTCTTTGGTAGACAACAACAACCGATCGATCGGATCATGTGGATCCTTTTAGCCGGGAGAGAAGTTGGCTCATAGCCTCCTTCCGTTCCCTCGCGGTGTGGCTGCCCGTGCGTGATAAATAACATAAATAAAAATCATTCCGCGAGTCGGCGGCGTTCGTTCATGCTTGTGTGAGATTAGGAAGCGTTGGGAGTAATCAAATCGACCGCGCACGAGTGAGTGAACCCAAACACCATATCCTACATCAATTTGGTATCAAAGCGAGGTTCGAGTCAATTTCTTAATTGACGCATTCCTTAGGTTTTTCTTAGAACGCCAGTACTCACAATCTTCACACGATTTGGCATTCAAAATTTAGAAAAAAAATTCGTCGGTCTGCGAATAGCGGTCTAAAATTCTCATTTTTTTGCGAAATTCCCAAAAAAAATTTCGGGATATTCTACTTAATATTTTCTGTAAGTACATCAAAAAATATTTTTACTTACCTTAGTTGTTAGGCGGGAATAAAATTATCTTTTGTAAAATTTTGGCATCTAAATTTCTGGTGTGCGAATAGCGGCCATAAAATTTTTATTTTTCACCGAAAATTAAAAACAAATTTTTTTTTTTTGCAAATCTGCGTACTATTTTCTACAGGACAATAAAGAAAATATATATTTAAATTCTGGAAAGTCAAATTCAAACTTTTGAAAATTCAAATTCAAATTCAAAATTCAAAATTTTGAAATTCACAATTCAAATTCAAAATTCAAAATTTTTGAAATTTACAATTCAAATTCAAAATTCAAAATTTTGAAATTCAAAATTCAAATTTTTGAAATTCAAAATTCAAAATTCAAATTTTTTAAATTCAAAATTCAAATTCAAAATTCAAATTTTTGAAAATTCAAAATTCATATTCAAAATTCAAGATTTTGAAATTCACAATTCAAATTCAAAATTCAAAATTTTGAAATTCAAATTCAAAATTCAAATTTTTGAAATTCAAAATTCAAATTTTTTAAAATTCAAAATTCAAATTTTTGAAATTCAAAATTCAAATTCGAAATTCTAATTTTTGAAATTCACATTCAAAATTCAAATTTTTCGATCCACTATTCCTCGTGATGACCAGAGAGACCCCCCGAACTCTAACTAAAGGGTGGGACACCGTTGCAAGAGTTTAGGTTTGATCGTGACATAACAAGAAAATTTTCAAAAAATTTTAAGCACGGTGAGAAGTGGTGCAAACTAGTTGTCGACAACATTTGTCGCATGAATGTCATTTCTGAAAATGCTATCACGAGGATGTGTTTGACCACCGAGCCGCACCCCCGTCCCTATCAGCTTGTGTGTTCTGACGAGAGCACTATTTTAGTGTCTAGGCGATGTTTGGTGCCCCTCACCATCAAAGTCTATTCTGAGCGCATTTGGTGTGATGTCCTTCCTATGAAGGATTGTCATGTATTGCTAGGACGCCCATGGCTTTCTGACCATGTGGCCATCCACGATGACCATGACAACACGATAGAATTCCAGCATAATGGTCAGCTTATCACTCTTAGGTCCACTCCGCCTAAGAAGTCATTGGTCCCACCTGGAAGTACTTGTAGCCCTACTGAGTCGACACCACCGTGCCTAGCAACGAAAGAGGATTTTGACACTGTTAGTCAAAATCGGCCTATAGACTATATTAGCCCCTCCGAAACGAACACATTAGGTTTAATCGTTAAAGCTGAGGCTGACCCTGTTAGTCCAAGCCTTGCTAAGGACAATATTGTCCTTGCTGAAACAACCACGCTTAGCTTAGTATGTGAGACTGAGGTTATCCCGATTAGTCAACCATTACGTGATCATTCAGGAGGTTGACGAGAAATCTGAAGGTGAGTTTAGAGTTATTGATGAACATGGTGCGGTAGTTATGGGGAAAGGACGAGTCTTATTTGCTCCACATGTTTTCGATGACGGGACTAAGGGTAGTAATTTTTCTTTGACATTTAATGAGGGAGATAAGTGGTCCAGGCTTAGTGAACGCGACGTCACTCAATTAAGGAGTGCTAACGTTTCTGAACTTAAATTTGAGGGCGAAATTATTATTTTAAAACCTTTACCACCTAAGGACCCTTCGATTCAATTTAGTGAGACCATTATTCCTATGGAGGACAAGACCTTAAATTTAATCAATAACTTGGTGATTGCTCCAAATTTTCCTAACCAACCCAAGCATGAGAGTATTACATTAGCCGACCCATTTTGGTCTTATCACGTTATGTGTAGCGCGCAAAAGAGAGCATCCCATTATAAAATGGAAGATTTAGTTATGGTATGTCTCAACCCTGAACGGTGGCCTTCCGGCGCTTTAGAGGACAACATGAGTCTGAACGCTAAACCTTTTCGAATTTCAATGAATTTAGGAAAGAGTACTTTTCATATGAAGGTTTCTGCTGAGTTGGGTTTGCCCCCTATTTTTGATGTTTCAAATTTTACATCATGCTTTCTACCACCACTTATACTGTCTCCCCTTCCGTTACTATCTACTAATCATTCTATTGGGTTGAGAGGTGAGCAGGGTAGTAGATTGTTTTCTCCAAAGGTTATCACTGGAGGTTTGTTGTCGGTTGATGTTTTAGCATATTCTCCTTCGTTATCTAATGCTGCTTTCAAGGTCCCAAAGACCAACTCTGTGCTTAACAGGAATTCTGTGGTTGCAATCCTTCTAGTTCTCCACGATGCCGACTCATCGGTGATGAGTCCTTTCAAGTGGGGGAGGATTGATGGAGGCCACCCATTCCTCTCAGTCCTTCTCCATCTCCCTGTTGATGAAGACCCCCACATGGATCCACACTTTGTGGGGGATGAGGACATTGCTGATGATGCAGAAGCTGTCCTCCACTTGGAGCTTGATGATTGTGATGGGCGCTGCCGCCAACTTGAGGATTCAGACGTTACCGCGACAACCACCGTCGACGTCGCGTCGGCATCTCCACTTCTTGGGATACATGCAAATATATGATTATAAATTATTTTCCAACTCTTGGGATAATATTTATAATTATATATTTTTATTTACGCATTTTTATTTTCAGCAATGCTTTTAATTTGGGACTGTTTATTTTGTGGCCTGCGTTTAGCCGTCCATTAGAATTTTTATTAGTTGGGCTGCGTTTAGCCGCCGTATGTGTGTGAGCCTATAAATAGGCCAAACTCTATGTTAATTTAAGATTGATGAATAAAATTTAAAAACAGAACTCCACACTTGGAATTCTCCCCCTCTTCCTCTCTTCCTCTCTTGGAATTTCCGCCCCCCCCCCCCCCCCCCCCCCACCCCTCTTTCTTCCCTCTCCTTGGCCGCCCCTCTCTCTCATTTCCCTCTTGAAGGTTTCGGCCTCCACCTCTCCTCTTTCTCCCTCTTCCTCTCTTGAAGAATTTTGGCCAGCCCCCAAGGGTTTGTGGAAAGAGATCTTTTGGCTCGGATTTGGCTCTAAGGGCTTGATCGTGGTGGAAGCGGCGAAGACGAACGTGCTCTACATCAAGTGACTCATCTCCGGTGATCTCCGCGGACAAACAATCTTTAGGATTCCTACATCTCGGATCTACGATTCCGAGGGGGTAACGAACTCTCCACTCGTGTGATTCTTTTCTTAGATAGTTCTGTGGTGGCTAGATCTGTGACTTGGTCTTTGAATCGTTGATTTTCTCATGGATTTTCTTTATTTTGAATTGGTATTTCGATCTTGGATATTGTTTTAATTCGACGAGGAGTGGCGATCCTCTTTTGTTCTTGTTGGGGGAGATTTTTCGTTTCCATAATCTTTACCTTTTTCGGAGGATCTCTCTTTGGTAGACAACAACAACCGCTCGATCAGATCGTGTGGATCCTTTTAGCCGGGAGCGAAGTTGGCTCATAGCCTCCTTCCGTTCCCTTGCGGTATGGCTGCCCGTGCGTGATAAATAACGTAAATAAAAATCATTCCGCGAGTCGGCGGCGTTCGTTCATGCTTGTGTGAGATTAGGAAGCGTTGGGAGTAATCAAATCGACTGCACACGAGTGAGTGAACCCAAACACCCTATCCTACATCACCCCCCTCTAGGTGAACGTTCCATTACTAACAAGTGGTATTAGAGGTAGGTTGTTCAAAAGAAGACTTAACCGTCTGATCTAGATCGTGGAATGACTCACTATGGCTGGTGGAGATCAGAATCGGGAGATGAGATCCATGAAACTTCCAATCTGCTCAAAGGAAAACTTTCCTATCTGGAAGGAAAGGGTCAGGCTGTTCATGGAAGCGGCTGATCCAAGAATCTATCTGACAATCCAACAGGGTCCCTTTATCCCGACAACTGCTTCCATCGTTGATCCAACAAAGAAGGTGATAAAGAAATGTGAGGACATGACCAAGGATGAGCTAGCCTTGGCAGGCCTAGATAAGAGGGCACAAAATGTCATTGTAAGTGTCGTAGATGACTCAACCCTCCAAAATCTGATTCACTGCAAAACGGCCAAGGAGATGTGGGACTCCCTGATCGTATACATGGAGGGTACTGAAGAGGTAAAGTATGATAGAAAATCCATTCTCAACCAAGAGTATGAGGCCTTCAAGCAAGGCAAGAATGAAACAATCTCCAACTACTATGAGAGATTTTTCAAGATAGTGAATGGTCTGAGAAACTACGAAAGAGAGTTCACCAACTCTGATCTAAATGAAAAGTTTCTCAGATCCCTCACAAAAGAATGGGACATCAAGATCTGTTCCATCAGAGAGATGGGTCAACTGGGTGTCATGGAGCCCAAAAATCTGTATGGGAAGCTGCTGTCTCATGAACTTCAGCTCAACACCAGGAAGGCTGAAGAAGAAAGCTCATAAGTGAGCTCAAGAGAGAGATATGTGGCTCTGAAGGCTGAGAGCACCAGAAGAGCCAAGGGCAAGACCTCTGCAACTCAGAGCAAATCTGAGAGCAGTGAAGAATCAGAAGCCAGCTCCTCTGATTCTGATGATACTGATAGAGAGGTGGCCCTCCTCTCAAAACAATTTAGGAAGCTGATACACAGAAGGAGGAGGGACAGTCACATAAACTCCTCCTCAAGCTCCAGAAGATCTGACTATCATGACAGATCCAAAGCTCCTAGGGAGGAAAGGTACAGATCCAACTCTAGTAGACATGATTTAAATAATGCCATTTGCTATTCCTGCAGCAAAACAGGTCACATGGCTGCTGACTGCCCTTCTAAGAAGAAGGAGTCAAGAAACCATGAAGAAAGAAGAAGCTCAAGGAGCAAGAGAAAATCAGAAAAAGGATTCATGGCAAAGAAGGTCAGAACACTGAGTGATTCAGACTCAAGTTCCTCTGGCACTGAGGAAGATGCACTCATTGGCTTGATGGCCATAGGTGAAGACAACCAGGATGATATGTCTCCTGGGAAGGTAACCAACAGAACTCCTAAACTAATAAGGTAATACAAAGCCTTGTGGAAAGCCTTCAAGGGATGTAAGAAACTCCTCAAAGTCCAGACCAAGGAGTTAGATTCCTTGAAGCCTGTTCAATCTGAGCTCCAGGAGACAGCTGAGAAGCTGGCTTCTATGAGCAAAGAAGTGGACAAATTCAAGGAAGCCATAAGGCTTAAGAATGCTGAATTGGGACAGAAGAACAAGGTCATCGAGGACCTTGAGGAAATGTTGTTGGCTGAGAAGAAACTTGCATCAAGCTTCTCAATGACCAAAACTATCCTGCCTATCATTGATACCTTCTCTGGACAGTTCAGAGATGGTGTTGGTTTTAATCAGGAGACAGTTAAGGGCAAAGATTCTGAAGCTAGGCCTTCCTACAAGAAGGTGCTGGTGTCAAGTCCTTCAGCCCACAATCATGCAGCAACAACAATCAAGAGTAAGGGAAAGGTTGTTCCTATAAAGCCTGTTCCCAAGAAGGTGAATCAAAATATAGTGAGACCGATTCCACCAAAAACTCACACATATGAGGTTCACCCAAGATCTGTTAGGCAAGAAGCATGCTCTTCTGCTCATCAGCACTGCCACCCTACTCAGATGGTGAAGCAGAAGAGAAGATACAACAGACATGAATGCTGGTGTTGTGGGAAAGTAGGCCACTTTGCCTTGGACTGTTGGTTCAACCCAACAGGGCTCAATGCAAAGAGAGTGCAAAACCCTCTGAGGTTTAGTGTTCCTTTATACCAACCTAACAGAAACCGAGGACCCAATCCATATTGGGTACCTAAGGGGAAGTAATTTGTCTTACAGGTATGTCCAAATGCCAACCAATCACCAATTTGGTATTTGGACAGTGGCTGCTCCAGGCACATGACTGGAGTCAGAAGGTACTTGAAAGAGTTCACCGCTATGGAGAATGGACCAACAGTGATTTTTGGAGGTTCAGAAAAGGGAGTGACCACGGGCTATGGCAGCATCTCAAATGGGTTAGTTACAACCACAAAGGTGGCTTATGTGGAGGGATTGAAACACAATCTCATAAGCATAAGTCAACTCTATGACTTAGGCTTTGTTATTACCTTCCACAAGGACAAGTTTCTAATTAAGAAGTCCTTAGATTCTGAGGCTACCTTGACTGGCACTAGGAGTGGGAATATTTATTATTTAAATTTTCTCAATACAAATTCTTCCATGCCCATATGTCTTGTGGCTGATGGTAAAGAGGCTCTCTGCATTCAATGACACAAGAGACTTGCACACATCAACTATAAGACAATAGGCAAGCTTTTCTCACAAAACCTAGTTAGAAATGGACCTGATATTAAGTGCATCAAAGATGGTCCATGTCAAGCTTGCCAACTTGGAAAGCAGACTAGGACCAGCTTTAAAAGCATATCTAACAAAGAGTACACTAGATGCTTATTTCTACTGCACCTGGATTTGTTTGGTCCTATGTCAGTTCATAGCTTAGGAGGGAAGGCCTACACCCTTGTAGTTGTTGATGATTATTCAAGGTTCACTTGGGTATTCTTCCTCAAAAAGAAGTCAGATACCCTAGATATCTTGAAAAATTTTGTCAGGCAGATCTAGAATGAGATGGACTGTACCGTGGTCAAACTCAGAAGTAACCATGGAATAGAATTTCAGTCAGGGGCCATGACAGAATTCTGCCAAGACCTAGGTATCTCCCAAGAATTCTCCTTACCCAGAACACCTCAACAGAATGTGGTTTCTGAAAGCAAGAATAGAACCTTGATAGAGGTCAGTAGGACAATGCTAAGTGACTCCTCTCTACCAGAATACTTCTGGGCAGAGGTTGTCAATACAGCTTGTCATGTGATAAACAAGGCTTCCATCATCAAAAATCACAAGAAAACTCCCTATGAGTTAATGAAGGGCAGAAAACCAACCTTATCCTACTTTAGGATCTTTGGTAGCAAATGTTATGTCCTTAATAATGGGAAATCCAAGCTAATTAAATTTGCTGAGAAAAGCAGTGAGGGTATTTTTGTTGGCTACAGCTCTCATAGCAAGGCATATAGAGTGTACAACATCAATAACTAAGCAGTGGAAGAATCTGTTCCTGTGGTATTTGATGAGACTAGCCTTATACATAAGGGCTGGTCTAGTTCTCTAGTGAATGCAGGTACAGTGGAGAGAATAGAGAAATTATCCATTGAAGACAATACTGACACTTCACTCAGAGATAAGAATCAGTCAGTGATAGTTGAAATCGAGGAAGAACCTGTAAAAGTTCAGAAACGACTGAAGAAATGGAACCTGAAGAAGTTGTTAATGCAGAAGAGCCCAGAATACTACCAGTTGCCTTGAGACAAGTAAGAGATCATCCCCAAGAGACGATAATAGGAAATGTCAATCAAGGTGTGATGACAAGGAGCAGAGCTGCAAATGAAGCATTGTATCTGAGTTTTCTCTCTCAAATTGAACCCAAGAAATTTGAGGATGCAAATCAGGATCCATTTTGGATTGCTGCAATGCAGGAGGAACTGAACCAGTTTAAGAGATGCAAGGTTTGGAAACTAGTTCCAAGACCCCAAGGACAGAATATCATAGGAACTAAATGGGTCTACAGAAATAAGTTGGATGAAAATGGAATCATCATCAAGAATAAAGCAAGGCTAGTAGCAAAAGGCTACAGACAAGAGGAAGGGATAGATTTCGATCAGACATTTGCACCAATAGCTAGACTGGAAGCAATAAGACTGTTTCTAGCCTATGCAGCATACCAAGGTTTCAAGGTCTACCAGATTGATGTGAAGTCAGCCTTCCTAAATGGTGACCTCAAAGAGGAGGTATATGTAGAGAAGCCCTCAGGTTTTGTAGATCCTACTCACCCTGATTATGTTTACTTTCTTAGAAAAGCCCTTTATGGCTTAAAACAGGCACCTAGGGTTTGGTATGAAACTCCGTCAAGCTTTCTAATTGAGAACAAGTTCTCAAGGGGAAAGATTGATAAGACATTGTTCCTAAGGGAAGTGAAGGGCAAGATCTTGCTAGTGCAGATCTATGTAGATGACATCATCTTTGGCTCTACAAATAACAATCTCTGCAAAAAATTTTGTCAACTTGATGCAGGGAAAGTTTGAGATGAGCAGTATGGGTGAGCTCAAATACTTCCTAGGTCTCCAAGTGAAACAATCTGAAGATGGTATATTCATCTCCCAGACAAAGTTCACTAGGGAGCTAGTCAAGAAATTTGGATTGGAGAGTGCTTCTTCAATGAAGACTCCAATGGGAACCAATGTGTCTCTAGACAAGGATGAGAAGGGCATACCCTTTGATGAAACCAAGTACAGATGCATGATTGGATCCTTGATCTATCTAACTGCAAGTAGGCCTGACATAATGTTTGTTACATGTGTTTGTGCTAGATATCTGGTGAATCCTAAGGAATCTCATCATGTCTCTGTCAAGAGAATCTTAAGATACCTAAAGGGTACATCAAATCTTGGCCTTTGGTACCCTAGGAACAATGGATGTGAACTAACTGGCTATTCAGATGCAGATTATGTAGGGTGCAAGGAAGATAAGAAGAGTACATCAGGGACATGTCAATTCCTTGGTGGAAGACTGATCTCTTGGAGCAGTAAGAAGCAGACTAGTGTGGCAATGTCAACAGCAGAATCAGAGTATATCTCTGCTGGGAGCTGTTGTGCCCAACTGCTATGGATCAAACTTCAACTTGTAGACTACAACCTAAACATGACCAAAACACCCCTATTTTGTGACTCTTCAAGTGCAATCTCAATTGCTAAGAACTCTGTCTCTCACAGTAGGACTAAGCATATTGAGATCAGGTATCACTTCATCAGGGAGCATGTGGAAAATGAAGATATCACTCTTGAGTTTGTCCCAACAGACAAACAAGTGGCTGATATATTTACAAAGCCCCTAGATGAAGCTAAGCTTAATTTCTTTAAATTCCAACCAGGGATGTTAAACTTAGAGTAATCCTCTACTTATTTTTCACTAATCCATTTCTAGATGCTTGGTTAGAAAATCTCTCAGGATTTGGATGAACTGTGACCGTGCAAGGGGGAGCCTTAGACTATTGTCTACTAAAAGAAGAGCTCCAGAAAAGAAGTCAGAAAGGGAGAGAAAGGGCATCACATCAAATGTTCAAGACAAGTTTCTCGTGAAGACCTCAAAGATAGGGGGAGCAAAGAAGTAGGGGGATCCATAAATGAAGAGACATCAAATCAAGGGGGAGTTACAAGCTTGATGTACTCAGAGAGTTCAACAAAGATAGGTACAATCTTACATGCTCAAAAGTTAAGATTATAATGTTTGTTGTCAAGTGAAAGTAGTCTTGAATTGAGATTCTGACTTCTTCAAATAGGGGGAGATTGTTGGGAATCCTGCCCAAATGATTCCTGATTTGAAGAAGTCACCAAGTCAAGAAAAACTTCACTTTGTATTTGATGGCTTCTCTAGTATATAAATCTCAGGAAGTTAGTAGAACAAGATTCGTCAAACGCAGAAGGAAGTTCATCGAACGCTGAGAATTGGCGAGTTCATCGACCACTGAGACTTGGCGTATTCGTCGAACGCAGAAGGAAGTTCGTCGAACGAAGAATGGAGTTCGTCGAACTCAGAAGGAAGATCAACGACCGCTGAGACTTGGCGTGTTCGTCGAACGCAGAAGGAAGATCATCGAACTACAAAGAATGAAAGATCGTCGAACGCAGAGAAGACGCAATATAGTCGACTTCACCAAAGTGGCCTTGTTGTCGAGAAGAACAGAAATCATCGTGAAGAAGCCTTGTCGCTGAAAAGGCTAAGTAAGACTGATGGCGTTGAACATCGTCGTAAAGAAGGCATGTCGTCGAGAGAACAAGGTGATTACGACGACACAGTCAGATACAACATATCATCGTATATGCAAGAGCACTATAATGCCTCGTATCGTCGAGATACCAGCATCAGAGGCAGAAGCTAGAAGGATTGAAATTCTACCTAAGTTCAAGGCATCGACAAAGTCATGTCGTCGAGATATTGTCCATGTCGTCGTAACTATGGAAATATCGTCGAGACAGCTGTCAGCATTTAATGCCGCCGCCTGATTGTCTAATCAGCGCGTGCTTTAAGGAAAGGAGCATCTGACACTTAAGAAACTTTTTCAGAAAACCGTTGGAGACCTCCCAGTCTTATAAAAGAGATAAGAGGTTGCCCTAATGCGGTATCAATTGATCAATAAGAAAGAACTTGCGCATACAGAAAAGACAACAGAAAAGTGGCGCAAGAAAGAAAGCGAAAAAGAAGAAGCAGTCATCTCCACCGACTGATAAGAAGCCAATCCTAATCAGGCTAAGAAAAGATTGAAGAAGAACTGTGCTCTCAAAATCTGATTCAAAAGCATCTTCTTCAACCTTAAGAAGCCGATCTTCAACAGGCTAAAATTGTCGATCTTCATCCGGCAGAAGTAACAGTTGTTTTTCTACTGTAAACTCATGTAAGGCTTGTGGGCCTATTTGTTTAGCTTGAGGGCTGGAGACCTGTGAGGCTTGAGGGCCAGGGCAGAGGCTAGACTTGTGGGTCAGCTGTGTAGGGCTTGCGGGCCTGATTGTCAAGCTTGAGGGATTGAGACCTGTGAGGCTTGAGGGCCAGGGCAGAGGCTAGACTTGAGGGTCTGGCTAGGTAGGGATTGAAGGCCTGAGTGTCGAGCTTGTGGGCTCGGATGCAGTAGGGGCTTGCGGGCCTAGACTGTAGGACTTACGGGTCCCTGTTGTAAGGCTTGAGGGCCTGAAGTTTTTGGCGATGTTTGTCGATCCTAGCACACTGCTGGGTAAGCGCAGAGGGACAGAGGACTACTCAAGACACCCCGTCTTGAGGAACCTCTATAGATCATTGTGTCGTCTGGTGTGTTTTATCTGTGCTTATCTGTGTGATATTTCTGTGTTGTGCTTGAATATTCGAATCGCGCACAAATAGTTGAAAAGAACCCAGATCACCTAACACCCCCCCCCCCTCTAGGTGAACGTTCCATTACTAACACCCTCAAACCCTCACACCCACCTAAGTCAATGTACTGTCGTTGGTGTGACGACCGTTCCAGTACCAAAGACCTGCCACTAATTTGTTCTTATGCACATGCAAGTTATCACCACCCGTGCCTTCAGCTCGCAGGACCAACCCATCCTGATATACAACCTCCTGAGCCTCCAGCTTGCAGGATCATCCCATCCTGATATACAATTTCCCGAGCCTCCAGCTCGCAGGACTAACCCGTCCTGATATACAACTTCCCGAGCCTCCAGCTCGCAGGACCATCCCGTCCTGATATACAACTTCCCGAGCCTCCAGCTCACAGGACCATCCCTTCCTGATATATAACCTCCCGAGCCTCCATCTCGCAGGACCATCCCGTCCTGATATACAACTTCCCATCCCATAACTCAGGATGAAGTTTACCATATCTCTTATTCATTTAGTTAGACTAATCTTGTCTAATTATTGTATACTTAGAAGTTTATGGTGAATCCTGGACTTCCCGAGGTTTACTCGGTGAAGGGCTCGCAGCGGTACTAGGGAATGCGATGGGCTGAAGCCCAAATCCCCCTTTCCAAGACAATTACTTTTATTGGTGGCTACCCCTTTATGACCCACTCTACTTATAACTCTTTATGGCCTATATGTTTTATGACTTATCCTTCACCCTATACCTAAGCAAACGTTCTCTTGAATGATGCTCAACCCTTAAGATTTCTCATCCTCTAAGTGGTGTACACCTTGTGTACTGTTATAATTCAAATTCCACTGATTTTCTAAGTGATCTTGCTGGTCAAATCATCACATTAATATTTTACTATTCGCAATCCAAAACGAGATTGGACTAGGTTTGATTCCTATGATGCAATCTTAACCATATCATGTCTATAGGAATTCTACTTTTTACCAGAGGTCCATAATGGATAAATTAAGGGTTGACCAGAATTTGATTCATTTCATATTGGTTTGACCTCTATTTAAAATTCATTAATCAGGTATCATCTTCTAGAATGTAAAGAAAGTATCATGTCAGTAGTTCCAATCTTGCTAAATAAATTTCCAGAGGTGACAAATGACATAAAAACATGGATTCCAAAATTTCATAATTTTTCAGAAGATTTATGATCATAATTTTCCATTTAACATAAAGGTGTACTGATAGGACTTTGTACATCAAGTACAGGTTCAAGAATTCCAAAAATTCTGAGAAAATTACAGTGGCACTATAATGGCATAAAAACATCAATTCCAGAATTTCATAATTTTCCAGGGATTCCCTATAACCCAAATTTTCATTTAATTTTATGAATGTGAAAATAGGACCTTACACATCAAGTACTTGTTTAAGACTTCTAAATTTTTTGGGAAAATTACAGTGGCACTATAATGGCCTGAAAACATCAATTCCAGAATCTCATAATTTTCCAGGGATTCTATAACCCAAATTTTTATTTAATATAATGAATGTGAAAATAGGACCTTACGCATCAAGTACTTGTTTATGACTTCTAATAATTCTGGGAAAATTACAGTAGCACTATAATGGCATAAAACATCAATTTCAGAATCTCATAATTTTCCAGGGATTCTATAACCCAAATTTTTATTTAATATAATGAATGTGAAAATAGGACCTTACACATTAAGTACTTGTTTATGACTTCTACAAATTCTAGGAAAATTACAGTGGCACTATAATGGCATAAAAACATCAATTCCAGAATCTCATAATTTTCCAGAGAATCTATAACCCAAAGTTTTATTTAATATAATGAATGTGAAAATAGCACCTTACACATCAAGTACTTGTTTATGGCTTCTAAAAAGTATGGGAAAATTACACTAGCATTACAATGGCATAAAAACATCAATTCCAGAATCTCATAATTTTCCAGGGACTCTATAACCCAAATTTTTATTTAATATAATGAATGTGAAAATAGGACCTTACACATCAAGTACTTGTTTATTACTTCTAAAATTTCTGGGAAAAATACAGTACTACTATAATGGCATAAAACATCAATTCCAGAATCTCATAATTTTCCAAGAATGTTTCACCATAAATATTTCACAAATAAGGAAGAGTGACAAACTGAATAAATGGAATTTTTCCAAAAATAATATCTTCAAAAATTCTACCAAAAATTACAGAGGCTCATAAATATATTCCTAATCATTTTCCAGAGTTTCCACCATTAATCAGACATTTTGCCTAGTGAATACTCAATTATTCAGAATTGTGACATTGGGCAAATTTGATAAATCTTAGAGGAAATGATCTCTGAATTTTCTACTAAAATTTACAGTGATTCTAAATGACATGACAAGTGATTCTCCAGTGTTTCAAATTTTCCTCAAGGTAGTAACCATAAACATTTTATAAATACAAAAGTGTGACACGGATCACATTGATCATATTCCTAAGGTTCTTGATCCTAGAGATCCTAAGTTTTTCTGAGGTGGTGTATTATATCATAAGGAGGGTGTGTGCAAAATTTCAGAAGCTAACTTTAAGCCATTTGAGCTAAATACACAAAATACCTCTTTTGTCTATTGGCACACCACATCACCTTTTAAGTAGAGACATGCAAAGGGAATTACCCTACATGCAAAGGTCCAATTGATCTCAAATTTTAACCATGGTCTAATATTGCCTAAATAAGTGTGACACCCAAATTTGGGGCCATTGGAACTATACAACTCTAAAAATGTCACTTATTTGATTTACCATATTTGTAATAAAACCTTAGGAAAATTATCTCCTAAGAATCTGATTTTTGGATGCAAGCTAGATACAGGGTACATGTATGCATGGCCAAAAATTCAGATCCATCAGACTTACCATTTAAGATATATTCACAATATAATTTATGGCCTCTAGTTGGACAAGTCTCACCAAATTGGATGTTGGAGGTTCTACATTTCCCCAAATGGGCTGATTCAAATTCCTACTTAAAGTAGACCTCTAGATCTACAAAAGCTATTTCAGGACATTTTTCATGAAATGGCCTCTAAGGGCCTCAAATTCAAGTGTGAACATGCATAAGAAAGTGTGACAAATCATTTCATTAAATTAATGTGGTCTGCAATTATCACATACAAAGAAATCAAGGGCTGCGATTTCATCCCCTACCAGCAGCCAACATCCAGGATTTACCCGACCTGGGCTATATTGATCTCCCATTTCCCGGCCATCCACGGCCCACCACTGTCGGCCACCACCTCCACCACCTTCCTTGATGTGGTGGCTACCGCCAGGCGGCGACACGGCCGCCGAAGACGACTTCTCCGGCGAACCCGAGCTTGGACAAAAGCCCGAGAAATCTCCCTCAAGCTTGCATGGGATCTGGCTCAATTGAGCCCGATTTCTCTCCTAAATAGATCTAGAGGCTAGCGCAGAGGGAGAGGGGGAGAAACCGAACCTTAGTGGGGCTTGGCGGCGACGGTGGCGGCGATTCGCCATGGATCTTCCCTCCTCCGGCGAGCTTGCTCCCAATATCTATTCTCCCCCAGTTCCTCCTCTGTAAAGCTCTAGCCCGTCTCCATAGGCCTCTCTGAAGCTGATGGTGAACTCAAATGGAGGAGGGGAGGGCTCTAATGGTGTGTACGATTAAGGCATGGTTCGACCATGCCTAGTTTGCTCCTCCCAGCCACTAGGTGTGAAATTTTCCGTAGATCTAGGAGTGAGCAGGAATAGTATAACTCAAAGTTCAAGCCAACAACCAGAAGCACATGAAAAACAACTTCAATCTTTATTGATGCTAGCAGAAAACTTCATTACAAGGCGAGGTATACATGGCGAGAAATGATTTCGCTAGTACACAAAAAATAGGAGAAAATACAATGTTGAAAGATAACCAGCGGTCTGAAATCCCGAGACAGCCTGACCGCCCGACTTGCGAGTTCGCGTGACTAGGAAATGAGACCGCCCGAACTGCCTGCCTGCGACTTGAACAACACCAATTGAGAACCCGCGACCTGCCACTAATCCTCCCGAACTCCAGCAACCCGAACTGCAAGCCGCGAGACCGCCTGAACACCTTCAGAAGAGGAGGTGATCACTGCTACCCACACAATCCGCAGAAGCTGCATAAAAGAAGTTCAATCAGCAAACCGACCGGTCACAAGAATTGAGACCGCAAGAACTAGCCGTGAGCTCAGCTTACACTTGGTGCGATTATGTTTGCTGCAACAGTGACTCCTATTTATAGGCGTGCGACCTGATCCAGTCACCACCCTATGAGATAGAGTCACCGCCTTCTGACCGCGTGACCGAGACCGGTCAACCCGCGCGGTCAGCAAGATCGCTCTGCGCCGTGAGCTCGCCGACTTCAACAGAAAGTCGTGCGATCATGACAACCCGCCCGGTCATGACGCTCACCACCTGTGTTCACCACCCGACCTCCTCTAGAGACCGCGAACACACCAGGCCGACTAGGGCAACAGCCCGCCAAGTCGACCAAACATCAATGACCGCATATACCACCAGATCGCCGAAGGACCAGCCATGCGAACACACACCGAAGACCGCGCGACTAAGAATACCTTAGTCTGCGCGCACCACCAAAAGACCAGACAGCCACCATATCGGACTGCCCTTACCATGCGGTCACGCAAGCCAGACCGCGCGGTCTCACCAAGAAGAAACGTGCTCCGCCACGCGGTCACACGACCAGACCACGCGGCCTCACCTTGGCACCTTGGACAGAATAACAGCGATCACGCCGAAGAGACCTGCGGCTACACCAGAGAGATCAGACCACAGAGGGAGACTGAAAGACCGCACGGTTTGCCAGACCGCGCGACCTCCCCCCAGACCGCCAACTTCCACTAACTTCCACTTCAACATTTTCAACACTGCCCCTTGAAGTGGGAAGTTGAAAACAGCCCAAGTAAACTCCTTAGCCGAGTAAACGGCCCCTTCGCCAGCGCCTTTGTGAATATGTCAGCAATGTTGTCCTGACTCCGAACATGCTCGACCGAAAGAGACCCCTCCAACACCTTCTCACGAATGAAATGATGCTCGATCTCGATATGCTTGGTCCTCGCGTAACAAACTGGATTAGTAACCAGTTTGAGAGCACTCTCATTGTCTCCGCGGAGCAGAGTCGGACCCAGAACTTCCTTATGGACATCTCCCACCAAACTCCTAAGCTAGATGACTTCTTGAGCTGTCAAGGCCGAAGCCTTGTATTCCGCTTCCGTGGTAGAGACAAACACGGAATCCTGCTTCTTGTTGCACCATGAAACAATCGTGGGGCCCGCCATGAAGACGTATCCAGACGTCGACTTCCGATCATCCGAATCTCCCCCATAATCAGCATCCATGTACCCATGCACCTCGAAGCCCGCATCCCTCCTATAAAGGAGACCCATATCCGAAGTCGCCTTGACATACTTCAAAATATTCTTGGCCGCTTGTAGATGAGGCATCCGTGGTTCTGCCGTATACCGACTCACCCTGCCAACTGCATATGCAATATCCGGCCTAGTGATCATCAGATAAATCAAGCTCCCAACCAGAGCCCGGAACACCAGCGGATCTTCCAGAATCCTCCCCTCATCCTTCCGAAGTTGCATGGCCTTCTCTAGAGGTGTAGAGATGCACTTCCCTTCCTTCATGCTGAATCGCTCCACGATTCGCTATGCATATCCAGCATGGGACACCAGCACTCCACTTCCCTTCCTCTACACTTTGAGTCCAAGGAAATGGTGAAGTTCACCCAAGTCCTTCATCTCGAACCTGATAGATAGCTCAGCCCAAAGCTTTGCAACCTCCTCCTTCGAATTCCCCGTCACGATCATATCGTCGACGTAAAGCAACATGATAACTTGAAGCTCCCCGCTCTTCTTAACGAACAAGCTTGAGTCTGAGTCTGAAGCACCAAATCCACAGAATAGGAGATATTCTGCTATCTTTCCACACCACGCCCTCGGCGCTTGCTTCAAACCATATAGGGCCTTCTTCAACTTGCAAACATAGTCAGGAAAATCTTCAGATACGAAGAGTGGCGGCTGGACCATGAAGATGTCCTTGTCAATCTTGCCGTACAAGAACGCATTCTTTACGTCGAGCTGCCAAATCTCCCACCCCCAACATGCCGCCAAGGCAATCACAACCCGAACTGAAGTCATTTTTGCCACCAGACTGAATGTCTCTTCATAGTCCTCACCGTATTGTTACGAGAATCCCCGAGCCACAAGACGAGCCTTGTATCGCTCGATACTGCCGTCAGCCTTCTTCTTGAGCTTGTAGACCCACTTGCATGTCACAGGGGTGATACCCTTGGGCTTGGGCACCAGAGACTAGGTCTCATTCTTCTCAAGAGCACTCATCTCTTCCTGCATAGCTGAATCCCACTGTTCCGCGCCTTTGGCCTTCTCAAAGCTCACTGGTTCCCGCTCATCCAGGGGACCAGCAAAGAAACATGAGACAAAGCTCACCATATTTCCTCCTGTATAGTGATCAGGGGCCATGATCGTTCGCTTCGATCTTCTCAGCTCCTTCCCCTGACTCGCAACATCCTCAGCTGCTTCTTCCCTAGCTCCCCTTCTAGACGTACTAGGAGCATCGCTCCCCCTGTTTCCTGACCCAGAAGCATCTGTCTCAGAACTAGAAGTAGATGGACCACTTGGTGACACAGGTAGCTCCACCTGAAGATTTTCCACAGCTTTCTCCGGCTCCTGCACCCTGCTTTCTGGTAGCTCAACACCAGAACTTCCCTTGTAAGACGTCACCTCATCGAACACGACGTCGCGAGATACAACAAATCTCTGCGTCTCTGGGTCCATGCACTTCCAGCCCTTCTTCCGATCATCATATCCCACGAAGACCAGCTTCCTTGCTTTCGCATCTAGCTTCGTCCAAAGCGCATCTGGAACGTGCACATAGCAGGTGGAACCAAACACCCGAAGGTGTGCCACACTTGTCTTTTCTTTGAACATCATCTCATGCGGGGTCAACATGTTGATGGGACTGAGAGGCATCATGTTGATGACGTAGGCAGAACAAGACATTCCCTCCGCCCAGAAGGACATTGGGATAATCTTGGCATGCAGCCAACACTTGCAGGTCTCTCTCAGATGACGGATCTTCCGCTCTGCAACTCCATTTTGTTGTGGAGTATATGCACAAGTAAGCTCCCTCCGGATGCCCACCTTCCTGCAAAAACTAAAGAACTCACCAGAGGTGAACTCCCCTCTGTTGTCAGTCCTCGACTTCTTAACCCGCAGACCAAGCTGACCATCCACAAGCTCCTTGAACTCCACAAACTTGGCAAACGCCTCCGCCTTCTCCTTTAAGAAATAAACCCAGACATATCTGGTGTAATCATCGATCAGCACCAGCATATACCTGCTGCCTCCAAGGCTTGGGGTAGCAGTCGGTCCCATCAAGTCACCGTGGATGCACTCCAACGACACACTACTCCTTGTCTGCAACTTATCAAACGACAGTCGATGAGACTTACCGAACTGACATCCCGCACAAACGTGACCGTCACCGTAGGAAGATAGACTAGGCAGGACCTTGACCAGACCTTTCACCGGCATAGCCTTCAGCTTGACCATCCCTACATGCCCCAACCTCTCGTGCAATATGACGGCACTATCATTCGTCCTCATCTTGTCGACATAAGAACTTGTCGATAAAACGAACAAGTCTTTTGCCCTTCTCCCCACATGAACGACCTCCGCTTTCACCGCTTCAACATTTCGAAGAAACCTCACTTCTGTTGGGCCAAACAGAACGTGATACCCAGCGTCTACAGCGTTGGTCACGGAGAATAGGTTTTTCCTCATTCCGGGCACATGATAGACACTCTTCAAAGTTAGTGGCCCTTTATCACTGCCCAAGTAAACAACCCCCACCTTCTCGACACTATGCACAGTGTTATCAGCAGTTATGATGGCATCGTTACCTAAGTAAGGTTGTGTTGAAGTAAGCTTCGACTCGTCCCCAGTGAGGTGATGACCACACCACGAGTCCACGATCCAGTCCTCCTGATAGTTGATAGGAGCCGCAGCTCCAACAGAAGCCGAGAAGGCTCCTCCCCATCCTCCATCATTCTGCCTGGCCTCAGCTTCCTCCTTCCCTGCAGCAGCATGCCCCGACTGAAGATTCACCTGACAATCCTTCCTTATGTGACCAAGCTTCCCGCATCTGAAGGACTTGGGACCTTCTCCCTTCTTCTTCCCTTCAGCCTTAGGAGCATAGCCCCTCTCCTGTTGTCCAGAAGTTGAAGGCCCATTGCCTCCAGCAGTCTTCTTCTTATCCCACTTCTTCTTCTTTCCTGTGAAGAGAACCTCGCCATCTCCCCCAGACATGGACATCCCCGCCATCTGCCTTGCCAGACTCTCCTGCGAAGCAAGCAGATTTTCCAGCTCCAGCAGAGATGGCTGATTTTCCCAACCCTGCACCGACGTCACAAAGGCCACATACTCCTTCCGCAAGCCACGGATGATGTGCCTCTTCAGCTTCGCCTCAGAAATTGGCTCATCAGGATCCAGAGCTGAAATCTCAGCGCACAGGTTCTTCATCTTCAGGAAGAACATAGAGATAGAGAGGTCACCCTGAGCCAACCTAGCCAGCTCATTCTCCAAAAATTGAAGTCTTGCCACATTCTTCTTGTTAAACAGCCCATCCAGGGCTCTCCAGATCTCAGCAGCTGATCCACACCCCAAGATGTGATCAAACAGGTCAGGTGATATTGCCCGTTTTAGAGCGAACTCTGCCTTGGCATTAATCCGCCTCCAGTTTCTCACCTTATGACCATTGTCCCCAATCGGGATAACTTCCTCCGTGCTCTCTCCTCCAACCACCTCCCAGAGGTCCTCACCCAGAAGATAACTCTTCATACACGACTTCCACTTCTTGAAGTTAGTCGAGTTGAGCATCTCAATTCCAAGACCCCTTGCTTCCATGGCTCTACCACTGGTTCCTTCTTCACAAAGGCGATGGCAACTTTGAGTTAATCACTGCTCTATCCACTCCAACCTGGCTCTGATACCATGTGAAATTTTTCGTAGATCTAGGAGTGAGCAGGAATAGTATAACTCAAAGTTCAAGCCAACAACCAGAAGCACATGAAAAACAACTTCAATCTTTATTGATGCCAGCAGAAAACTTCATTACAAGGCGAGGTATACATGGCGAGACATGATTTCTCCAGTACACAAAAAACAGGAGAAAAATATAATGCTGAAAGATAACCAGCGGTCTGAAATCCCGAGACAGCCTGACCGCCCGACTTGCGAGTTCGCGCGACTAGGAAACGAGACCGCCCGAACTGCCTGCCTGCGACTTGAACAACACCAATTGAGAACCCGCGACGTGCCCCTGATCCTCCCGAACTCCAGCAACCCGCACTGCAAGCCGCGAGACCGCCCGAACACCTTCAAAAGAGGAGGTGACCGCTACTACCCACACAATCTGAAGAAGTTGCACAAAAGAAGTTCAATCAGCAAACCGACCGGTCACAAGAATTGAGACCGCAAGAACTAGCCGCGAGCTCTGCTTACACTTGGTGCGATTATGTTTGCTGCTATAGTGACTACTATTTATAGGCGTGCGACCTGATCCAGTCACCACCCTATGAGATAGAGTCACCGCCTTCTGACCGCGTGACCGAGACCGGTCAACCCGCGCGGTCAGTAAGATCGCTCTGCGTCGTGAGCTCGCCGACTTCAACAAAAAGCCGCGCAATCATGACAACCCACCCGGTCATGATGCTCACCACCTGTGTTCGCCACCCGACCTCCTCCAGAGACCGCGAACACACCAGGCCGACTAGGGCAACAGCCCGCCAAGTCGACCAAACATCAATGACCGCATATACCTGCTGATCGCCGAAGGACCAGCCATGCGAACACACACCGGAGACCGCGCGACTAAGAATACCTTAGTCCACGTGCACCACCAAGAGACCGGACAGCCACCAGACCGGACTGCCCGTACCACGCGGTCACGCAAGCTAGACCGCGCGGTCTCACCAAGCAGAAACCTACTCCGCCACGCGGTCACACGACCAGACCGCGCGGCCTCACCTCGGCACCTTGGACAGAAGAACATCGATCACGCCGAAGAGACCTGCGGCTAGACCAGAGAGATCAGGCCACAGAGGGAGACCACAAGACCGCGCGGTTTGCAAGACCGCGCGACCTCCCCCCCCCCCCCCCCCCCCCCCCCCCCCCCCCCCCCCCCCCCCCGCCCCAGACCGCCAACTTCCGCTAACTTCCACTTCTACATTTTCAACACTAGGTGGCATCAATTCAGCCCAATTTCGACTGAGGGATTAATGGGGAGTTCAGTTAGAGCTTTAGGCAGAGGAATGGAGGGCCACATGGCAAGCTCTCCACAATTTCCTCCTTATCCCATGTGAATTTGGGGGAAATACCAAAAATGCCCCTTTGCATATAACTCCTTTCAAATTTCAGGTGGCATGGGTGGTAATTGCACCCTTGGGCTGTTGGGTGGGCTTGGTTTGAGGCCTTAGCCCAATTGGAATTGGTTTGGGCTTACAATTTCTCCATTTAGGCCTAAAGTTGACCATGGTTGACCTTGATGTTGACTTGGTCAGTTGGGTGGGTTTACTAGTCTAGAATGTTGACCTTGGGTTCCTCAACACCACCCAATGTTAATTGGGTCATGGTGATTCCCCAATTGGGCCAATTTAACCAATATATGTGATTTTGACCAAAATTATGGAAAAGTTGACTTTGGTCAATTTGGTCAAATTGATGATCCCATGATGGGGCTTTTGAGTCAATTGGGTCCCCCATGATGTTCTAATACTATGCATGAAGTCCATTTCATGTTTTGGTGGTGAATTGAATCTGTTGGGGAAGGATTGGCTTATGTTGACCTAAGTTTGACTTTGGTCAAATTGAGCTAATTAAAGACCCCAAGATGGGGCTTTTGGGTCCAAAGCACTCCTTTAGAGGTTTACCAACTAGTGGTGGGGTCAATTTGGTCATTTGAGTCTGAATTGAACCCTATTGAGTTGAATTGGGCTATTTTGACCTAGGTTTGACTTTGGTCAATTTGGCTAAATTAGTTGACCAGATGATGGGGCTTTTGATCAACTATGCCTCCTTTAGGTCTAGGTACATGGTGGTGGTGTTAATTCACATCTGTAAGCTAAATTTGAGCTAATTTGGTCTAAAGTGACTTGCCCCTATAGTGGCTCACACTTGAGTTCTCTCAATTCAAGGTTACCTAAGGTCACTATCGAGCTCAAACTCACGTCACTCACCAGATATCCCATCCTAATTGAAGTCGAGGGGTCTAGTAGGAAAGGGGATGTTACATCTATTAGGGTTAAGAACATAGTGGTGATGTCAATTAGTGTTTGTGAGTTCAATTTGGCTAATTTGATCTAAGTTGTCTTATGCTCACTAGTGAGCACTATGTGAGTTCACCCCAACTTAGTGAACTCTAAGGTCATCTCCTTGCCTCCACTCATCCTTCTCTCTTCATGTTAAGTCCTAACACTTTTATGGGGTCTAGTAGGTTTAGGTATGTTACAAATCCCAATAAACAAAAAATAATTTCGTCCTCAAAATTTAAGTTCGGTCTACGGGATTCTATGCAAGGTGAGAATAAGGAATGTAAGCTCATGTTTAGGTGTACCTGAGGTGAATAGTCCTGGATACTGTTGTTGCTTGAGGTACCTTGGTTCCCATGTATGCTCCTCTCGTCCATGATTGGACCACAACACCTTGACGAGAGGAACCTTCTTCCTCCGCAGGACTCGGACGGCTGTATCATCGATGTAGATGGGCTCCAGGAGGACTGAACTGTCAGATGCTATCGGGCCTGCTGTAGTCGTAACATACTGCTCTGGCCGAAGTAAGGCTCTCCGAAGTGAGGAGACATGGAAAACGTCATGTAGGTTCGCCAACTCCTGTGGCAGCTCCAGCCTATAACAAAAGGAGCCGATCCGCTCCCGGATTATATAAGACCCCATAAATCGAGGGATGAGCTTCTTCTATCCTCGCACCCGCGAGACACCATGCACCGGTCATATCTTCAAGAAAACCATATCTCCTACTTAAATCTCCACCTTTCGATGCCTTGCATCGTAATACTTTGTTTGTCGGCTCTGAGCGTCCAGCATCCGATCACGGATCATCCGTATCAAAGCATCTATATCATCTATGTACTATGATCCAAGTGCCATTGGATCCTTGTCCTGGACCCAAGATAATGGCGTCGCCACTTCCTCCCATACAGAGCCTCACACGGTGCCATCCTAATGATTGTCTGGTGGTTGTTATTGTCAGATAACTCTCTCAGCGATAACAACCTCTCCCATGGTTTCCCCATATCCAGAATGCATAAATGCAGTAAGTCCTCCATCGTCCTGTTGGTGTGCTCTGTCTGACCGCCGTTTTGTGGATGGAAAGCAGTGTTGAAGGTGAGTCAAGACCCTATATATGACTGCACTGCTCTCCACTCCCTCGAAGTAAAGCGACCATCCCTATTTGAAACAATCGTCATGGGCACGCCGTGGTACCTGAAGAACTGCTCCACAAATAATCTCACCAATACAGTAACTGAAGCGTCCTTCCAGACTAGAATGAAGGTAACATCCGACTTTTATAGGGTCACTAGACCCTAGTGAGCCCAATAAAATTAGGCCCGAGCGATAGAGAATGACCCAATATAGGATTGTGTACTAGGGGACTACGATTTGACTTCCGTCAGTTCCGTTATACTCGTATGATCGATACGAGTGTAAGAGAGCTCGTTTCATTCCAACCCGAGGTCGTTTGGAGAAAACAACCATTTTGAGTATTATTGTGCGCCGCAACTAAGTCGTTGGGGTACAACGACCAAATGTACTCCGATTTGACTTCTGTCAGTTCCGTTAGACTCATATGATCGATATGAGTGTAATGGAGCTCGTTTCATTCCAACCCGAGGTCGTTTGGAGAAAACGACCATTTTGAGTATTATTGTGCACCACAACTAAGTTGTTGGGGTACATAGACCAAATGTACTCTGATTTGACTTCCGTCAGTTCCCTTAAACTCGTATGATCGATATGAGTGTAATGGAGCTCGTTTCATTCCAACCCGAGGTCGTTTGGAGAAAACGACCATTTTGAGTATTGTTGTGCACCACAACTAAGTCGTTGGGGTACAGTGACCAAATGTACTCTGATTTGACTTCCGTCGGTTCTGTTAGACTTGTATGATCGATATGAGTGTAATGGAGCTTGTTTCATTCCAACCCGAGGTCGTTTGGAGAAAACGACCATTTTGAGTATTATTGTGCGCCGCAATTAAGTCATTGGGGTACAGTGGCCAAATGTGCTCCGATCTAACTTCCGTTAGCTCCGTTAGACTCGTATGATCGGTACGAGTGTAATAGAGCTCGTTTCATTCCAATCCGAGGTCGTTTGGAGAAAACGACCGTTTTGAGTATTATTGTGCGACGCAACTAAGTTGTTGGGGTACAGTGGACAAATGTACTCCGATCTGACTTCCGCCAGCTCCGTTAGACTCGTATGATCGGTACGAGTGTAATAGAGCTCGTTTCATTCCAATCCGAGGTCGTTTGGAGAAAACGACCATTTTGAGTATTATTGTGCGTCGCAACTAAGTCGTTGGGGTACGGTGACCAAACGTACTCCAATTCGACTTCCGTCAGTTTCGTTAGACTTGTATAGTCCACACGAACATCACAGAACTCGTTGACTGTCAATCCGATGTCATACGAAGAATATGCCCATTTTGGATTATGCAGACCGCCTCAGAACAACGCACAAAATACGGAGCGCACAAACTCGGAATCGACCCTGGTAAATCTTGGTGGACCCTCAGGACCATGGAGGATCCCGCCCCGGGTTGACCTTGGTCAACCCCCCCCCCCCAAGCATGATAATCTTTGGGAAAAGAAAAGAAAAGGGGGGAGGAGAGAGAATCTCCTCCCTCAAGGAGTGAGGGGGCTGCCCATGAATAGGCAGCCCCCTGTTAGGGCAAGGGGGGGGGGGGGGGGGGGAATATCTCCCCCCACCCATCCCTCCCTTTAACCCACGTGGGATAAAGCGAGGGAGAGGGGAGGCCTCCCTCTTCCCTTATAAAAGGAAGGGCCCAGCCTCCTCTCCTGAATGCACACCCCCCCCCCCCCCTCAGCCCGCTCCTTCCCTACCAGCACCTCCTCCCCCTGCCGGCCAGCCCTCCCCTTCCCCTGTCGGAGCTCTTCCCAGCCGAACCGCCGCCACCACCTCCTCTCTATGGCGAGCCATCCCTCCACCTCCCGATCCCCACCCCTACAGGTAGAAACCTCCCCCTCCTCCTTCCTACTTCCCTAAGGCAGCTGACCGCCCTCCCTCCGTCGCCGAAGCGCCACCAACACCACCCCGAGCCTTGCCTAAGCACGGGTGGAGGTGCCGGCAATGAGAGATGCACCCCCAGTGCTAGTGGTGGCGCTTGGGGAGCAAATCCCCACCGGGAGACCTCTTCTCCGATGAGGGACGGGGGCAGGGCTGCCGGAGGACGCGCCTCCGGCGGCACCCACACTCTTCCCTCCCTCCCTGCATTTCCTATACGAGAAAAGGCCCTCCCCTAGCAGCGTCCGGCGGCTCCAGGCAGCCAGACCCCCCGCCGAAGGATTTCCCCACTCCCCGGGGCCCCAGCCAGGGGAGGCAGGGGAGGCTCCCCCAGCAGGGGCGGCGGCGCAGCAAGCCTGCATGGCGCATACAACCTGCGCCACCGCCCCGCCCCCTTTCTCTCTCTTATTCTGGCGGTTGCCGGCGGCGCCAGGCTACCGGACCACCACCGGAGTGCTCTCCAGCCCCCAGCGCACCGACCGGGGGGGCCACCGGCACCAGTCGGCCACTGCCCGACGGTGGCAGCGGCCGCCTCCCGCTAAGATAGCGGGAGCCGCCCGATCTCCTCCAGGAGATCGGGCGGCTCCCCTATTATCGTTTCCCGCCCCCGCCTCGAAATGTGTGCCCCCCCAGTGATCCATTGCAGATCCGCTGTGAGGACCCCAGGAGGGTGCCCGGTGCGGCGCCCCCTGCTCTCTCCCTTTCCTCTATTTGCACCACAAATACCTTTCCCCCTTCCTCATTTTCCTGAAGGAAAATGGGGCAATTTTTGCAGAAATTTCCAACATGGAAAATATTCCCCACTCAGATGGGCACCTCCTGTAATTTTTTGGGGTTTTTAGGAGATGTGTTGATATTTCTAAACCCCTATGCAAGGTTTATTTAAAAGAATTAATGGCCTAAATAAGTTGGAAAAATTCCCCAAAAATAATAGGCTCTAATTTAGGGTATTTTGCAATTACTATAAAAGTTTGAAAGTGTGATCTTTTATTTTGGTTCTTTAAAGGTCTTTTACGAGCAAAATAAACGCCCGAAAGTGAGTGAAATTAATTGGGATAAATCGGCGGACTCGCAACGCGTATTCTAGCTACATAATGAGGTTATTATTAATGATTCAAGAAATTGACTAAGTAAAAGTGCTGACGCGCAATTCGGGTCACAATCGTGAGGCGACACCGCCAATTCATTTAGCGTCCAAATATTTAAAATATGAACCCAATGCACACGGAAATAAGGAATTTCATGAAATATAAGTAAGCTCCTATGAACGGAGAAAAGACCCCTATGAACGGGGATCGAACGGATCTTCCTCCTAAAAACGGAGCCGACATTGAAGCCTCCTGTTATGGAGTGATTGGACTACTAACCCTTTATTTATTATGCTCTCCAGTCTCGTACTGGTCCTGCTTTTACGTTCTGCTTTAATTCTTTCTCGCACTGGTCCCCCTGCTTTTACTTTCTGTATTTATTCTTTAAATCCAGTCTCGCACTAGTCCCCCTGCTTTTACTTTCGGTATTTATTCCTTAAATCCTGTCACGCACTGGTCCCCTTACTTATATTTCTGTTCGTTCATTTCCAATAATCCAGTCTCGCACTGGTCCTTTATTTATTGCTTTCTATACTTTCAATTCTCCAGTCTCGTACTAGTCCTGATATTTCGGCCCCTGCTTCCGGCCTTTCTTTCTTCTTATGTTGCGCCTTATTTATATTTTAGTGCTAACCGTAGTCCTACGCTGGCAAGCAGTGTTTCTCCTCTTTTCTGTGAGGTCTTAGTTGGGGAAAACCTGGAGTTGAGTCCCTCCTTCTAAGTTAGCCCCAAATAAGGAGCCCTCCTACCGCCGAGCCTCCCGGTCAAGAGTCGAGTGACCGGTCGAGTAATAATGCCGCGTCAAGTATTAAAGCGCTTGCTCTGTGTTTAAGCTTTTGAAGATTGTTTTGGAAGTGGCGGGTCGGTCACGCCCGCAGACTGTTCGTACCGGTGTGGGTGGGTTGACGACTAATGGCGACAGGGAGATGTGCACAGCGGGTTATCACCACTCCGAACCGGCAGTTTTGCCTCCGCTGGTCGGCCTAAATCTCGGAATCACCGGATGTCGCTCACATCTAGTTAGTATACCAAGTTGTACGGGAGTGCCTGAGTGATACGGTACGACTACATTTAGAAGTGGCATGGCTGGCCACTGTCACCGACGGCCACATCGGTGAGGCCCGCGGGGTTCGCAACTGTAACGCCCCAGGTTTTTCTTATAGTTAATCCAAGTGGGGTTGTGCTAGTAGAGGTGGTTTAAATATTAAGGTTGCTGTTGCGTGGCGATAGTGCGGAGGGCGTCACCGTTTCTTGATCGTCGTTGTCCGTTGAGTTCGATGTTAGGGTATCACGCATGTGTGCGTATAAGCAATTTTTTTTCACATTTACAAGGAAATATATGTATATATAAAAAAATAAATAAATATATGTATATATATATATGTATATATATACATTTGCTCATTTATATGGCCATTAAAATGCTTGCTGCCTCATTCTTTCCCCCTCCCCGATACCTTCTGCTGTCGTGCGCATAAGGGGGCGATCTAGGGTTTCGGCGTCGGGATCATCGGTGGCGGCGATTTGGAGGTCGCCGGAGCTTGGTTTCCTAATCGGATTAGAGGATCGGAGAGCTCTTGTCGAGCTTCCCTCGGTTTGGGCGGTTTTGCGGCCTTGGATCTTGTTTGAGGCAAGAAAACTCTTCACTTACCTCCTCTCCATCTCTTTTCTGGATTCTTCTTGATTATTAGTATCCTCTTTGTTGTTGGCAAGGCTCTTTATCATTTCTTGTGTGCTGCCTCTCCTTATCTTGGTTAGAAAAAAATCTTGGGGGGGGGGGGGGGGGGGTTGCTTTCGGTTGGGGGCTTTTATGCATGATCCCAGGCTGGATTTAATATGGGCTTGCTGCATGTTGATCTGTCGGAATTTTTGCCTTGTGAGGCTGCTGTTGATATCTCTATTATGGGGGGGGGGGGGGGGGGGGTTGCCTCACTCAGGTGCTAGCTGGGGTGCTTCTTATACTCGTTTATTTGGTACTGCTGCTATGCTTTTGTGGCTGGGATCTGCTTCTTTTTTTTATTCTCATTCTGTCTAAATAGGGTTGCTGCTACGAGCTTTTACCTTGGGGCTGCTCTTAATCGGTTTGGGGCTCGCTCCTCTAATTATTTTCCCTGTGTTAGCAAAACAAAATTTTGTTTTGTTCTGTTTTGGGGGCTGCTTTGGGTTAGATTTATTCAATTTTGCTTGTTTGATCTTACTGCTGGCATACATGTGAATTTAGGAAATTTCCTATTTCTTTGTTGTCATGGTTGCCGCTGCTTGGGGTTAGAATCATTCAATTTTTCTTTGTCTGATCTTGCTGCTGCCATACATGTGAAGTTAGGAAGTTTCCTATTTCTTTTGCTGCCGTGGATGCTGCTGTTTTGGGTTAGATTCATTCAACATTTTGTTTGGGAGAGTTCTCTGCTGCTATGTGATAGATTTCTTGTTGGTTGTATAAGGTCCAGCTCAATGTTTTATATGCATATATCCTTTCTTTTTGGTCTGCCTATTGCTATGATAACATTGGCAGTTCTGGTTGCCTGTTGCAATAGGTTTGGCTATATGTATAAAGGCATATACTCGGTTGCCTGCCACCGAATCGGCTCATTTTATTTTTTTGGTAAGTCCTGCTTTAGTTTTGGCCGTACATATGCAAGTTGGTTGCCTGGGAGCTTGGTCCGTCCCGTGAGAAACATAATGCTAAACTATTGAATGAGATCCACGGAAAATTTCATGATTCTTCTACCCCTTTCTTTCCCCCTTGGGATTGTTTATGCTTAACCCGAATGGTGTTTGCGTGTTTAACTCTGCATATCCCTTATAATTTCTTGGCTAAGCCTTTAATGCTTGTCCCGATCCTGGGCTAATTCTGGATGGTAACATCTGGATAGCTTTGTTTTGTTTATAACTACTGGGCTAACATCTGGATAGCTTGATTCCGATTTTAATTCCATGGCTAAACCCTAGATAGCTTATTTCCTGATTATAACCGCATGGCTCAACTCTGAATCATTTTAATTCCTGATTATATGTACTTGGCTAAAATATGGATGCTTTGTTTTGTTCGAGCCCTATATCCATTTCACTTAAGGGCAGCTTCATTCTTTTAGTAACTCTATCAATTGCTATTAAGCGACTGCGCACTTTTAGTGCAAATGCTAAAGTTTATTTTCCTGTATCAAATATAAGATTCATTTTGTTTAGTGGCTGCCATATTAGTTGTGGGTCGGCTAGCTGTTGTGGTCATCTTTTTGCTCTTGTATTGAACCACATTGCCACCTCGAGTGAGATCTGGATGGTTTTGTTGGCTATGTTCTGATGGTCTAGCCGGTTAAATTCCCTGGGATTTTGTTTCCTAATTCCCGGCGGGTACGGGGAATTAGATCCTAAACTCCCTGGGAATTTCCATTTGCTAGTGCTCGATGCTTCAACGAAACCATTATATTCTAATGAGGAATGTCTTGTAGTTGCATTTTTGGATTCGAGCTTTTCACCCGTTCCAATCATGGACAATTTCATCCTTTCAGAAAAGTGATCTTTTATGGTGTCTTATCGTGCCTTATTCTTCGCACTATTACAAGAAGTTCGTTAGGAGTCAAGTTTGGACTCGCCAGGTGTTTTCAAATGAACCGTTGAGTACTGTTCAGGTGTTTGGCCTTCGTGTTATGTTTTTCTTTGTCTTGTTCTGACACCAGACCTATCATGGTGTCGGCTTTCTAAAATCATGTTCCCCCGCCTGGCACACCTCTGTTTGCTATGTTGGATTTATGAGCTATGTATGCTATGTTGACTAATTCCCCGGGATAGTTTTGGTGGGTGGTTCTTGATCTCTATGACCTTCGTTGTTTAGATGTTCTGTGTATTCTCTGGTAAACTGCACCGTGGTATAGTTATATACTTATATGTATATCCATATACTTATGTATATGATTATGCACCCTGTTTTGGCTTTTTGGGTGGTAGTGGACCACCCTGTTTTGGCTTTTTTTTTTGGTGGCAGTGGACCACCCTGTTTTGTCTTTTTGGGTGGCAGTGGACCACCCTATTTTGGCTTTTTGGGTGGCAGTGGACCACCCTGTTTTGGCTTTTTGGGTGGCAGTGGACCACCCTGTTTTCTTTTGAGCTGATCAGTCTCAAGTTCTTAAGCACATATGCTTATATATGTGTATTATGATAGTATATGTATGACCATCACCTCTGAGCCGAAATGGAGGACGCGTGGTGGGCTTTGATTGTGCTGACTATTACCTTCTGGTGTAGGCTTTTCTTCTTACCGAGTGCACTCGTTTGAGCTGGCTCGGGTTGTTGTAAGATTATAGATGTTTATCTGCTTAGCTTTTCCTTCCTGCACTCTTTTACTTCTGATGCTGCTAATCTTAGTTTTCTTGCACCCCTTTTAGGCTGAGGCATTCTTTTCTTATGAATATCTCAGGTTCAGGTCTTTAGCTGCCGCATGTGTTAGAGCAGTGTCGTTCAGGTCTCCTGTCGAGGCCCTTCCCCTCTTTTAGGTAAGAGGCAATTTCTTTTTGTTGTTTTCCTTCTTCCCTGCGGGTTCGTGTCAGTTGTTGGCGCCCGTATGGCTTTTATCTTTAGATCACTTGCTAGTAGTATTGCTGTTACTTTTGGGTTGTTTACCTACTTGCTCTCTGGGAAGCTTTATGCTAGGATGCATTAGTTACTTTATTGATATAAAAATGTCATCCTTGCATATCATGATTTTTTTTATATAAATGTCACATATTTTGAAAATCGTAGAAAATCCTTTCTTACTATGCTAAACATAGATATGTGCATATCATTTCTGGGATGTTTATTTTCATGCTCATGTAGGCTAAAAACAAACCAATTTTTTCGCTACGTATGTATAGATTTCTACTTGTGGACTAGATGATCCACCGGACCGAGGGACGCGGTCTTAAGCTAAAATGAAAGGAAATCTCTCTTTTAATAAATTATCGTAAGGAGTATTGCCTGAGCGTCTGTAGTCGTCTCCTGTAGGCGTGGCATCACGACGCGTATTTTCCCCTTGCTCTGATAATACGTATTATATTCGTGGGAAAATGCGGGTTGTGACAGCAACCCCGCTGGAAGCAAAGTGGTCCAAGCTGTGTCGACACAGAGTTTTTTTGTGTACAGGTTTGAATACCTGAGTGCGGGTATGCGCGAGATAGTATTGTTTGTCGTTTCGTACCGCACGTTTATGTCACCTCATGGAAATTATGGTTGGTAAGCATTATAGATATATATACATATATATGTTTTACCTACTATTGACCCTCTACCTTGCTTCGGCTATTTATTCCTGTCCTTTAGCTCGTCCCCAGGATACAGATCCGGGGAGAGGATTTGTTTTCTACTTAGCTCTGTGACTAACGGTTATTCTTATAACCAATCACAGGAGATGGGACAGCGCGAAGCCCCCGCGCCGCAGGATGAGTTACCGGCCTTAGAGATGGCCCGATCAGATACTCCGGCCTCGCCCCCTGTCTTCCGCGACGTGAGTCCTAGAGTATAGGACTAGCTTAAGAGCATTTCGTTATAGTTATATGTAGCCTCCGAGGCAGATGTTGTAAACAATAGGCTTCGGCCTTTTTCCGTTATGTAAATATAAGTTGTGTGCTTAGTTTCCAAATTCTAATGCTTCCGCTATGTGAATCTGATGTGTTATTGTGATTCTTGTGCCTGACAAGGAGACCACTCAGTGCTTGAGAGGGTGGGCCATTGCCACCCGGGAAGTGCTAGTGGTCGTCCTTTGGCAGTAAGATCCCCCCTCCCTAAACCCGGTTCAGTTTTGGGGAGGGGGTGTCTTACAAATGGATCAGAGCTACCACGATCCAGCCACATGGGGCAGTCTTTAGATCCTCCCTTCCCAGTTTCCGTTACTTAGTTCGGGACGAACCACGCAGCGGAAGCCTGGTGGACCCTTAGGTTTAAGGTTTAAGGATCCTAGACTACACGATAGTACACCCACGCCTTTTTTTCCGCTTCCTTTCAGTCAGTCCTACAAAATCCCCTTATTTTGCAAATACTGATGTTCGTCTGTTACTTCTCCAGATATTGGGGTCCAATAACGGAAGGTCCTCCTCTAGGGATCAGTACCATCCCACCACTCCACCACCAGTCCCGGCCGCCCTGGCAGCAGTCCCTTTTGTTGATACGGATCTAGGACGGACACTGACAGCCCTGCTAGCCACCTTCCAGACGGCCATCCTACGGCCACCACAGCAGACCACCGTGCCTACGGACCTTCTGAAGACATTCCGGGGGCTAAGGCCCTCTACCTTCCGAGGCACCGAGTCTGCCATACAGGCAGAAGAGTGGGTGGAGAGTGTAGAGGAGCTCTTGGTTGGGATGATGTGCCCCGTCGTGGCCGCAGTGTCTTTAGTAGTGACCTTGCTAGAGGGCTATGCCCGAATTTGGTAGAGGGCAGCCAACCGCACCATATTTAGAGGGAGACCACTCAACACAATCCTCTGGGAGAGTTCTCAGAGGCTTTCCTAGAACATTTCATCTCTGACGCTGATAGGATTGCACTTCAGGAGCGGTTCCTGCAGATCCGGCAAGGAGAGAGAACGGTACCGGAGTACCAGCGAGAGTTCATCCACCTGGCCCGTTTTGCCGGAACCTTGGCAGTTACAGACAGAGATAGAGCGACTAGATTCTATCAAGGACTACGAGATGATCTTCGATAGGCTTTGATCATGATCTCCCAGTCGACCTTTCACACGATCGCCTCTCACGCCGCAGCTTTAGAGATGGATCAGAGGATGGTGGCCCAGCAGCGATGGGGACCCATGGATGTTCCCCGGGCTCAGGTCCGAGGGAGGGGAGTAGGCCCTCGCAGATAGGACCAGGATAGGAGACAGCGTCAGCGCCACCAGCCATATAGGCAGGCACCCCTGCCCCGACCAGCACCTCCATCCCCAGCACCTCAGCCTGCCCCAGCCACACGATGAGATGCCCCCTTTGCAGGGAACTGCTACCTTTGCCAGCAGCCCGGGCACATACGAGCTTTCTGCCCTGAGGATATAGGTAGGCCCGGTCTAGGAGCAGTGCAGGGAGCCGCGGAGAGAGGACGAGGATGAGGTGGACACAGAGGATGACCTACAGGTAGGAGGGGCCAGGCCAGATAGGGAAGAGCAGCGCCGCTCGAGGCATACGCTTTAGATCTCCAGCACGGCCCTGCACCAGATGTAGTGATATGTATCTATTTTCATTAGCCACGATATCCTAGGAGGATGATATAGTAGAATGTTGTTCGATACCGGTGCCACACATCCCTTCGTCGCACAGAACTTCATCACAGACAAAGGAAACACCGTACGATCATCTGGAATGTCGATACGAATACGACTCCCGGATGGATCAGACATGACATCCATAGAGAAGTGCTCCTTCCAAGCAACACTAGGAGGCGTAGAATTCGAAGTCAACGCAACCATTCTAGCGATAACCGGATTCGACATCATTTTAGGAATGGGTTGGTTGGCCGAGCACAACGCCCAAATCAATTGTTCGACTCGAGAGATCCACCTTCGGAACCTAAATGGGCAGTCTATCACCCTAATAGGTATACCCTCTGTCATCCGCATTATCTTAACGTCCGCTCAAACAGTCAAAGTAGTACGACGAAAGGACGAGGTGTACCTAATCTACTTCGAGATGGAAGACAATACGCAAGTGCTCTATAGAGTACCCATAATTCGATATTTCCCAGACGTCTTTCCAGAATCCCTTCCCGGGTTGCCCCCACAACGGGAAGTGGACTTCCAGATTGAACTTGCTCATGGAGCTCGACCAGTGTCCCGAGCACCGTACCGAATGGCCCCAAGGGAACTAGCTGAGCTCAAGATACAATTACAAGAGCTAATTGATGCAGGTTTCGTTCGTCTGAGTACCTCGCCCTGGGGAGCTCCAGTACTATTTGTCAAAAAAGAAGGATGGATCCCTGCGTCTCTGTATCAACTACAGGGAACTAAATAAGCTCACTGTCCGAAATACCTATCCCCTACCTAGGATAGATGAATTATTCGATCAATTACAAGGCGTGTCAGTCTTCTCCAAAATGGATTTAAGTTCCGGCTATTATCAACTCAGAGTACGAAAAGAAGACATCCCCAAGACCGCTTTCAGCTCCCGCTATGGACTTTACGAATTTATGGTAATGCCGTTTGGGCTGACCAATGCCCCGTTCGCCTTCATGGCTCTAATGAATAAAGTGTTTGAACCCTTCCTAGACCACTTTGTGATCGTCTTCATAGATTATATCCTCATATATTCGAAGAGTAAGACCGATCATTCCAGGCATCTCTAAATGGTTTTGTGCAAGTTAAGGGAACATTCCCTCTTCGCGAAGTTTAGCAAGTGTGAATTCTGGATGGAGGAAGTTGGTTTCCTTGGGCATACGATCAACAAGAATGGGGTAGCGGTAGACCAAGCCAAGGTGCAAGCAGTGCGTGACTGGCCGCCACTTAAGTCAGCAGCAGATATCAGAAGCTTCCTTGGCCTTGTCGGCTACTACCGCAAGTTTGTACAAGGTTTCTCTAAAATTGCCTTGCCCCTCACCTCCCTCACCAAAAAGGATACAACGTTCCAGTGGACTCCCGAATGCGAAGCAGCATTCGTAGAACTAAAGAACCGACTAATATCGGCTCCGATTCTGACACTCTCCACAGGCACTGAGGGCTTCCAAATCTACGCCGACGCATCGCTGAAAGGGTTGGGAGTTGTACTAATGCAACACGGCAGGGTAGTCGCCTACGCTTCACGACAGCTGAAGCCTCACGAACTAAACTACGCAACCCATGACTTGGAACTGGGTGTGGTAGTATTCGCACTAAAAGTCTAGAGGCATTACCTTTACGCAGTAAGATGCGAGATCTTCTCCAACCACAAGAGCCTCAAATATATCTTCACCCAGAAAGAGCTAAATCTCCGACAGCGCCGGTGGTTGGAATTCCTCAGCAATTACGACTTCACCCTCCAATACCACCCCGGCAAAGCCAATAAGGTTGCAGATGTCCTAAGTCGGCAACCTCCGATAGCCGGAAATTGGCTAGAGATGATACCGGAAGAGTTAGTCAAGTCCTTGGCAGACTTGGATATCATCCTCATCACCCGTAGGAACCCGATGGATTACCAGGCCCAGCTCTACTGGATGGAGATACAGTGTGACATCAGGGACAGAATACGAGAGGCCCAGAAGATCGATGTAGAAGCGGCCCCAATCATTCAAACTCTACAGCATGGCGCTCAGGAAGACTACAATCTATATGATGGCATCCTATAGTACAAACACCGCATATTCATTCCCTTTGTCGAAGGAATCCGGGAGGAGATACTACGTGAAGCACACCAATCAAGGCATTCGATACATCCAGGAGTAGTGAAAATGTATACAGATCTACGAAGAACGTTATACTGGCCAGGTATAAAGAAGGGCGTCACCAATTATGTAGCACACTGCCAGACCTATCAAATGGTCAAGGCAGAATGTCGTAGACCAGGAGGTTTACTACAACCCCTGCCCATACCATAATGGAAGTTCGAGGATATTTCCATTGACTTCGTCCATGGCTTACCCCGATCTCGTGCAGGGAATGACTCAATATGGGTCGTAGTAGACCGCCTCACTAAAGTGGCCCGTTTTATCCCAAATAGACAAGGCGATGACGTCGACATATTGGCCCGGCTATTTATAGAACAAGTGGTCCGGTTTCATGGGGTACCCAAGTCAATCGTGTCTTACCGCGATGGGCGCTTCACATAAAAAGAATGGAGGAGAGTGTAAGCTTATATGGGAACCAGATTGGCTTTTAGCACCGCCTTCCACCCCCAGACTGACGGGCAAACAGAAAGGACGAACCGGACGATGGAAGACCTCCTCCGATTATACTTAGTAGAACACAGTGAACCTTGGGAGAAGTTACTGCCTTTGGTAGAATTCTCATACAATAACAGCTTCCAGGCAAGCATCAAGATGGAACCGTACGAGGCCTTCTACGAAAGACGCTGTCGAACACCACTATCATGTGCACAGGATGAGGACCTCAAAGCTTTAGGAGTCACCTACATAGATGATACCACAACATCTATAAGGTTAATTCAAGAATGAATGATGGAGGCACAGAGCCGTCAGGACAAATATTACGATGCACGTCATCGACTGGTGAAATTCAAGGTAGGAGACATGGTATTCTTAAAGATTAAGCCAATGCATGGGATATCCCGAATAAAGAAGCATAAAAAACTGGACCCCCGCTATCTAGGCCCATATCAAGTCATAGAAAGGATTGGCCTTGTTGCATATAGGCTAGCCCTGCCAGTTGAACTGGGGAATCTTCACGACGCATTTCACGTCTCCTCACTAAGACATGTCCTTTGCCAACCGGAGCAACATCTTTCTGTGCCATCAGCATCAGTGCAATCTGACCGATCTGTCCAACTCGAACCGGTGAAGATAGTAGATTCCAATCTCAAAGAACTGCGGAACAAAACCATCACGATGGTCAAGATTTTATGGTCAAACTGTGGACGCGAGGAGTTTACCTGAGAACCAGAGGCGCTTGTTCGGGAGAAATACCCGACACTCTTTCCCCAGGTATGTTTATTTAGACCCCCTACTTTAGGCAATTTTCGAGGATGAAAATCCCTTTATTTTTATTGGATTGTAACATCCCGATTTTTATTGGGTCACTAGACCCTAGTGAGCCCAATAAAAGTAGGCCCGAGCGATAGAGAATGATCCAATATAGGATTGTGTACTAGGGGACTACAATTTGACTTTCGTCAGTTTCGTTAGACTCGTATGATCGATACGAGTGTAATGGAGCTCGTTTCATTCCAACCCGAGGTCGTTTGGAGAAAACGACCATTTTGACTATTATTGTGCACCGCAACTAAGTCGTTGGGGTACAGCAACCAAATGTACTCCGATTTGACTTCCGTCAATTCCGTTAGACCTGTATGATCGATACGAGTGTAATGGAGCTCGTTTCATTCCAACCCGAGTTCGTTTGGAGAAAACGACTATTTTGAGTATTATTGTGCGTCGCAACTAAGTCGTTGGGGTATAGCGACCAAATGTACTCAGATTTGACTTCCGTCATTTATTTTAGACATGTATGATCGATACGAGTGTAATGGAGCTCGTTTCATTCCAACCCGAGGTCGTTTGGAGAAAACAACCAGTTCCGTTAGACTCGTATGATCGATACGAGTGTAATGGAGCTCGTTTCATTCCAACCCGAGGTCGTTTGGAGAAAACGACAATTTTGAGTATTATTGTGCGCCGCAACTAAGTCGTTGGGGTACAGTGGTAAAATGTACTCCGATCTGACTTCCGTCAGCTCCGTTAGACACGTATGATCGGTACGAGTGTAATAGAGCTCGTTCCATTCCAATCTGAGGTCGTTTGGAGAAAACAACCGTTTTGAGTATTATTGTGCGCCGCAACTAAGTCGTTGGGGTACAATGGCCAAATGTACTCCGATCTGACTTCTGTCATCTCCGTTAGACTTGTATGATCGGTACGAGTGTAATAGAGCTTGTTCCATTCCAATCCGAGGTCGTCTGGAGAAAACGACCGTTTTGAGTATTATTGTGCACCGCAACTAAGTCGTTGGGGTACGGTGACCAAACGTACTCTGATTCGACTTCCATCAATTTCGTTAGACTTGTATAGTCCACACGAACATCACGGAACTTGTTGACCATCAATCCGAGGTCATACAGAGAATAGGCCCGTTTTGGATTATGCAGACCGGCTCAGCACAACGCACGAAATACGGAGCGCACAAACTCGGAATCGGACCCGGTAAATCTTGGTGGACCCTCGGGACCATGGAGGACCCCGCCCTGAGTTGACCTTGGTCAACCCCCCCAGCATGAAAATCTTTGGGAAAAGAAATGAAAAGGGGGTGAGGAGAGAGAATCTCGTCCCTCAAGGAGGGAGGGGGCTGCCCATGAATAGGCAGCCCCCTGTTAGGGCAAGGGAGGGGGGAATATCTCCCCCACCCATCCCTCCCTTTAACCATGTGGGATAAAGGGAGGGAGAGGGGAGGCCTCCCTCTTCCCTTATAAAAGGAAGGGCACAGCCTCCTCTCCTGAATGCACAACCCCCCTCAGCCCCCTCCTCCCCTGCCAGCACTTCCTCCCCCTTCCGGCCAGCCCTCCCCTTCCCTGCCAGATCTCTTCCCAGCCGAACCGCCGCCACCACCTCCTTGTTAAATTTATTGATTTGAATCGTTTAGGAGTAAGCAGGAGTTGCATCAACTGAATTATAGCCAAACAGCCACAATGCCACACAGCAACACAAAAGACATTATTGAATCACAAACTTGATTTATAGTGCGAGGTATACATGGCGAGACATGATTCATAAGAATCACGAAGGAGAGAAGAACAAAACACCAAAAACAAATCTGGCGGTTTGACAAGCAGAGACCGCACAGACCGCTCGACTCCAGAGATCGTTCGGCTAGACCTGAGACCGCGTGAACAGACAACAGACAGACCGACTGCACTGCACGACCGCCACCTCAGACCGCACGAACTAGAGCTTATTGAATTGGATGAAGAACAGCTATCGCCAGACCGCAACTCAGATTGCCTAACCGCTGAAGGTCGCCTGATCGCTGAGCTCGATACGAACAGCACAAGAACACCATAAACCAGTTCGCAGACAGATCACTGTCGAACTGTTTATTCAAGCCGCTGGGAATCACCATGGAAGTAGACCGCAACCTGCTGACCGCAAACCTACGAACACAACAAACAGTCAACTCGCTTCCGAGACCGCCCGACCTCAAAGTTGAGACCGCATGAATTTACCCAGCCTCTAGTTCTTACAGTTCTTGTAATGAATGACGGGCCATGCACCCCTATTTATAGGCGGGTAGACGGATGTCGTCACCGCACAGGAGAGATACAATCACCACCCGTCAGATCGCCAGCGGTCTCACAAAGTAGACCGCGCGATTAGACCACTCAGACAACCTTCCGTCCAAGACCGCAGATCAGCATGCAGATCGCGCACAAGTCGCGCGAACACAAGACCGCGCACATTTCGCGCGGACACAAGACCCTCCTTCCTTAGATCTCCAAAAGCAAGCCAAGGATAACTGGCCGACTTCAGACAAGTCGCCAGACCGACCTGCATAACCCGCCCGGACACAGCGGTTACACAGAACAGACCGCCCGGTCTTCCAACAAAGAAGACAGGCCAACCAAGCAGAACAACCCGGGAACAGACCGCAGCAAACAAGAACAGACCGGCCAACCAGCAGATCTCCAGAACAGACTGGCAGAGCTAGACCGTCAGATCACTAACACAGACCGCGCGGTCTCAGCGGTCACCCAAATTCAGACCGCCCGGTCTCCTCCACTTCACCTCAACAAATTCAACACTCCCCCTTGAAGTGGGAAGTGGAAACTAGCCCGAGTAAACTCCACAACCGAGTAAATGGTCCATTTGCCAGCGGCTTTGTGAAGATGTCTGCAACATTGTCCGCACTCCGAACATGCTCGACCATAAGAGATCCTCCCAACACCTTTTCACGAATGAAATGGTGTTCAATCTCAATATGCTTGGTCCTCGCGTGACAGACTGGATTATTAACCTGCTTGAGAGCACTCTCATTGTCCCCGCGTAGCATAGTGGGACCTCGAACCTCCTCATGAACGTCCTCTACCAACCTCCTGAGCCAAACAGCTTCCTGAGCTGCCAAGGCCGAAGCCTTGTATTCCGCTTCTGTGGTAGATACAGACACCGAGTCCTGCTTTTTACTGCACCAAGAAATAGCTGTGGGGCCCGTCATAAAGACAAAACCAGACGTTGATCTCCGATCATCCACGTCCCCCCCTCCCCCCCTCGTAATCAGCATCCATGTATCCAAGCAACTCCAAGTTTGACCCTCTCCTATATAAGAGACCCAAATCAGAGGTCGACTTCACATATTTCAGAATTCCTTTTGCCGCTAGAAGATGAGGCTTCCGTGGCTCCACCATGTACCGACTCACTTTGCCAACAGCATAAGCAATATCGGGCCTCGTGATGGTCAAGTAAATCAAGCTCCCAACCAGAGCTCGGAACACCAACAGATCAGATAGAACTCTCCCCTCATCCTTCCGAAGTTTATGTTGCTGTTCTAGAGGTATAGAGCTGCTCTTCCCTTCCTCCATGCCAAATCGTTGAACAATCCGCTCCGCATATCCAGCTTGAGAAACGAGCACTCCGCTCTCCCTCCTCTGAACCTCGAGTCCAAGGAAATGGTGAAGCTTACCCAGATCCTTCATCTCTAATCTGATGGCAAGCTCGGCTCTCAGCCTTGCTACTGCCTCCTTCGAGTTCCCGGTGACAATCATGTCATCCACATACAGCAAGACAATAACCCAAAGCGCCCCCTCCTTCTTGGCGAACAAGCTAGAATCATAGTCTGAAGCAATGAACCTACAGAATAGAAGATACTCCGTGATCTTTCCATACCACGCCCGAGGCGCTTGCTTCAACCCATACAGGGCTATCTTCAGTTTGCAGATGTAGTCCGGACACTCCTCCGAGATGAAGCCCGGCGGTTGGATCATAAAGATATCCTTGTCGATCTCGCCGTATAAGAAGGCATTCTTAACGTCGAGCTGCCAAATCTCCCATCCACTTGAAGCCGCCAAAGCAATAACAAATAGGACCGAAGTCATCTTTGCCACTGGACTAAACGTCTCATCATAATCTTCACCATACTGCTGTGAGAACCGCGAGCTACAAGGCCAGCCTTGTATCGCTCGATCGTACCGTCAGCCTTCTTCTTGAGTTTATAGAACCACTTGCATGTCACAAGGGTAATGCCCTTGGGCCTGGGCACTAGAGACCAAGTCTCATTCTTCTTGAGAGCATCCATCTCCTCTTGCATAGCAGTGTCCCACTGCTTCACGCCTTTGGCCTTCTCAAAGCCCGACGGCTCCCTCTCATCCAAGGGACCAGCAAAGAAACATGAGTCAAAGCTCACCATGTTTCCTCCTGTGTATCGATCCGGTGGCTTAATAGTCCTCTTCGACCTCCTAAGAGGTTGCACCTGACTAGCCACCTCCTAAGAGGTTGCACCTGACTAGCCACCTCCTCAGCTGCTTCTTCTGTGCTAGCTCCTCTTCCAGATGAACTTGGAGCATCGTTCCCCTGCTTTCAGAACCTGAAGCTTCCATCTCTGAGCTTGACACAACAGGAGCTCCTGGTGAAACAGGCAACTCCACTTGAAGATTTTCCGCAGCCTTCCCTTCTTCATCAACCCTGCTCTCTGGTAGTTCAACTCCTGAACTCCCCTTGTAGGAAGTCACCTCATCGAACACCACATCCCGAGATACAAAAGATCTTCGAGTCTTAGGATCCATGCATCTCTATCCCTTCTCCCGCTCATCATATGCAACAAAGACTAGCTTCCTTGCTTTCGCATCTAGCTTTGTCCGAAGAGCATCAGGAATATGCACATAACAGGTTGACCCGAACACCCAAAGGTGTGCAACACGTGGTTTCTCCTTGAACATCAGTTCGTGAGGGGTCTTCATGTTGATAGGACTTAGAGGCATCCTATTGATGACGTATGCCGCATAAGACATTCCCTCCGCCCAGAAGGAATTTGGGATACTCTTGGCATGAAGCCAGCATTTGCAAGTTTCCGTCAGATGACGGATCTTCCATTCTGCAACGCCATTTTGCTGTGGAGTATGGGCATAAGTGAGCTCTCTCCGAACGCCGTGTTTCCTGCAAAAACTTGAGAACTCACCATAGGTGAACTCCCCACCATTGTCAGTTCTCAATTTTTTCACCCGCAGGCCTAACCGACCTTCAACCAGCTCTTTGAACTCCACGAACCTCGCAAAAGCTTCCGACTTTTCTTTCAAAAAATACACCCATACATATCTGGTGTAATCGTCAATCAACACCAACATATATTTGTTGCCTCCAAGGCTTGGGGTGGCAGTCGGTCCCATCAAATCACCATGAATGCACTCCAACGGCGCTTTGCATCTTGTTTATGATTTATCAAATGGAAGTCGATGACACTTACCAAACTGACATCCCGCACAAACATGACCGTCTCCATAGGAGGACAAGCTAGGCAAGCCCTTGAAAAGGCCCTTACCGCCATAGCCTTCAATTTGTCCATGCCTACATGCCCCAACCTTTCACGCCAGATAGCCGCGGTATCATTGTTCTTCATCTTATCAACATAGGTACTTGTTGACTAAATGAACAAGTCCTTCACCCGCTTTCCAACATGAATAATATCTCCTTTTATCTCCGGTTGAGTTTTAAGAAACTTCACTTCTGTTGGGCCAAACAGAACGTGATAACCGGCATCGACCGCATTGGTCACAGAGAAGAGATTCTTCTTCATACCCGACACATGATAAACACTCCTCAAGGTGAGTGGACCCTTATCACTGCTCAAAGAGACAACTCCTTCTTGTTCTACTGAATGAACAGAATTATCAGCCGTAATGATTGCATCGTTACCTGAGTAAGGCGCCAAAGAAGAGAACTTTGATTCATCCCCGGTGAGGTGATGCCCGCACCCTGAATCCACGATCCAATCCTCTTCGAAGTTAATGGCACCCAAGGCCTTAACGGGCATAGCCGTCATATTAGCCGCAAAGGCTCCTCCCCATCCAACTTCATCAGACTTTGGCTTCTCCTTCTCCGCTGCATGTCCTGGTTGAAGATTAACCCGACAATATTTCTTGAAGTGCCCGGTCTTATTGCACCTGAAGCACCTTGGTCTCTCTCCCTTCTTCTTCCCATCAGACTTAGGAGCATAACCCCTATCCTTCTGACCTGAAGTAGAGGGTCCATCATGACCCTGCTTCTTCTTTTCCCACTTGTTCTTCTTCTTCCCAGAGAACAACACATCACTATCTCCCCCAGAGATAGAAGTCCCCGCAATCTGTCTTGCCAAACTTTCCTGCGAAGCAAGTAAGTTTTCCAGCTCCAACAAAGATGGTTGATTTGCCCAACCCTGAACAGAAGTCACAAAGGCAAGATACTCCTTCCGCAACCCGCGGATAATATGCCTCTTCAGTTTTGCCTCCAAGATGGGCTCATCAGGGTCCAATGCAGAAATCTCTGCTGTGAGGTTCTTCATCTTGAGAAAGAAGGTAGAGATAGAAAGATCACCTTGAGAGGCCTTCGCTAACTCATTTTCAAGAAACTGTAGCCGAGCTACATTCTTCTTATTAAACAACCTGTCCAAAGACATCCAAATCTCAGCAACATATTTACATCCAATGATGTGATCAAATAGCTCTGGTGAGATAGCCCTCTTGAGTGTGAACTCTGCCTTAGCATTAGTCCTCCTCCAAAGTCTCACCTCTGCCATATTATCTCCTGCTAGAAACACCTCTTGTGTGTCTTCTCCTCCAACTATCTCCCATAGATCCTCGCCAAGTAAGTAACTCTCCATACATGACCTCCATTTCTTATAGTTAGTCGATGTGAGGAGTTCAATACCAAGCCCTCTTACGTATCCACCTTCCATGGCAATCTATGTGGTCTCTTCTTCACAAAGACGATGGCAACTCAAGTTGATCACTGCTTATCCACTCCAACAACCTACCTCTGATACCATGTTAAAATTTTTGATTTTAATCGTTTAGGAGTAAGTAGGAGTTGCATCAACTGAGTTATAGCCAAACAACCACAATGCCACACAGCAACACAAAAGACTTTATTGAATCACAAACTTGATTTATAGTGCGAGGTATACATGGCGAGAATGCTTCATAAGAATCACGAAGGAGAGAAGAACAAAACACCAAAAACAAATCTGGCGGTTTGACAAGCAGAGACCGCACAGACTGCTCGACTCCAGAGATCGCCCTGCTAGACCTGAGACCGCGCGAACAGACAACAGATAGACCGCCTGCAGTGCAAGACCGCCACCTCAGACCACACGAACTGGAGCTTATTAAATTGAACGAAGCACAGCTTTCGCCAGACCGCAGCTCAGATCGCCTAACCGCTGAAGGTCGCCTGATCGCTGAGCTCGATGCGAACAGCACAAGAACACCATAAACCAGTTCGCAGACAGACCACTGCCAAACTGTTTATTCAAGCCGCTGGGAATCACCATGGAAGGAGAGCGCAACCTGCTGACCGCAAACCTGCGAACACAACAAACAGTCAACTCGCTTCCGAGACCGCCCGACCTCAAAGTTGAGACCGCATGAATTTACCCAGGCTCTAGTTCTTACAGTTCTCGTTATGAATGATGGGCCATGCACCCCTATTTATAGGCGGGTAGACGGATGTCGTCACCGCACAGGAGAGATACAATCACCACCCGTCTAATCGTCAGCGGTCTCACGAAGTAGACCGCGCGATTAGACCACTCGGACAACCTTCCGTCCAAGACCGCGGATCAGCATGGAGATCGCGCACAAGTCACGCGAACACAAGACCGCGCACATTTCGCGCGGACATAAGACCCTCCTTCCTTAGATCTCCAAAAGCAAGCCAAGGATAACTGGCCGACTTCAGACAAGTCGCCAGACCGACCTGCATAACCCGCCCGGACACAGCGGTTACACAGAACAGACCGCCCGGTCTTCCAACAAAGAAGACATGCCAACCAAGCAGAACAACCGGGGAACAGACCGCAGCAAACAAGAACAGACCGGCCAACCAGCAGATCTCCAGAACAGACTTGCAGAGCCAGACCGGCAGATCACTAACACAGACCGTGCGGTCTCTGCGGTCACCCAAATTCATACCGCCCGGTCTCCTCCAACTCAGTCTTTGTGGAATGCAGGGGCGGAGAGCGTTCGTCGAACGGAGATCAGATTTCATCGAACGCAGGGGCGGAGAGCGTTCGTCGAATGGAGCTCAGATTTCATCGAACGCAGCGGCAGAGAACTTTCTTCGAACGCAGCTCCAGAGATCTTTCGTCGAACGCAACTCCAATTTTGTCGAACGCAGATCTTTAGGTTACACGCCCTTGGTCACGGGCGTGTCTGAGGGCGTGACTTCTGATTTTCTCCAATTTTCCCCAAAATTCTGCAAAAATAAAAGTAAACTATATTTAGAACAGAAATTATAAAAGAAGTGATTTTAAACTAAAATATAAATAATATTTGCAATTTTAAATTAAAACTAAACTAAATACTATAATTAAAATACGCATAAATACTACTCATCAAATACCCCCATACTTGAGATTTTGCTATTCCAGAGCAAAAGTGTGAGACATAATTTATATGACATCCTTACAAATTTTTAATTTTAAACTAAAATTTCATTTAAACCAAAAGTTAAGTTGAGAGTAAATTCAAGGAGGAGTTAAGTCTTAAATTATGATGATGATTTGAAAAGAGGGAAAAATGTTTAGGCAAGGACTTCTCAAGAAAATTAATTAGTTTAACAATATTATAGAAATTATAAAACAAGATTAAATTAAAATTATAAGAACTCTATCTTAAAAGAAACTTAAGGAAAAGTAACTTACTAAATATTGCTCTCTCCATAATCTTAAACTAAATCTAGAACAATGATAGTTGGCTAAGGGGGATTTCATAAAATTTGGCATAAGAAGAGATATTTTTGAATGGATGAAATTGAATTTATCCTCATCATGAATTTTTTTTTTCTTTTTTTTTCTCTTCTAATAAAAACCCAAAATGTATATGTTTAGGAGTAATGAATTTTATCCTTTTACTCCATGCCATATAATCTTTTAAATAATTTTGGGTGCATATGTTTAGGGGATAATGAATTATATCCTCTTATTCCCATGACATATGATCTTTTAAAATACTTTTTTTATGCCATCAAAGGGGTAGGGTAGAGAAAATAAATATAGCTGGCCTTAAATTATTTTGAGAGCAAATTCTAGTAAAATTAAATTTCCTAAGATCTAAAAAGTTAGAAGAAAATATAATTGAAATCTAAAGAGGTATAGCAAATTCACTACAAAATGAAGCCATGTAAAAGTAAAAAAGAGAAGTCATGCTAAATAAGTTCTCTAATCAAGTTAAAATCATAAAATGATTCTTAAAACAAGATTACCTCAAATTTAAAATTAACAAACTATGATAATCAAAATTTTAGCTAATTAAAAACCTAAACATGCTTATAAATATTCTCAACTAGGTTTCTAAGAAATCACAAAAACAACAAATATGAGAGGTATAAGATTTTTGTTTTTTTTGTTTTTTTTTTGTTCTAAGTTTTTCATATTTTTTTTTTTGAATTTTAATATTATCTTTTTTTGGATTTTTGATATTATCTAAATAATAAAAAAGCTAAAAATAAACTAAAAAAAACTAAATTGTTTTTGTTAATTTTCAGACTTCCCGAGGTCTACCCGGTGAAGGGCTCGCAAGGTACTAGAGGCTGTGATGGGTATTCAAGCCCAAAGCGTCCTTTCCGAGAATTTAAATTTTCGATTTTCTAAATTTTTTTTGCGTTTTTTTGGGTTTTATAAGTGCTTAACTAAAAGACATTCTTTTTTTTTTTGAAAATTTTCTAATTTAAAAACTATATATAAAGAACTATTTACACCCCCATACTTAAAGTTAAACATTGTCCCCAATGTTTAAAACTAAGTATGAAGTTTAAAGAAAAGAAGTAAATAAAGTGCAAGCCAAAACAAAAAGGAAATGCATGATAAAAGAGAAGGAAGAAGGAGAAAGGGCTTCCCTGATTTTTTTTTTTGAAGTTTGCGCGGGAAAGCGGCGATTACCTACAAAATATGTTAAAGAACAAGAGAAAACAATAACTTTGGGGTGCCTCCCAAAAGCGCTTTGTTTAAGGTCGCGTAGCTTGACCCACTTGTCGATCATATTATAGGTTGAAATAAAATCGAATCACTCTTTTCGTTAGCTAACTCTCCCGGAAGATATAACTTAAGGCGGTGTCCATTTACTTTGAAGGTACCTTTTTCCGGGTGGGAAATTAGGATTGTCCCATAGGACCAAACCTCTTTAACAATAAAGGGTCCGGTCCATCGGGATTTTAGTTTTCCCGGAAAAAGGCGAAGGCGAGAATTATAAAGGAGGACGAGGTTGCCCGGCGAAAAAGTTTTCGGAAATTTTATGTGTTTATCGTGATAAAACTTTGTTCACTCCTTATATAATTTATTGCTCTCATACACATTCGCTCGCCATTCATCTAATTCGTTCATTTGAAATTTTCTTTGTTCGCCCGCTAAAGTGGAATCGAGATTTAAAAATTTAAGCGCCCAAAATGCGCGGTGTTCTAGTTCGACCGGAAGGTGGCAAGCCTTGCCATAAACCATTCGATACGGTGTACAACCGATAGCGGTCTTGTACGCCGTTCGATAGGCCCATAGCGCGTCATCGAGCTTTATTGCCCAATCTTTCTGATTAATCGAAAAAGTTTTTTCTAAAATCCGTTTTAATTCTCGATTATCAACTTCGACTTGGCCGCTTGTTTGTGGGAGATATGCAGTGGATAATTTGTGCGTGACACCATATTTTGCTAAGAGTTTTGTAAATTGACTATTGCAAAAATGGGTGCCACGATCACTCACTATGGCGCGCGACGTGCCAAGTCGAGAAAATAATTTTTTTAAGAAATTAACGATGACTCGCGCATCGTTGGTGGGGAGAGCTTGCGCTTCCGCCCACCTCGACACGTAGTTGACCGCAACGAGAATATATTTGTTTGAATAAGAGGGAGGGAGAGGACCAACAAAATCAATACCCCAAAGATCAAAAATTTCGCATTCGAAGAAAATATTTTTGGGCATCTCATCTCAGCGGGAGATGTTCCCCGACCGCTGGCAGCTATCGCAAGTACTCACAAGGGTGTGAGCATCTTTGAAGAGTGCGGGCCAATAAAAGCCCGCCTCCAGCACCTTCCTCGCGGTTCGGTTCGAATGATAATGACCACCGGTTGGTCCTCGTGACAATGACGTAAAATTTCAAGGCCTTCCTCACTTGAGACGCATTTTCTCACCACCTGGTCTGCGCAAACACGGAATAAAAAGGGGTCCTCCCAAAAATAATTCTTTAAATCAGAAAAGAATTTCTTCTTTTGCTGACTCGAGAATTCTTTTGGCAGGACCCGGGCTATTAAGTAGTTAGCCAAATCCGCAAACCAGGGGGGTAGAAGATGAATTAATATTTTTGAGAGCTAGGAGGCGCTCTTCGGGAAATTTATCGTTAATGTCGGCTTCTATTAATGCTTCCGAGGAGGGATTTTCTAAACGAGAAAGATGATCGGCCGCCAAGTTTTCGGCTCCCCTTTTGTCCCGGATCTCTAAATCAAACTCCTGCAAGAGGAGGATCCATCGCAAAAGATGAGGCTTGGTGTCTGATTTACTCAAGAGATACCTAAGAGCGGAGTGATCTGTGAAGACGATAACTTTGGAAAGCGTGATATATGACATAAACAAATCAAAAGCGAAAACGATTGCTAGAAGTTCCTTCTCGGTAGTGGTGTAATTTGCTTGTGCCGACGTGAGTGTTTTGCTCGCATAATAGATCGGGTGAAAATACTTACTCACTCGTTGGCCTAAAATGGCACCAACCGCAATATTACTCGCGTCGCACATGATTTCGAAAGGGAGCGACCAATCTGGGGCGACTAGAATCGGAGAGTTTATAAGTTTCTCTTTGATAAGTTGAAAGGCTAAATGACATTCATCGTTAAAAAGAAAAGATGATTCTTTCTCGAGAAGATGGGTTAACGACTTTGTGATTTTGGAAAAATTTTGTATTAAGCGCCGATAGAACCCCGCGTGGCCTAGGAAACTTCTGATTGCTTTTACGTTTGATGGAGGGGGAGTTTTTCAATTACTTCGATCTTGGCCCTATCGACCTCAATCCCCTTGCCTGAAATTTTATGGCCAAGGACTAATCCTTCTTTGACCATAAAATGGCATTTCTCCAATTAAGCGCTAAATTCGTTTCCTCACATCGCTGCAACACGCGCTCGAGATTTTTTGAACAGTTTTTAAATGAGTTTCCGTACACGGAGAAGTCGTCCATAAACACTTCCATCACCTCCTCTACTAACTCGTCAAATATTTCCAACATACATCTTTGGAATGTAGCTGGCGCGTTACAAAGACCGAATGGAATCCTTCGATAAGCGAAGGTGCCAAAGGGATAAGTGAAAGTGGTTTTCTCTTGGTCGTCGGGCGAAATAGGGATTTGGAAATATCTCGACAAACCATCGAGAAAACAGTAGTAGGAGTGACCCGAAAGGCGCTCTAAAATTTGGTCGATAAATGGTAGAGGGAAGTGATCCTTACGGGTGGCATCATTTAGTTTTCGATAGTCGATGCACATCCGCCAACCCGTAACAGTACGGGTTGGGATCAATTCATTATTATCGTTTGCAACTACCGTGACGCCACCTTTCTTCGGCACGACTTGTACTGGGCTAACCCAAGTACTATCTGATATCGGGTAGATGATTCCCGCGTTCAGAAGTATTATAACTTCGGCCTTAACGACTTCTTTCATGTTCGGGTTTAGTTGTCGTTGAGGCTGGACCGAGTTGCGGGAATTTTCTTCGAGAAAGGTTTTATGAGTGCAGAAAGAAGGGCTTATACCCTTAATATCCGATAATTGCCACGCAATTGTGTGGCGGTGCTTTCTTAAGACTGTAGTCAACTCAGAAATTTCTGAGTTGCTAAGTTCGGATGAAACGATGACGGGTAGCTTAGACTCTTTTTCTAAAAACAAATATTGGAGGTGAGGGGGGAGTTGTTTTAACTCTAATTCGGGTGGTTCTTCATAATAAATTTTAATTTTCAATTTTTCTAGAAATAACGGTTCGGGTGGTGTAGGGTGAGAAACTTCTTCATCAGGATTTGGCTCGTTAAGATTATGAGGATTAAGATTATGATCCATTTTCGCTGTGTTAGTGTCCCCGATCGACTCTTCGAATTCTACTTGATTTTCCTGATCACGAGAACGGCGGTGCCTCAAAAAGGTTCGCTCGATCTCCGGATCAAAAGGAATAATCGAAGCACTACCTCGGGTCATACACTAAAAGGAGAAGAAAGGAAAAGGAAAAACTATTTTTTTTTTTGAAATTTAGAAAAAGCAAAATAAAATAAAAAGAAGCATGATAAAATTAATAGCTATCCTCTTTTCAAAATATCTACGCAAGGTCCCCGGCAACGGCGCCAAAAACTTGATATAGAAATTTCTTGTTTTGAAATTAAGTGAAGGTTTGAAGGTTTTCTCCAAAACTATATCCGATTAAGGCAAGTGTACCTTATCGTCTATAGTATAGGATATTTAGGACTATCAAGGTCGTATTCCTTGGGACGCGTTGATTACTTCTACTTCGAGGAAAGTCACCATTATCTTATCGACGAAAATTTGAGGTTTGTTTTGCTTAATTAAAATAAAATAAAATGCAAGCTAAAAGAAAAGATTAAACGAAAAATTAAAAGGCTTAATGCTCAAACATAGTGGAGGGGGAAAAGGAATGCAAAATTAACATTGCATGAAAGGAAGAGTGCTTAAGGAGAAAGAGAACATGAAAGGAAGCAAACTTAATTTTATTGAAAACCAAAACGATTACAAGCTTAAGAAGAGATTACAAGGCTAGGAAGGAAAAGATTACAAGCTTACTAAACAATTGCATTGAAAGAAGAAAAACAAGTACATTGCATGAAAAAGAAAAGAGAACATGAAAGCTTAAAGAGACATGAACAAGCATTGAAAAACTTCACTAACAGCTCTAGCAGCACCTCCCCCACTCCAAAATTTTGTACCCTGGACTCAAGGAGGGCCTCTGAATTTATAGGCAAAAAATTCAGGTTACACGCCCATGGTCACGGGCGTGACCTAGGGCGTGTAAACATTACTGACATCAGATCTGACAGTGGTGTGGACCTTGCGTGACGGCGGGAGACATTCGGACATTACACGCCCGTGTAACTTTGGTCACGGGCGTGTACTTGGGCGGCTTCAATTAATGCAGCGTGGGACAGAATTCGGTGCGGTAGAGCGCATTTGTCGAACTCAGCTCAGTCTTCATCGAACGCAGGGGCGGAGAGCGTTCATCGAACGGAGATCAGATTTTGTCGAACGCAGGGGCAGAGAGCATTCATCGAACGGAGCTCAGATTTCGTCGAACGCAGCGGCAGAGAACTTTCGTTGAACGCAGCTCCAGAGATCTTTCATCGAACGCAGCTCCAATTTCGTCGAACGCAGATCTTTAGGTTACATGCCCTTGGTCACGGGCGTGACTAAGGCCGTGACTTCTGATTTTCTCCAATTTTCCCCAAAATTCTGCAAAAATAAAAGTAAACTATATTCAGAACAGAAATTATAAAAGAAGTGATTTTAAACTAAAATATAAATAATATTTGCAATTTTAAATTAAAACTAAACTAAATACTATAATTAAAATACGCATAAATACTACTCATCAGTCTCACAAAGTAGACCGCGCGATTAGACCACTTGGACAACCTTCCGTCCAAGATCGCAGATCAGTAGGCAGATCGCGCACAAGTCGCGCGAACACAAGACCGCGCACAAGCCCCGCGTACACAAGACCCTCCTTCCTTAGATCTCCAAGAGCAAGCCAAGCACAACTGGTCGACTTCAGACAAGTCGCCAGACCGACCTGCATAACCCGCCCGGACACAGCGGTTACACAGAACAGACCGCTCGGTCTTCCAACAAAGAAGACAGGCCAACCAAGCAGAACAACCCGGGAACAAACCGCAACAAACAAGAACAGACCGGCCAACCAGCAGACCGCCAGAACAGACCGGCAGAGCCAGACCGGTAGAGCTAGACCGGCAGATCACTAACACAGACCGCGCGGTCTCGGCGGTCACCCAAATTCAGACCGCCTGGTCTCCTCCACTTCACTTCAACAAATTCAACACTCCTCTCCATGGCGAGCCACCACTCCACCTCCCGAGCCCCTCCCCTACAGGTAGAAACCTCCCCCTCCTCCTTCCTACTTACTTAAGGCAGCCGGCTGCCCTCCCCCCATCGTCGGAGCGCCGCCAGCACCACCCCGAGCCTTGCCGAGGCGCGGGTGGAGGTACTGGCCGTGAGAGCTGCACCCCCAGCACCGGTGGTGGCGCGGGGGGAGCAGGTCCCCACCGGGGGACCTCTTCTCCGACGAGGGATGGCGGCAGGGCCGCTGGAGGACGCGCTTTCGGCGACACTCTTCCCTCCCTCCCTGCATTTCCTGTATGGGAAAAGGCCCTCCCCCGGCAGCGGTCGACGGCGCCAGGCCGCTGGACCCCTCGCCGGAGGATTTCCCCCCCCCCCCCCACCCTGGCGCTCCAGCCAGGGGCGGTAGGGGAGGCTCCCCCAGCAAGGGCGGCGGCGCAGCAAGCTAGCCTGCATGGCGCATGCAGCCTGCGCCACAGCCCACCTCCTTTCTCTCTATTATTCAGGCGGTGGCCGGCGGCGCCAGGCCGCTGGACCATCGCCAGAACGCTCGCCGGCCCCCGGCGCATGGACCAGGGGCGGCGCCGGCACCAGTCGGTCGCTGCCTGGCGGTGGCAGCGGCCGCCTCCCGCTAAGATAGCGGGAGCCGCCCGATCTCCTCGAGGAGATAGGGCGGCTCCCCTATTATCGTTTCCCGCCCCCGCCTCCAATTGTGTGTCCCCCACAGCGGATCCACTGCAGAACCACTGTGGGGACCCCAGGAGGGCACCCGGTGCGGCTCCCCCTGCTCTCTCCCTTTCCTCTATTTGCACCCCAAATACCTTTCCCTTCCTCATTTTTCTGAAGGAAAATGGGGAAATTTTGGCAGAAATATCCAACATGGAAAATATTCCCCACTTAGAGGGGCACCTCCTGTAATTTTTTGGGATTTTTAGGAAATGCGTTGATATTTTGAAACCCCTATAAAAGGTTTATTTAAAATAATTAAAGGCCTAAATAAGTTGGAAAAATTCCCCAAAAATTATATGCTCTAATTTAGGGTATTTTGCAATTACTATAAAAGTTTGAAATTGTGATCTTTTCTTTTGGTTCTTTAAAGGTCTTTTACGAGAAAAATAAATGCCTGAAAGTGAGCGAAATTAATTGGGATAAATCGGCGGACTCGCGACTCGTATTCTAGCTATATAACGAGGTTATGATTAATGATTCAAGAAATCAACTAAGTAAAAGTGCCGACGCGTAATTCGGGTAACAATCGCGAGGCAACACTGCCAATTCATTAAGCGTCCAAATATTTAAAATATGAACCCAAGGCACACGGAAATAAGGAATTTCATGAAATATAAGTAAGCTCCTATGAACGGAGAAAAGACCCCTATGAATTGGGATCGAACGGATCTTCCTCCTAAGAACGGAGTCGACATTGAAGCCTCCTGTTATTGAGTGATTGGACTACTAACCCTTTATTTATTATGCTCTCCAGTCTCGTACTGGTCTTGCTTTTACGTTCTGCTTTTATTCTTTCTCGCACTGGTCCCCCTGCTTTTACTTTCTGCATTTATTTCTTAAATCAATCTCGCACTGGTCCCCCTGCTTTTACTTTCGGCATTTATTCATTAAATCCAGTCACGTACTGGTCCACTTACTTATATTTCTGTTCGTTCATTTCCAGTAATCCAGTCTCGCACTGGTCCTTTATTTACTGCTTTCTGTTCTTTCAATTCTCTAGTCTCGTACTGGTCCTGATATTTCGGCCCATGCTTCCGGCCTTTCTTTCTGCTTATGTTGCACATTATTTATATTTTAGTGCTAACCGCAGTCCTACGCTGGCAAGCAGTGTTTCTCCTCCTTTCTGTTAGGCCTTAGTTGGGGAAAACCTGGAGTTGAGTCCCTCCTCCTAAGTTAGCCCCAAATAAGGAGCCCTCCTACCGCCGAGCCTCCCGATCAAGAGTCGAGTGACCGGACGAGTAAGAATGCCGTGTCAAGTATTAAAGTGCTTGCTCTGTGTTTAAGCTTTTGAAGATTGTTTTGGAAGTGGCGGGTCGGTCACGCCCGCAGACCATTCATACCGGTGCGGGTGGGTTGACGACTCATGGCGATAGGGAGATGTGCACAGCGGGTTATCACCACTCTGAACCCACAGTTTTGCCTCCACTAGTCGGCCTAAATCTCAGAATCGCTGGATGTCACTCACATCCAGTTAGTACACCAAGTTGTACGGGAGGGCCCGAGTGATACGGTACGACTACATTCAGAAGTGGCAGGACATGCCACTGTCACCGACGGCCACATCGGTGAGGCCCGCGGGGTTCGCAACCCCGCTTGAAGCAAAGCAGTCCAAGCTGTGTCGACACAGAGTTTTTGTGTGTACAGGTTTGAATACCTGAGTGTGGGTATGTGCGAGATAGTGTTGTTTGTCATTTCGTACCGCATGTTTATGTCACCTCGTGGAAATTATGCTTGGTAGGCATTATAGATATATATACGTATATATGTTTTACCTGCTGCTGACCCTCTACCTTGCTTCGACTATTTATTCCAGTCCTTTAGCCCATCCCCAGGATACGGATTCAGGGAGGGGATGTGTTTTCTACTTAGCTCTGTGACTAACGGTTATTCTTATAACCAATCACATGAGATGGGACAGCGCGAAGCCCCTGCGCCGCACGATGAGTTACCGGCCTTAGATATGGCCCGATCAGATACTCCGACCTCGCCCCCTGTCTTCCGCGATGTGAGTCCTAGAGTATAGGACTAGCTTAAGAGCATTTCGTTATAGTTATATGTAGCCTCTAGGCAGATGTTGTAAACAATAGGCTTCAGCCTTTTTCCGTTATGTAAATATAAGTTGTGTGCTTAGTTTCCAAATTCTAATGCTTCCGCAATGTGAATCTGATGTGTTGTTGTGATTCTTGTGCCTGACAAGGTGACCACTCAGTGCTTGAGAGGGTGGATCGTTGCCACCCGGGAAGCTCTAGTGGTCGTCCTTTGGCAGTAAGATCTCCCCTCCCTGAACCTGGTTCAGTTTTGGGGAGGGGGGGGGGGGGGGGGGGTCTTACAATGAATCTAGCAACTTTGGTCAATCTATCCACTATGACCCAGATGGATTCGTGCCCAGAGTGGGACTGCGATAGCCCATGCACAAAATCCATGGATATGTCCTTAAACTTCCATTCTGGGACTGGTAGCGACTGTAGCAAACCCCTAGGGCTCTTGCACTCGGCATTCACCCGTTGGCAGGTCCCGCAGTGTATCACTCAAGCTATAATCTCCCTCTTCATCCCATACCAATACATAGTCTTCCACAGGTCCGCCGTCATCTTGGTGACCCCCTGCCAGTACGAAAAGTATAACAGCAGGTCCGGCCGGGACCCCACGCCATACAAACCACACTAGCTAGGAGTTAAAAGGTGATAACCAGAAAAGTAACAACAAAACGAGAGTACGAAAACGTAAGCGGAAGCATTAATTAAACCATTCAAAAAGACATGTCCACTATCATAGGAATGAGTCCAGAAGTAAGAGTTACGGCCTTAGGGCCTTACATCAAATAAATGTACAAAACTCCAAAAAGGCATACATCGGCACGCAGGCCGGCAATACATGAGAAAACAGGAAAAAGGCTGGCCTTCGAGGGCCAACACAGCAAAAGGGCCAACGCCCGCTACTTCCCGCTAGGCTCACCTGCACCTGCATAAGAACATTCCACCAAGCGGTGGCAAACAAGGTAACGGTCAGCACAGCTGACCAAATTATAACGACCCCACCCCTTTCCCGGGGTGGCGGAGCTTCTACCCTGCAAGCAAGCTATACTAGCACAAATACTAGTATACAGAAGGTGCAACTACACAAGGTGAGGTTTCAAGCACAATCAATCTTCTAGGTTGAGCATCAAAAAGAAGGGAACCTAGGTATGCACATGATGTTGGTTGGGTTCACAAGAAGGTTTCTCACAACCGCCTAAGCAACCGCATGAGGCTAAACATAACATCAAATTCACAACACTCCACCCTAAGGGTCACAACCTTAGGTGGGAAACAAGAGCTTTTGGTCGGTCTAGGCATGACACCTTCCACGACCTCTCCCATGATCACACGGCTTTCATGAGGAAGGGACCTCTCGCCGATCTGCATGGAAACGGGTTCGGTTTAGCTTTGCCCGTGCTCTAATCGTCGCGATCTATCGCACGACGCGGGTACGGCTTCACCTCGGCCCGTAAGGGTTTAGCACTTTCAAGTGCTACACTAAATATACGCTACGCACCTAACCCCTTTACAAGGATCTAGGCTTCACGAATTCTCAACAAGGGAGGTACATACGCTCTGCATCAATATCGTGGTGAAGGTTTGCCTTCATCCAAAACTCAAAGCATGGGGCTTTCGTAGGGATCTTCACAAGACGCCTACACTTAACTCCCGCAATACTATAGGCGAGTTCACGGAGTCATTCTCCGGCACGCATTCTAGGCCTAACCTAAATGCAACGTCGCAAATCAAGCATCACCGATTCGGGCTCACGGCCACGAATAGGCTTCACACAAAATGCCTAAATCCGCACGACTACCGGATTTTCTACATGCAATATGCCGGGGACGGACACAATCTACCCGGAGTTCCGAAGAACTTGAGGAAATCCTACACTTCACCCATTTGGTGAAGGGACCCCTCATGCAATCAAAGAAAGAGGAATAAATGGACAAATACAAGTCCAAAGTTCGGGAGGAAGAATCGTTACCCTAGACGTGTTCTTCTTCGCCATGGATCCGAGATTCTACGCGGAGGGAAAGAACCGCACCGGGCTGCACTCTCCGGATCTGGAAACGGCTCGCGAAACGGAGCTCCGGAGCTCCGTCAATGGCGAAATCTCCTCTTCTTCTTCCTTGCCCCCTTCTTCTTCCTCTAGCCTAGGATAGAGAAACACTATGAAATAATGAGGGTTTAATCCCTCTCCAAAGCCCTAAGACCCCCCAGCAACAAATCCCAGCCATTGGATCTATTTCCAAGAAGTTTGATCGGTCGGATCTTCTTCTTCGCTCAAAATCGCGGAACAGAATAAACAGGGCGCACGATCACAGGCGCACGGTCAGTGGTCGTGCGCGACGAGGGCAAAGGTCGTGCGCACTATCCGGGACAGAACTCTGAATTCTTGCGAATAAGCGCACGATCGCTGGCGCACGATCACTGGTCGTGCGCGAAGAGGGAAATGGTCGTGCGCACTGTCCGAGACAGAACTCGATTCTCTTCTGAATTAACGCACGATCGCTGGCACACGATCACTGGTCGTGCGCGATGAGGCCACTGATCGTGCGCTAAGAGCAGACAGGGAAAATTCTAGCCTGCTTCACGTGCCGCACTACCACTCCGCCTACTTCGCGGAACTACCAGATTTGGGGTGTTACAACTCCACCCTCCTTAAAAGAATTTCGTCCCGAAATCCAGGAAACAGTAATAGCATAAATTACAGTTATACTTTACCTGAGGGAAATAGCTCGGGATACTCCGCAAGCATCGTTTGCTCTCTCTCCCAAGAGAGCTCCTCTCGGCCGCAGTTATCCCACCGGACTTTTACCATCCGAATGGACTTGTTCCGCAGCTGCTTTACTTCGGTATCTTCGATGCGTAAAGGCTTGACTTTCGTCGACAACCCACTATCAACCGGAACTTTGCCGACCGCAATGATATGAGTAGGCTCTTGCACTGCTTTCCTCAACACTGAAATGTGGAACACGTCGTGCAGACCGCTCAGCTCTGCAGATAGTGCAAGCCGATAAGCCGCATCACCAACACGCTCCACGATCTCGAACGGTCCTAAGTACCTCGGACTGAGCTTTTTCAAGCGTCGAATCCTTGATACCCCTTTGAACGGTTTGATCTTCAAGTAAACCCGGTCACCGACGGCAAACTCTAAGTTCCTATGCTTGGCGTTGAAATACTTTGCTTGCCTATCCTGGGCAACCAATAGCCTTTCGCGTATAGACCGGATCGTCGAAGTTGCTTCTTCAACATCCTTTCGCTTCAATAGCTTAGTATCGCCCGTTTCCGCCCAAGACAACGACGTACGACACTTCTTACCATAGAGGGCCTCGAAAGGAGCCATCTTTATGCTGGCATGGTAGCTATTATTGTAGGCGAATTCGATCATAAAGAGATGATCCTCCCACTTCTTTCCAAAGTCTAGAGCGCACATTCGGAGCATATCCTCCATAGTCCTGTTGGTTCTCTCGGTCTGTCCATCCGTTTGCGGGTGGAAGGCCGTGCTGAACTTCAGTTTTGTGCCCAACAGTTCATGGATAAGCCTCCAATCTTTCGATGTGAAACGCCCATCACGATCGCTGACGATGCTACGAGGGACACCGTGCAGTCTCACGATACTATCCACATAGAGCTTTGCTAGTTTTTCTACCGAATCATCCTTCCGGTTCGGAATGAAGTGCGATACCTTTGTCAAACGGTCCACGATCACCCAGATGGCGTCGTTTCCATGTTGCGATTTCGGCAATCCGTGCACGAAATCCATCGAAATATCATCAAACTTCCATTCCGGAATCGGCAAGGACTTCAGAAACCCACCGGGACGTTGACATTCCGCTTTCACCAACGCGCAAGTATGACACTTGGCTACGTAAAGGGCAATGTCTTTCTTCATGCCCGGCCACCAGAACAGTTTCTTCATATCCATAAACATTTTAGTGCTCCCCGGGTGGATCGAGTACTTGGTATGATGAGCCTCGTACATCAATTCCGCCCGTAGAGTACCAACGTTTGGGATGCATAACCTTTCCTGCTTCCACATAAGGTCGTCTTCGAAGGAGAAATCAGCGTTTAACCCTTCAACGGTTTCCGCTTTGTATCGTTTCATGCTCTCGTCCAACTCCAATGCTTGTCGAACTCGGTCGGCAAGGTCGTAGTGAACTTCCGTCCAGTTCAAGCATGCTGAAGTAGACGTTCTCCTATCAATGCATATGATCTCCATTTCTTCTAGCTCACGGATTAGACGCTCATCGTGCATCAAAATCCAATTTGCTTGTGCGGGAGCCCGACGACTCAACGCGTCTGCAACTACGTTTCCTTTACCGGGAGTATATTTGATATCGAAGGTGTAGTCCCCAAGGAACTCCATCCACCTCCTTTGGCGCATGTTCAACTCCCTTTGATCTAGTAAGTACTTGAGGCTCTTATGGTCGGTAAAGATATCGATCTTCACGCCATATAGATAGTGCCTCCAAAGTTTGAGGGCAAAAACCACGGCCACTAGCTCCAAATCATGGACCGGGTAATTCCTCTCGTGAACCTTCAGCTGCCGGGAGCCGTAGGCAATTACCTTCCCGAACTGCACTAGGACACAACCCAAACCACTTCCTGAGGCGTCGCTATAAATTTCGTAGCCTTCCGTACCTTGTGGCGAGCATAGAATGGGCGCCGTGGTCAGACGGCTCTTTAGCTCTTCAAAAGCTCGTGCGCACTCGGGCGACCAAACGAACTTATGATCCTTCCTAGTCAGTTTTGTGAGAGGAAGTGCGATCCTCGAGAAGTTTTCCACAAAGCGCCTATAATAGCCGGCAAGTCCTAAGAAACTTCGGACTTCCGCTACGTTTTTCAACAAAGGCCACGCTTGGATCGCTTCTATCTTCGACGGATCAACTGCAATTCCTTCGCCACTAACAACATGACCAAGGAATGCCACTGACGGTAGCCAAAACTCGCACTTGGAGAACTTGGCATATAGCTGACTCCTCCTCAAGGTGCTCAGGACTGCGTGCAGATGCCCTACATGCTCCTCTTCCGACTGAGAGTATACCAAAATGTCGTCGATGAAGACGATCACAAATTGATCTAAATACTCTCGGAATGTCCTATTCATCAAGTCCATGAATATCGACGGTGCGTTGGATAGACCGAACGGCATTACCGTGAACTCATAGTGCCCAAAGCGGGTACTGAACGCTGTCTTTGGAATGTCACATTCCCTTATTCGCAGTTGATAGTAGCCGGACCTTAGGTCTAGCTTGGAGTAAACCGTCGACCCCATCAGTTGGTCGAATAGATCATCGATTCTAGGAATCGGATATCTGTTTTTCTCGGTCAACTTGTTTAGCTCTCTATAATCAATACATAGACGCAAGCTCCCATCCTTCTTTTTCACAAAGAGGACCGGTGCACTCCAAGGCGAAGAACTTGGACGTACGTAGCCTTGCTCTAGCAGCTCTTGCAATTGGACCTTCAACTCTGCCAATTCTTTTGGCGCTATTCGGTATGGTGAGCGGGCCACAGGTTTGGCACCTGGCACCAACTCGATACAGAAATCAATCTCCCGATGAGGCGGAGCCCCAGGGAGTTCGTTAGGAAACACGTCGGCGTATTCCGCTACAACTGGGACATCACACAACCTGGGCTTTGGCTCCGAAGCCTCCAACAAGGTGAAGAACAACTCGGCGCCTTTTCTCACCGCCTTAACCACTTGGAGAGCAGACATCAGCGTCTTGCTCGCTCCTTGCATACCGGCGAATATGGTTTCATCGTCGGTGTTCGTTCCCAGAGTGATCTCCTTTGTATTGCAATCTATGCATGCTCGCTGCTCCGAGAGCCAGTCCATGCCGAAGATCACATCGAATTCAGCTAACGGTAGTAACGACGCTTCCAAGTCGAAATCTTGACTTCCGATCCGCACCTTCACACGGCTCTTCCTATCCGCACTCATTCGAGATCCATTGGGTAGCACTACTTCCAATCTATCCTCTACAAAGGTAGACGGCACTCCGATTCGCACCACGAAGTCCTCGGACAGAAAAGAGTGCGATGCACCCGTATCGAATAGAGCTCTCGCCGGATAATTGAAAATTTGGACGAAACCTAATTGTACACAAATAACACATATAGTTGTACAACCGTAAGAATCATATACATAGCTGTAAAAGCTAACTTCTAATTCGTACCTGTGACGACATCGGTTTGTCGTATAGCTTCTTGTTGGCCAAGCGAATAGACTCTCGGCTGAGTCGGAATGTGTTGGGAGGCCGAAGACTCTGCCGCTTTGCCCTTTTCCGCAGCCCGAGCATAATCCACCGCTCGATTTGCCGCCTTTGGGGGACCACTTCGACACACCGCAGCTTTGTGTCCCACCTTCCCGCAGGTGAAACACGTAATAGGAGTCCGCGCGGTCGTGGCTCCCGAAACATTCGAAGAAGCTGGTTCCGCCTGTTTGAACTTCCGCTTGTTCCTTCTGAAGTCCGGCTTGGACTGAGAGGCCGGCGCATGAAACTCGGGTTTCTTTACAACACTCTTTGCTTGTACCCTCTTCATGTCCAACTCCAAAGATCTGGCGGTTTGCACCATCACTTGGAAGCCAAACGTCATAGGGCCTGCAAGGAGCAGCCTCAACTCGTCCCGAAGCCCTTCATAGAATTTATTCGTCTTAGTCTCCTCATCCTCCACCAATGCCCCCGCATAGCGACTCAGTCTGGTAAACTCATGTAAGTAATCGTCAACGGAGCGATCACCTTGAGTTAACCTCAGGAACTGGTTTTGTAACGCAATGCGTTGGGCAGAGGGGATAAACCGCTGGAGGAACGACTTTGAAAACTCAGCCATTGTTATTTCAGTAATGTCTCTATCGCCGAACTTGTGCAGTTCCTGCTCTTCCCACCACAGCACAGCCTCTCCGTCAAGAAGGAAAGTGGCTAAGGTGACCATCATGGCTTCGTCCGTCGCCGTCGCCCTCAGAGTTCTTCTAACTCTTGACAACCAGTCTTCTGCCTCCGTTGGGGACTCAGATCCCGAGAAGGTAGGAGGATTAAAGCTCAAGAAGTGCTTTAATTGTTGGTCACGCGCTCGCCCCGCAACTACTTGCGCAACTTGACGCTCCACCCTCGGTGCTAACGCCGGTTCCACTGCAGCTACTGGCACAGGGGCATCAACCCTCGGTGCTACCGCAGGTTCCACTGCAGGTTCAATTACCGGGGCCGCATCTGTAGTAGGCGTAGCAGGCTGTACAAGCCTTTGCGGTTGAGCATTGATCATCGCGAAGACTGCTTCTGCGACCATTCTGATCATCTCAGCCGAAGGAGTGGTCGCTGGCACCTCAGCCGACCCACTACTTTCACCGGTGTTACGGGGTTGAGACCGCCCCGCAGCACTTCTAGTCACCTATAATCATGCAAGGCACAATTTAGTGACCCTAACCATATCAAACATCAATCATGGAACGCTCAGGTTCCGCAAACAAGTATGTTTTTTCATTCCTAAGTGGACATTCTTATTAGTTTTTGTCGTTCTAGGTGAATGCACAGCCCGTGCGCACCACCCCTTAAAAGGAATTCGTCCCGAATTCGCTAAACTACGGATCGACGCCTTAAGTCCGATACCAAATTGTAACACCCTGCCAGTACGAAAAGTATAACAGCAGGTCCGGCCGGGACCCCACGCCATACAAACCACACTAGCTAGGAGTTAAAAGGTGATAACCAGAAAAGTAACAACAAAACGAGAGTACGAAAACGTAAGCGGAAGCATTAATTAAACCATTCAAAAAGACATGTCCACTATCATAGGAATGAGTCCAGAAGTAAGAGTTATGGCCTTAGGGCCTTACATCAAATCAATGTACAAAACTCCAAAAAGGCATACATCGGCACGCAGGCCGGCAATACATGAGAAAACAGGAAAAAGGCTGGCCTTCGAGGGCCAACACAGCAAAAGGGCCAACGCCCGCTACTTCCCGCTAGGCTCACCTGCACCTGCATAAGAACATTCCACCAAGCGGTGGCAAACAAGGTAACGGTCAGCACAGCTGACCAAATTATAACGACCCCACCCCTTTCCCGGGGTGGCGGAGCTTCTACCCTGCAAGCAAGCTATACTAGCACAAATACTAGTATACAGAAGGTGCAACTACACAAGGTGAGGTTTCAAGCACAATCAATCTTCTAGGTTGAGCATCAAAAAGAAGGGAACCTAGGTATGCACATGATGTTGGTTGGGTTCACCCGAAGGTTTCTCACAACCGCCTAAGCAACCGCATGAGGCTAAACATAACATCAAATTCACAACACTCCACCCTAAGGGTCACAACCTTAGGTGGGAAACAAGAGCTTTTGGTCGGTCTAGGCATGACACCTTCCACGACCTCTCCCATGATCACACGGCTTTCATGAGGAAGGGACCTCTCGCCGATCTGCATGGAAACGGGTTCGGTTTAGCTTTGCCCGTGCTCTAATCGTCGCGATCTATCGCACGATGCGGGTACGGCTTCACCTCGGCCCGTAAGGGTTTAGCACTTTCAAGTGCTACACTAAATATACGCTACGCACCTAACCCCTTTACAAGGATCTAGGCTTCACGAATTCTCAACAAGGGAGGTACATACGCTCTGCATCAATATCGTGGTGAAGGTTTGCCTTCATCCAAAACTCAAAGCATGGGGCTTTCGTAGGGATCTTCACAAGACGCCTACACTTAACTCCCGCAATACTATAGGCGAGTTCACAGAGTCATTCTCCGGCACGCATTCTAGGCCTAACCTAAATGCAACGTCGCAAATCAAGCATCACCGATTCGGGCTCACGGCCACGAATAGGCTTCACACAAAATGCCTAAATCCGCACGACTACCGGATTTTCTACATGCAATATGCCGGGGACGGACACAATCTACCCGGAGTTCCGAAGAACTTGAGGAAATCCTACACTTCACCCATTTGGTGAAGGGACCCCTCATGCAATCAAAGAAAGAGGAATAAATGGACAAATACAAGTCCAAAGTTCGGGAGGAAGAATCGTTACCCTAGACGTGTTCTTCTTCGCCATGGATCCGAGATTCTACGCGGAGGGAAAGAACCGCACCGGGCTGCACTCTCCGAATCTGGAAACGGCTCGCGAAACGGAGCTCCGGAGCTCCGTCAATGGCGAAATCTCCTCTTCTTCTTCCTTGCCCCCTTCTTCTTCCTCTAGCCTAGGAGAGAGAAACACTATGAAATAATGAGGGTTTAATCCCTCTCCAAAGCCCTAAGACCCCCCAGCAACAAATCCCAGCCATTGGATCTATTTCCAAGAAGTTTGATCGGTCGGATCTTCTTCTTCGCTCAAAATCGCGGAACAGAATAAACAGGGCGCACGATCACAGGCGCACGGTCAGTGGTCATGCGCGACGAGGGCAAAGGTCGTGCGCACTATCCGGGACAGAACTCTGAATTCTTGCGAATAAGCGCACGATCGCTGGCGCACGATCACTGGTCGTGCGCGAAGAGGGAAATGGTCGTGCGCACTGTCCGAGACAGAACTCGATTCTCTTCTGAATTAACGCACGATCGCTGGCACACGATCACTGGTCGTGCGCGATGAGGCCACTGATCGTGCGCTAAGAGCAGACAGGGAAAATTCTAGCCTGCTTCACGTGCCGCACTACCACTCCGCCTACTTCGCGGAACTACCAGATTTGGGGTGTTACAACCCCGGGGTGCACTGAGTACCGAGTGCAGTGTGCCTCCCTGAGTATGTCCTCCCGGATCTCACCTCCCGCGGGTATGTATGTATGTCCCCAAAAATGAACGAGGTTGTCATGTAATGAGAAGTCTCCTGAGATTACCCCTTCCAAGGCTCTGAATACTGGCTCTAGTTTGTGCTGCATCCTATCTCTGTTGTACCCTGATGTGGTCTCAGATGTCACAAGTAATGCTCAAGGCTGCTAGGTACTCCTCGCAGGCCTCAGACTCGGCCCTGGATACCAATGTGATCTCCATATCCTCTAACATCATCACCATCTCCATAACCATCAATCGGGGCTCCGCTCCAGATGTTCCGACTCTCCTACTCAAGGCATCCGCCACCGTGTTTGCCTTCCCCAGATGATAGTGCATGGTGTAGTCATAATCGCATATGGACTCTAGCCATCTCCGCTGTCATAGGTTCAGGTCCTTCTGAGTGTCTATATACTTGAGGTTCTTGTGGTCTGAGAAGATCTCATAATGAAACCCATCAAGATAATGCCTCCAAATATTCAAGGCAAAGATCACAGCCCCAAGCTCTAAATCATGTACTGGGTAGTTCTGCTCGTGCTTCTACAGCTGCCTCAATGCATATGCTATGATGTACCCATGCTACATCAATACTGCACACATCCCCTGATAAGATGCGCCGATGTAAATATGGAATCCTTCCTTCCCAGATGGAAGGGCAAGGATCGGGGCAGAGGTGAGCCTGTCCTTCAGCTCATGGAATGCTGCCTCGCACTATGCTGTCCAGGTAAATGTAGTATCCTTCTTCGTCAATGATGTAAGTGGGAGGGCAACCTTTGAGAACCCCTGTACAAACTTGCGGTAATAGCCCACTAGTCCAAGAAAGCTACGGACCTCCGATGCTGACCTCAGCTGCGGCCACTCCTTAACTGCTTGCACCTTGGCCGGGTCTACTGCCAACCCGACTCTGCTGACAGTGTGCCCCAATAATACTACCTCCTGAAGCTAGAACTGGCATTTTGAAAACTTGGCGTACATCTGATGCTCCCTTAGCTTCCCCAATACCAGTGTCAAGTGCTGGGTATGGTCCTCCTGACGCGCAATTTCAGCACCGCTAATTAGCAAGCGCGAAATGCGGTACGACGGCAGTGCACCGGTCGTTGTCAAGTAATAAAAGTAGGGAAAAACTCCCCGAATATCATTCTCAAAGGACTGCAAGTTGGGTAGTATGATTTGCCTGCTAGGGAAACTCTTATAAAGATTCTAAAACACTAACTAAAAAGGGGGGTTTTGAAAGAGGTTTTCCTATGCTATCAATGGAGAATGAAAATGCGGGCCTAAAGCTCCGCTTCGCTTGTCGGGATGGATGCAACGGCCGCTATGTCGTGCTTCGGTGAGCGGGTGGACGAGAAGGCTAGCGGATGAGGGTCATAGGCACCTCATCGTGAAACATGCAACTAGTAATTGCTAGTCCAGAGCACTAAGAGCGGTGGAATGGATGGCGGACCACGACACTCCTATAATCTCACAAACCACAAAGGATCTCAACAACATGAAATCATAATAATCAAAGAATAAGGTTTATGAAAATCATCCACAATCTCAAATACATATAAAGAAATCTCTGAAGCAAGCATAGGGGAAAAGAGTCAACCAAAGCTCGAAGACTATGCTGAAGATTCTCAGCCGGAATCATAGGGTTGTCAAGCCTCGTCCGTCTCAGTCTTCAGTTGCGTCCGGGGTCCAGAGGAGCTGTCACCTTCCTCTACTATTACCCATCTTCTTCGTGGTCTAGCTTGAAGTAGCTCTTGTTTGTCACCTGGAATGCTGCGGAAGTTCTCCGTCTACGGCTTTCTTGAGCTCGAGGATGATGGAGGAGGCCAAGGAGGGAGCTTTGGCGGTAGATTTGCAAGCCAAAGGTCACCGGAGCTCCTCCTAGGTCAGAATGGTGGTGGAACAACGAAGTGGGCGAAAATGGCGGGCTTTAGAAGCTTTTCCCGTGGGTCTCCCGTCATCCAGCAGATTTCCTGCTTTAAATAATAAACGGGCAGATTTTTAGTCACGCACGGGCGAACGCACGACCGTGCATTGCCCGTGCGTTATTTAATCGTGCAAGCAGTCTTGAGGAAGAAGCAGCACCGCTCGTGCCTTTTACTCACGCACGGGCGAATCAGCTCGTGCATTTTACTCACGCACGGGATAATCTGCCCGTGCTTAAAAACGCACTAAAAAATTCAGATTAGCAAGAATATAGGCAAAACAGGCGATCGTGTGTTTCCTTTGCGCACGGGCGATCCGCCCGTGCGTAAAAATGCACGATCAAATTTAGATCACCGGTTTTCTCCCCAGATGAAGGCGCACGACCGCAGCCGTCCGTGTGTCAAGAAAATGCACGGCCGTGCGATATACACACTCATGAATTTTGGGCAAAAGGAGATGATCCAAACACCTGCAAGCACAGCAAATCAGCTGGGAATACACCTCCAGCACCAATCAAACATAGAAAAATGATTGGTGAACACCATGTGCTTACCCCCAATAACGTGGAGCACAAACGCACACCAAAACGGGCCTAAAAGGAGCATGAAGCATGCAAGTGCGCATGAAAGAGCTTAAGAGAAATAGATGCAATAATAGCTCGATAATGACACACAAGAGAATGAAAACTAGCCCGGATGAGCCCATAAAAGTGTATATAGTTGGGACTCATCACACCCCCAGACTTAACCATTTGCACGTCTCAGGCAAACTACGCAGCTCTCCGTCTAGACAATTGGGTGTTAGAGTGAGTTTGAGCGGCAGAGACTCATGCGAAGTCGCATGCTCACGTGCGTAGAAATACATTAGAATAAAATTTAACTCAAGATTATATTTAACTATTTCTATAACAGTAATTTGAAATCTACTTTACTCGGATGGTGAATCCCGGTGAATCTTTCGGTCGCGCACAAGGGAAAATAGCATGACAAATGAGTAGAGTATTACTCGAATCAAAGCTCGGGACAATCTCCTAAGAAATCCATCAAAGTCGGTGTCCATAGGCTTGCACGTTCAAACTCTCTCCACTGCATGAGGCGACTCATATCTAAAATCAATAGGACTTATAGGTTACGATTTGGCTTAGGATGAGCTTAGGTTAGATAAGTAGTAGAACGATGGGTATCGCACTCAACATAACCTGAGCACACGAGAGCATAAAATCACCAATACAGGGAAATTAAGAACCACACAACACCCCCAGACTTCAACTGGACACTAGGTGTGTGCTAAGCCGACCACAAATTGTTTTGTCGAGAGATTGCATTTGAAATTTCTTTTTGTTCAAATTTTTTTTCTTTTTTTTCCTTTTTTCTTTTTCTCTTCTCGACAAATAAATCTTTTATAAGCACTTTATAAACTTCTCTTTTTGCATTCTCAAAGCTACCATACACATCAAAGAAAACACCAAACATGATAGATATATAAATTTCATTCAAACACATATGTTGGAGCGAATATAAGTTTGGTTGTATGGCTTTGGTGAAATTTAAGGGGAGCTAAGCAAGAAGGATAGGTAGGCTCAAGTGGGTTTGCAAAGGTGATTACATTGGTTAGGATTTCAAAAGCACAAACAGATCAAGAAACGGCCTACATCACGCTTTAAAATGAGTTATTCAACGCAATCGTTTCAAGAGTCGCCTAGTGCAAGTTCTAGCCACTGAGAAAGGTTATCCGTCCTTCCGATCCTAGTAATAAGCAACTACTAATCTTGCTACACTCGACCCTATGCTACCATTGGATTCACCAGATTCACCACTAGAGTAAAATAAATTGCAACTACTATAATAGAAATAATTAAATTATAACATTGAATTTTATTCTACTCTAATTGAATTTCTATGCGTGACGGGAGCACTCGACTAGAGCACTACTCGAGTCGACATTTTTCTCCACCACTCACTCCTACACTAACAATCCAATTCTTACGAGCGGGGAACCTCGCAGCAATACCCAATAAGCGCGCGTGATCAAGTACGGGTGAACTAGGTGCAAATGTGTGCAACGGAATTGAAAATCCTAACTCAGCACATTCTAACATGCTATGCAAAGTGCGTGCACGTGCATAACCTATCTCTCCCCCAGACTCGATCAAAACCATATAAAATAAAGAGTTCATGAATAAGGATAATAGGGGTAGAGTGGACCTATGCTCACGAATGAGCATGCCAGAAGTGCGGCAATTCCTTCTTTAATGTGCTCCTTCCTCATCTCCCAAGCGAGAGCTTAAACCTGTGATGTTAGCAAAAAGCCCAAAATAATACATAATAAACAAAAATCTGAACAAAAGGTCAGAACCGAATGTTTCCCCCATGGGTTATCTCCCAAGAAGCCCTTTTATTTACTGTCCTTAAGGTGGACCAAATACCTGTATTAAGCATAGTTCATAAAGTGCAGAAGTTCTAAATAAGAGTTCACACACACAAAGATCGCAGAACAAGAAAAATTAAATCAGCTATATGCACTTTTGTAGTGCACATCTCCAGTGGCTCGTAGGCTGGAGGTGAAAGCTTTAGGGCCAAAATTGGTATCACCCAATTTTTCCCTAGCCTTCGCCATCTTGCTATTTTGGAGAGCAGCAGAACATGCACCAAGCAATAGTCTTTCCTGTTTACGCTTCTCCACTGTTGGAGAGCGCCAGCGTTGATAGTCATCAGAATTTCCCACCTTGGTGGTGGGTGGCATCACTTCCGTTGCCGCAGTGGCAACAGGATCAGCCCACGAGATAGATCGTTTAAGTAGTTTATTACACAGTTTATTACAAAATGAAAATGGGATGTTGTCCCGAGTTGCATTTGGCTCGACAGTCTCAGAAATGAAGCTCCCCTCCCTCTCAGAGTCATCTTCTTTCCGAGAGTCAACTTCATCTTCTTCTCCACTCGACAGCTTCTCTTCCTTTTCTTCCTCCAAAGATCCTTTTTCCTCCCTGATTGCTGCATTACTAAAAGATTCATTAATAATAAAGTCGGGAGAGTGAATCAATGTTTTAGTTGCAGTTTTGGGGCAAGTAGGGGGTGTTACCTTACAAGGTAAGATGACACACCCCGCGGAGAAGTCCAAATTGGCACTGCTCTCTTTCAAGAACGGTACTCCCAAGATGGGAATGGATTGATTCTCACGGGGTCCCAATACTTGGAAATCGGCGGTCACCACCGTCCCCTCGACTACAACCTCAACATTTCTCACTTCCCCCTCCGCCTGAATGATGGTCCCATTCACTAGCACTAAGGACTTCTGGTCATCCGTGTTCATTTCAAGATGCATTTTAGCAACGTCCTGCAGTGCAAGGACGTTGCGGGATGAACCGGAGTCACACAGGGCAGCAGTTTCGACATTATTTATGGAGCAAGTGATTACCAAGTCACTTGGGTTACTCAATTCTGCATCGGTGAGACTCTTCCCTTAATTGATTGGGTTCTTTTTAGTGTTGCTGGGAAGGGTCCCTTGCGAACGCTCGGTTAGCAGTTGAGCCAATTGGCCCAATTGCATCTCCAAGTTTCGAATGGACGCGGTTTGGTTAACCATATTCGAGTTAGCGGCCTGCATAAACATCTCCATCATTTCTTTTAAGTTGCTTTTCTTAGGAGCTGGAGCACCTTGATCATAACTCGGTTGAGGTGGCCGCGGTTGGCTACCGGAGACTTGAGCATCAAATTGATGCGAGCCTCCTTGCCATCGTTGGCCAGGAACATTTTGTTTCCAAGAGAAGTTCGGATGACTCCTCGCACCCGGGTTATAAACATTATTAAAAGGGGCTCCTCAGTTTTGATCATTAATATAATTAACACTTTCACCATAAGATACTTCGTTAGGTTGCTCACCTGTGGGACACTCATATGCGTGATGCCCCTGGCTTCCACAACCTTGGCAGGAGATAACCATCACTGGGGCAGAAGGGAGGGGAGGCCTCTTAAGCAGCATCGCACTTTCGTAAGGTGTTGATTCCATCTCAGCGGATGCACCAGATGTGCTCACCTCAAAGAGTCCCCGAGCATTCCTTGGAGCATTTCTTCCAGCAGTCCAAAATGAGCTATGAATGGCGGTGTCTTGGAGGATCCACAATGCGTCTTCGGGAGTGTGGTTCATCAGAGTTCCACCTGCAGCTGCGTCAATCATGGCCCTAAAGTTAGGCTCAATTGCAAAGTAAAAATTTTCTACTATGGTCCATGGTTGCAGCTCATGCTGGGGGCATTTCCGGAGAAGGTCCATGAAACTTTCCCATGCTTCTGCGAGAGTCTCCTGATCATGCTGTCGGAAGGTTGCGATCTCCCTCCTCAAGTTTACCACCTTGTCTACATGATGGAACTTCGCCAGAAATTTTGCTTGCAGAGCGTCCCATGTGGTAGCTGTGCCAGGTGGTATGGTGTGGAGCCATGCTTTCGCTTTATCACGGAGGAAGAATGGAAACAGTCGGAGTTTCACCGTCTCATCAGCAATCCTGGCATACCGAAATGTCCCGCAAATTTCTGCGAATTCAATCAAGTGAAGATGGGGGTCTTCACTGACTAACCCAGAGAATTGGGCTTGGTTGCGGATCATATTTAGGATGGTCGGCTTTATCTCGAAGTTGTTATTTGTGATGGCCGGGCCGAATCCGGGGTATATACTCCCAACCATGGGCGTAGTGTAGTCTCTCATGGTCCTGGGTCGTGGCCTAGCCACTTCATTCTCGTCAGCAGCCTGACCACCTCCTAGTGCATTTCCCACCACGGTAATGATCTGATTTCCATTAGCATCCATGGTGACAGCATCACGGAGACGCGCTCGTAGGGTACGCTCTATTTCAGGGTCAAAAGCTGCACAGTCACCGAGATCTCGTCTGTTCATACACACACCACAACACAAAAGAAGAAAATCAAAAACAAGAATAACTTTAAACTAATTTCCTAAAAAGGGCGAATCATACACGCTTGTAATCCCCGGCAACGGCGCCAAAAACTTGACGCGCAATTTCAGCACCGCTAATTAGCAAGCGCAAAATGCGGTACGACGGCAGTGCACCGGTCGTTGTCAAGTAATAAAAGTAGGGAGAAACTCCCCGAATATCATTCTCAAAGGACTGCAAGTTGGGTAGTATGATTTTCTTGCTAGGGAAACTCTTATAAAGATTCTAAAACACTAACTAAAAAGGGGGGTTTTGAAAGTGGTTTTCCTATGCTATCAACGGAGAAAGAAAATGCGGGCCTAAAGCTCCGCTTCGCTTGTCGGGATGGATGCAACGGCCGCGATGCCGTGCTTCGGTGAGCGTGTGGACGAGAAGGCTAGCCGATGAGGGTCGTAGGCACCTCGTCGCGAAACTCGCAACTAGCAATTGCTAGTGCAGAGCACTAAGAGCGGTGGAATGGATGGCGGACCACGACACTCCTCTAATCTCACAAACCACAAAGGATCTCAACAACATGAAATCATAATAATCAAAGCATAAGGTTTAGGAACATCATCCACAATCTCAAATACATATAAAGAAATCTCTGAAGCAAGCTTAGGGGAAAAGAGTCAACCAAAGCTCGAAGACTATGCTGAAGATTCTCGGCCGGAATTGTAGGGTTGTCAATCCTCGTCCGTCTCGGTCTTCAGTTGCGTCCGGGGTCCGGAGGAGCTGTCACCTTCCTATACTATTACCCGTCTTCTTCGTGGTCTAGCTTGAAGTAGCTCTTGTTCGTCACCTGGAATGCTGCGGAAGTTCTCCGTCTATGGCTTCTTGAGCTCGAGGATGTTGGAGGAGGCTAAGGAGGGAGCTTTGGCAGTAGATTTTCAAGCCAAAGGTCACCGGAGCTCCTCCTAGGTCAGAATGGTGGTGGAACGACGAAGTGGGCGAAAATGGCGGGCTTTAGAAGCTTTTCCCGCGGGTCTCCCATCATCCAGCAGATTTCCTGCTTTAAATACTAAACGGGCAGATTTTTAGTCACGCACGGGCGAACGCACGACCGTGCGTTGCCCGTGCATTATTTAATCGCACAAGCAGGCTTGAGGAAGAAGCAGCAGTGCCCGTGCGTTTTACTCACGCACGGGCGAATCCGCCCGTGCGTAAAAATGCATGAACAAATTCAGATTGGCAAGAATATAGGCAAAACAGGAGATCGTGCGTTTCCTTTACGCACGGGCGATCTGCCCGTGCGTAAAAACGCACGATCAAATTCAGATCACCAGTTTTCTCCCCAGATGAAGTCGCACGACCGCAGACATCTGTGCGTCAAGAAAATGCATGACCGTGCGATATACACACTCATGAATTCTGGGCAAAAGGAGATGATCCAAACACCTGCAAGCATGGCAAATCAGCTGGGAATACACCTCCAGCACCAATCAAACATAGAAAAAGGATTGGGGAACACCATGTGCTTACCCCCAATAATATGGAGTGCAAACGCACACCAAAATGGTCCTAAAAGGAGCGTGAAGCACGCAAGTGCGCATGAAAGAGCTTAAGAGAAATAGATGCAATAATATCTCGATAATGACACACAAGAGAATGAAAACAAGCCCGGATGAGCCCATAAAAGTGTATATAATTGGGACTCATCACCTCCCTGGTCCTAGAGTAGATCAAGATGTCGTTGATGAAAACTATGACGAAGATGTCCAAGTAGGCTTCAAAAACACGGTTCATCAGACTCATGAATGCGGATGGCGCATTCGTGAGCCCAAAAGGCATCACCGTGAACTCGTATAAGCCATAATGTGAGCTAAACACCGTCTTCGGTATATCCTCCTCCTGGATCCTTAACTAGTGATATCCCGACCTCAGATCGAGCTTGGATAACCAGTGGGCTCCCTGAAGCTGATCAAATAGTTCATCGATCCTCGGTAGAAGATAAGTATTCTGCATCGTCAGCCGATTCAGCTCCCGGTAATCGATGCAGGGTCGAAGCGACCCATCCTTCTTCTTCATAAATAGCACCAGAGCTCCCCATGTCGATGAGCTCGGCCTAACAAATCCTGACTCCACTAGCTCCTAGAGCTGCATGCAGAACTCAACCAGCTCCTTGGGTGCCATCAAGTATGGTGCCCAAGATACAGGCCTGGCTCTGAGCACCAGCCAAATCTGAAAGTCTATGTCTCGTCGTGGGTGTAGTCCAGGCAACTTTTCCAGAAATACGTCGGAGAAGTTCCATGATGATGTCAACCATGGAGGCTTCCGCCTCTACGACCCCAAGGCGGACCAGATACACATCGGAGTCTTCATGCCTCAATACGATCTTCTTTGTTGGGCAGTCGATCTGGCATGGTTCCAATTTAGCCAATTCATGCTCAGGATCAAATCGAAATCCAGCATCTTCAGAAGTGTCACCAGTACCTTGAATGGATTTCCCTAATCTCCACCACCATATTGCACCTGGTGCACGTCTCTATCTCTGACCCGTTCGGTAGCCGCACCTTCCTGTGGATGCCTTCGAATTGCTGAACATGGTCCAGATTTTCTACAAACTTCTCCGAGATGAACGAGTGTGAAGAACCCATGTTGAATAATGTGTATACGGGTTTGCCATAGACAAACACTATACCTGGGGTAGTTTTGTTGTTTGGGTTATAAGTCTCAATAAAACTAATGTTTGTGCAAGGTACTATATAATTACAAAGAAAATATTAAAGTACATGTGATGACTTCCTCAGGGTTCCTCTCCTGAGCTAAATCCAGAGCATACACCTGCTCCGGCATTGGGCTTCTACTGTGATGTCTCCGACCCCAACCTCATTCCCTGCCTCGACCCTGATGTGCTGGTGATGGAGGGGATGGTGGAGGGGGAGGAGGAGGAGGTGGATGTAATAGTTGGGGGCAATTGGCTCTGATGTGCCCTGGCTGGTGGCATCCGAAGTATACCACTTGACGAAATACTCTATCATCGTGCCTCGGTGGCTCCTGAGTCCGCACTGGTGGAGGAACTGGTACTGCAGGAGGCTGCTGCTGCTCCGGCCTGAAGTTAGGATGAGGGTGTCCTCCGCATATCCTATTCCTCATAATCATGCCCCGTTGTGGTTCCCTGCTACCCTCTCCAAAGTGTGCCCCATCCACTGGTCTCTTCCCCCTACTCTGCACCATCAGATGATCTGCCTCTAGCTTCTTTGTCATCTCTACAATCTTGGCCAAACTGTCATCGGCCACAAACAATATTGCTTGCCTCAATGGATATCTAAGTCCTCGGTAGAACCTCTTGACATAACCACTGTCACCCAGTGAGTGCATCCCCGCAAATCTTGTCAGATGGGAGAACTCCCTCTGGTACTCTATCACCGATAGGCTCCCCTGTATGAGGTTCAAAAACCTCTCCTCCAACTCGTCTCTGTCCATCATTTCACAAAGTGCTCCAGAAAAGTGGTACTGAACTCCTCCCAAGTAATCTCTAAGTAATCCCGGTCCACGTAATTTGAATCCATCAAGGATATCTGATGAGTAATAACTATGCCTGCAAACGACAATGGCAAGTGTATCGTGTCGGAAGTAGTATAGGTTTATACAAACCAAGGTTGTATAAAAATCCGGGCGAGTTGAATACTCTTACTTCGGGAAATCTCTATTATTCTATCAATAGAACCTTTGGGTTGGGTTACAAGAAAAGTAAATAAAAAGGATGAAAGAAATGATCGTTAGGAGATTAGCACTCGATCTTGAATCACCTTGGAATAAAAATAACAAAAACAAATAAGATTCAAATTCTCTTTACAGAAATACTTCGACCGTGGAGGTTCCTAAATTCTGAGCGCACCTTTGGTCGAGGATACGTTCAGCTGAGTTTAGGTTGATCAACTGAACTCTCGTTCTATAATTGAAACCCTTAAATCTCACTTTATCGCGGTGACCCCCTCTATTGGATTTGACTTCAATCCGGGAGATTTATGTCATCCTCTCTTGAGGGTTGCATGCAACTCTCTTTATCCTTGAATGATCGATTCGTCTTACGAGCTTGTTCGGCTAACTAAAATACGAAAACAAGAACGAGAATTATATATCGAAAATATAATCTAATTTCATTAAAATCAAGGATAAATCGTAAGTACTCTAAGGAGAGAAAAAGAGAATCTAAATTAATTCAAGACGCGTATTATTCTTTGGGTCATCTCGACCGAGTACTAATAGAAATTTAGCTACTCATTGATATTGCGGAATCATCGAAAATAAAAGAATTCATGATGAAGGAAGAAGCGAATGAGAAAATAAAGAACTATTTTGATTGAATTGAAAATTATAAGCTATTGAATTGGAAATTACAATTGCAAAAAGAAAAGTTCAATAATTGAAGCATACAATTACAAAGAGAAAGAGAAGTACAATAATTGCTCAAAATAGGAAAAAACAATGCAAGAAATGAGGGATTGAACTCACAAAATTTGTCCTTCAAGTTCTGGAGAAGCTGCCCTTAAATAGGTGAAAAGTTGAGGTTACACGCCCTCGGTCACGTCCGTGACCAAGGGCGTGTAAGGCATGATCGAAGCTGGTGCAGGAGAGATGCCTTCTGGATTCATTGCAGGCGTTACATGTGCATCACGCCCTAGGTCACGCCCGTGACCTAGGGTGTTTACTCTCAAAATTGCATGTGGCGGGAAGTCTTCGGTGGGCTGGTGCATAATTCTAGAGGCAAGGAAGTACACGGCCGTGACCTTGGAAGTACATGGGCGTGACATGATGTGTCACGGGCATGTTTTTGGCGAATTGCATGTCGAGGTCATGGATCGCGTACTGCTGAGCTGGAGGTGTGGCTTATGTTTATATGCCCTTGGTCACGCCCGTGACCTAGGGTATATACTTGGCGAATTTTCTCAGAATGAGCCCAAGATAGCAATAGTAGGTCTGCAACACATCTTGTACTGTCACGCCTTTGGTCACGCAGGTGATCTTGGGCGTACACTTAGAATTTTTACTCAAAGTGTCCAGAAAAGTTGAAAAACATAGTATAAGTTAAGTTAGCTCATAAAAGTGAAAATAAACAATTTAAGTGGGATAATTCATATAAATTATATAAATTCATATTAAAATAATATTAAAACTATACTAATAGAGGAGTATATAAACTATTCATCAAACACCCCCATACTTGAGTTTTTGCTATTCCAGAGCAAAAACGAGAAATGATTTACAAGATATTGATAATATTTCTAACTAACTAAAATTTTATTAAACCAAGAGTAAGTTAAAAGCAAATGCTAGGAATTCTAGAATTAAGTCATAAATTATGGAATTAATTTAAAAAAGAGAAACATGCTTAGCTAAAGACTTCTCAAGATGACTATTTAGCAAACGAAATTGTAGAAATTTTCATACAAAATTAGATTGAAATTATAGAAACTCTAACATAAAAGAGACTTGAGGAGAAAACACCTACCAAAATATTGCTCACTTAATAATTTTATTTAAGACTAGAACCAATAAAATTGGCTAAGGAGGGGTTTTAAACAAAATGGCAAAGTGAAGAGATCTTGAATTTGAGGTGGTGAAACCTCACTCATAAATTCATATTTGTATATGTTTAGGAAAATGATAAATTTTAGCCTCTCGTTTTCCATGCCATGTAATCTTTTAAAAACTTCTCATTAATCAAAAACCCAAAATGTAACGGAACGATGGCTTGCCCGGACTTTTGGGAGGCCAGGAGGAGAGCCACGAAGGCTGGATGCCCCTGTCGAGCCACTAGCGGTGCAAGTCGCCGCTCAAAAGAGGAATGAGGACAGAATCGACCTAGGGGGTCAAGGAGAAGTTATTCAGGGAGCAGGAGGAGGAACTGTAGTAAGAGTGATCCTCAGGGGAGCAGGGCTTGGAGCTTCTTGCTAGGGAATTCTCCATCAGATCTATCGCAGAAGTGTCGCCTTGACCTCGCAAGCACCGTCCCCGTTGGAGGAGATCACTTTCTCGGAGGAGGACATGTTAGGGAATCAGAATCCCTTCCATGATGCACTCGTTATTCAAGCGGTCGTGGAAGACTTCACCGTCGATCAAATCTTAGTAGATAACGGAAGCTCCGTAAATGTTATTTTCAAAAAGACGTTTGATGGGTTGGGAGTCGAGGCAGGAAGGGCCACGACTTCAGATGGTCCCCTCTTTGGCTTCTCGGGAGAGAGGAAAGAGGTGGATGGAGGAGCGGATCTGCTAGTAACACTCGGTGGCACCTCAATCAAGTGTCGATTTGTCATCGTCGATGCCCCAAGATGCTATAAGGCGATCTTTGGGAGCCCACTCATTAACTTATTCAAGGTCGTCATGTCCTCCTACCATCAGTGTTTGAAGTATTGTCAGAGAGATGTCCAGGTGAGGATTAGGAGCTATCCAAGAGCCACTCATGAGTGCCACCTCAGCGCAGTCAGCACCATCAGCTGGATGGAGGACGCTGAGGAGATGGAGAAGGTGCTAGAAGGAATGTCGAGGCTGGAAGCAGCGGTGGAGGTGGAGGAGATAGAAGTACTCTCTAAGGTCGGAGTGCCTGGATTGCTGAAGATAGGAGGCTCCCTGAAGACCGACGAGAAGATAAATATGGTGGCATGCCTGCAAGAGAATGTCGACATCTTTGCCTGGAGTGCCGCCGAGATGCCGCGGCAAGCCCATTCGGTGGTTTCCTGCCATCGCCTCAATCTAGACCCCACGGTCATGCCCATTCGACAGAAGAAGAGGGCAAGTGTCATTGCGTTGTCTGAACCCATCCGCGAGGAAGTAAAGAAACTATTGGAGGCAGGTTTTGTATCCGAGATCCAGTATCCAGGCTGGGTCTCAAATATTGTAATGGTAAAAAAGGGTTGGGGGAGTAGAAGAATGTGTGTGTATTTCTCTCTTCTGAATAAAGCTTGCCCGAAGGATTATTATCCTTTGTCTTGAATCGACGCGCTGGTTGATTCAGCCATTAGTTTTTCTATGATAAGCTTCCTTGATGAATTTTTAGGATACCACCAGATTCGGATGCATCGTCCCGATTGTTGCGATGTCTCCTTCATCACTAGTAATGGCTGCTACAGCTACAAGATGATGTCGTTTGGGTTGAATAACGCTGGAGCTACCTACTAACGGATGATGGACCAAGTTTTCAAGGAGAAAAAGGGGAAGAACCTGGAAGTGTATGTGGACGATCTCCTGATCAAAAGCAAGAGCGCCCAAGAGCATATTACCAACCTGGTCGAGAACTTCGCGATGCCTCGAAGGTTCAAGATGAGGCTCAATCCTGCAAAATGCATATTTGGGCAGGAGGAGGGAAGTTCTTGGGACATCTCCTCACCCCGGAGGGAGTAGAGTTCAACCCTGACAAGGTTAAGGCTATTCTAGAGATGACCTAGACGAAGAGCACCAAAGAGGTCCAGAGGCTGACAAGAAGGCTGACAGGCCTTAGCCGCTTCCTGTCAAAGGTGGGTGAGAAGTGCACTCCATTCTTCAAGATGCTCCGAAACAACTAGCTATTTGAGTGGTCCGAAGAATTCAAGAAGGCCTTCAAAAAGCTGAAGCAACGGCTAACCCAGACACCTCTCCTTCAAAGCCCAAAGGAAGGCAAAGACCTACTCATCTAACTAGGAGTGGGATGATGAGGTGAGTTCCGTACTGGTCAAAAGAGAAGGAAAGAAGAAGTTACCCATCTACTATGTGAGTCAGGTGCTCAAGAAGGCATAGATGCGGTATCCTATCATCGAGAAGCTAGATTTTGCCCTGGTGGTGTCGGCGCGGAATATCCAACCTTATTTTCAAGCCCACTCCATCTGAGTCAAGATCGATCATCCCCTCTGAGGAATCCTGGAAGGGGTGATACATTCGGGAAGGCTGGCAAAATGGTCGGTAGAACTCAGCGAGTTTGACATTTCCTTCTCACCCCGGTTAGTGATAAAGGTGCAAGCAGTGGCAGACTTCTTGGCAGACTTCTCGGATGAGGGAGATGCAAGCGCGGACCCTTCAAATTTGATCTCCTGGAGGATGTTCGTGGACGGAGCTTCGGGCAAAAGTTCTGTGGGAGTAGGCATCGTACTTGTCAGCCCGATGGAACTAGGATCGAGCAAGTGGTCGATATCCCCTTCCCCGACACAAACAATCAGCCAGTGTACGAAGCCATAGTGGTAGGCTTGTGTCTTGCCAAGGAGTTGAGAATCCGAGATATCCAAGCTTTCACGGATTCAATGGTGGTCGCATCGCAAATTTGAGGAGTGTTTGAAGAGCGCGATGCCATCCTGCAAAAGATACCTGGTCAAGGTCAAGAGTTGATCGGTGGTATCCAATCCTTCTTCGTCGAGCACGTGTCAAAGGAGGAGAATTCAGTAGCGGACCATTTAGACATGTATGGTCCGAGGGCTGGAGGAACGATCACCGAGTTGTTTCGACTATCCATTAAAGAGTGGGAGATGATGGAGATCGAGCAGCGGCCTTCTTGCATGGATCCGTTCATAGCCTTCCTAACCACCGGGCAACTCCCAACAGATGGTGGAGATCAAAGGAAGTTCAGCTACAAGGTGGTGTATTACCTATTACACAACGAAGAGCTATATTGCAAGACCATCTCAGGCCCCTTGGCCAGATGCATTTTAGAAGCCGAAGTACCTCGAGTTCTGGAAGAAATCCACTCGGGAGAGTGCGGTAGTCATTTGGGTACTCGGACTTTGGAGCAAAGAATCTTGAGGCATGGTTACTTCTGGCCAACCATCCAGAAGGATGCTGAAGCTTTCTCGAAGAAGTGTCAGAAGTGTCAGTTGTTTGTTCCTCTCCAATTGCATCCACCTCAGCAGCTTCATTTGATCACGTCCTCGTGGTCATTCGCCATCTGGGGAATGAATCTGATAGGCCCTTTTACCCAAGCTAGTGGTCAAAGGAAGTTCATTCTCGTCATGATCGACTACTTCTCCAAGTAGATCAAGGCCAAATATCTGGCCAAGACCACTTATCAAGTCGCGAAGAACTTCATCTTGGGGGAAATCGCCTGCTGGTTCTAAATCCCCCTCGCCATCGTCACCGACAATGGTCCGCAATTTGCCAGCTTGGAGCTGGAGGAATTCTACAAGCAACTAGGGACCAATCTTTGAGTTGCCTCAGTGCACCATCCTTGAAGCAATGAGCAAGTGGAAGCCGCCAACAAGCTAGTCATCAACCTCCTGAAAAAAAGTCAAAAACTTAAGAAGGAACTAGGCGGATCAGCTCCCTTCGGTCCCGTGGGTTCTGAGAACCACTCCTAATTCGGCCACGGGAGAAACTCTTTTTAAGCTATGCCATGCGTCAGAAGCTCTCATCCCAATATAGTTCAATGTTAGAAGTCCTAGGGTGGTTGCGGCAGAAGTTGGAGATGAGGAATGACAGCTCAAGAATGAAGATGCTCAGAGACTATCTCTCGACTACATCGAAGAACTCTGATACATAGCTCGACTCGGTAGGAAGAGATCAAAAGACGAATGGCGAAGTACTTCAACAAGCATGTCTTCCTCAAGCAATTCCAGCAGGCGACCTCGTTCTTAAAAATGTGGATACGGAAGGAAGAGTAGCCGTTATCGGAAAGCTCAACCCTAATTGGGAGGGGCCTTTCATCGTCAACGAGTCACTAATATCGGGAGGATATCGGCTGCAGAATCATGAAGGGGAGCTATTTGGGAATACCTGGAGTGGAGATGACCTAAAAGGTTTCTACCCCTAGCGGGAATGTGTATGTCCCTCTGTATATTTGCCTCAGATAAATAAATTCCTCACCCCCTGAAACATGGGATTGCATGAGTCTTTTTTCTCTTCCAAACAAGTGTTTCCAAAGAAAGAAAGTAAGTGAAATCGATCTCCATGTCAGTTTGGGAAATAAGCCTCCGGCTTGACTCTCATAAAACCCAGGATGGATGATGGGATAGTGCCTCATGATATCGAGTTTTCATAAGACCAAGCCTCTACATTGACGGTCGAGATCAACTGCCCATTGTATGTTGGCTGAGTGACTCCCCGATTGCATTTTTCATCCGACTGGAGAGATTGTCATAGAAAAGTCTGGACGCCGACCTCCCAACTCGACGAAGAGAGGACCAATTGAACTGACCAAAATACCCTTGAGTAAAGATGTCGTTTACCCTTGAAGGGTTGAAAAATCCCGCAAAGCATAATCTTTCTATCTTTTCTTCCGATCATACGAGTTGGTATGGATAATCCCCTCTGATTGTTGAGTAACAGGATAAAGACTCTTCAAGAACCAAGAGCCAAGTAGGATGGAGGCCTCAGTATGGTGTGCCCCCTTGGACCTCCCTGACTGTCATCCCCTACTCGTCGGTTCTCTCAGTGGCTAGCATCAAGACAAGATGCCGGCCTCGGGATTGTGTCCCCTTGGACCCCCCAACTGCCATTCCCCTGCTTATCTTTTATTGATTATTTCTTTTGCGATCTCTCAAAAACTTCTCACCAGGTGAAGTGGAAGCCTCAAGAGTGTGCATCTTGTGGGATCCCCTGAGTGTCAGTCACAAATCAAATAGCATCAATCTTAGAAGAAGGCGAGTACTCATGTAGGAAAGCATCTACAGGGCGAGCATGCAGGTGAAAGTATACCTATGCGAGTATCAAAAGTTTGGCGAGCATAACGAGTACCTTTCAAAGTCGCACCTGTCATAACATCGATCACTCATACTCACTTCGAGCCTATGAGCCTAGCGAGCACTCATCGCGTTCGAGCCTAAAAGCCTATCGATTTCCCCAATGCAGGTGAGTATAATAAAAGCTGGCAGACAAAAGAATATGTTGGAACAATCCTATTACTGATTTGGGCTAGGATCACTATATGTTGATTAGGATCTGTATTGACCCCATTGTATAGTCTTAGGGTCAAGCTTTAGGCTGATTAGATTAGTCAGAACTTAGGAAAATTCAAGCTCAACAAATGGCGAGTGGTGTTCGACGAATGACCATCTTCGTTCGACAAATTGTTTCCAGCAGACTGAAGAAATATAGCCAGTTCTAGCACTCGACATTTTCTGAGCAGCGCTCGACAAATGGCTAGCAGCGCTCGACGAATTCTAGCCAGCGCTCGACAAATTCCTGTCTGAAGCTCAGAATAATATTTTCAGTTAGATATCAGTTCTCTGAACACAAATCGACAGAATAACGGATATATTTATTTCTCCTTGGACGTATTCAGTCAGCCATGTAAGGATATCTTTCTTATTTATTATATCCTTATATTCTTTCTGTTCCAAGAAAAAGAATAGTCGTTGACATTTAATGCCAAGGCATCTTTCTCGACAAAAGGAATTGAAAGGACCTGCCAAAATCGTTTTGGGTGGCTACATAGTTCCAAGAAGGATTTAAGTCAGAATAATATATTCCTTAAAAGGAGATGATTTGAATTTTTAAGATATACTAGTCATAAAAAGAAGAAGCAGAGTCGAATTTTTTCTCAAAATACAGAGTATAGAGATACAAAAAAAATCACTCCTCTCTTAGTCTCTCTGCTAACAAAGAACAAGAAGAACAAAGAGAAGTATTAGAGAAAGAAGAAAAAGGACAGTTCATATCCTCCAGTCTTCTTCTTACTCAAGACAGCACCCTCATCATTCTGAGAACAATACTCAACCTTTCAGAACTGCTGCAAGTTAAAGTCTTTCAAAGAGCAACAACAATCTGAAGATTCTTTTCTTCCAGATAATCTGCTACAAAAGACTTGTGTTAGAGAAAGCTCTGTCTACAAACTGTCATCAACTCTCATCAGACAGGGGGAGCTTTCAGCCTCAACACCATCTTGTCTTCTCTCAGATCATTGACAGACACGAACACTCTAAACCTCTTTATCTCATCTTGTACAGGGTTAATTCTCCCTCCAAAAGTTTACCCAGTGGTGGCAAGACACCTTATCAAAAAATCCTTGTGTGGTTTTTAAGCACCTTATCAAAAGCTTTTTGGTGTGGACAACTTATCAAAAACCCCTTGGTACCTGGCAACCTGATCAACCCTCCTAGTGGATTCCTACCAAGGGTGGTAGAAGAGTAGACGTACCCAGATTTATTGGGGAACTACTATAGCTCCTTGTGTCTTCTGTGCTTGCTTATTCTTCTGTGCTTGTACTGTGTGTTTTTCTTTTTACTGTTCCTGTCTTTATCTTTAACTCTCACTGATTACACATATACTTAAACAGTATTTTAAATTCCACTATAAAACTAAATAAAAAGTTTTAATACTCTATTCACCCCCCTCTAGAGTAATTTAAGATCTGACCTCCACTTTCAATTGGTATCAGAGGCAGGTTGATTCTTTACAGGCTAACACCTGAATCACAAAGATCAACCAGATCTTAATTTTTCTAAGAGTTTCTTTCTCTCTACTTTTATCTTATTTAAAACTCATGGCACAAAACAAGGAATATTCCAGCACAAGACCTCCTATGTGCAATCTCAATAAGTTTGCACTATGGAAAGCAAGGATTAGGCTCTATATGAACTCCATTGATGAAGAGATTTTTAATGTTATTCTAACAGGGCCTCCAGCACCTACAACATCAACTAGCACTGGAGCAACAACAGACAATACTGCTGTTCCACCTCCTGAGTGGACTGAAGCTCAGAAGAAGCAGAGAAATGCAGATGCAAAGGCCATGAACATTCTGGCCCTAACTATGTCAGATGACATATTCCAGAAGGTTGTTGAGTGCACCTCAGCAAGAGAAATTTGGGATTCTCTCAACAACATGGTGGCAGGCTCAGCAGATGAAAGAAAAGATAGAAGATCTCATCTGATTTCTCAATATGAGAACTTCAAGAAGGGAGAATCAGAAAATGTTGCTGATATGTACAATAGGCTCAGCCTCATAATAAATGAGCTGAAGTCTCTGGACAAAGTGATCTCACTCACAGAGATTAATGACAAAATTCTTATGTGCTTCCCCAGCACATGGGACTCTAGAATTTGGCCAATCAAGGAAGCCAGAAGTCTCAATGAGATCACCACTGAAGCTTTGTTGGGCAAGCTCAAGTCTTATGAGCTGCTTATCAAAGCAAGGGAAGCTGAAGAATCTACTTCATCTCCAGCACCCAAGAAGGAAAGAAGCATAGCCTTCAAGGATGCAAAAGATGAAGGAAAAGCTCCTGACAATGAGGAGTTTATGAATCTATTTGCCAAAAGATTCTACAAGATGGCTAAGAAAGACATCAAGAAAAAGCTATCCAGAAGCCATGACAAGCCAATGTATGACAAAAATCACTCTAATGAAATTATATGTTTTGGTTGCAGGAAACCAGGACACATTGCTCCTGACTATCCAGATAATCAGAACAAAAAGGACAAGAAGGACAGGAGAAGAGAAAAGGAAGAAAAGAAGAGCTCCAGCAAATCTTCCTCCCACTCTCACAAAAAGAAGGGAAGAGGATTTGTAGCACCATCCTGGAGTGAAACAGAATCTGAATCAGAATCTTCATCTTGTTCTTCTGATGAAGAAGAAACAAAAGAAAATAGCCAATGCCTAATTGCTATTTATGACTCAGACAGTGAGTCACAATCAGCATCATCATCCAGCTCTAGTGATGATGAAGAAGAAAACAATTTTTGCATGATGGCAATCAATGCCTCAACCAACAATTCTGATGAAGAGAAATCAGAATCAGAAACAGAAGATGATATTGATCAGGTATTATCTAGCTTTGATTTTATTTCTATTGAATTCAAAGATGATTTCAAAATTCTTTGCCAAGACTTAATAAAATCTGAGAAAGAAGTAATCTCTCTCAGAAATAAGTTAGTTGAGATGAATAATATAAGTGAAGAGAATGCAAGTCTTAAGAAAGAGTTGGCTGCCTCCAAAGAACACATTATTCTCATTGAGAATAAGTTGTCTAAAGCCAAGAAATTTGAATAATCTCTCAATGGGAGAAGCATCAAACTGATGGACATCACAAGCACTGTCAATGCTAGATTTAACAATAGCAAACTGGGCTTGGGTGCTTCATCAAGTGAGCCATCTCTGATTAAGAGAAACATCCTCTCCACACTCATAAAATTCATTTCTGCTAAAAGCAAAGAGGCTGCAGAAAGAAATGAAGATATTTCAAGCAAGTCTGTTAAGGATAAGAGAATTCAGAAGAATTCGTTGAACGAAGCTCGACAAAAAGATTCAAACCTGTCGAACGGGGTTCGACGAAAACTGAGAATAGATTTTCAGTATAGTTATAATATGAACAGCGGTCGACGAATTTATTCAAATTCTTCGAACAAGTACTATACAGAAAACTCTAAGAATTCTAATCCTAAATATACTAAAAATCCTTTTACTGAGTGGACTATACCTCCAAGGAGATATCATCCACAAGGCTATAAGGATCAGCCTGAAATGTCATTTATCTCTGAATTTTGTGGTAACATAAAAGGACCCAAGGTAGTCTGGGTCAAAAACAACTAGTTTATGTTTTTGTGGTTGCAGGTACATAGCTATCCAATATTAAATCAAAAATGGTACTTGGATAGTGGCTGCTCAAAGCATATGACAGGGAACATGGCCAATCTGAACAACTACAAGGCAAAGCTTGGACCCAAGGTGATCTATGGAGACTCCAATTGTGGACAAACCAAAGGCTATGGTCAAATTAAAGTTGGAGCAGTGACATTCAAGGAAGTAACCTATATCAAGGGTCTGAAGCACAACCTCATCAGCATAAACCAGTTATGTGATGAAGGTTATCAGGTAACATTTAATAAATCAGAATGCATTATTAAATCCTCTGATAATGTTATTGTTCTATCAGGTATTAGACAAGGAAATATATATTTAGTAAATTTCAACTCATCCAAATCAAAAATTTGTTTATTTAATGAGCTAAGCAAACCTAGTGAATTATGGCATAAAAGATTAGGACATGTAAACCTTAGGATCATTGCTAAACTAGCTAAGGATAATCTTGTTAGAGGCTTACCATCAGGATCATATAAGAAAGAAGGTCTTTGTAGGGCATGTCAGTTAGGCAAGCAAACCAAAAACAGCTTTAAATCATTATCTAAAAGTGATTCACCTAGAATCTTGTATTTGCTACATATGGACCTTTTTGGACCTATAGCAATAAAGAGCTTAGGGGGGAAGTCTTACACTCTAGTTATTGTAGATGACTTCTCTAGATTCACTTGGGTGTTCTTCTTGAGAGAAAAGTCAGATAACTTTAAAGTTCTTACAAACTTTCTTAAGAGCATACAGATTGAGTACTCTACTGTAGTTGCATTGATCAGAAGTGATCATGGCACTGAGTTTGAGTCTCTTCTCATGCAAGAATTCTGTGAGATGGAAGGTATCAGGCATTGCTTCTCAGCTCCTAGAACTCCTCAACAAAATGGGGTAGTTGAAAGGAAAAATAGAACTCCAATTGAATCAGCAAGAACATTGCTTGCAGATGCTAACTTTGTGAGGCCCCTATTTAGACCCCACATATATCTGTATCTAAGCTATGTTCATACATTTGTACCAGGCTGAAGTGCGGCTAGTGAATATGAAATAAACAACACATAATATAAATTTTCTTTGCATACCTTAAATTAATTGCTGAATCTTTTCTTTTTTATCCATAATCAGCTCTTTTGTTTTGCGTATCCAAAGTCATGTCCGATACCTACAAAATTTTGACGACGGGCTTAGTCATAAAAATATGACTAAGTGAGGATATACCTCTTTCATTTCTATATACAATTAGAAAAACTTATGCAGTTAGAAATATATTTTCCATACTAACCATTTTCGGTCTCAGTAGTGAACTTATGAATCATATAACTAGATGAACATGTCAGTACCAGGAAAATAGTATGAGCAGTTATAGGATTTAATCAGTATCTATATCATAGTGGATGTGTAAAAAGTAAAGATATGCAACATTTATCTTCGTATACCAGTACAAATAAGCAATCTATGAACCAGTTATCATATTCTTGTTATAGCTATATAGCAATAAATCAATGTATCAGTATCTCAGTGTATGCAGTAAATCAATAAATCAGTATTTCTATATCAGTGTATCAGTATATCAGTATCTCTATGTATCAGTGTCTCTGTATTTCTATAACTGTTTCATTACTTAGGATATATTAGGGGCGATTGAATCCTTTTTCATTCTTTCTTTTCAGTCCTTGGGCCCACCCCAAAGGGTCATCATATTCCAAAACCAGTACGGACAACCCGTGTTTATGCCTTTCGGCTCGATTGGTTTGGCAGTTCATCATATTCATTTCATTCATGTGCATGCAATTCATTTCGCCCGTAATATAACCTCGTGTCGACACGCTTACGTAATAGTGAGTTATTCATTTTCATATCCCCTCAGAATTTATTCGCCTGTTTGCCTTTAAGGGGCCATACATTATAGCGATTTTTAATATCAGTGATATCAACTATGCATGTAACATTCAGTATAAAAAAAAGAGTGCGCATGTAAAAAGAAAGTAAAGCCATAAAGCATAAATGAAACAGGTAGCTCTCACCATCAGTATCAGTGTTCATAGCATTGTCATGTCTATTTTGAGGTGCCATCCGCCGCGGTATCTGTATTAGAATCGTATCATTTAGGGTCATTTATATCGGGGTTGCACCTCGCTATAGTTACAGTTTTAACTACTATGTTTACATCATTTGGTAGCTATTTAACCAGCCTCTATTTTGCTTAACCATATAGGATATGATAGCAACCACATTCCAAAGACTCCCCCCAATAAACATGTCTAGCAATTAACCATAAGAAAAATTCCCTTTTAACAAGAAGCTGATAGTAGTACAAACATGAAGCCCCCTGTTTGACCACCAAAGCATGAACAGGAAAGCCCTTTCAAACAGCCGGTCTTATAGTAGTCGATCCTAAAGCAAAGCCAAAGCCCAAACATCTTAATAATTAAGCAAGTATAACATGAAAGAGGAGCAACAACAACTGATTGACAAGAGGGGCAGTAAGAGTTCAGCACAGCCAACAAAAAACCCCAATGAAACAGGGTCAATTTTTAGCTAGACAATAAAAGCCCACTCAAAAGGCTAGCAGCCGGCCAACAACTGAACCGAGGAGCAGCATAGTCATAGTCGGCCACAACGTAAATTTCCCCCAATAAAACATCAATTCACAGAATTCATAACAGGAACTTCAGCCGATTTCTCAACAGAAAAGAGGAGCAGCACATCCACAACAACCAAACTAAATACAATCCCTAACTTATCACCACAAGGTAAGTAAAGATCAACATGAAATCCCTGATTTTCATAATAAAACCCTAAGACGAAGGTTCTAACTTCATGATTTTTGCAATACAGAGGGAAAGAAATAGGGAGAGAACGATTAGCACTCACGGTGGTTGGAAACCGCACTATATATATCAAAAGCCATAGCTCCAACTAGTACAACAGCAATACCACCAAAAGCCAACCACCAGTCCTTGCCGAGCTCTTCCAACCCAGTCTACGAGAGGGAGGAAGATGATCGAGCAGATCGGAGAGAAATTGGGCAAGCCCTAGCGTTCCCGTGCCCGCCAAGAGCTCCAGACGGGAATAGAGAAAAATCGCGGATAATTTGTTGGAACCTTAGTTTTGATTTGAGTTAGGATCCACCTTTAGTATCTAAGTTTATATCATAACATATCTTATAACTTAGATTAAATCCCATTATGAAAGAAGACTGAAAAAGAGACATAATTAATAGGCAGAAAATAAAGAGAAGAATAAAATTAATACATATTCTCTGCGTTCAACGAATGTCGAATGGCGCTCTACGAATGTCGAACGACGCTCTAAGAATTATATTATACATATTCTCTGCGAATGTCGAACGGCGCTCTGCGAATGTCGAACGGCGCTCTGCGAATGTCGAACGGCGCTCTGCGAATGTTGAACGCCGCTCGACGAATTCCAGCAGACTTTCAGAAACAGTAATTTTAATTATCTGGTCGACGAATGGAATGATGAGCTCGACGAAAGGAGAGCTCAGGTCCACGAAATTTAGGCAAAATTATCCTTCTTATTTAATATGCTGTCAGATTTTATTTAAAGCAATATTTCTTTAGTATATTTTATATCTTGCTATATATATTATTGTTCTGACATTACAGCTTGCAAGCATTTAATAATATAGCTGTAGGCAGAAGCATTAATTGCTATAGCCGTTGCAGCAAGCAAAAGAAGGAAAGAGGACAGCATCTTTTATACAACAACAGACTTTATACAGTAAAAAAAAATATAGCAGATTATTATATATAGCAGAATATATTCTGCTCTCTCCAACAATAGATTATATATATATAATATATTGCTGTACAGATTCAACATAGAGAAAAAAAATACATTTTACATCTTCTGTACAGGAAAAAGAGAAGAAGAAGAAGAAGAGAAAAAGAAGAAAATGGGCAAAAACAGAGAACAAATTTATTACTTTATCTTGTTCTATTTTTGCTAAACCTTTTCTCTTGCAGATCACATACATCCTGAAACACCAATCACTATTACTTGCTCAGGATCAAAACTGCAAGAAGAAAAAAAAGAGGATTTGCAATTTAGAGAAGAAGCCTCCACAAGCTGTCATCAAACTACATCAGACAGGGGGAGCTTCCTTCAACATCATCGTCAAGATCCAACTCAACTACCAATCAGGATCTTCAAGAGTCTTCTCAGCAAAGAGAAGAACAATATATCTTTTCCCTTTCTCCTTCCCATCTTGTACAGGGTTATAACTCCCTTCAAAAGTTAATCTCGGTGACAGGGCACCTTAGCAAAAACCTGCAGTTTGGTTAGAGCACCTTATCAACAGCTCACCTGGTGAGAGGGCACCTTATCAACAACCTCCTAGTGGATTCCTACCAGTGGGTAGAAGAGTAGATGTACCCAGTTGAGGGGAACTACTATATTTCTCTGTGTCTTTTGGATCGTTTTGGTTTGTTCATTGTTTTATGTTTTATTTGTGCTATGCACTTTCACTGCTTGTGTTAATCATTCATAAAACAAACACATATAAATATACATGTCATTAAGTTTTGAAACCAAAACTTAATCAAGATCTTTTAATAAAGTAAATAAGAACTAAAACACTCCACTTTCAATTGGTATCAGAGCAGGTTGATTTTTCACACAGGCTAACACCTGAAATCACAAAGATCACCTTAGTTCTTATTTGTTTTCAAAAAGGTTTTTCCAAATGACACTATCAGATTTTTCTATTTTAGATCCACCTTTATGTAATTTGGATAGTTTTGATTTATGGCAAATTAGAATTAAATTATTTATGAATGTCATAGATGAAGACATATATAAATCCATTTTGACAGGAACTTCATCTACCTCTTCTTCAACAGATGATCAAGAAAAGTTGATCAGTGCGGATGCAATAGCCATGGAGATACTGGCTAAATCAATGGCTGATGACATTCTTCTAAAAGTGACTGATTGCACTTCAGTAAAGGGCATCTGGCACTCCCTCTCTAGGATGGTAAATGAATCCATTCCTACTTCTTCCACTAACACTATTTTTGATGCAGAGCCATCACTTACTCTAAGTGAAGAAGAAGAAAAAGAAGAACAAAAAGCCACAGCTTTTTGCATGTTGGCAATATTTGGCTCAGATTACAAATCAGTTGCTGAATCTGATAAAGAAAAGGTAAAAGAGGTAACAGCATTTCCTAATTTTACCTCTGATTTCACATCTGTTTTGAACTCACCATTTACAGATTTGATAAATTCTGAATCAGAATCAGAAAAAGGAATTATATCAATTTTTGAGTTAATATATATAAATGTGATAAATTCTGAAACTGAAATCAGAAAAGAGTTAACAAAAATAATTAATTTAACTCCTTTCAAAATTTCTGTAGGAGAAACTGTCTGTTTAAAAAATAAGATATTTAAAGCCGATAAACAAATTTATAAAGAAAAAGAAATTTCTTATGTTCAGCAAAATAAAAATAAATTTTCAAAATTTTACTTTAATGAAATAAAAAGGCCAAAATATCTATCTATCAGGCAAATCTTTAAACTTTTTAATATTTTAACTCAGATTATAATTAAACGGCAGTTTTAAGATTTTTGAATTTTTATCTTAAAAACAAGTCAGATAACTTCACATTCTTCCAGATTTTCTCCTAAAATCATGTTGAGCATTCTACTGTAGTTGCATTGATCAGAAATGATCATGACACTGAGTGCGAGTCTCTTCTAATTAAAGGGGATTCTATAGAAAGAAGCTATCAGACTTTGTATTTATGATTTTCAAATTCTTAGAATCTATAACAGCTAGCAATTCACATATTAAAATTCCTATTTAAAATCAAGATTTAGGAAATCAGAAATTGCTTAGTTTTAAAAAGAAAAATAAATAATCTCTAACCCTTAAGCTTTAAAGACTTTTTATGCTTAGGAATCCTAAACCAAATAGGGGGAGATTATTAGAACCTAGTCATAATTTGGATTAGGATCCCAACTCAAATAGGGGGAGATTGTTGGAACCTTAGTTTTGATTTGAGTTAGGATCCACCTTTAGTATCTAAGTTTATATCATAGCATATCTTATAACTTAGATTAAATCCCATTAAGAAAGAAGACTAAAAAAGAGACATAATTAATAGGCAGAAAATAAAGAGAAGAATAAAATTAATACATATTCTCTGCGTTCAACGAATGTCGAACGGCGCTCTGCGAATGTCGAACGACGCTCTAAGAATTATATTATACATATTCTCTGCGAATGTCGAACGGCGCTCTGCGAATGTCGAACGGCGCTCTGCGAATGTTGAACGCCGCTCGACGAATTCCAGCAGACTTTCAGAAATAGTAATTTTAATTATCTGGTCGACAAATGGAATGATGAGCTCGACGAAAGGAGAGCTCAGGTCCACGAAATTTAGGCAGAATTATCCTTCTTATTTAATATGCTGTCAGATTTTATTTAAGGCAATATTTCTTTAGTATATTTTATATCTTGCTATATATATTATTGTTCTGACATTACAGCTTGCAAGCATTTAATAATATAGCTGTTGGCAGAAGCATTAATTGCTATAGCCGTTGCAGCAAGCAAAAGAAGGAAAGAGGACAACAGCTTTTATACAACAACAGACTTTATACAATAAAAAAAAATATAGCAGATTATTATATATAGCAGAATATATTCTGCTCTCTCCAACAATAGATTATATATATATAATATATTGCTGTACAGATTCAACATAGAGAAAAAAAATACATTTTACATCTTCTGTACAGGAAAAAGAGAAGAAGAAGAAGAAGAGAAAAAGAAGAACATGGGCAAAAACAGAGAACAAATTTATTACTTTATCTTGTTCTATTTTTGCTAAACCTTTTCTCTTGCAGATCACATACATCCTGAGACATCAATCACTATTACTTGCTCAGGATCAAAACTGCAAGAAGAAGAAAAAAAGAGGATTTGCAATTTAGAGAAGAAGCCTCCACAAGCTGTCATCAAACTACATCAGACAGGGGGAGCTTCCTTCAACATCATCATCAAGATCCAACTCAACTACCAATCAGGATCTTCAAGAGTCTTCTCAGCAAAGAGAAGAACAATATATCTTTTCCCTTTCTCCTTCCCATCTTGTACAGGGTTATAACTCCCTTCAAAAGTTAATCTCGGTGACAGGGCACCTTAGCAAAAACCTGCAGTTTGGTTAGAGCACCTTATCAACAGCTCACCTGGTGAGAGGGCACCTTATCAACAACCTCCTAGTGGATTCCTACCAGTGGGTAGAAGAGTAGATGTACCCAGTTGAGGGGAACTACTATATTTCTCTGTGACTTTTGGATCGTTTTGGTTTGTTCATTGTTTTATGTTTTATTTGTGTTATGCACTTTCACTGCTTGTGTTAATCATTCATAAAACAAACACATATAAATATACATGTCATTAAGTTTTGAAATCAAAACTTAATCAAGATCTTTTAATAAAGTAAATAAGAACTAAAACACTCCACTTTCATAATTATATTCGAGCCAACAACCCACCGCCTTTCGTAAATGCTTATTCGCTCACCAAGCTGCTTATTAGCACACCAACTACATGAAATGCCTCTCTAACAGCACACCAAGCTGCACCACTTTAATAGTTACTTCTTAATATAACATTAGTAATTAATATATGTAGCTCCAAGCCAATCGGTCCAGCATAACCATTTCTATAGGAAAAACTCATATTCTGCTGAAATATCGAGCGCCTCAAAGCATTAACGAAATTCATACTCAACTGGCAATGTTATGCCTAGTTGACACTGATTATATTTTCATCATAGGGGACGAACATTTTATTTCATTTTATTATCAATTTAGGTCACTTTTTCATTTGGGCCGTTACAAACTCTTCCCCTCTTATAGAAATTTTCGTCCTCGAAAATAGAACATAATTTTTTACTTACATTACCATTAACACAAATCTTTGTTCGTTTTCCTTTGTTTCAAACTTATTATCATGATCGCCAAACCGCCAAAATCAATAAAACAAAATAAAATAAAATCCATAGCCCAAGAAAAGCCGTGTTCTATTTATTCAGTTCAATAAATACTTTCGTAGAATACTTTCATATTTCTTTCGTAATTCACTGTTTGGATTTATACGTATAGCATATTATATCTCCCTTTTCCCGTTACAGGAATAGTGGCGGTTTACATTATCATTTGCAACTATTAGTAAACCATAGCATGATATACACATTGCGCTCTTCTGTCATCACTCATCATTATTCTCATCCTTGCACAATTTTGAAATTTTCAAATTTCCTATAATATTACATAGTGTATCCGTGTAATCAATTGACTTTTTATCTCAACTTCTTTACATATTTTATTTATCATATTTTCATTGTCGTTTAACAATTACATTGAATGTAATAGTAATCCTATTTCGCTTTCCTTTTTACTTATTTGTATCACATTTTATTTACAATCATGTATAAAATAAAGATAGACATGCATAGTTATTTCATTAACTATTGTCGTAAAGTATGTTCATATTATTCATTGATTTGCTTTAACATTTGTAATAAACTATAACACCATGAAAATTTAAATTTTTCACTCCTTCCTTATGACATTTTATACCCGTAAAATCAAAATAACTTTGAGCTCGCCTTCTTTACAACCTTTGTTTAGCATATTTTCACCTTCGGTTAACAATTTCATTTATTTCCCATGTCGTTTTACACATCACTCGACGTACAATTATGATTTTCCATTTTCATAGCACTCTCCTTTGTTAAATTCCTAAATCGTTGATTTAAATTCGTATCTCATTTTCCTATCATTTTCATAGTATCATACTTTCATATTCACGTTGTTCTCTTTTGCAAATTTCTCTTATCATTTATTCTTTACTTCAATCTCGATTCATTTAGCTTATATCGTCTCACTTAGTTTCACATTTCTTGGAGTCATTACATAGGATTGAAACGACGCACTTTGTAAACAATTTAACTTGTAATCTTATTTTGTTTCCAGTTTACCTGTGTGTATTACATTTTGCTCAAAATCATATATATCATATAAGATGAAGATAGACTTCAATGCACATTCATTTCTTTATCTATGGCTTGCAAATGGTCTCAAAGCTTTGATTATGAATATTGTTATGTAACCTTTCTACGGACGTTTAACAGTATCTCCATAACATCCAAAATATGATTTACATTTCGAAATTAACTTGTCAACCCCTTAAAATGTTTGTGACATAGGGTTAGAGTTTTACCATTTTATCTTGTTTCTTTACCTTCGTATTTCTAACAATATTTTTTTTAACACCTCTTTCAAAACCATATAATGTATCAAAGATTCGGCCGAAATCCAAGATATATTATAGAGAGTGAAAGTGAAATTACAAATCATTATAATCTTTACTTTGCTTATTCATTTCCTTCAATGTTACATACCCATCATCACATTCTCCTTTTATTCTTAACAGTCAGTATTTCATGATCTTTATCTAAAATTCATATGGTCTTCATAGCTTTGACATCGAATGTCATTATTTCAATTTACTGCGGATAATTTGCAATACTTGCAATAAATACAATCATATATTTTAAGATGTTAAAACCATTTCTTTGTGCACTTTTCTTTAATTGTTCAACTTGCATATTTTGTACTTTCGACCATTCTAAATTGCATAACTATACTTACCCCTTGAGTTTATGCCGCATTATTCATAAGCATAACATTTTTTATTCTTGGCTTTGCTTCAAATCGCAATCCTTATGAATATTGTTTTAATCAAAGAATTGGCCATCATTGGTCATCTTATATGAGAAAGGGGAGAGTGTCCATCTATGCTACACTTCTTATGCCTTCGTTATAAAAGTTATATGTGCATCTGAATAAAAATATATTTTATGCTCCGTTGATATTTCACGTTAAACATCACATCTATTTTCTTTTTATTGCAAACGCTACATTAGTAGCTCCATGTTATGGGTCGGGTGATTCTTCTCTATCCTTCATATGTCTTAGATGATACCACAAGAACATCAACTATTAGTAGCTTTTTCCTTCAATAACATTGATTTTTGTCATTTCATCTAAACATAATATCTTTTCGATCTGAAATGAATTTAACCCAACAATTTCTTGTTTCATTCACCATCATACATTTCTAACCTTAACACCCTTCTCTCTTCACACAACAATGTTTTCTTTTCATCCTCTCATTTTAGATCTCATATTCATTTCATGCTTTCTAAGATTACGCATTATTTTTATCCTTACTTATTATAGTCGAATGATTTCATTTTGAAAGGAACCTAATTCAACATAAATTTTAACTTAAGGAAATCCTTCCTTTTGGGTATGGTTGTTAGATAACTTTAAGTTAAAACTTGTAACACAATTAATCTTCACCTTAATGTTTCAGTCTTAACATGTCACACTTTATGCACATTCTTATGAATTTGTTTTGCGAAGATACCCTTTGCACTTACATATGTAAGAAATGTTTCTTGGAGAACATATTTTTCGCCAATATGACAACCGGTCATGTTACCGTAATTTGGAGCTAAATCCTTTTGCCCATACGGGCACCTTAATAGTAAGCACAATAATCTTTGATATTGTTTCATATTTCATTTAATCAAAATTATTTTAATTCCTACAATAACTCCATAAACAGAAAGTGATAGGTTTACTAAATCCATATTCATTATTTTGAGTCATGAAAATACATTTCCTACATATACTCATTTTGTCGTTATGATAGTCGAAACTTTGTAACACTCACTTCATCCTTGCGGAAGTACAATTTCATGTATGAAGAATTTGTTCAATTACATCTTTCCGTAGGATCTCTTCTTTTCATATTCATTGAAGTCATGACATAGTATTACTATTACTTACATTTATGCTTCTAGTTATAACCAAATTCCGTTTTTGTTTTACATATTTGTAGAACACGTTTCAAAATTATGTATGCATACCATACATGAAAAAGGTAGACTTATAATGCATATTCATTTTATTCACGATTGTTTTTTCTCGCTTTTGCAAGAAGTTTCAAAAGATTACCGGTAAATCCCGTTATTTAACTTTTCTACAGATGTGTCTTCATGGACAATAAACATTCGTTTCTTGTAGAAAATCAGAGTCTTTGCATTATAAAAAGATACAACGCTATTATATATGTATAACCTTTCTTCCAGTTCTAAGTACATTCATCTTTCAACTCATTTATACTTATCATATCCAATCTATCGTAAACAATACGAAGATCTTTCTTTGCAGAAACATTTGGGCTTATGTGCAATAGGAACAATAGCAAGATCTACTTGAAGTTATCTCGCTTTATGTTCGTGTACAGTTCATTTAAGTCTTATCATTTCATGACTTCTTTCAAAACCCTTGGACATACTTTAATTTAAACATAATTTCTCATTTACTAGATTTCTATGAACGCTTTTCGCACTATCATATCATGTGTGCTTATTCAGTACTCACTACAACCGAACTTCTTGAAAACCTAGCTATGATACCAAATTGTGAGGCCCCTATTTAGACCCCACATATATCTGTATCTAAGCTATGTTCATACATTTGTCCCAGGCTGAAGTGCGGCTAGTGAATATGAAATAAACAACACATAATATAAATTTTCTTTGCATACCTTAAATTAATTGCTAAATCTTTTCTTTTTTTATCCATAATCAGCTCTTTTGTTTTGCGTATCCAAAGGCATGTCCGATACCTACAAAATTTTGACGACGGGCTTAGTCATAAAAATATGAATAAGTGAGGATATACCTCTTTCATTTCTATATACAATTAGAAAAACTTATGCAGTTAGAAATATATTTTCCATACTAACCATTTTCTGTCTCAGTAGTGAACTTATGAAGCATATAACTAGATGAACATGTCAGTACCTGGAAAACAGTATGAGCAGTTATAGGATTATATCAGTATCTATATCATAGTGGCTGTGTAAAAAGGAAAGATATGCAACATTTATCTTCGTATACCAGTACAAATAAGCAATCTATGAACCAGTTATCATATTCTTATTATAGCTATGCAGCAATAAATCAATGTATCAGTATCTCAGTGTATGCAGTAAATCAATAAATCAGTATTTCTATATCAGTGTATCAGTATATCAGTATCTCTATGTATCAGTGTCTCTGTATTTCTATAACTGTTTCATTACTTAGGATATATTAGGGGCGATTGAATCCTTTTTCATTCTTTCTTTTCAGTCCTTGGGCCCACCCCGAAGGGTCATCATATTCCAAAACCAGTACGGACAACCCGCGTTTATGCCTTTCGGCTCGATTGGTTTGGCAGTTCATCATATTCATTTCATTCATGTGCATGCAATTCATTTCGCCCGTAATATAACCTCGTGTCGACACGCTTACGTAATAGTGAGTTATTCATTTTCATATCCCCTCAGAATTTATTCGCCTGTTTGCCTTTAAGGGGCCATACATTATAGCGATTTTTAATATCAGTGATATCAACTATGCATGTAACATTCAGTATAAAAAAAAGAGTGTGCATGTAAAAAGAAAGTAAAGCCATAAAGCATAAATGAAACAGGTAGCTCTCACCATCAGTATCAGTGTTCATAGCATTGTCATGTCTATTTTGAGGTGCCATCCGCCGCGGTATCTGTATTAGAATCGTATCATTTAGGGTCATTTATATCGGGGTTGCACCTCGCTATAGTTACAGTTTTAACTACTATGTTTACATCATTTGGTAGCTATTTAATCGGCCTCTATTTTGCTTAACCATATAGGATATAATAGCAGTCCACATTCCAAAGACTCCCCCAAATAAACATGTCTAGCAATTAACCATAAGAAAAATTCCCTTTTAACAAGAAGCTGATAGTAGTACAAACATGAAGCCCCCTGTTTGACCACCAAAGCATGAACAGGAAAGCCCTTTCAAACAGCCGGTCTTATAGCAGTCGATCCTAAAGCAAAGCCAAAGCCCAAACATCTTAACAATTAAGTAAGTATAACATGAAAGAGGAGCAACAACAACTGATTGACAAGAGGGGCAGTAAAAGTTCAGCACAGCCAACAAAAACCCCCAATGAAACAGGGTCAATTTTAAGCTAGACAATAAAAGCCCACTCAAAAGGCTAGCAGCCGGCCAACAACTGAATCGAGGAGCATAGTCATAGTCGGCCACAGCGTAAATTTCCCCCAATAAAACATCAATTCACAGAATTCATAATAGGAACTTCAGCCGATTTCTCAACTAAAAAGAGGAGCAGCACATCCACAACAACCAAACTAAATAAAATCCCTAACTTATCACCACAAGGTAAGTAAAGATCAACATGAAATCCCTGATTTTCATAATAAAACCCTAAGACGAAGGTTCTAACTTCATGATTTCTACAATACAGAGGGAAAGAAATAGGGAGAGAACGATTAGCACTCACAGTGGTTGGAAACCACACTATATCTATCAAAAGCCATAGCTCCAACTAGTACAACAGCAATACCACCAAAAGCCAACCACCAGTCCTTGCCGAGCTCTTCCAACCCAGTCTACGAGAGGGAGGAAGACGATCGAGCAGATCGGAGAGAAATCGGGCAAGCCCTAGCGTTCCCGTGCCCGCCAAGAGCTCCAGACGGGAATAGAGAAAAATCGCGGATAATTATATCCGAGCCAACAACCCACCGCCTTTCGTAAATGCTTATTCGCTCACCAAGCTGCTTATTAGCACGCCAACTACATGAAATGCCTCTCTAACAGCACACCAAGCTGCACCACTTTAATAGTTACTTCTTAACATAACATTAGTAATTAATATATGTAGCTCCAAGCCAATCGGTCCAGCATAACCATTTCTATAGGAAAAACTCATATTCTGCTAAAATATCGAGCGTCTCAAAGCATTAAAGAAATTCATACTCAACTATCAATGCTACGCCTAGTTGACACTGATTATATTTTCATCATAGGGGACGAACATTTTATTTCATTTTATTATCAAGTTAGGTCACTTTTTCATTTGGGTCGTTACAAACTTACCCCTATCTTTTTGGGCAGAGGTTGTCAGCACAGCAAATTATGTTCTGAATAGAAGTTTGATACACAAACTTAAGGGTAAAACTCCCTATGAATTGCTTAAAAGGAAGAAACCTAAAGTTGATTATTTTAGAACTTTTGGATGTAGATGTTTTGTTCATAACAATGATAAAAAGTACCTTAGAAAATTTGAACCAAAATCTGAAGAAGGAATCTTCTTAGGATATTCAATAGTTAGCAAAGCATATAGGGTATTTAACAAATCCTATCTTAAAATAGAAGAGTCTATGCATGTTTCCTTTGATGAAACTAACATGTTTTACAAGGAGAAGAATTCTTCTACCAAAAACAATCTACAGGTACCAGCTCTATGTGAAGAGCTTGATGGATTAAATCTACAGACAGAAGATTTACTGCATCCATCACCTCAAATTCTTGAAGATAGTGAAGAGGAAGATCATCCAGATCTTGTTGTTAACCCAAATCAAGTAACAACAGAACATCCTCCACAGGACACAACAGCTGAACAAATTCCCCAAATGGATACTGCTGCTGAACCAACTCCAACTGCTGACCACATCACAGTTAGAGATCATCCAATTTCACAAGTAATTGGTGATATCACAGCAGGTGTTCAAATAAGGCATCAACTACACCAAAATCAGATGCATACTTGTTTCCTATCACAAGTTGAACCTCAAACCATAACAGATGCAGAACAAGATCCAAACTGGATCCTTGCAATACAAGAGGAACTCAACCAGTTTGAAAGGAACAAGGTTTGGGATTTGGTTCCAAGACCAAAAGGACATCCTGTCATTGGCACAAAATGGGTCTTTAGGAACAAACTTGATGATCAAGGGAATATTGTGAGAAACAAAGCTAGGCTAGTAGCTCAGGGGTACTCACAGGAAGAAGGAATAGACTATGATCAAACTTTTGCACCAGTTGCAAGGTTAGAAGCAATCAGAATCTTCCTTGCATTTGCTGCATATAAAAGTTTCAAAGTACATCAAATGGATGTAAAGAGTGCATTCCTAAATGGAGACATCAAAGAAGAAGTCTAGGTGGAACAACCACCAGGTTTCTTCTCTCCAACTCATTCCTCCTATGTATTTAAGCTTAATAAAGCTCTTTATGGTCTCAAACAAGCTCCCAGAGCATGGTATGAGACTTTAGCTAATTTTCTCTTGGAAAACAATTTCTGTAGAGGCATAGTAGACAAAACCTTATTTTACAAAGTACATAAAAATCAAACTCTACTAGTTCAAATATATGTAGATGACATTATCTTTGGATCTACTGATTCAAATTTTTGCAAAAGATTTTCCAATCTAATGCAATTAAGATTTGAAATGAGTAGTATGGGTGAATTATCATACTTCATTAGTCTTCAAGTGAAGCAAACCCCATCAGGAATCTTCATTTCCCAATCTAAGTATGCTAAGGAATTAGTGAAAAGATTTGGAATGTCTGATTCTTCTACTATGAAAACACCCATGGCCTCTAATGCTGTTATTAATACTGATGAATCAAGGAAACCTGTTGATCAGAAAGTGTATAGGGCAATTGTTGGCTCTCTACTCTATTTAACAGCTAGTAGGCCAGATATAATGTTTGCTACATGTATTTGTGCTAGGTTTCAAGTTAACCCTAAAGAATCTCATCTTACTTTTCTAAAAAGAATTTTAAGATATATAAAGTGTTGCCCTAATCTAGGACTTTGGTATCCAACAGCATCTGAATTTGAATTAACTGGATTCTCAGATTCAGATTATGCTGGATGCAGGGTAGACAGGAAAAGCACATTAGGAACTTGTCAGTTTCTTGGTGATAGGCTTGTGTCTTGGTTTTGTAAGAAACAAACATCTGTATCTACATCAACAGCTGAAGCTGAATACATAGCTGTTGGCAGTTGCTGCTGGCAGATATTGTGGATACAAAATCAGCTCCTAGACTATGGTGTCAACTTAAATAATTCAATTATATTTCGTGACAACACTAGTGCAATATCTATAACACAAAATCCAGTTCTCCATAGTAGGACTAAACACATAGAAATTAGGCACCACTTCCTTAGGGATAATGTGGATAAAAACAAAATTTGCCTACAATTCATTTCTACTGATTTGCAAAGAGCTGATATTATCACCAAGCCCTTGGATAAAAAGAAGCACATCTTCTTTATAAATCAACTAGTAATGATAGATGGAGACTCAATCTGTTAAAAATTAAATATTTCTATTTATCCCATAAATTCATCGAACGAAGAACGACGAATTTAAACCATTTGTCGAACGGCAATCGACAAAACCTGTTAACCTCAGAATCGATAAAGATAATTTCATTTGTCGAACGATGGTCGACGAAAAAGGTGTTTTCGTACGGAGTCTGACAAAGAAATAAAGCCTTTTCGACTTCTAATTTTATTAGGTTTTGACGAACAGCGGTTTACGAATGCGCCCTCATTCTTCGACCCTTCTACATAAGCTTTATTTTATCTCTCTCTAAAGTTTGCGCCTACAGAAATCGTCTTTCCCTCCAGTTCCCCTCTGCACTTGATCTTCATTTTCTTTGCTGGAACAATGGCGATTCCTCAGGCCTCTCTGCACTTAATGAAGTTTGACGTAGGTTTTGATATCGACATGGACTCCTTTGCACAATCTGACCAAATCTTCAAGAATGTTCTTCAACTACTGGAAGACCAACATCTAAAGAAGTTTTTGAGCACCAGGCAGAAAATACCAGTTGCAGAGATTAAAGAATGGGTTCATACTGTTCAGACAGAGGATGAGAAGATGTCCGGCATCATCTCAGGTCATCAAGTTTCTCTCTCTCTCCCACCATTCTTACTGAAATTTTTGGTTTTGAGAATGGTGATGATGACTTAGACATAAGCTTAGAACAATTTGATGAAGCTTTAGTCAAAATGGGTCACTTAACTGGAAACCCTAATCACTTACTAAAAAAGAACTTGTCTCAGGACTACAAGTTCTTAGCTGACATTGTTGGAAAAGTCTTGCTGGGCAAGACTTCTGGGCATGACTATATCAACAGGCACCAATTTCTGTTGATGGTGGCCTTGATGGAGAAGAAGAAAATTAACTGGGGATCAATTCTCTTTGAATTAATTAAAAAAGAAAAATTCTAAAGATAGTGTCAGTTTTGGAAGAGTTATAGGTATTTTCCTGCAGGAAAGGCATCCAGACCTTCTGGTGTCACCAAAGGTGACCATAAATGCCAGTAAGAGGCTGACCTCAGCACTCTTTGCTAAGTGGGATAAGGTAATCCCCAAGAAGAATACAGGAGCTGATGCCTCTAGGAAAAGGAAAACTTTCTAGGACACAAGGACTGACCAAGTCACTCCCTCTACCCTTCCAGAAGTTCCTACCTCAGTTCCTTCTCCTTCTCTTATCCCATCTCCACCTGCTCAACAGTCTTCTGAACAATTTCTACCTCGAAACTCTTCACCACCTCCTTCAACTGACATATCACCTATCAATGATATTTCCCCTCTATCTCCAGAACCACTGTTTTCCCCTCCTCCATCTCCAATAAATGATGAACATCAGTCACCAATTCATCCCTCAAGTTCAAACCATCCAGATAGCATTTCCATGCATTCTGAAACTGTCAAAAATATCCTTATACCATCTTTCATCCCATCCACTTCACAACCATCTACATCACTTCCATCAGACTTTCTATCTCTCAACCTCACCTTCATTGCTGATCAAATTTTTGATCACATCCTTCCTAAAATAAACCAACTCCTGGATGCAAAATTTGCTCTAGTCCTCCAAGCTATTTCTTCCCTTTCTGCTAAGCTTTATTCCCTTCCTTCCTCTATTGATGTCCCTTCTTCTAGGGGCCTAGATTCAGATTCCCCTGAAGCTAGGCAGGGGGAGATGTCCTGTGAAGAAGCTCTAGAAGCAGAAGTTGCTCCAGAAGTAGCAGAGGTTATAGTTTTTGAATTAGATAATTCTGAGACAGTACAAAGTAAAGAAGATTAAATTATAGTTTATGATACAGATATGGTTGATTCTTGTATAGTATCAGATACACAAGTTATAGAAGAAATAAATAATATATATATCTGCATTCATCCCTCTTGTGATCTGTATTGTACAACCCTCATTCTCGGAGGGTGGACCCCCCCCCCCCCCCCCCCCAAAGCCACGTAGGCAGAGGTCAAAGTCAAAGAGTCAATACAACAGTCAAGCCTAGGAGGAGAAGACAGCCTAGGCGAGTAGGGGTGCACTCGTGCGAGTAGCTCAGATACTTGCCAAAAGGTGGGCGACCATAGGTGATACTCTCCCATTTGTCCGGGGAGATCGCCTCAATGTCGCTAGTCGTCGGGCAGGGGCTGGGCTATAAAAACCCCCCCTACCCCTTGGTTTTCCTATAAATAGGACCCCAGGGGTACTTTGATTGGCACCTGGACTTGAGCTCTCGAAACCCTGCTCTTGCATTCTGGAACCTGTCACACTTGGCCGCTACTTCCCGGTACTAGCCAAGTCGGTGCCTTCCTCGTACCCTGCTCGGCCATTCTTTGGTCTTGGAGGGGAAGTCTCTTCGGAGCTTCTGGGTACGTGGTGGGACCTCCCTGCCGCAGCACCTGGGGTCCTGTGTGTTGCTCTTCTAGCTCTTCAGTAGTCGCCAGCTTAGTCGTCTCGTTGGACTGCTGGGCGAGTAGCCTCCGGCTGCATCGGTCCGAATCTTGAGGTCAGGATTTTCCTGGCGTCAACATGTATAGCTTATTATCAAATTTTGATACTAAATATACATCAAGGGTGTCACCAAAAATATACATAGAAGATTTATCAAAGGCTCTGATATGCCTTCCTCAGAAGACTCATTCTGACATCATAAAAGGTTTCATCTCTTCTATTCCTTCAATCTCTGATCAAGATATTCAGATGAAGGACACTTCTGCAGAATATGAGGATGATCTTGCAGAATTTCTAGATGATATAGAAGATCCCCCTAATCCATCAGATGAAACAGCTTCAAGAATTGTTTCCTCACCTCCAATTTTTTTATGGAATGAAGAACCAATGCCAAGTTTTGATGAAATCTGGAAAGAGACAGATGCAGAGTTTGACAAAGCTGAAGAAGAAAGATTAAAAGCTCTTTAAGCAATCAAAAGAATTGATGATTTATATAATAAGCCAATTTCTTCTTCTGACTCTGAAGATGATGATGATGATAACAGTGATTCTGATGACACATTATCAAGGAAAAGAAAGAAAAGAACAGCTAAGTCAAAGGCTGTTCCCAAGCCTCCTAATCCTGAGAATGATATTTCATATTATGTTCTTCATAATATTACTCTTGACAAAAGTACACCTCATTGGATGAAATTCTCAAGGAATGAGAACAAAAGAAGGCAGAAGATGAAGAAAACTGGTTATTATTCTGACAAACCTGTCAAATATAACCATCCTCCTCCTCCTCCTCAAGCAGCAGGCTCAGCAGCACCATCATCCTTCTCTCAGAAGCCCAGCTCTCAACAATCAGGGAGACTTGGTAGTTCTAGTGGTTCTCAAGCCTCTGGATCAGCCAGTGCTCCTCCTTCTAAGAAATCAGCACTTGCCTTACAAGAAAGTCAAGCCATTACTTCACCTCAAATATCTTCAGAATACAAACTTCATATTTCTGATGGATCTTCTCACAAGATCAAAAATACTCAAAGTGATCCTCAAGATCAAGATGATACTTCAGAATATGTTCCTTATCTTCCAGATCCTGAAGAAGAAAGATTATTCCAAATGGCAAGACTCAAAGAGTCAATTGCTCTTGCACAGATTAACAAAGCAAAATCAGAAGGTAAAGACTTCTCAAACATTTCTACCATGTCTGACTACAGAAGGAAAGAACTTGACAAGTACAACTCCAAAGAATTTTTCAATACTGAAGAATATATTGATATGCACCCAGAAGCTTTTGTTCCCCATGTCAAATCTCAAACCATACTGGGAGCTCAAGATCTCTACTTAAGCAAGAAGAAATCTCAAGATCCAAACAGGCAAATAATCTTCAAACCTCCATCAGCAAAGAAATAAAAGAGGTTCAGATTTAGTTATTTTTGTTTAAACTTTTTGATTGTAATGAACTCAGAGCACTAATTTTATTCAATCTGCTGAAATGAATTTTTCATTCTGTCAGACACATATATTTTATGCTCTGTTGTTTATGTTTTCTATTGTATTTATTTGACTAATTGTCAAATAGTATCCTAACCCAAATAGGGGGAGATTGTTGGAACAATCCTATTACTGATTTGGGCTAGGATCACTATATGTTGATTAGGATCTGTATTGACCTCATTGTATAGTCTTAGGGTCAAGCTTTAGGCTGATTAGATTAGTCAGAACTTAGGAAAATTCAAGCTCAACAAATGGCGAGTGGCGTTCGACGAATGACCAGCTTCGTTCGATAAATTATTTTCAGCAGACTGAAGAAATATAGCCAGTTCCAGCACTCAAGATTTTCTGAGCAGCGCTCGACAAATGGCTAGCAGCGCTCGACGAATTCTAGCCAGCGCTCGACAAATTCCTGTCTGAAGCTCAGAATAATATTTTCAGTTGGATATCAGTTCTCTGAACACAAATCGACAGAATAACGGATATATTTATTTCTCCTTGGACGTATTTAGTCAGCCATGTAAGGATATCTTTCTTATTTATTATATCCTTATATTCTTTCTGTTCCAAGAAAAAGAATAGCCGTTGACATTTAATACCAAGGCATCTTTCTCGACAAAAGGAATTGAAAGGACCTGCCAAAATCGTTTTGGGTGGCTACATAGTTCCAAGAAGGATTTAAGTCAGAATAATATATTCCTTAAAAGGAGATGATTTGAATTTTGAAGATATATAAGTCATAAAAAGAAGAAGCAGAGTCAAATTTTTTCTCAACATACAGAGTATAGAGATACAAAAAAAATCACTCCTCTCTTAGTCTCTCTGCTAACAAAGAACAAGAAGAACAAAGAGAAGTATTAGAGAAAGAAGAAGAAGGACAGTTCATATCCTCCAGTCTTCTTCTTACTCAAGACAGCACCCTCATCATTCTGAGAACAATACTCAACCTTTCAGAACTGCTGCAAGTTAAAGTCTTTCAAAGAGCAACAACAATCTGAAGATTCTTTTCTTCCAGATAATCTGCTACAAAAGACTTGTGTTAGAGAAAGCTCTGTCTACAAACTGTCATCAACTCTCATCAGACAAGGGGAGCTTTCAGCCTCAACACCATCTTGTCTTCTCTCAGATCATTGACAGAGAAGAACACTCTAAACCTCTTTATCTCATCTTGTACAGGGTTAATTCTCCCTCCAAAAGTTTACCTAGTGGTGGCAAGACACCTTATCAAAAAATCCTTGTGTGGTTTTTAAGCACCTGATCAAAATCTTATTGGTGTGTGGACACCTTATCAAAAACCCCTTGGTGCCTGGGCACCTGATCAACCCTCCTAGTGGATTCCTACCAAGGGTGGTAGAAGAGTAGACGTACCCAGATTTATTGGGGAACTACTATAGCTCCTTGTGTCTTCTGTGCTTGCTTTTTCTTCTGTGCTTGTACTGTGTGTTTTTCTTTTTACTGTTCCTGTCTTTATCTTTAACTCTCACTGATTACACATATACTTAAACAGTATTTTAAATTCCGCTATAAAACTAAATAAAAAGTTTTAATACTCTATTCACCCCCCCCCCCCCTCTAGAGTAATTTAAGATCTGACCTCCACTTTCAGAATATCTTTTCATATAGTTGTGTGAGTATTACATCCACACAAATCTTTTCAAAGTCCAACAGGGCAATCAAAAAAGGGGCCATGCCGATTAGGCATCATCATCACCGAGGTCGTCATCCCCGTCAATTTCGACGATCTTATCTGCATCTGCATCCTCGTCTTCACTCTCCTCATCCTCGGAGTCCTCGCCATCATCATCACTTGACCACGGAGAGGGAGCGCGAATAGGAGAACTAGACTCCTTGGCGAGCAGGGCCGAGATGATGTCCATCGTAGTCAGGTTCATCGCTTCAGGCATCAAATAGCCATCCACTTTCAACTAACTCAAGATGACATTGCAGGTTGCTTGCGCAATGTCGCGACGAATGCCCGACATCTTGTCACCATGCATCCTTATCTACTTCCCCCTGGAGGGGCCCTCCTCTGATGGTTGTTGCTCGACAGGGCGAGTTTCCAGCTCGACGGTCTTCTCTTGGGCGTCCTCCAGGGCAACCCGGGTGTCTTCCAGCTCTTTCTCCTGCTGGCACACCTTCTTCACCATCTCCACCTCGGCCTACTGCGAGTATGACATATAATCGTTAGCCCAACAATCGACAAGTGGCGAGTACAAGAAAGAAGATATCCTTCAATTAGGTTGCGAGTATGAAAGTGCACAGTTATCCTCACTAGAATTCTCTAGAGGGGGGGTGAATAGAGATTTAAAATATTTTTGTGCAAAGTTAATAATTATATATATATATGTGTGTGTAGTGATAACAGATTAGTCCTTCCCACACACCAACAAGAATTAAACAAGTAAAGAAAATAAATGCAAGAAGAAAAATCACAGCACAACACAAAGAAATATAGTGGTTCTCCAAACTTTGGGTAGTCCACTCTTCTACCCCCTTGGTAGGAATTCACTATCTTGCACTGAGACTTTTGATAAGGAGACTCTTAGAACCACCCTGAGTCTTTTGATAAGGAGACTCTTAGAACCAACTGAGTCTTTTGAAAAGGAGACTCTTAGAACCAGTACAACTGAATTTTTGAAGAGAGATTCTAAAAACTCTTTTACAATATGTGAAAGTGAAATAAGAAAAAGAATAAGAAGTATTTAAGACAAGAAAGAATCTTCTTCCTAGCAAGAAGATTGGAAGCACAAGAAGTAGTGAATGAAATCTCTCTTCTATAGTGAGAAGGAGATTGTAGGCCTTTTCTCTCTTTTGTGAGAGCTATCAGAGTTTGCAGCAGTATGGCTTCAGAGTGAGAAGGAGAAGGAAGCTTGATTTTTGCTACAACACTATTTCTCAATTTTTTCTTTTCACTTGGGAGCTCTTCCTCTTTTTCAAATGTAAAAATGGTGGATCCCTTGTCTCTTATATTCTCTGCCGACCTCCTTGTTATTTTATAGCTCTGTCCATTCAAATAATACTATAGGAGAATAATTGATTAGCAGACAGAGAAATAGAAAGATAGAAATATTTCCATAATAATTATATCAATAGAAGGAAAGAATTCATTCTGATTTCAAATGATGTCCATAATGGATTTAATCAAATTATCCAAGAATCTATTAGAGGAAAAGAATGATTCAGAACGGCTATAAAGAATAAATTGATTCCATATAAATCAGATCTATAAAAGAAGGAAAGAGATCTGGCGATTTTTGAATTAGACATAGAAATCGATGTGCGTCGATTACTATTCGACGTAAGCGTCGAATTCATCCTGGCTGGACGTCGAGAGAAGAATATGGAAGGTGCGTCGACTAAGGTGCGTCGACTTCTCAAGATTCGTCGACTGGAAGTCAGAGCTACGTCGACATAAGATACGTCGAATTCTTCTTAAAGTTACTTCGACTAATTCTGAAAGGAACGTCGACACCACTTCGACGTTGCGTCGAATACTATTCGACGCATATTTACTTAACCTTGATTTTTCTTTCTTAGACTTCATATTCAACTCATTTTCAGGGGTTAAGATAAATCATTTTCCCAACAATCTCCCCTTATTTGTCTTAACCCTATTGGAGAGAAATTGTATCAGCATATAATTAGCACAGCACAACATTTGTACAGATAAGAAATATATTAAACAATCAGAAGAGAAATTAGAATAAGAAAGCATATATAAACCAGCTTTATGTTCAGACCAATCAGTATTTAAGCATATAGTATATCATCATTGTTTCAACATATCACTCAGGAGGGGTAGGAGGAGTTTTCCTTTTTCTAGTAAATACTTTTGTGGGTTGCTCCTTCTCAGTAGCAGTTGATTCCCTTAGCTCCCCCTGAGTCTCAACAATTTGCTCCCCCTGAGTCAAAGAGGTTTGCTCCCACTGGGATGGAACTTCCTTGGTTGCTTCTACTTCTGTCTCTTCAGTTTCTTTATCAGTTCCAGCTTCAGTCATAGCAGTACCTGGCCCCTGAGCTCCTATTTCACCTATCACAGTATCTAGCTCCCCCTGAGTTTCTGCCACATCTTCCTTTTCAACTTCATTTTCTGCCCTGCTTGCCTCCCCTTGTAATAGTACCACTTGACTTGCAGCCTCTCTTGCTATATTGAGTACCTCTATTGTTTGTTCTTCAATATGTAGCTCAGGCACTATCTCATTTCCAATTGTCTTGAGCAGTGCAGGATTATTAGTTTTTGAGGTAGGAGGTGACTTGTGGGAGAGAGATTTAGGAGTGGAGGGCTGCTCTTCATTTAGCTTCTCCCCCTTCTTGACCTTCTTGGCCAAGGAGGTTAAGAAAGACCTAGTTACTCTAGAGGAAGAGAGAGGTCTTTAGACTTTGCACAGAGGCACTGACCCCATCTATTTGGGTGTGCATGTGAAGGATGGAGGAATGAATCTGGGAGCAGTGCTCATCCAGCATTGCTTGGAATGTTTGAGCTGCTGATGCAATGCACTGAGTGAGGAGAGCTTCAGTGGATGCAGATGGTTCATGTTGTTGTTGGTGATGAGGAGAGAGTGGTGGAGGTGGTGATGAAGCTGGAGAGAAGTTAGTTGATACATGAGGTATGGGTGATAAAGGAGGTGGGGAGGATGAGAAAGTATGAGGAGGAAGAGATGGAGAAACTGCTGTTTAAGCAGGTGTTTGAGAAGAGGTAGGTAGAGAAGGGGTTGTGAGAGTGGTAGAGACTAGTGGAGTAGATGATGGTGGTAGAGAAGGATTGTCTCTTTGAGGAGGAGGAGGAGGAGATGATGGATGAACAGGAGAGTTAGGAGGAGATAGAGTCTTTTCAGGAATGGAACCAGGCTTAGGGATTTGCTTGCTCCATTTGGAGAATAGAGCTATTGACATCCTTTTCCCAGGAGGAATAGGGATTCCTTTTGACCTACATAGGTCAGGGAAGGAGTGGAAGAGTACTTGACTCATAATCCTCATATATGCATTTTCTTTGTGTGAGTATTTAGAGCTTATCATCTTGAGCAAGCATGTGGCCCAGTCCACCTTCTTCTTCAGCACCTGGGCCCCCATGATATTCAGTTGCTACTTGGGCACTGCATCATGGGCTGAGGTCTTGCATAGCAGGATTTTTCCTACTATATCTGCCAGCAGTCTGTACTCCTCAGAAAAGTCTGTTTTCTTTAGATGGATTGGTCTATCTTTTGAAAACTTCATGGTGGTTAGCAGATGCTTGATTTCATCATGTGTGAGGTCTATAGATTCATCACCTAATAAGGGAGTGATGAAGACTTATTTAGTTATTCTTTAGAAGCTGATTTTCTTTCCCTATTTGCTTTGAACAAAGATAATATTAGGGTGTACCTGATGGAAGATCAAAGGTTGTCCTAATGTGTTCTGCAGATATTGAGACAGGTGTCTCAAGGATTGTTCCTTGGATTTCTCCTTGTTCAGATATCTGAACATGAGTTATCAGCTCTGTGAGCTCTGTTTCCAGGAGCTTGCATCTTGTGGATATGAGCTTATCTAGTCCAGCTTCAGTGAACAGAGCAATGATGCTCTTGTAGTTTTCTGCGGCGGCTTGGAAAGATTCAAGGTCAATGTCGAAACTAGAGTTGGTCTTTGGAGCCATTTTAGGTCAGTGAGAGAGAGAGGAGGAAATCGGTTGGACTGAGGAGCAAGAGGGATGAAGGATGCAGAGTAGTGAAGGTTTCTAACTGAAGAGTCTTATTAAGTCAGGTGAAACATCAAAATGCGACACTATTCGAGGCTTATTCGGTACTTCAGTGGATGTGACCAAAAATATTTTAGTATTGCCGCTTGTTTTTATGAAATTGACGTTACGTCGAGTGGAATTCGACGTAAGCGTCGATACAGCCCGCGTTAAGATGTTAGGGTTTCGTATCGACGTATGCGTCGATTGTAATCGACGCATGCGTCGATTTCACTTATTGAGTTGAGTCATCGACGGTGCATCGATTAGAAGTCGACGTGACTTTTAATTTTCCTGAAAAATTATAGGTGTTTATTTCTTTTTATTCCTTCCTAATCCTAAAGGTTTCTAAGTTAGTCTTGGACTAATTTTCACAAATAGTTTGATTGATTATGCCAACATTGTTTGGCAAGGTGGCCAGTTTTGTTACATATGTAGCACTTGATTATCTTAGTATTGTGAGAATTTGAATTTAGAGAGGGATAGAAGTGTTGATTAGGATAGAAAGTTTGATTTAGATGGGAATTTTGGTTAGGATAGAAAGTTTTGTTAGGATAGAGGTGTTGGTTAGGATAGAAATCATGATTAGGATGAATGGGTCCTGAATAGGGGTTAAGATGGAAGGTTTTTGGAGGATAGGCATTTACGTTGCTCTGAGTTCTTATGCGTCAATATCTATTCGACGTATGTTGATAGTTGCGTCGATTTATATTCGGCACTTTCTCCAGATTGCGTTTATCTGGTATCGATGCATGAACAAGGTTGCGTCGATTTGATGTCGACGTACTTTTATTCAAGCGTCGAGTTGAGGTTGAGGCATCTGAGAAATTTCTTCGAGTAGAATTCGACGCACTATCACTCATGCGTCGATATGAAGTCGACGCAATTGTATCTTCATCAATTTTCTTCTTCCCTTTTTCTGATTTTACTCTTTTATGTATTATTTCTTTTGGCTTAGTTGCTTCCTCAGATGAGGTTTGAGAGTCATCAGCTGAATAATATGATGTTTCATCAAATTGTTTTATTTCCTTGAGGGAGTCTTCTTCCTTATTTAGTGATTCTTTTTCTTGGTTTGATTTGATGGTTTTTGTGAATTTTACAGGGATCATCCAAGCAGGTTTGTTGGATGGAATTTGTCTGGTTGAGGGATCAGCCCCTAGACCAAGATTTTTATGTCTCCTTGTTTGTTGTTCAGTGATTTCCTTGAGAGTTTGGCTTCTCATCTTTATTGATTCTTCAAAAGCTTTTGCCTGGGATACCTTATCCTTAAGGAGCAGGTTTTCTATGCTAGCCCTTTCTACTTCCTTTTCTATGATGTTAGCCCTTAATTCATAATTTTTAGAGCATTTAACCTCTCTATTTCTCTGGTTTTTAGCCATATTAATTTGTTCTTTTAGATCATTAATTTCTTGTGTAGCTTTTAGTTGATCTAGACACATTCCCATAAAATCATTTCTGAAATTATCACTTTGAAAATCTATTTCATCAAAAATGTTTACCTCATCCTTATCCTCAGATTCCTCTATGAGAATAAGGCTATTTTCTCTTTCATCTTCAGAAGATATGCTTTCTTCTGATCCTGTCTCACTCCATGATTTAGCATCATCATCTTTCCTTGAGCCTTCAAGTGCCATTAAGCATAGGTCTTCTTGCTTAGGCTCTTCATTGTCACTCTTAGAGGAGGAGCTGTCCTCAGAGTCTGTCTCACTCCAGGCTTCTGCTATAAAGCCTCTTTCTTTCTTCTTCCCCTTTTTCTTGAGATCTTTCTTTTTCAGATCTTTCTTTGTCTCAACATTTTCTGGACATTCTGGGGCAATATGTCCAGGTTTCCTGCAAGAGTAACAAATAATTTCTTTAGTAGGAGTTTTTTCATACCTTAGTTTTGACTCTCTCCTTCTTGATCCATCTGTCCTGACCCATTTCTTGAATTTTCTGGCCAGGAAACTGAATAGTTCTTCTTCAGTGACAGAGCTTCCTTCTTCTGTTGCTTTTAATGCAATGTTCCTGTCTTTTGAAGAAGTTGGGGTGTTTTCTCTTCTCTTCTTCTCTTCTCTGGTGTTCAGCAGTTGCTCATAGGATCTGAGTTTTCCTAAGAGAGCATCTGTTGAAATTTCCCTTTGTCCTCTTGTGTCTCTTATTGCCCATATCCTTGAGTCCCATGAACTTGGGAGACTCATCAGCAATTTGTCATTGATCACTGTGAGAGAGATTTCTCTATCCAAGTCCCTTAGTTGATTGATGATCAGACTGAATCTGTCATACATCTCAGAGATGCTTTCTTCATTCTTCTTTTGGAAGTTCTCATATTGAGAGATCAATAGAGCCTTCCTATCTTTTCTTTCATCAGCACTTCCTTCTACCATCTTTATGAGAGCCTCCCAAATTTCTTTGGCTGATTCACACTCAACAACCCTTTGAAAGATTTCATCAGAGAGGGTTGAGACCAGAATATTTACAGTTTTTGCATCACATATTCCTGCCTTCTTCTCTTCAACTGTCCACTCAGCCTTTGGGACAAGTGTTTGAGTCACTTTACCACTTGAGTCTTTTCTATAAGGCTTGGGAGGACCTGTCAAGATAACATTAAATAAATCTTCATCAATAGAATTCATATAAATCCTAATTCTTGTTTTACAAACTGCAAACTTTTCAAGATTGCACATTGGTGGTCTGGTGGAAGCATAATCTTTGATTTGTGCCATGTGGAAAGAAATATTTTTCAGAAATATATATATATATAAAAATAAGAGGTAGGATCTTTTGATCAAGGAGTTATCCTTTTTAGATCAACCTCCCTCTGATACCAATTGAAAGTGCACAGTTATCCTCACTAGAATTCTCTAGAGGGGGGTGAATAGAGATTTAAAATATTTTTGTGCAAAGTTAATAATTATATATATATATATATGTGTAGTGATCACAGATTAGTCCTTCCCACACACCAACAAGAATTAAACAAGTAAAGAAAATAAATGCAAGAAGAAAAATCACAGCACAACACAAAGAAATATAGTGGTTCCCCAAACTTTGGGTAGTCCACTCTTCTACCCCCTTGGTAGGAATTCACTATCTTGCACTGAGTCTTTTGATAAGGAGACTCTTAGAACCACCCTGAGTCTTTTGATAAGGAGACTCTTAGAACCAACTGAGTCTTTTGAAAAGGAGACTCTTAGAACCAATACAACTGAATTTTTTGAAGAGATACTCTAAAAACTCTTTTACAATATGTGAAAGTGAAATAAGAAAAAGAAGAAGAAGTATTTAAGACAAGAAAGAATCTTCTTCCTAGCAAGAAGATTGGAAGCACAAGAAGTAGTGAATGAAATCTCTCTTCTATAGTGAGAAGGAGATTGTAGGCCTTTTCTCTCTTTTGTGAGAGCTATCAGAGTTTGCAACAGTATGGCTTCAGAGTGAGAAGGAGAAGGAAGCTTGATTTTTGCTGCAGCACTATTTCTCAATTTTTTCTTTTCACTTGGGAGCTCTTCCTCTTTTTCAAATGTAAAAATGGTGGATCCCTTGTCTCTTATATTCTCTGCCGACCTCCTTGTTATTTTATAGCTCTGTCCATTCAAATAATACTATAGGAGAATAATTGACTAGCAGACAGAGAAATAGAAAGATAGAAATATTTCCATAATAATTATATCAATAGAAGGAAAGAATTCATTCTGATTTCAAATAATGTCCATAATGGATTTAATCAAATTAGCCAAGAATCTATTAGAGGAAAAGAATGATTCAGAACGGCTATAAAGAATAAATTGATTCCATATAAATCAGATCTATAAAAGAAGGAAAGAGATCTGGCGATTTTTGAATTAGACATAGAAATCGACGTGCGTCGATTACTATTCGACGTAAGCGTCGAATTCGTCCTGGCTGGACATCGAGAGAAGAATAAGGAAGGTGCGTCGACTAAGGTGCGTCGACTGGAAGTCAGAGCTACGTCGACATAGGATACGTCGAATTCTTCTTAAAGTTACTTCGACTCATTCTGAAAGGAACGTCGACACCACTTCGACGTTGCGTCGAATACTATTCGACGCATATTTACTTAACGTTGATTTTTCTTTCTTAGACTTCATATTCAACTCATTTTCAGGGGTTAAGAGAAATCATTTTCCCAACATAGTACCTCATAGCCTTGCACTTCTCGACTTTGAACCCGAGGGAGATGACAGTCTTGCTCATTGCCTTGACCCTCTGCTCGTATTCAAGCAGGCTCCTCGTGGTCTGGTGGCTAAGGTCGGCTGATCGTAGGAGCGAACGCGAGGTCTGGTGGGCCAGATACTCCTCCGAGACCTCCTGGAGTGACTCGGCGTTAGCGCGACCATAGATGGTGAATGTCACATTAAACGCCTCACCTCTATCCTCATGGTCCTCTGACCAGGCGGGGAGGTTTTTATTCCCTATTCTGTGAAGTGTTCTTCAATATTGTAAACATATAACTTTTTCTATAGGACTCTTTGAGTCTGAGCTGTAGGGTTTTGTGTGAACCTGAGGTAGGATCTTTTGTAGATCTGAGTTGAGGGCCTAGAGTACCTGAGATTTAGGGTTTCAGGAACCTGAGGTAGGATCCTAGAAGGATCTGAGTTGTAGGGTCTGATGTGCCTGAGTTGTAAGATCAGTGGAGAAGATCTGAATTTATGGTGGAGATTGCTGACTCTAGCACACAGTTAGATAGGCGCAGAGGGACAGTGGAGTACTCAAGACACACTTTCTTGGGGAACCACTATAAATCTGGTGTCTTTGTGTGTTGTGTTCTGTGCCTATGATCTGTGTTGTGATATACTTTATTTACTCTTATGCTTAAAATTTCAAAACAGTCACATCACCCTTTCTCCCCCCCCCCCCCCCCCCCCCCCCCCTCTACGTGATAGTTCTATATATAACAGTCTTATAGCCCACTAGATCTCTCAGACCTAGACGTCGTCCCAAGACGATTTCTCACGGAATCCTTCCCAGATTCCGACGACCTCCCAGGTCGATTTTCCTTCACTCAAAACAAAGAAGAAAAGTGAAAAACACAATGAAGATGAAAGAGATAGAAATTATTGCTCCCTCAAAAACAGTATCCTCCATAGAGCGGTGAGCGATTGGTGCTTCTCAATATCGTTCCTCATGCACTCGATCAGCAGCAGATGGTCATTATAGACTTTTCTCTTCGGAGATCTTCAAACTCGAATGGGAGGGGGATAGTTCTCTTTTCCTTGCTTGGAGACGTTGGTTCAGTGCAATAGAGACGGTTGTGGAACCCTAATCACGTAAGTGTCTGTCTGTTCTCTTAATTCAGGAAAAGAATCAAAAACTTTTATAGCTGGTTCTTTAAGTTACCGCTAGCGGTAGAGTTACCGCGCGGCGGTAGCGTCTTTACGTGTTTTCGCCAGCTGTCCAGCACCAAATCAAGAAGGTGCCGGAAAACATTCTCTTGCTGTGTTTGGATAGCGCGGTGCGGTTGTAGACGTGTCACGGTAGCGTATAACGTCGATTTCCTCTCGATGACACCAGGGCATCTAGTCGACATAATCTTCTGGTCCACAAAGCTAGCGCGACGTTAGGCTAGCAACCGCAGTAACAGTCCCGTCGATATCGACTTGACACGTATAAGTTATTGTAATAATTATAACTTTGCGTAAAAAAATTAGCAAAACTTGAAGCACTAACGGGGTCGTGACACGTATAAGTTATTGTAATAATTATAACTTTGCGTAAAAAAATTAGCAAAACTTGAAGCACTAACGGGGTCATCCGCATCATCATAATTTATATTTAAGGTTAGATTAGTATTGATTTCGTCGATCAAATTTTCTACGCCTTCTACGTTAAGTAGAGGATTTAAAGCGGCGGCGCACGAAAACATAGGCGGTATTTCTCTATAATATTTTAAAAAAATTTCTTCCATTACTTTAATTAAAGGAGCCCAACCTTGGTGTTTCCTCTGTCTCGTCGACTACGCGTCGGTAGGCTTCTCGACGACATCATCTCGAATCCATAAGTCTTCTCGTCGTTATTTGCCTTTGAGTCGAAGCAAGCCACATCGATATGGCTATCGCCGGCGGTAGGACTAGCGCCCGGCGGTAGATCACAAAGAGTAGAATTCTCGACGTCTTCACATCTGTAAACCTGCACACTATACCCAAGACATGTGTGATCAAATACAGTATGAGATTTGATACTGTCAAACTAAAGAGCTGTGAAACGTATGTTCCAACACTCGCATCAACTTTGTTCAACCAGCATGTCCTTGACCCGAATCTGCCATAGGTGGAACTTCTCGCTGCCGTCAAACTTCTGCACTAAATATCTGACCAGTACTGTATTCTTCCCTGCCATAGCCGCCCTCAGTGCCTCTAAGCAATCCAATTAATTCACGGATCAGATCTGGGAAGAGAGGGAGCAAACCATTGTCGTCACCTACCGTTGACCCAAACCTAAACCGGAACGTCCATTCAGACACCTACGAGCCTAGGTCTGATACCACTTGTAAGGGCTTGGGGTACGACACCCACAGGCACATCAATGAATAATCAGGGCAAATAAGGAACACAGACGATATTTCGGCAAACACGTTGATAACAAACACATGCCACGCAGTTTATATATATATATGCAATCCGCCTAACCCGCACAAGGTTCACCAAGAACCTTCGACTTCAATGTCCGACGTCCAACCCGTAGCCACTACCGGAGAGATGCCCTGTCGAGGCCCACTGCACCCACGCACGCCTTTGACACCACGCTTGCACCTTAACACTACTGTCCCCAACGGCGAAACCTACCAGAGCCCAAGACGACAACTTCCTCCTCCGACGCCGGCTGCTAACTCATCCAAGACCGGCAACAACCAAAATGGTAGGAGGAAGGAGTCGCACAGGAACGTTATCCAATCATACGAACAAGGGGGTGGGACTGTTTCTGCTCTCGGGAAACAGGAGGGACAGGAGGAGGAGCCTCCTCCTCTGCAGTAACTCGCGAATAGGAGGCGGAGCTCCAAGCGAGAGGTCCTCTTCTCTTCTGTCGTGAACGACTGGGTGGTTTCTTACTCTCGCGCGAACAGGAGCAGAGAGAAGGGGCGGCTGCTCTGTCGTGTGGGATCGGGGTCACTCTCAAGCGGCTATTAGGTTTAGGATTAAAACCTAATACCTAACGGTTCGGATCCAGTAGGATCCGAATCTAGAACCAAAAACAGCCCAATACAAAGACTCAGAATTGTGCGCACTTGACTTTTTTGGAATCGTCTGAACAATTCACAGTCATGGTCTTTTAAGTTTGGTTAGATCAATTTGAGTTTTTAAAGGTACCATGTAAAAATCTCACATTAAAATTTATTTTTGGACAAGCAAAAATTTAGATCGGAGACACGCACACGCACAGAATGACAGAATACTTTTCCATGTAGAAATCCCAAACTAAATGTGGTATATATTCATTCTCATAAAATTAATATAAAATAAATCTTCGTGCCTTTTTAATAATATTTTATATCTTAAAATACAAGCAAGGATTTCTAAAAGCTTCCCATGCTTTGCAATTAAAATAAAATAGGACTTTGACCATCGAAAGGTGCACAGGCACCAACTATTGACTCTCCAACAACCCATTCGAACTTAAAAGAAAAAAGAAATTAAATAATTTAAATTTCTTTGTCTTAACACGTGAAATAATGTTATGAATTAAATAATCTTCATTTATGATTATTTATGCAAATCCCTACAAGAAAGTCCTTATTATTATAGTCCAAAGAGGACTTCTAATTTGAATCAAATACCACTATTCTTTAATGAGAAATTCCCCGTTCAACAAATACGACTTAGGCTTTGTTTGACGCAACTTATTTGCTCCGTTGAATTTGGTCAAAAATGCCATTATCTTAGAATGTATGTTTGGCATGACAAAGGTTATGTTGCGTAATCCGTGTCCGCCTCCTCCCTCGGATCCCCGAAATTCCGCCAGCATTCACTTCTCCCTAATTTCAGCCGGAATTACCTTGTATGAGTTTTTTCTTGGATTGCCAACTTGATAAAGAGTTTTGGAAGGAGATATTTCTCCTTCAATGGTGATTTTCGGACCCTCCTCTCCTTCCTAACCCGACCTAAGGTTTTATCCTATTTAAGGAGAGGTATGGCCGGTCATCTATAAAGGGCAGTGCATAGGTGTATCGGCAGCAAGGTTGAGAGCACGTTCTCCTTCCCGGCGGGCAGTTTTGTGAGTTCTTCGTCTCGGCGGCATCCGTTTCTCGGCTGGCGAGCTTCTCTCGCCCCCATGTTCTTCAGCCGCAGGCTTCGTCTCCCGCCGCCGATTTGATTCTCGTCCCATCGCGTACGACCGGACCATGGAGGATTCAGACTGTCATCTAAATTTTCCGTCTATTCTTTTTGTAGTAAATTTGCTAAACCTCTTTAGATTCTAATTATATTTTCTTCTAGTTTTTTAGATCTTAGGAAATTTAAATTTACTAGAATTTGCTCTCAATATTATTTAAATTATAAGCTAGAAATTTTCCTACCCACCCCTTTTGATGACATAAAAAAAGTGTTTTAAAAGATCATGTCATGGGAATAAGATGATAAAATTCATTATTCCCTAAACATATGCACCCAAAATCATTTAAAAGATTATATGGCATGAAGTAAGAGGATAAAATTCATTACTCCTAAACATATACATTTTGGGTTTCTATTAGAAGAGAATTATTAATGATTATATGACATGGAGTAAGAGGATAAAATTCATTACTCATAAATAATATACAAATTAGAAAATAAATTTTGAGTTTCAAAGATCTCTTCTTATGCCAAAATTGGTGAAACCCCCTCCCCTTAGCCAATATCTTTGACCTAGATTTAATTTAAGTTATGGAGAGAGCAATATTTAGTAGATTATTTTTCCTTAAAGTTTCTCTTAAGATAGAGTTCTTATAATTTTATTCTAATTTAGTTTTATAATTTCTATAATTTTGTTTGCTAATTAATTATCATGAGAAATCCTTGCCTAAACACTTTTCCCTCTTTTCAAATCATCATCATAATTTATGACTTAAGACCTCCTAGAATTTATTCTTAACTTAACTTTTGGTTTAAATGAAATTTTAGTTTATAATTAAAAATTAAATGAATGTCTTATGAATTATGTCTTATACTTTTGCTCTGGAATAGCAAAACCTCAAGTATGGGGGTGTTTGATAAGTAGTTTTTGTATAACTTTTTAGTAGAAATTTTAGTAATTATTTAATATGAATTTTTTTTCATGCCAATTTTAGGTTATAAATTGTTCTTTTATAAAATTGGATTCTAATTTAGCTTATGTTTATTTTTGCAGAATTTTGAGACAAATTTGGGAAAATTGCATTACACGCCTCCCCAGTCACGCCCGTGACCAGGGGCGTGTAACCTAAACACTAGTCCAGAATTGGTGTCACGCATTTGAGCTCGTCCACAGCAAGTCACGCCCGCCAGTCACGCCCGTGACCCAAGAGTCACGCCCGTGACCTAGGGCGTGTAATCATAGGATCCTGCTAGCAGTGTTGCAATTGAGAAGTGGAGATGTTGTCGAGAACTCAACCCAAGTCACGCCCGTGACCCAGATTACACGCCCATGACATTCGTGCATGATCTCTTCTCACCGTCGCGTCGCAATCTAGACCCACACCGCATTTAATGAAGTCGCCAGATTACACGCCCGTGACCAACATTATGCCCTTTTTCACCACGCCGCATGCAAGACACACGCCGCTGTCGGAGTTGAGATGAACAATGCTTACACGCCCCCTAGTCACGCCCGTGACCGGGGGCGTGTAACTTGAAATTTTTTCCTATAAATTCCAGTGGTCTCCTTGAGCTCAGGGTTCAGAAATTTGGAGAGGGGGAGGTGCTGCTAGAGCTGTTAATGAGCTTTTTCTTGTTTCTTTCATGCTTTTTCATGTCTTTACATTTCACGTTTTCTTTCTCTTCATGTCAAGTAATATTTTAATTTTCCTTCTTGCAATAGCCTCGTTTAAGCTTGTAATCTTTTCAATACTAGCATTGTAATCCCTTTTAAAACTTGTAATAGTTTCGGTTATTAATAAAATTTAGTTTGCTCTCTTTCTTTTTCTCCTTCTATCTTAGTAAATTTTTTCTTTATGCAATTTTATTTTTCTTTCTCTTTCCCCTCCACCACGATTAACTAATTCTCATTAGTGCTCGATCGAAATGATCCAAGGATGAGATAATCAAGTTATGACTTTCTAAGCTCTCTTTTTTCGTTTTTGTAAACGCTTAAATTACCCTTGATTTTTAATTAGTGAGACCATATTTTCGATATATGGTTTTCGCTTAGGTTTCATACTTAGTTAGCTGAGAGGCTCAAAGTATGAATCGATCACTCAAGGGTAAAGAGAGTTGAACGCACCCCTCGAGAGAGGATGACGTAAATCTCCCAGATTGGAGTTAAATCCAATACTGGGGTTCACAGCGTAAAACAAGTTTTAGGTAATCAATTATAGGACGACAGTTCGGTTGATTTTTCCTAAACTTAGTTGGGCATTAACCTCGAGAGGGGCATGTTCAAGCTTCAGGAACCTCCACGGTCAAGTAGTTTAATTAAACAGAATTAGATTTATTTTTCTTTCACTTGATTAGTCTCACTCCAAGGTGACTTTTGATTGAGCACTAATCTTTTTACCATCGTTTAAACCTTTCTTTTAGCTTGCAAATTGTCTCTCATTAGCTAAGTATAACAAATCCTCAAAATTTAATAGATAAGATAATAATGATTTTCCTCGAAGTAGAAGTAATCAACGCGCCCCGTGGAATACGACCTTGGTATTTCCAAATATCATATACTATAGACGATAAGGTACACTTGCCTTCATCGAATATAGTTTTGGAAAATATCATTAATCGTTCGCTTTGCAAAACCTTAAGTCTTCTATATCACCCCCCCCCCCCCCCCCCTCTAAGGGCGCCTACAAATCCAATAGTTCTTCCTTCTTCATTTCTTTCTCCATGCCCAAATCCTCCATAAACATCTGTATAATCCGTATTTTTCTTCCCTACATGTCCATTTAAGTCTCCTCCAATGAAAATTCTCTCGCTTTATGGGATTTCTCTTACCAAATCATCAAAGTCTTCCCAAAATTGTACTTTAATAGCTTCACTTTATCGTACTTGTGACGCATAAGCACTAATTACATTAATAGTTTCCTTTCCTACGATTTAGTTAAGAGCTATGATTTTATCGCTTTTTCTCCTTATCTCAACAACTCTATCCCTCCAAGTAATGTCTACAATAATACATACTTCGTTGCTTGTTTTATTTTTTCATGTGTAGCATAATTTATGACCAGAATTATTTAGAAATTTAGCTTTCTCACTAACCCATTTAGTCTCTCGCAGGCATAAAATATTTATCTTTCTCATAATCATTGTTTCCACTACTTCCATCGTTTTTCCCATTAGTGTACCAATATTCCAACTTCCAAACCTAAGTCGATCACAAATCCTGCGATATACTTTTCTAGGATGCCTAATATATGGATATTTAATATATGAGTGCTCTTGCATATTTAACACTACACCCATGTCCTCTTTGAGGTGCAACAGTCCTTGCCAAGATGTCGCATTCGGACCATACGACGCGTTCCTTATGGGGAGTAACCTAGCTTTAGCACAATTTCTCAAAAGATCCATATTCATAAGGGTGACTAAATTTTCCGTATCCCGTCTGTTGAAATTGTTGATGTGGAGCGAAAGGTGACCGGGCGGTCTGATTTTGGAGACCGCAGAGACCGCGCGGTCTGCGTCGGTGCTCTGCCGATCTGGCTCTGCCGGTCTGTCTTTGTCGGTCTGCTGATTGGCCGGTTTGTTCCTGGTTGTTTCGGTCTCTTCCCGAGTTGTTCTGCTTGGTCTGTCTTTCTTCTTTGTAGAAGACCGGGCGGTGTATTGTATGTAATCGCTATGACCGGGCGGTTGGTGCTTGGCGATCTGGCGACTTGTCTGGAGTCGGCCAGATGCTCCTTGTTTGCTCTTGGCGATCTAAGGAAGGAGGATCTTGTGTCCGCGCGGCTTGTGCGCGATTTTGTGTTTGCACGGCTTGTGCGCGATCTGCATGCTGATCTGCGGTCTTGGACTGAAGGGTGTCCAAGTTGTGTGATCGCACGGTCTGCTCTTTGAGACCTCTGGCGATTTGGCGGGTGGTGATTGTATCCCTCTTGTGGCGGTGACGACATCCATCTTGTCGCCTATAAATAGGGGTGCATGGCCCGTCATTCATAACGAGAACTGTAAGAACTAGAGCCTGGGTTGATTCGTGCGGTCTCAATTTTGAGGTTGGGCGGTCTCAGAAGCGAGTTGACTATTTGTTGTGTTCGCAGGTTTGCGGTCAGCAGGTTGCGGTCTCCTTCCTTGGTGATTCCCAGCGGCTTGAATAAACAGTTCGGCAGCGGTCTGTCTGCGAACTGGTTTATGGTGTTCTTGTGCTGTTCGCAGCAAGCTCAGCGATCAGGCGACCTTCAGCGGTTAGGCGATCTGATTTGCGGTCTGGCGACAGCCTCTGTTCTTCGCTCAGTTCAATAAGCTCCAGTTCGTGCGGTCTGAGGTGGCGGTCTGGCAGTACAGGTCAAGTTGGATGTTCTGAGTTGCGTTCTTGCCTGTCATCTGTTCGCGCGGTCTCAGGTCAAGCCGAGCGATCTCTGGAGTCGAGCGGTCTATGCGGTCTCTGCTTGTCAAGCCACCAATTTTGTTTTTAGGTGTTTTGTTCTTCTCTCCTTCGTGATTCTTATGAATCATGTCTCGCCATGTATACCTCGCACTGTAAATGAAATTTGTGATTCAATAAAGTCTATTGTGTTGTTGTGTGGCATTGTGGTTGTTTGGCTATAACTCAGTTGATGCAACTCCTGCTTACTCCTAAACGATTCAAATAAAAAAAATTTAACATGGTATCAGAGAGAGGTTGTTCGAGTGGATAAGCAGTGATCAACTTGAGTTGTCATCGTCTTTGTGAAGAAGAGACCACATAGATTGCCATGGAAGGAGGATACGCAAGAGGGCTTGGTATTGAACTCCTCACATCGACTAATTATAAGATATGAAGGTCGTGTATGGAGAGTTACTTACTTGGCGAGGATCTATGTGAGATAGTTGGAGGAGAAGACACACAAGAAGTGTTCCTAGCAGGAGATAATATGGCAGAGGTGAGACTTAGGAGGAGGACTAATGCAAAGGCAGAGTTCACACTCAAGAGGGCTATCTCACCAGAGCTGTTTGATCACATCATTGGATGAAAATCTGCTGCTGACATTTGGACGTCTTTGGACGGGCTGTTCAATAAGAAGAATGTAGCTCGGCTATAGTTTCTTGAAAATGAGTTGGCGAAGGCCTCTCAAGGTGATCTTTCTATCTCTACCTTCTTTCTCAAGATGAAGAACCTCACAGCAGAGATTTCTGCATTGGACCCTGATGAGCCCATCTCAGAGGCAAAACTGAAGAGGCATATCATCCGCGGATTGCGGAAGGAGTATCTTGCCTTTGTGACTTCAGTTCAGGGTTGGGCAAATCAACCATCTCTGTTGGAGCTGGAAAACTTACTTGCTTCGCAGGAAAGTTTGGCAAGACAGATGGCGGGGACTTCTATCTCTGGGGAGAGAGTGATGTGTTGTTCTCTGGGAAGAAGAAGAACAAATGGGAGAAGAAGAAACCAGGTCATGATGGACCCTCTACTTCAGGTCAGCAGGATAGGGGCTATGCCTCTAAGTCTGATGGGAAGAAGAAGGGAGAGGGACCATGGTGCTTCAGGTGCAATAAGACCGGCCACTTCAAGAAGGATTGTCGGGTTAATCTTCAGCCGGGACATGCAGCGGAGAAGGAAAAGCCAAAGTCTGATGAAGCTGGATGGGGAGGAGTCTTTGCGGCCAATATGACGGCAATGCCCATTAAGGCCTTGGCTTCCATCAACTTCGAAGAGGATTGGATCGTGGATTCAGGGTGTGGGCATCACCTCACCGGGGGTGAATCAAAGTTCTCTTCTTTGGCACCTTACTCAGGTAACGATGTTATCATTACGGCTGATAATTCTGTTCTTGCAGTAGAACAAGAAGGTGTTACCTCTCTCAGCAGAGATAAGGGTCCACTCACATTGAGGAGTGTTTATCACGTGCCTGGTATGAAGAAGAATCTCTTCTCCGTGACCAATGCGGTCGATGCCGGTTATCACGTTCTGTTTGGCCCAACATAAGTGAAGTTTCTTAAAACTCAACCGGAGATAAAGGGAGATGTAATTCATGTTGGAAAGCGGGTGAAGGACTTGTTCGTGTTTCTTAAAACTCAACCGGAGATAAACTGATTTATGTTCGTTCTTATGCTGTTCGCAGCGAGCTCAACGATCAGACGACCTTCAGCGGTTAGGCGATCTGAATTGCGGTCTGACGACAGTTTCAGTTCATCGTTCCAATAAAGCTCCAGTTCGTGCGGTCTGAGGTGCGGTCTTGCAGTGCTGGCAGTCTGTCCGGTTTCTGATCGTGCGATCTCAGGTCAAGCCGGGCGACTTCTGGAGTCGAGCGGTCTGTGCGGTCTCAGCTTGTCTAGCCGCCAGATTTGTATTGGTGTGTTTTGTTCTTCTCATCTCCGCGATTCTGATGAATCATGTCTCGCCATGTATGCCTCGCAATGTAAATGAAGATTATGTTTCAATAAAGTTTCTTGTGTTGTTGTGTGGCATTGTGGTTGTTTGGCTTTAACTCAGTTGACGCAATTCCTGCTTACTCCTAAACGGTCCAAATAAAAAATTTTAACATGGTATCAAAGCGAGGTTCTTGGAGTGGATAAGCAGTGATCAACTTGAGTTGTCATCGTCTTTGTGAAGAAGAGACCACATAGATTGCCATGGAAGGCGGATTCGCAAGAGGGCTTGGTATTGAACTCCTTACATCGACAAACTATAAGAAATGGAGGTCGTGTATGGAGAGCTATTTACTTGGCGAGGATCTATGGGAGATAGTTGGAGGAGAAGACACACAAGAGGTGTTTCTAGCAGGAGATAATATGGCAGAGGTGAGACTTTGGAGGAGGACGAATGCTAAGGCAGAGTTCACTCTCAAGAGGGCTATCTCACCGGAGCTGTTTGATCACATCATTGGATGTAAATCTGCTTCTGAGATTTGGACGTCCTTGGATGGATTGTTCAATAAGAAGAATGTAGCTCGGCTACAGTTTCTTGAAAATGAGTTGGCGAGAGCCTCTCAAGGTGATCTTTCTATTTCTACATTCTTTCTCAAGATGAAGAACCTCACAGCAGAGATTTCTGCATTGGACCCTAATGAGCCCATCTCGGAGGCAAAACTGAAGAGGCATATCATTCGCGGGTTGCGGAAGGAGTATCTTGCCTTTGTTACTTCAGTTCAAGGTTGGGCAAATCAACCATCTCTGTTGGAGCTGGAGAACTTACTTGCTTCGCAAGAAAGTTTGGCAAGACGGATGGCGGGGACTTCTATCTCTGGGGGAGATAGTGATGTGTTGTTCTCTGGGAAGAAGAAGAAGAAGTGGGAGAAGAAGAAGCCGGGTTATGATGGAACCTCTACTTCAGGTCAGCAGGATAGGGGTTATGCTCCTAAGTCTGATGGGAAGAAGAAGGGAGATGGACCAAGGTGCTTCAGGTGTAATAAGACTGGCCACTTCAAGAAAGATTGCTGGGTTAATCTTCAGTCGGGACATGTAGCAGAGAAGGAGAAGCCAAAGGCTGATGAAGCTGGATGGGGAGGAGCCTTTGCGGCCAATATGGCGGCGATGCCCATTAAAGCCTTGGCTGCCATCAACTTCGAAGAGGATTGGATTGTTGATTCAGGGTATGGACATCATCTCACCAGGGATGAATCAAAGTTCTCTTCTTTGGTGCCTTACTCAGGTAACGATGCTATCATTACGGCTGATAATTCTGTTCATGCTGTCGAACAAGAAGGTGTTGTCTACCTTTGGGGAATTGATTTTGTAGGTCCTCTTCCTTCTAGCCATGGTAATAAATACATTTTAGTTGCGGTAGACTACGTGTCTCGATGGGCAGAGGCCCAAGCTCTTCCTACCAATGACTCCCGAGTCGTTATTATTTTCTTAAAAAAAATTATTTTCTCGATTCGGTACTCCTAGGGCCATCGTTAGCGATAGGGGTTCGCACTTTTGTAACGCACAATTTGCAAAAACACTTTTAAAATATGGCGTTACACATAAGCTTTCAACTGCATACCACCCCCAAACGAACGGCCAGGTCGAGGTAGTGAATAGAGAAATCAAACGTATTTTAGAAAAAACTGTTTCCACCTCACGTAAGGACTGGTTACATAAATTAGACGATGCTCTATGGGCTTACCGAACAGCGTACAAGACCGTCATCGATTGTACACCGTATCGGTTAGTATATGGGAAATCGTGCCATTTACTGGTCGAATTAGAACATCGTGCTTTCTTGGCCCTTAAATTTTTAAATTTTGATCCCCACTCCACTGCCGATCTTCGAAAATTCCAACTCAACGAACTCGATGAGTGGCGCTTCAATGCGTATGAAAATAATAAATTATATAAGGAACGAAGGAAATGCTTTCACGATAAAAATTTAAGGCGCCCGAAAACATTTAAACCAGGCGACCAAGTATTACTTTATAATTCTAGTCTACGTTTATTTCCTGGAAAGTTAAAATCTAGATGGTCAGGTCCTTTTAATGTAAAGGAAGCTTATCCGTATGGAACTGTTTTGATATCACACCCAGATAAGGGTGATTTCAAGGTTAATGGGCAGCGTCTCAAACTTTATTTTTCTGGTGATAATGTTGACATGGACCGTGAAAAACTTCTTTTGTCTGGACTGTAATAATATTCTTTTAGTCGAGCTCCAACGACATTAAACAGAGGGCGCTCTTGGGAGGCAACCCAAGGTTTTTTAATTTTGTTGTTTTAATTTTTCTTTGGCCCTGGGCGGCTCCGTACTCTCAACTTCGGCGATCGCCTGCTCCGACATTGCTAATTTCAAAAAAAAAATTCAAGATGATATTTCATGAAGATCCAAAGCGCCAACAAGGGGGAGCAGCATCACACATCCTTTCAAGCCAATAAATCCAGAGAAGTGCCTGTTTTAGTTTTTTTAGTTTTAGTTTCTTTTCTTAGTTGCCCCTTCCTTCACTCTCCTTTTTTATTGAGGACAATGTTTATCGTAAGCTTGGGGGAAAATGTCTTCTTTTCTTTTCTTTTGTTTTAGTAGTCTAAATTAGATTTTGGTAATATTGAAATTTTGAAGTGGTGTGGAGGAGACCGGGCGGTCTGGTTTGGGAGACCGCGAAGACCACGCGGCTTGTGTATGTTATCTGCCGGTCTGGATTTGCCGGACTGTTCTAGTGATCTGCTGACTGGCCGGTTTGTTCTTGTTCGCTGCGGTCTGTTCCCGAGTTGTTCTGCTTGGTTGGCCTATCTTCTTTGTGGGAAAACCGAGCGGGTTGTTCTTATATGACCGTCTATCCGGGCGGTCTGTCCTGGCGATCTGGCGACTTGTCCTAAGTCGGCCAGATGGTTCCCGGTTTGCTCCTGGTGGTCTAAGGAAGGAGTTCCTTTGTGATCGCGCGGGTTGTGCGCGGTCTCGTGTTCGCGCGGCTTGTGCGCGAGCTGCCTGCTGTTCTGCGATCTTGGTCGGATAATCGTCCAAGTGGTCTGATCGCGCGGTCTGTCCTTTAAGACCGCTGGCGATCTGACAGGTGGTGAATGTATCCCGGTTTGTGCGGTGACGACATCCGTTTACCCGCCTATAAATAGGGGTGCATGGCCCGTCATTCATAACGAGAACTGTAAGAACTGAGCCTGGGTTAATTCGTGCGGTCTCACTTTGAGGTCGGGCGGTCTCGGAAGCGAGCTGACTATTTGTTGTGTTCGCAGGTTAGCGATCAGCAGGTTGCGGTCTTCTTCCTTGGTGTTTCCCAGTGGCTTGAATAAACAGCTCGGCAGCGGACTGTCTGCGAGCTGTTTTATGTTCGTTCTTATGCTGTTCGCAGCGAGCTCAGCGATCAGACGACCTTCAGCGGTTAGGCGAACTGAGTTGCGGTCTGACGACAGTTTCAGTTCTTCGTTCCAATAAAGCTCCAGTTCGTGCGGTCTGAGGTGCGGTCTTGCAGTGCTGGCAGTCTGTCCGGTTTCTGATCGTGCGATCTCAGGTCAAGCTGGGCGACTTCTGGAGTCGAGCGGTCTGTGCGGTCTCAGCTTGTCTAGCCGCTAGATTTGTATTGGTGTGTTTTGTTCTTCTCATCTCCGTGATTCTGATGAATCATGTCTCGCCATGTATGCCTCGCAATGTAAATGAAGATTATGTTTCAATAAAGTTTCTTGTGTTGCTGTGTGGCATTGTGGTTGTTTAGCTTTAACTCAGTTGATGCAACTCCTGCTTACTCCTAAACGGTCCAAATCAAAAATTTTAACATGGTATCAAAGCGAGGTTCTTGGAGTGGATAAACAGTGATCAACTTGAGTTGTCATCGTCTTTGTGAAGAAGAGACCACATAGATTGCCATGGAAGGCGGATTCGCAAGAGGGCTTGGTATTGAACTCCTTACATCGACAAACTATAAGAAATGGAGGTCGTGTATGGAGAGCTATTTACTTGGCGAGGATCTATGGGAGATAGTTGGAGGAGAAGACACACAAGAGGTGTTTCTAGCAGGAGATAATATGGCAGAGGTGAGACTTTGGAGGAGGACGAATGCTAAGGCAGAGTTCACTCTCAAGAGGGCTATCTCACCGGAGCTGTTTGATCACATCATTGGATGGAAATCTGCTGCTGAGATTTGGACGTCCTTGGATGGATTGTTCAATAAGAAGAATGTAGCTCGACTACAGTTTCTTGAAAATGAGTTGGCGAGAGCCTCTCAAGGTGATCTTTCTATTTCTACATTCTTTCTCAAGATGAAGAACCTCACAGCAGAGATTTCTGCATTGGACCCTGATGAGCCCATCTCAGAGGCAAAACTGAAGAGGCATATCATTCGCGGGTTGCGGAAGGAGTATCTTGCCTTTGTTACTTCAGTTTAAGGTTGGGCAAATCAACCATCTCTGTTGGAGCTGGAGAACTTACTTGCTTCGCAAGAAAGTTTGGCAAGACAGATGGCGGGGACTTCTATCTCTGGGGGAGATAGTGATGTGTTGTTCTCTGGGAAGAAGAAGAAGAAGTGGGAGAAGAAGAAGCCGGGTTATGATGGAACCTCTACTTCAGGTCAGCAGGATAGGGGTTATGCTCCTAAGTCTGATGGGAAGAAGAAGGGAGATGGACCAAGGTGCTTCAGGTGTAATAAGACCGGCCACTTCAAGAAAGATTGTTGGGTTAATCTTCAGTCGGGACATGTAGCAGAGAAGGAAAAGCCAAAGGCTGATGAAGCTGGATGGGGAGGAGCCTTTGCGGCCAATTTGACGGCGATGCCCGTTAAGGCCTTGGCTGCCATCAACTTCGAAGAGGATTGGATTGTTGATTCAGGGTGTGGACATCATCTCACCAGGGATGAATCAAAGTTCTCTTCTTTGGCGCCTTACTCAGGTAACGATGCTATCATTACGACTGATAATTCTGTTCATGCTGTCAAACAAGAAGGTGTTGTCTCCCTGAGCAGTGATAAGGGAATTGATTTTGGGGATCTCAGGTCCGGTTTCTGATCGTGCGATCTCAGGTCAAGCCGGGCGACTTCTGGAGTCGAGCGGTCTGTGCGGTCTCAGCTTGTCTAGCCGCCAGATTTGTATTGGTGTGTTTTGTTCTTCTCATCTCCGTGATTCTGATGAATCATGTCTCGCCATGTATGCCTCGCAATGTAAATGAAGATTATGTTTCAATAAAGTTTCTTGTGTTGCTGTGTGGCATTGTGGTTGTTTGGCTTTAACTCAGTTGATACAACTCCTGCTTACTCCTAAACGGTCCAAATCAAAAAATTTAACATGGTATCAAAGCGAGGTTCTTGGAGTGGATAAGCAGTGATCAACTTGAGTTGCCATCGTCTTTGTGAAGAAGAGACCACATAGATTGCCATGGAAGGCAGATTCGCAAGAGGGCTTGGTATTGAACTCCTTACATCGACAAACTATAAGAAATGGAGGTCGTGTATGGAGAGCTATTTACTTGGCGAGGATCTATGGGAGATAGTTGGAGGAGAAGACACACAAGAGGTATTTCTAGCAGGAGATAATATGGCAGAGGTGAGACTTTGGAGGAGGACGAATGCTAAGGCAGAGTTCACTCTCAAGAGGCTATCTCACCGGAGCTGTTTGATCACATCATTGGATGTAAATCTGCTGCTGAGATTTGGACGTCCTTGGATGGATTGTTCAATAAGAAGAATGTAGCTCAGCTACAATTTCTTGAAAATGAGTTGGCGAGAGCCTCTCAAGGTGATCTTTCTATTTCTACATTCTTTCTCAAGATGAAGAACCTCACAGCAGAGATTTCTGCATTGGACCCTGATGAGCCCATCTCGGAGGCAAAATTGAAGAGGCATATCATTCGCGGGTTGCGGAAGGAGTATTTTGCCTTTGTTACTTCAGTTTAAGGTTGGGCAAATCAACCATCTCTGTTGGAGCTGGAGAACTTACTTGCTTCGCAAGAAAGTTTGGCAAGACAGATGGCGGGGACTTCTATCTCTGGGGGAGATAGTGATGTGTTGTTCTCTGGGAAGAAGAAGAAGAAGTGGGAGAAGAAGAAGCCGGGTTATGATGGAACCTCTACTTCAGGTCAGCAGGATAGGGGTTATGCTCCTAAGTCTGATGGGAAGAAGAAGGGAGATGGACCAAGGTGCTTCAGGTGTAATAAGACCGGCCACTTCAAGAAAGATTGTTGGGTTAATCTTCAGTCGGGACATGTAGCAGAGAAGGAGAAGCCAAAGACTGATGAAGCTGGATGGGGAGGAGCCTTTGCGGCCAATATGACGGTGATGCCCGTTAAGGCCTTGGCTGCCATCAACTTCGAAGAGGATTGGATTGTTGATTCAGGGTGTGGACATCATCTCACCAGGGATGAATCAAAGTTCTCTTCTTTGGCGCCTTACTCAGGTAACGATGCTATCATTACGGCTGATAATTCTGTTAATGCTGTCGAACAAGAAGGTGTTGTCTCCCTGAGCAGTGATAAGGGTCCACTCACTTTGAGGAGTGTTTATCACGTGCCTGGTATGAAGAAGAATCTCTTCTCTGTGACCAATGTCGTCGATGTCGGTTATCACGTTCTGTTTGGCCCAACAGAAGTGAAGTTTCTTAAAACTCAACCGGAGATAAAAGGAGACATTATCCATGTTGGAAAGAGGGTGAAGGACTTATTCGTGTTATCGACAAGTACTTATGTTGATAAGATGAAGACCAACGATAGCGCGGCTATCTGGCATGAAAGGTTGGGGCATGTTGGCATGGACAAATTGAAGGCTATGGCGGTAAGGGGCCTTGTCAAGGGCTTGCCTAGCTTGTCCTCTTATGGAGATGGTCATGTTTGTGCGGGATGTCAGCTTGGTAAGTCTCATCGACTTCCATTTGATAAATCGCAAACGAGATGCAAAACACCGTTGGAGTGCATTCACGGTGATTTGATGGGACCAACTGCCACCCCAAGCCTTGGAGGCAATAGATACATGCTGGTGTTGATTGACGATTACACCAGATATGTCTGGGTGTATTTCTTAATAGAGAAGTCAGAAGCCTTTGCGAAATTTGTGGAGTTCAAGGAGCTGGTGGAAGGTTGGTTAGGCCTGCGGGTGAAAAAATTGAGAACTGACAATGGTGGGGAGTTCACCTCTGGTGAGTTCTCTAGTTTTTGCAGGAAACACGACGTTCGGAGAGAGCTCACTTGTGCCCATACTCCACAACAGAATGGCGTTGCGGAGAGGAAGATCCGTCATCTGACGGAAACCTGCAAATGCTGGCTTCATGCCAAGAGTATGTTGGAGTTACCATTGTGATCTAGAAGTGGTCAAACATGTAATGTCACTGCCAACGCGATATGAGCCTGCAGGGTCGCACATAAGAGCATGTGGAGAAGTTGGAAGATTGACTATGTTGGTAAAAGTTACCAATCACCATATAGAATGGGGGAAGTCCAGCAAATGTTGCTGTCTGAATTCGTCGGGTTTACACGGATAGAATTCGTCGGATTCGTCGGGATTCGTCGGATTGTTCCGTGGAATCTCGACGAATTGTCACAGAGAGCATTAACTCGGCAAATGTTGCCGTCTGATGTGATTCGTCGGAATTCGTCGGATTGTCCCGTGAAAACTCGACGAATGCTGTTCCGTGGAATCCCGACGAATTGTAACAGAAGCCCCTATTTTGCTGTGTGGTCTGCGGATAGCGATTCTTCTAGAAGCTGTTTATCCTTTGGGTATAAATAGGACTTCTTTTAGGGTTCTCATAACTAACGAAAACAAAAGCCGACGGAAGTGTTCCGTTCTCGCTCGAACCCTAGACGGAAGGTGTTCCGTCTGAATCGCCTCCGCCGACTTCCTCTCCGACGATTGTCGCCGGTGTTGTTCTTCCTGAAGCGGATCTAGCAATCCGTGGAAGCGCAAGGTGTAGTCTTCTTCTCCCGGCTCGTGTGGACTGCTGTAGAGACGTAGACATTATTCTACGTGAGAACTCTTGCAAAGCCGACGAAGGCAATCTTCTTCTTGGAGCATCTAGGTTGGATTTGATCCAATCCCGTCAAGGTAATTTTATACCTAGCATTTTGATTAACTTCTTGATTCAATATTCATGGTCAATCCGAATCTTTTGGGTTGTTTCTCTTCATTTCCGCTGCGCCTACATTTGATGTATGGTTCTAGAAAAACCCAACAGAGTATCCCAAAGTCCTTTTGGACGGAGGGAATGTCTTGTGCGGCTTACGTCATCAACAGGATGCCTCTAAGTCCTATCAACATGAAGACCCCTCATGAACTGATGTTCAAGGAGAAACCGAGTGTTGCTCACCTTCGGGTGTTCGGATCAACTTGCTATGTGCATATCTCTGATGCTCTTCGAACAAAGCTAGATGTGAAAGCAAGGAAGCTAGTCTTTGTTGGGTATGATGAGCGGAAGAAAGGATGGAGATGCATGGATCCTGAGAAACGGAGATCAGTGGTATCTCAGGATGTGGTGTTCGATGAGGTGACTTCCTACAAAGGGGGTTCAGGAGTTGAACTACCGGAGAGAAAGGTTGATGAAAAAGGGAAGGCTGCGGAAAATCTTCAAGTGGAGTTGCCTGTCTCACTAGGAGCTCCAGCTGTGTCAAGCTCTGAGATGTAGGCTTCAGGTTCTGGAAGCAGGGGGAGCGATGCTCCAAGTTCGTCTGGAAGAGGAGCTAGCACAGAAGAAGCAGCTGAGGAGGTGGTTAGTCAGGAGCAACCTCTTAGGAGGTCGAAGAGGACTATCAAGCCACCTGATCGATACACAGAAGGAAACATGGTGAGCTTCGTCTCATGTTTCTTTGCTGGTCCCTTGGATGAGAGGGAGCCGTCGAGCTTTGAGAAGGCCAAAGACGTGAAGCAGTGGGACATTGCTATGCGAGAAGAGATGGATGCTCTCAAGAAGAAGGAGACTTGGTCTCTAGTTCCCAGGCCCAAGGGCATTACCCATGTGACATGCAAATGGGTTTATAAGCTCAAGAAGAAAGCTGGTGGCACGATCGAGCGATACAAGGCTCGCCTTGCGGCTCGCGGGTTCTCACAGCAATATGGAGAAGATTATGATGACGCGTTCAGTCCAGTGGCAAAGATGACTTCGGTTCGATTTGTTATTGCTTTGGCGGCATCCAGTGGATGGGAGATTTGGCAGCTCGACGTGAAGAATGATTTCTTATACGGAGAGATTGACAAGTATATCTTCATGATCCAACCGCCGGGCTTCATCTCAGAGGAGTGTCTGGACTACGTCTGCAAACCGAAGAAAGCCTTGTATGGGTTGAAGCAAGCGCCTCGGGCGTGGTATGGAAAGATCGCGGAGTATCTTTTATTCTGCGGGTTCTTTGCTTCAAACTTTGATTCTAGCTTGTTCGTCAAGAAGAAGGGGGCGCTTTGGGTTATTGTTCTGCTGTATGTGGATGACATGATTGTCACCGGGAACTCGAAGGAGGCAGTAGAAAGGCTGAGAGCTGAGCTTGCTATTAGATTTGAGATGAAGGATCTGGGTGAGCTTCACCATTTCCTTGGACTCGAGGTTCAGAGGTGGGAGAGCGGAGTGCTCATTTCTCAGGCAGGATATGCAGAGCGGATCGTTCAACGATTCAGCATGGAGGAAGGGAAGAGCAGCTCTATCCCTCTGGAACAGCATCATAAACTTCCGAAGGATGAGCGGAGAGTTCTATCTGATCCGTTGGTGTTCCGAGCTCTGGTTGGGAGCTTGATCTACTTGACCATCACGAGGCCAGATATCGCTTATGCAGTTGGCAAAAGTAATTCGGTACATGGCGGAGCCACGGAAGCCTCATCTTTTGGCGGCAAAAGGAATTTTGAAATATGTAAAGTCGACCTCTGATTTGGGTCTCCTATATAGGATAGGGTCAAGCTTGGAGTTGCTTGGATATATGGATGCTGACTACGGGGGTGACGTGGATGATCAGAGATCAACGTCTGGTTTTGTCTTTATGATGGGCCCCACAGCTATTTCTTGGAGCAGCAAAAAGCAGGACTCGGTGTCTGTATCTACCACAGAAGCGGAATACAAAGCTTCGGCCTTGGCAGCTCAGGAAGCCGTTTGGCTCAGGAGGTTGGTAGAGGACGTCCATGAGGAGGTTCGAGGTCCCACTATGCTACGCGGGGACAACGAGAGTTCTCTCAAACTGGTTAATAATCTAGTCTGTCACACGAGGACCAAGCACATTGAGATTGAGCACCATTTCATTCGTGAAAAGGTATTGGGAGGATCTCTAATGGTCGAGCATGTTCGGAGTGCGGACAATGTTGCAGACATCTTCACAAAGCCGCTGGCGAAGGGACCGTTTACTCGGTTGCGGAGTTTACTCGGGCTAGTTTCCACTTCCCACTTCAAGGGGGAGTATTGAAATTGTTGAAGTGGAGCGGAAAGTGACCGGGCGGTCTGATTTTGGAGACCGCAGAGACAGCGCGGTCTGCGTCGGTGCTCTGCCGATCTGGCTCTGTCGGTCTGTCTTTCTCGGTCTACTGATTGGCCAGTTTGTTCCTGGTTGTTTCGGTCTCTTCCCGAGTTGTTCTGCTTGGTCTGTCTTTCTTCTTTGTAGAAGACCGGGCGGTCTGTTTTATGTAACCGCTGTGACCGGGCGGTTTGTGCTTGGCGATCTGGCAACTTGTCTGGAGTCGGCCAGATGCTCCTTGTTTGCTCTTGGCGATCTAAGGAAGGAGGGTCTTGTGTCCGCGCGGCTTGTGTGCGGTCTTGTGTTTGCGCGGCTTGTGCGCGATCTGCCTACTGATCTGCGGTCTTGGACTGAAAGGTGTCCAAGTAGTGTGATCGCACGGTCTGCTCTTTGAGACCGCTGGCGATCTGGCGGGTGGTGATTGTATCCCTCTTGTGGCGGTGACGACATCCATCTTGTCGCCTATAAATAGGGGTGCATGACCCGTCATTCATAACGAGAACTGTAAGAACTAGAGCCTGGGTTGATTCGTGCGGTCTCAATTTTGAGGTTGGGCGGTCTCAGAAGCGAGTTGACTGTTTGTTGTGTTCACAGGTTTGCGGTCAGCAGGTTGCGGTCTCCTTCCTTGGTGATTCCCAGCGGCTTGAATAAACAGTTCGGCAGCGGTCTGTCTGCGAACTGGTTTATGGTGTTCTTGTGTTGTTCGCAGCAAGCTCAACGATCAGGCGACCTTCAACGGTTAGGTGATCTGAGTTGCGGTCTGGCGACAGCCTCTGTTCTTCGTTCAGTTCAATAAGCTCCAGTTCGTGCGGTCTGAGGTGGCAGTCTGGCAGTACAGGTCAAAACGGATGTTCTGAGTTGCGGTCTTGCCTGTCTTTTGTTCGCGCGGTCTCAGGTCAAGCCGAGCGATCTCTGGAGTCGAGCGGTCTGTGCGGTCTCTGCTTGTCAAGCCGCTAGTTTTGTTTTTAGGTGTTTTGTTCTTCTCTCCTTCATGATTCTTATGAATCATGTCTCGCCGACCTCGCACTGTAAATGAAGTTTGTGATTCAACAAAGTCTATTGTGTTGTTGTGTGGCATTGTGGTTGTTTGGCTATAACTCAGTAGATGCAACTCATGCTTACTCCTAAATGATTCAAATCAAAAAATTTTAACACCGTCTACCTAACACAACCCTCACCATTTTTCATCCGGGCATGGGACCGACATCGGCTGGTTTAAGAGCATGGTATAGTGTAATCAATAATAATTATGAATCATGAACAGTTTTATATATCAGGATAAAACATAAAGTGTGAACTTGCACTAAAGTAGTATGACTACCCCTACATGTTGGATCGATAGGCGCCCTTAGAGGGGGGTGAATGAGGGAATAAAAATTCTTTTTATATGTTTAAGCAATTTGCTAAATTATTTTAAAATAAAAGAGAGCGAAATAACAATTTAGCCAAAAGTATAGAATATTATAATTTGCAATATTAGAATTTTATGTCAAATGAAAGAAATCAAGTAAACACAAATAGAGACATGATTGTATTATATTAAGGAGTGTTTACACAATTTTGATTTCAATATCACTAGAAATCGGACGAGAACAAATGCAAATACATTTTTTTCCTTTTCTATACCGACTCGTATCCCCACGAACCGGTGGCTTTAGCCTATCCCCCTGGATATGGTCTCAAGCCGCTCTAGCCAATCCTTCCTCGGATATGGACTCGAGCACCCCCTAGATCTAATCACCTAGACCTAGTCGCCAACACATGCGGCGAATTCCCCCTAAGTCGCGTAAGGACCTAGTCGCCAACACAAGGCGAATTAACTACACAAATTCACAAAGATAATGAAATTACACAAATTAAAAAACTCCCTCTATGAGATTTTCTTAAGTTGAAGATGAAGGATCGTTGTAGCATAAGCGTAGTTGAAGCGATCGTTCTTCAGATATAGCGTGATGACGTCCTCCTTCAGAAATCTTCTTTAGCTTTGAGTGGGAGATCAACTTTCGACAGAGTAACAACTCTTGAAATTTGGCACTGGTATTCTCTCAGGGATTTGTGTGCAAAATGAGAGAGAAAGCCCTATTTTATAGACCTTGGAGATGGCGCCTGCAGTAGCACTTAACGCCTGCAGTAGCGGTCTTGTAGAGATCGTGGAGGCGTGACATTGTGATACAAACTGGAGCTAGCATCGGTGGTAGTGCTAACGCCTAGCGATAGCGCTAACGCCTGTGGTATCACTAGCGCTAGCGGTCGTGCTGCAAGAGCTCGCACCGGCGGTAGCGCTAATGCCTGGTGATAGTGCTAACGCCTGCAGTATAACTAACACTGGTGGTAGTGCTGCAGTTCAGATATTTTGGTTCCAAGCTGCTTTCTACTTGTAGAGTATTGCACCTATAGTTTCTACACACTATAAACACACGACAAACAAGATAAAATACAATATGGGATTTGCTATTCTCAAATAAAAGGATGTGACACACATGTCGAACAACCTCCCCCTTTTTATAATAACAAATCCTCTTAGCAAGAAATCAACAATGGTGTTTATAGTGTATGATAAGCGAGATAACAGTGCATACTATAGTATATGATAAGCATGAGAATAGTGCATAGTCCCCCTATCTTAATGCTCCCCCTATGTACATAAATGCAATTTATGTTTTACTCCCCCTAAATGATTACATGAATTATTCTCCCCTTAATCCTCTAGATTTCTCCTCTTGATTTCTTCAATGAATCTCCCCCTTTTGGTATTATCAAAAGAAGGTGGGTGAGTGAAGTAAGGAGACAATCTTTAAAAATGATAAATCATGATCGAGCTTTGTAATATAGGTAATGATGAAGAGTTTAAGCATAATATAGAAGAGATTCCAAATAAACAAATAAGAGTTTTAAGCAAGCGGAAGATTATAAGAAACATCTTTTGGTAAGCATGAAAATCATAAGTATAAATATGAGTTTAAGTTCAAAATGTAAAAATGTTTATCCTTTTTGAAATCTCATAGTTTTACATAAAGTTACCAAGCATAAAATGAACATATCAAACAGAAAATATACTACAATGTTACTTAATTTCAAGTTTATGAGATACCAAACATTGTAGAAATCACGCTAGGTTATCTAGTGCATTTATTATATAAAGAGTAGTATAGATAAAGCATTTGTATCCAATACTCATGAGAAAAAGTGTTATGAAAGATAATGATGTGCACATATGTGTATTTTGAGCAATATCAACAAGTGATTTAAATCACAAAATACAAGACATATGTAGAGTAAAGTGCACAATAAAACACCAGTATATTAACTTTCATACACTTTAATGCACATATTTTAGAAAAAGCGGTTTAATAACCAGGGTTTGCACAAGAAACTTTACTATTCTTTCCAAGGTGATCAACCTCACAATGCTTATGAAGACTTATCAGGAGGTTCAAGTAGTGCTTGGTGGAGTTATATTGGTCTATATTTGTTTTTGTTCACTTTTGTGAGACAACATTCTCCGAATACACTTATTTTACAAACCCAACACAATTTTTGAACTCAACCACTTGTCTTAATTTCTTAAGTGCAATTCAAATGTAGTGTAGGCAATAAACTTATGCAAGTTTTAATTCATTGTACAATTACAATACACAAGCCAGCATTTTTAGATTTAAACACACATATAGATTACCAAAATAAGTGAGGGAAAAAAAATCATTGTCAATCACAAAACATTTACTCATACTTAGAGGCATGATAAGCTTGGTTCTACACATATTTTTCAAAACAATTGATGCACTTAATTAGATATATCAAAGCATGATAAACAAAACAATGTTCATAGTAATTTGATGGAATAAATTTCAACATTGTAAATAATTCTAAATAATATAATTCATGTATGCTTGATATTAACAATAAAGATCGTACCGGTTTTTTTGTTGTTTTGAAATTTTTAATGAAAGAAAAACAGAAAACCACAAAAAGATATTTTTGTACTATTTAATTTTGAAATATTGTAGTTGATTTTCCATAATAATAATAAAACAAAAAATAACAAATGTCGGAAATACAAAACTAAGTAGTACATATAAACTAACATAATTTTATTGATTTATAGAAATTTTAAAAAATAGGAAAATCGAACACCCATGCTAGCGTCGACGCTAGTGCTAGCGCGGCAAACAGTGAGTGAAATCTTGAGAATTTTAAAATTCTAATTTTTTATATTTATTAAGAGTCTTAAGAGTAATTTTATGCAGAAATTTTATAATATTTAGAGATGTCTTGATTGCTCAAATTGCATAAAACTTTAGCATTTTTCATATAACTCATCCTAAGATGTCTAAGACTCCTAATTCCAACCTTAATATTTGAAACCTTGCATCGGGAAGAGATTTAGTGAATATATCAGCAAGTTGAGAGTCCTTGCCAATGAAACTTATTCTAACATTTTCCTTTTTAATGTGATCTCTTATGAAATAATGACGTACATCTATATGTTTGGATCTAGAATGGTGTACCGAATTATTTGTAAGATCAATGGCACTTTTGTTGTCACATTTTAATTCAATATTTTTTAGATGAAAACCAAAGTCCTCTAGAGTTTGGCTCATCCATAGTGTGTGTGCACAACAACTCCCTAGTGCAATGTATTCGGCCTTCGTGGTGGAGAGTGCAACTGAATTTTGTTTCCTACTAGACCATGTAACTAATGAAGGTCCTAGAAAATGGCAAGTTCCGCTAGTGCTTTTTCTATCAAGTGAGCATCTGGCGTAGTATAAATCGGAATAGCCGTGAAGTGTAAATGAATTATTGTGCGGGTACCATAATTCTAATCTAGATTACCCAATTAGATATCTAAAAATTCGTTTAACTGCTTTTAAATGAGATTCTTTTGGATTGGCTTAAAATCGAGCACATAAGCAAACGACAAACATAATATCGGGTCTAGTTGAACTTAGATAAAGTAGAGATCTCATCATACCTCTATATAAAGTTTGATCAATTGAAATTCCTGATTCATCTTTTCTTATTTTTAGTGATGCACTCATTGGTGTAGAAGCATGTTTAATGTTTTCAAATCCAAAGCGTTTATGCATATCATGGACATATTTAGTTTGAAATTAAAAATACCATCATTTCTTTGTGTTATTTGAAAACTAAGAAAATAAGAAAGTTCTCCTACTAGACTCATTTCAAATTCATTTTTCATTACTAAAATAACTTCATTATACAACTCTTCATTAGTAGATCCAAAGATTATATTATCAACATATATTTGCAAAATTATTAAATCATCATTATTGTGCTTTATGAAGAGAGTATTATCGGCACTTCCCATAATATAACCGTGCTTTAATAAAAATGATGTAAGGCTTTCAAACCATGCACGGGGTGCTTGTTTTAAACCCTAAAGCACTTTTCTAGTTTATAAACATGATTGGGAAATTTTTCACTAATAAAACTGGAGTGTTGTTTAACATAAACTTCTTCTTTTACAATCACGTTTAGAAAAGCACTTTTTACATCCATTTGAAATAGTTTTATTCTTTTAAAGCTTGCAAATGCTAGAAAAATTTGTACATATTCCAATCTAGCAACGGGTGCAAGAGTTTCATCAAAATCTATCCCCTCGATTTGAGAATAACCTTGTGCTACTAAGCGTGCTTTATTTCTAGTGATTCTAGACTCACTATCTAATTTATTTTTAAAAATCCATTTTACACCTACAACAGGGTGATTAGATGGTCTTTCTACTAATTTCCAAACATAATTTTGCTCAAATTGTTCTAACTCTTCGTTCATAGCCAAAAACCAAAATTCATCATTTAAAGCGGTTGAAATGGTTTTTGGTTCAATTTCAGAAACAAAACAAATGTTTGAATATGATTCATGAAGAGAAGAGCGAGTTCTTACCCTAATGGATGGTTCACCAATTATTAGTTCCCAGGGATGATTCTTTGTAAATTTCAAGGTGCTTGGAGGCACATAATCATCTTCCTTAGCCTCCTCTTCCTCTTCTTTGGAAGGTTCCTCGTCACCATGCTCCAAATGTGGTAAGAGATCATCCTCTTTTCCTGTGGAAAGTCTTTCTACACAAGGAACAAGCTCATCGAATTTCACATTAATTGATACTTCAACTGTACTAGTTCTTTTATTAAAAATTCTATAAGCTTTACTAGTAGAAGAGTATCCAAGAAAAATTCCTTCATCGCATTTTTCATCAAACATTCCCAAGCTATCTTTAGTATTCAAAATAAAACATTTACAACCAAAAATTTTGAAGTAAGATACGTTAGGCTTCTTTTGAAAATAAATTTCATATGGTGTGTGATTAAGAGATGGGCGAAGCATGATTCTATTCATAACATAACATGATTATTTATGGCTTCGGCCCAAAAGGACTTAGGCAATTTATATTCACATAGCATAGTATGTGCTAGTTCTTGAAGTGTCTTATTCTTTCCTTCTACAACACCATTTTGTTGTGGTGTGCGTGGTGCGGAGAACTCATGTTTAATGTCTAACATATCACAAAAAGATGTAAACCTTTCAATTTCAAATTCTCCATGATCCGAGCGAATGCATTTAATTTTTAATTCACTTTAATTTTGAATACGAGTACATAATTTTGAAAATTCACAAAACGCATCGGATTTGGATGAGAGAAATACATTACAATAATACCTTGAACAATCAACTATTAAAACATATGTATGTAACCTACCACCAAGACTTGCGGTGCTAACATGACCAAAAAGATCCATATGAATTAATTGCAAGGGTCTTGTAGTAGAAATGATATTTTTACTTTTGAAAGAGGATTTAGTAAATTTACCTTTTTGACATGGTGAACAAAGTGAAGGTAAATTTCCATTTAACATAGGCAATCCTCTAATTAAATCAGTTTTGGCAAGTTTTACAATAAGTTTTGTGCTAGCATGTCGTAGTCGTCTATGCCAAAGTTCTAATTCATCATTTTTGGTGATAAAACATTTTATAGATGATTTAGAAAGATCATGAAATGAAAATATATAAACATTATGTATTCTTGGTGTAGTTAGTAAAATATCTTTTGTAGTAGGATTAGATACTTTGCATAAGTTAGTAGAAAATTCAAATAAAACATCTAATCCTTTATCACATAATTGGAAAATAGAAATTAGATTATGTTTTAGCCCTTTCACATAAAGAACATTTGATATCGTAAAGGATTCGTTACTAACTGTGCGAACTCCCATGTTCCTTCATTTTCCGTTATCGCCAAACATAACAATTCCTCCCTTCTTCTTTTCTAAGCTAAGGAACTTTGCTTTATTGCTCGTCATGTGCTTGGAGCATCCAGAATCCAAGTACCACACGTCTTCATTGTCCTTAGCATGCCTGCACATCTAGAAAGAAGATGAGAGTAAAGATTCGGATACCCAAGTGGTACCACCCATAGAATAAGTGGAAGCCATAGGTAACCAGATTTGTTTTAAAGTATTTTGTTTCACTTTCCTGCAAGAACTAGACATGTGACCAATCCTCTGACAGTTTGCACACAAAATAAAGGGGGTTAAGACCCTTTTTGGGAATTTTGTGTTATTCTTGCTGGAAGGAATCAGTTTTGCAGAAGGGAATGATTTTTGCAAAAGAAAATACTGAATTCTTGTATGAGGTGCTAGCGCCGACATTAGTGGCTAGCGCCGGGAGGTAGCCCTCACTTCGATATCCGAGCCCAAATTTTCTAGAACCGTAGCACTGGTTCCCTAAAATCATATCCAATGATTTTTGGCCAATTCCAAAATTTTTAATGACCATGGTGAGATCATGAACTTGTACTTTAAGTGATGACTTTTCTTTCACAAGCATGACATACCTATTTTCAAAGCCCTTTTTATTATTTTGATTTCGCAAAAAAGAGGCTTCTAATTTTCTTTCTAATTCCCCCTTCTCTTTTGTAAGAGTTTTGGCATGGGAGAGGGCTTTAGAAAAAGAATCTTCAATATATGTTGCCATTTTAATGGAGTGATCACACTCTTGCCAAGAAACCTTTCTCTTTTCTAAAACAATTAATTTTTTGGAAAGCTTTTGATTTTCTTTAATTAGAGATTCAATTTCACAATTCAATAAAATACTATCTTGTATATTTTTATCAAAAGCTTTGCAAGTTTGAAGAAATTCAGTAGAAAGTTCATCATAAGTTGGAGTTACCTCAGTGTCGCTAATAACACTGGTGTCATCGTCGTCATTTCCATGTCCCATGAGGCACATGTTTGCTTCCTCATAGTTGTTTGATGAAGACCCGCTTAATTCTTCGAAGGAGGAGGACTCATCCCATGTTTCAGCTTTTAGTACCTTCCGCTTTTACTTCCCTTTGTGCCGCTTTTCCTTTTTCTCCTTTAAGTATTTTGTGCACTGGCTCCGAATATGCCCGGTCTTCTTGCAATGATAGCATTCTAGTGGAGGTCTTTCTTCTTCATCATCGCTCTCCTTTTCCATCTTTGAAGATGACCCTTTCCATCTTTGAAGATGACCAATTCCATCTTGCATCCTTTTGGAAAAATTTCCGGATGGTGTTTCTCCTTTCCGGATTTCGCATGAACTTTCGGAAGTTCTTTACCAAGAGACTTTTTTCATCTTCATCCTCATGGAACTCCTTCTTTGATTTTAGTGTCAACGCCTTCTTCTTTGGCTCCTTGTTGTATTCATCGTATTGGATCTTGAGTTCTACCTCATGGGTTTTGAGATTCCCAATGAGGCTCTCAAGCTGGATCATTTTTAGATTGTGCGACTCCGAGATAGCCGTCACCTTCGGATTGAATTTTGTAGGAAGAGATCGAAGAATCTTTCGGACCAAGTCACCGTTGGAGAAGGTATTTCCAAGAGCTTTGGAGGCATTGATGATCTTGGTGAAGCGCGTGTACATTGCATCAATATCTTTGCTTTCATCCATCCAAAACTTTTCATATTCTGACTCAAGTTGGAAAAGCTTTGAATCTTTAACTTGCGATGTACCTTCATGAGTAATTTCCAAATATCATATGCAGTAGTACATGCGGAAATTCTATTAAATTCATTTCTATCTAACACACAAAATAAAGCATTCATGTCCTTAGCATTATTTTTGCATTTAAGTTTATCCCTTTCATCCTTATTCTACTATATTTCATACCTCAATATCTAGGGTCATAAGAAAACATCGCATCCTATTTTTCCAATAATTATAATCTGACCCAATAAATAGTGGAGATCTACTAATTCCGTGACCCTCGGAAAAAAGCGAGATCATAAGACGCCATTATTCCTGGTTTTTAAACCGATTTGGAATAACCTCCTCTGATACCAGGTGTTGGATCGATAGGCGCCTTTAGAGGGGGTGAATAAGGGAATAAAAATTCTTTTTTTATCTTTAAGCAATTTGCTAAATTGTTTTAAAATAAAAGTGAGCGAAATAACAATTTAGTCAAAAGTAGTGAAGGGCCTAAAAAGTGACAAGTGCCACTAGTGCTTTTCCTATCTAGTGAACAACCGGCATAATCAGAATCAGAATAGCCAAAAAGAGTAAAATCATCGCTATGAGGATACCACAAACCAAGTTTAGATGTGCCAATTAAATATCTAAAAATTCTTTTTACCGCTTTTAAATGTGATTCATTGGGATCGGCTTGAAATCTAGCACATAAACAAACTGAAAACATAATATCTGGCCTAGAAGCGGTTAAGTATAAAAGTGAACCTATCATGCCTCTATATAAAGTTTGATCTATGGATATTCCACTTTCATCTTTTCCTAATTTTAAAGAAACACTCATAGGAGTACTAGCTTGTTTAAGATTTTCAAATCCAAATCTTTTCAAAACATCATGTATATATTTTGATTGGTTTATAAAAATTCCATCATGTTTTTGAATAATTTGAAATCCTAAGAAATATTTTAGTTCTCCTACCATGCTCATCTCACATTCACTTTCCATCATTTTAACAAAATAATTACCTAACTCTTCATTAGTGGCTCCAAAAATAATATCATCAACATAAATTTGTAAAACAATTAAATCATCATCAACTTGCTTAATGAAGAGTGTACAATCAACACCACCAATTTTAAAACCATTTTGTAATAAATATAAGGTCAATCTATCATACCATGCTCGTGGTGCTTGTTTTAAACCATACAAAGCATTTAGTAATCTATACACGCGATTAGGAAATTTTTCATTTATAATGTCTGGGGGTTGTTCAACATAAACTTCTTCTTTAATCAACCCGTTTAAAAATGCAGTTTTAATATCCATTTGCAATAATTTAAATCTTTTATGACTAACAAATGCAACAAAAATTCTAACTACTTCCAATCGTGCAACGGGTGCAAAAGTTTCATCAAAATCTACCCCTTCAATTTGATTGTATCCTTTCGCTACAAGCCTAGCTTTGTTTCTAGTGATCCTAGAGTCAGTATCTAATTTATTTTTAAAAACCCATTTGACTCCTACCACAGGATGATCACTAGGTCTATCTACAAGAATCCAAACTTTATTTCTTTCAAATTGGTTAAGTTCTTCATTCATGGCTAAAAACCAAGATTCATCATTTAAAGCGGTGACAACATCTTTTGGTTCTATATTAGAGACAAAACATAAATTTGAAAAACTTTCATGTAAACTAGAACGTGTACGTACCCCACTTGATGGTTCTCCAATAACAAATTCTTGTGGATGATCTTTTGAGAACCTTAGCTCGGTTGGAGGTACATATCCTTGTTCTTCTTCTTCTTCACCATCTTTTTCGTCTTCTTTCTCTACTTTTTCTTCATCATCATCATCATTTTTCCTCAGATTTTGTTCCACATCCTCTTCATTTTTCTCATTACCTGCAACTTTAGTATTTTCTACACAAGAAATGTTTTCATCAAATTTTACATGAATAGTTTCTTCAACCACTTTAGTACGTTTATTATAAACTATATAGGCCTTGCTAGTTGAAGAATAACCAATGAAAATTCCTTCATCACATTTTTCATCAAATTTACCTAAGTTATCTTTTGTATTCAAAATAAAGCTTTTACAACCAAAAACTCTAAAGTAAGATACATTTGGTTTTCTTTGGAAATAAATTTCATAAGGAGTTAATTGTAATGTAGGACGAATCATGACACGATTAGTAATATAGCATGCAGTACTAACCGCTTCGGCCCAAAAATATTTTGGCAATTTAAATTCACAAAGCATAGTACGTCCTAAGTCTTGAAGTGTTCTATTTTTTCTCTCCACTACACCATTTTGTTGTGGTGTGCGAGGAGCGGAAAATTCGTGTTTTATCCCAAATTCATTACAATATGAAATAAATTTTTCATTATCAAACTCTCCTCCATGATCTGATCTAGTGCATTTTACTTCTAAATCAAGCTCATTTTGAATACGTGAAATCAGTTTTACAAATTCATCAAAAGCATCAGATTTTGAATTTAAAAACGATGTCCAACAAAATCTAGAATAATCATCAATAATAACAAACGTATATTTTCTACCTCCTAGACTTTGTGTAATAATTGGACCAAATAAGTCCATATGTAATAATTGTAGAGGTCTAGTAGTAGAAATAACATTTTTGCTTTTAAAAGATGATTTTGTAAACTTTCCTTTTTGGCATGGTGAACATAATGAAGAAAGCTTTCCATTCAAATTGGTTAAACCTTTTATTATTTTATTTTTAGAAAGCTTTACTATGCGTTTAGCACTAGAATGTCCTAGTCTCCTATGCCATAATTCAAATTCATCATTCTTTGAAATAAAACATTTAAGTGTAGAATGAGATAAATCATGAAACGTGATTGTATAGACATTGTTTATTCTTGGTGCAGTAAGTACGATTTCGTTTGTTTTAGAATCAATAATTTTGCAAAGGTTTGAGCTAGAGTCAAATAAAACATTTAGATTTTTATCACATAGCTGACTAATAGAAATTAAATTATGTTTCAAACCTTTACCATATAAAACATTTGAAATTTTAAATTCTTCGTTACCTACTACTCCAATGCCTTTGACTTTACCCTTGCCATTATCTCCAAATGTCACTGTTCCTCTTTTTTTCATCTCCAGGCTTAGGAACTTTGATTTATCTCCCGTCATGTGTTTTGAACAGCCAGAGTCCAAATACCATACGTCTTCCTTGTTCCTAGCCTGCACGCACACCTAAAAAGATGATGAGAGTAAAGATCTGGTTACCCAAGTGGTCCCTCCCGTGGTATAGGTGGGCGCCTTAGGTACCCAGATTTGTTTAACACTAACTTTTCCTTTCTTCCAGCATGAGTCCGAGATGTGACCAAATCGATGACATTTGGCACATGCAATGTGTACAACCCCGATATTCGCCAGGCGAAGAGGCCCGAATTAAGAAGGCAACAGGATGGAAGAAGTAATAAGAGATTCCAGGCCTTAGGGCCAAAGACCTCGCGACGGAGACCTTGGAGAAGTCTCTCTCGGAGAGCTTACTGAAGGGCGAGCGAGAAGGGTCGGCGAGATAAGTGCTCGCAGGCCGTTTGAGGAAGATTTCTGAGTTCGGCGAAAGGAGTATTGCGTTCGACGAACTCTCCAGTGATCGTCGAGGAGAGGCGTCGCGGGCAGGAAGATTATTGAGTTCGGCGAAATCATCAGCGTTCGACGAAAGATGTGTTGAGCTCGACGGTCAAGAGGCGGTCTCGCAGGAAGGCTCGTGAGACCGGACCTCGGCAGATACCGCCAGAATGGGCCGGCGGGGTCCTCGCAGGGCGATCGCCTAGGAGAGGCGTCGCGGGCAGGACCCGCGAGAGGACCTGCGAGAGCTTCAGCAGTCAGGTTCTCGCAGTTCCTTGCCCATAAGTTGACAATGCCAAATTACCCTTTTACCCATGGTGGTCTTCCTTTAGCCTCTCCAAACAGCGGAGTTTGGTTGTTAGCAGACCCATTTGGGTGCGGATAGTAAAATCAAAATGCGGAATCCTGCTATTTGCAGGCCAGATTAGGAAACCTATAAATAAGACCTCAAGGGCACCTTTGGAGGGGACGAGACTTCAGCTTCTCTCACCTCAGGCTTTCTTTGGTTAGCATTCCCAGAGCTCTCCAAGGTGCCCGAGTCTCATTTTTGGCTTGGGAGGGGAAGCGCTCAACGATCTTCCGGGTTAGTGGAGGGACCTCCTCGCTGCGACTAAGGTCTTAGTCTTCTTTCTAGTCTTCAGTCTACCTTCTCCAAGGGACCAGTAAGGGCTAACTGCCACTCATTTCGGTGAGGGCCCCGAGCTCCACAAGAGGCCGAGAAATCGGTTTCAACATTTTGGTGCGGTGAGCGTGGAGCGTGGCTGGTTCAAGAAATTTCCAAGGAGCAGATATGACAGGAGGCGAGGATCGAGGCGAGGAGTTCGGCGAGGCACCGCAGGTGGTGACCCCGAGAATGTTCGCGGATTTCAGGAGGGAGGTGCTTGACACCTTCGGACTCACTGTCGCGGCGTTGCGAAGTGAGTTCGTGACCCCAGCATCTCAAGCGACCCCTCCCCCAGCAGCGGTCGGCGAGAATGCCCCGGGTGGATGGGCCGGAAAGGAAATCGCCGGAAGTTCAGTTCAAGACTTGGAGGGGCGAGTGCTGTTCGCCAGCCCGGCGAGCACTGCGCCGGCGAGCTCTGTGCTAGCGAGCTCTGTGCCGGCAAGCGCGGCGCAGGGGAGCACGCGTCTGGAGGATGTAGCGGCTGTGGGAGTGGTCCAGGCGAATACCGTTCTTGTGAGCGCGGTCCCCGTGATCCCGAGTCTGGCGAGAGAGCTTGGGGGTCGTGTGGAGCGAGAAAGGGTAGCAGAAGGGGGAAGTCCCTTCTGCGAGTTGGTACTTTCAACACCTGTCCCGGCAGGGTTCGGAGAGTGGGACAGGGTGTACTACAACGGCATGGATGACCCTGTCCAACATCTCCAGTCATTTGAGGACTCGGTCTCTATAAGGCCGATGTCAGATGCTTTCAAGTGTCGGCTCTTCGCCGTCACCCTTAAGGAAAAGGCCAGGGACTGGTTCCATCAACTCCCTACAGGGTCGATCTACGCTTTCGAGGATTTGCGCCAGAGTTTCTTGTTGCGATTCTCCACTTCAAAGAACAGGAAGAAGGACGTTGAGTCCCTCTTCAAAGTGAAGCAAGAGCCAAAAGAGTCGTTGGCTCGCTACGCAGATCGGTTCCAGGAAGAAGTGCTGCTCACTTAGGAGATGCCTGGGTTTGCACTCCAGCTCGCCTTCACGGTCGGGCTGAGGGAAAGTTTCTTTAAGATGGCGTTGAAGAGGAAAGCCCCCGTCTCCTACGAGGAGTTGATGGAGAGGGTGGCGGAGGAGATTGAGAGTGAAGAGGCCAACCCGGAGCTTACTAAGAGGCTAGCAAAGCTCAGTGATCCAGAGGTCAGGCAACAGGAAGTAAGGAGAAGGGAAGAGCCCAGGGCCCCAGAGGTGGAGTGGAGACAGCGTGCCGAAGGAATGCAAGGTCAGGGAAGAGGTTACGGCCCGGGAAGGGGTAACTTCTATGGAGGTCAAAGAAGACCCCATCAGCTGGGATGGAGACAGGGTCCGAGGCCATTGCCTCCCCCACCTCAGCAAGCCATGGCGATCAGGCAGGCACGAGGAGGAAGAGGAAGGAGAGAAGAGGTGAGAGAAGAAGCGGGAGCAAGAAGGAGGAGGAATAGGATGGCGGAAGGCGAAACAGGGGAGGTGACGCTGCCGTATTGTGACTTCCATGATGAGGAAGGTCACGCGACGGCCACCTGCAACAGGTGAGAATTGAGGAGGTCGAGCCTCGAGTGGAGGAGGAAGAAAGGTGTGAAGACAGAGTTGATGTGGGGAGTAGAGGAGGCATCAGAGTGATACATGGGGGGGTAGGGGTGGAGGCAACCCGCAAGGCTAGCCTCCATACCATCTATCGACGGAGTGTGGCCTCAACATCCACAGCTCCACCCCCAGCGGAAAGAATTACTTTCTCCCAGAAGGACATGCCAAGTTATGAAGACCCGTTCTGCGATGCGCTGGTCATCTAGACCGCCATTGAGAACTTCACCGTCTCGTGGATTCTAGTCGATAATGGGAGCTTGGTCAACGTCGTCTTCAAGAAGGCGTTTGACGAGATGAAGGTGGAGGCCAAGAGGGTGTTGGCCTCGGATGGCCCCATATTCGGCTTTTCAGGAGAAAGGAAGGAGGTAGAGGGTGGAGTGGGGCTACATGTGACCCTCGGAGGGCAGTCCCGGAACTGCCGCTTCGTGATAGTGGACGCCCCAAGCAGCTACAGCGCCATCTTCGGACGACCTCTCATCAGCGCGTTCAGATGCGTCCCTTCCACCTTCCATCAGTGTCTCAAGTTCAATGCGGGTGGAGTCTAGGTCCAGATCCGAGGAGACCCCAAGATGGCGAGACAGTGCTATATGACGGCTGTCAACACCGTCACCTGGATGGGAGAAGAGGAGGAGTTCGATAAAGTGATGGAGGAGGCGACAGAAGCCGGAGGAGAGAATGGAGTCAAGGAGAGGATGGAGGAAGAGGAAGTTCGTGCCTAGGAAGGGGTCGTTGAAGGACCCAGGGTGGAGAGAGGAGGAGAAGAGGAGAAAGAAGAGGGTACCCAGGAAGGAGGAGTGGAGGAGTTGATGATGGTAGGGGAGGAAGAGACGGAGGAAGGAGCCCAAGCGCTCGCTTGCGGCGGAGAGAAGGAAAGTGCTTGGGGGGAGCAATCCAGGCTGGAGGCCGTGGAGCTTAGGTCACCACTCGGCTTGGGGTGGTGGAGAAGGTCCGAGTCAGCGGGGAGCTCTGTTCGGAGGAGCGGGCTGAGATCCTAGCCTGCGTGCAGAAGAATGTGGATGTCTTCGCTTGGAGCGCCGCGGAGATTCCCGGGATCGATGCAGATGAGGCTTGCCACCGCCTCAACCTCGACCCTGGCACCCGCCCATCCGCCAAAAGAAGAGGGCCACGACGGACAAGCTAGAGGGACCAATCCGCGAGGAGGTGAAAAAGCTCATACAAGCAGGTTTCGTGTCGGAGATCTAGTATCCAGGCTGGCTCTCCAATGTGGTGATGGTACAAAAGGGGGAGGTAAGTGGCGCATGTGTATCGACTTTTCACTTCTTAATAAATCATGCCCGAAAGATTGCTACCCCCTTCCTAGAATCGACGCGCTGGTTGACTCAGCGGTTGGTTTCTCTGTAATGTCTTTCTTAGATGCTTTTTCATGTTACCACCAATTTCGCATGCACCCCCCAGACATCAAAGATGTCTCCTTCATCCCGGGGGATGGATGTTACTGTTATAAGATGATGCCCTTCGGGCTCAAGAATGCAGGTGCCACATACCAAAGGATGATGGATCGGGTCTTTCGCGAACAAAGGGGAAGAAACTTGGAGGTCTATGTTGATGATCTCATGGTAAAGAGCTGGGACCTTGGGTCTCACCTCTGAGACCTTGAGGAGATGTTTGGGACCCTACGGAAGTATAAGATGAAACTCAACCCCTTGAAGTGTGTCTTCGGGGCTAGCCGAGGGTAGTTCCTAGGCCACTTGCTCACCCAGGCGGGGGTGGAACCTAATGTAACATCCCATTTCGCTCTAGGCCCCTATGATGAAATTTAAAACAGTGAAATGAATGGTTGCCTCCTCGTCATGTGGTGTTAAAATAAGGAATTGTTTATAGCTAAAAGAAGAAGCTTTGGAAACTATATGTGGGCTGCTAATACAAAAAAGGGTGTGCTGATAGCACTTGTGGATAGGTGTGCTGCTAGCTATTTCCTATTTGGGGGTGCTGCTATCTAATTCCTATTGTAATAAATATGAGCTTGGTGTGCTGATAGCTATGGTGTGCTGTTAGCACAATTGTTTTGGTAATATTCTAAAATATCAGCAAATTAGAACTAATAAAATAGTTAGAAAAAGGAGCTCTGTTATTTTATTATTTATTTATTGTTTTTGCGGCTAGCAGCTTCCGTTCGACGAACGTCGAATGGGGAGCGTTCGGCTAGCAGCTCCCGTTCGATGAACGTGGAACGGGGAGCGTTCGGCTATTTGCTACCGTTCGACGAACGCTACCGTTCGTCGAACGTCGAACGGGATGTTTTGGCTAGCTTCTTTCGTTCGACTAATTGTGCTGCTCATCGTTCGACTATATTATAATAGCTGCGATCGACGAAGTATAGGAGGGTTGCGCTCGACGAAATGTTATTCCTTCAGCGGTCGACGAAGTGATCAGAGAACGACGAATTCCTGTGTTCGATTAATTTATGAATTCTGGGCCTTTTCTTCCCGTCAACCGATAAAGCTTGGGTGCTCATTTTCTTTATGTTTATTTGAGGCCAACAGTGGATTTACTGTCCAATAAGTAGCTGACAGCTAACTTTGGGGTCCCAAGGCTAATTAATGCAAACCCTCTTCTCTCTTAACACAAGGGCTGCTCACTTCTCCGATTCTTGATCTTCTTGATCTTCTGCTTCTTCTTCTTCTCTTCATCTTCTTCCTGCCACCCTAAGGGGTTTTGTTTCTTTTGGCCATGGAGCTTTGAAGGAGCAAAGTTCTGAGGAGATTTGGAGCTTGGCAGGCCAGCACCATGCTTCCATCTGGATGAGCTCCATCCATGGCTATAAAATCAGGTGACTTCCGACCCCTCTCCCTTTGTGCTAGTATCTTAGATCCGCTAGGCGAGATATCGAACTCAATTGAGTCGCTTTGCGAGCGTGATGAAGCTCCGTAGGAGAAAGGCCGCGTTAGGGTTTTCACCGTAGGGCGCCGATCGCCGCGAAAATGCCCTCATTCAACTCCCCGCTTCAATACGAACGTGGGGCGTTGGTGTCGTGATAATCGAAGGCCTCGAGAGGGTGCATGGGAGGAGAGAAGGCGTTGCCCTAAATTACAATTGGGATGATAATGAATAGTTCCCTGCAATTGGGATTTCAATTATATATTTATATGTATATATATAAATGTCATTTGGCTGCTTGAGGAAGAAGTTCCCTGATAAATTGGATTTCAATTATATATATATATATATATATATATATAATGACCTAAATCAGGTTTGGGGGAGACGATGAATAATCCTCTGTTATTAGGATTGTTAATTAGGTATGATAAATGTGATGACAGCTCCCTGTTAAATCAGATTCAATTTATAACTTGCACGTAGCTATTAAGGAAATTGTGCGCAGCTGGGTCCGAGCCAATTTTTAGGCTTGACCCCACTGGAATTAGACTTCGGGCTCAACAAGGAAGTTGTAGCCCTCGGAAAGAGCTTTCCAACGATAGGTTAACCGTTTCCTGAAGTGACCTGTAGCTCTCTAAAGGTCCAGTCGAGTGGATTGTCCAGAAAGCTGGTTTGGGTCTATTGCGTGCTGTTTTTGCTGTCCAGGATTTCTGCAGCTGACTTTGGAGCAGATTTTAGGTAGGAGCCACTTGGATCTGGGTTTAGGACTCAACATGAATGTTGTAGCCTTTGGTGATGGCTTTCCAAAATGGGGTGGCACATAATTTGGGGTGGAGTAGAACTCCCAGAATCTCAGTTTTGTTAATCAGCGTCGTTGTAGTTTGAATTGCGGTAATCTTTGGGGATATCTTTTATAATACTTGTCTGACGCTCTCAATAATTGGTAGAAATCGAATTGATGGCATTGTGCCGACCGTGGTTGAATTTCATGAGTTGTGGGAGGGTACTTGTTGCGATTTCGCCAACCGTAGTTCGTTCTCGCTTCGCTCTGGGAATAATAATTAGGAATGCCGACGTGGCTATTGTTTGGAGAGAATGACCATAACAAGCTAGCGGAACTACGGAAGGAACAAAGAAATCTATATTCTCCAATTTAATGAGGAATGAGTGCCCAGATTTACGTGTCAATTGGGCGGAGCCTACGGGCAGAACGCGTTAATATGATGGGTGCTAGAGAGCACAAGTTGTGAATGAGCCTACGGGCAGAACGAGTAAATATGATGGGTGCTTGTGAGCACCGGTTGTGAATGGGCCTACGGGCGGGACGTGACAGTATGAATGTGCAGGTTTTCACACATGGGGGTGTAGTGATCCTCGGTAGAGGATAGTTGGTGGCGGGTCTACGGGCTCGCCGATCGTCACACCGACGGGAGCTGGCAGTCAGACTCGGACTGGAAGGGCTCGTCTTCTTGGTGCTCATCTCCCAAAGCCCCCTTCCACTCCTGAAGACTCTGCAGAAATGCGAGCAGTACGCAGGGCTCCGCTATGAACAAAGAGCGTTGAGGCGTACAGAGGCCTAGGACTGGTAGTGTGCATACCTTCCTAGTAGTGGCGAGGCCCGTGCCACTGCCACCGTCTGGCCACGACGGGGGGCGCCTGAGTGGTTAGCTACCCTCAAAAAGTGGGAACTAAAAGTCTGTGTCGACATAGAAAATGCGCTTGGAGAAGTCATCATATCATAATCATTGCACCGCATTCATATCATAATCATTGCACCGCATTCATATCATAATCATTGAATTGCACAGCAATGGATACTCATCATATAAACTTGTATGGGCATCTTTATATGATGAGTTACCTTTATATGCAGACCTTTAACTTATAAGCTTGTATGGGCATCCTTATAAGTAAGTTCAATTCAGCTCTTTAATACTCAGCTTATGTTTGTTGTGCTTACACTTGCTTGGATAGTCACTGCTGCTATATATATAACTATGAACATGCTAGTTAGGAATATTGCAAGTACTTGGGTACTTATACAACCGACACATATGAACAACCCTTCCTGTCACCTGTTTTGTATACTATTGCTAATATTGCAGCTTTCTTTCGATTCCACCGCCCGGTGCCTTGGAGTCGCCGGGGGAGCGGATGTGAAGCCACTTAGTCTTTATGACTAACGGTTGCTATGTCCCTCTTTTTAGGAGTGCGCCCTGGAGCCGCAGCGCACGGCGCAGGAGGAGGACAGTCAGGTCAGGACGACAGGGCCGGAGACAGCGATACCCTCAGTATCGGCAGTGGCTGACGTGAGTAGTAGTTTTGAGATGTAGCCCCTTTGGGCATCTTTTGTGATACTCTGATATATTTTGCAGGAGCTCGTGGAGATACCTTTTTGTATAATTATGGACTCTACTTATGCGAATTTTATATATCTATATGTGGCTTCTTGTTTTAGTTTATTGATGGGTTGGCGCTGTTGAGTTGGTTTAGCCGGCGGGATAGGCGTCTTGTGGAGGTGGCTAGCCCGCGAGCTGGCGCTTCCGCAAGGCGGCTGTCCTGGGCATAAGACTCCCCTCGGCCGTGTTTTGTGTTCCGGGAGGGGGGGCCTTACACCTAACCCATACAAGGTCAAGGCAATAATGGAGTTGGGGTCGCCAAGAAACCCGAAGGAGGTTCAGAGCCTCACGGGGAAGCTGGCCGGACTCAGCAGGTTCCTCTCCAAGGCGGGAGAGAAGTGTGCGCCCTTCTTTAAGGCGCTAAGGGGCAACAAAAAATTCGAATGGACCCCGGAGTGCGAGGAAGCTTTTCAGGTTTTGAAAGGGCAACTCGCCCAAACCCCCCTACATCAAGGGCCAAGATCGGGAGAAGACTTATCCCTATACCTGGGAATAGGACTTGAAGCGGTAAGTTCAGTATTGATCCGTGAGGAAGGAAGAAAGCAATTATACAAAAAGCAATAAGTGACATTGAGTGACTAAGGGAAGAGTTTAACGTAAGTGTAAATGCTGGAGACTCACACCCTGAGATTTCTACCCTAGAAATGGAGTAATATTATCACCTTACACAAAAATTTGGCCAATTTCAATTAGACTGTTGCTTGTAGTCTATTACCAGCTTAGTGAGAGACCACCAAGCATGTCTTTTATACTCTACGTGGATACCTCACACTTCTATTTATGTAGAAGGTTTCATATAGAGAAGATACGATAAGAATTCGGATCCAAAGAAGGCTCATGTTGGGACGAATGTATCGTATTGGCAATGGAAGAAACTCAGCCCGGGAGGTATGGGGGCTGATCTTGTTTCTTCGTTTATTGGGGCTAGTAGATGTCGTCGTGGGGTGTTGTCGCTTATTGAGTCGTCACAATTCTACGACACTTAGAGTCGGTGACCCTTGAGGATTTACTTCATCTTGAGGGGTACGGCTTGTATTGTCAGATCTTGAGCGATGGGCAATTTCATTAGTAAAATGGGAGAAAAGAATATCTTGGAAATGATAACCTTATGGCAGGGAGTAGAAGCGTTCTTGTATGTGCACGACTATAATGACGACGAACCGTTCCCATGAAATTGAAAGACTCGGGTGAGTATTTTCCATATAGGCTTGGAGGATTGCCCTTCCCTAAAGTTTGGTGGATATATGCCCGATGATATTGAGATCACCCTAAATGAAATTTATGAATTGGGTTGTATATTTATGGTAATAATGGGTGAGACTTAAATTTGGCGGAAATGTTCAGAGGGGGATTATTTGTTGTGATAAAAATTTGGGAGGTTTTTGCTCGAAATAATCCCCTGATTCAATAATTCCTTATAAATGGTTACGCGAATACGGTTACTTGGGGAAGGAGCCTATGATAATGATAGTTGATGTAAGCCTGCCGTTGAAGTCGCCCCTGCCGTGTAGAACTGTTAGATGCGCATTTCAGTTGAAAGAGATGTAGGCGATTATTATGATGAATGAAAATTAGGATGAGTATTCGAACATGGATTGAAGAAGACATGAGCGTAGAATTTACGGGAAAAAGAAATCCAGCCGAAGAGATTTGGGGGCTTATCTCTTCGTTTATTGGGCTAGTGATGTACCGTCTTGGAATTCTTTGAGGATTTTAAATCCTTGTAATTTTAACCTCGGAAGCTTGTGATCTCTGAATAATTAACTCGCCGCAAGCAAGATCGGCGGCAAACGCCATGTTTGGGTTGATAGAAATTTTATTAGCGTTATAAGAGAGGAAAGCATTTTAAGGATGATAATTATCTCTATACGGTTCTAAGCTTATATGGATAAGTAACGAGGAGGGTAGTAAATTAACACTTTGGGGATATGCAGCTATGTTGTGATAACATTATAACTGGGCAGTTAATGAAGTTTTGTGCATGCATTGCGGGATTTGGAAACTATATGGAAACATAGAAGCTTCCTGAACTTAAACCCTTGAGCTAGTAACATCTTATTTTTGGGTAGTTGATGGATTTAAAGGGCATAATGTCATTTCAAGTCAAGCGGTAAACATCCATGATGTTTGACCTTTGTAGTTATCTTGCCATAACTTGATACTGGACTTGGTTGGTGGCTTTTGCATGAATGTCCTTGCACTTGAATTATTATAAGGTGATCATAGCAATTGTTGAAACTTATTATCAAGTGGATGTCGTGCTAAGCGAAGAAGAAGCGTGTTGTATGATTAATTGCCTACATGTTTTAGTATTTGGAGTTTGGCACTCCTTGAGGAATGTGTTCATCTTAAGCAAAGGGGATGATCGAACACCAAGTTTTGGTTTGCGGTGAGTTCACTCCCAGAGTACTAGAGGTGAGTACCTTAAGGATGAGCAGGTCTTCACTCTAATCGAAGACTATGCAGAGAAGTAAACTTTAATGTAGCATTGTAGTGCCTCTCAAGGATCAAAGGTCGATATGACGACCACATGACAAATTTTGGGGGACGCCTTAAAGTTTGTCAAGTGGGAACTGTATCGATTTCTGATCAGAGAGGTGTGTTTGCAAGCGTCCAATTGAGAAAACTATACGAGATTGTAGCACCCGTGGTGCTAAGGCTTTGTTCGTGATTTGTTAAGTTGACGATTCATACGATTGCATTATAAATACGTGTAGTAATTTTCGGGTCTTGTGAAATCGCGAGACGCATGTAGAAACCTTGTTGGCTTATTTACCTCGTCCGACGTGTTGTCCGGGAGAAAATGTGATTACCCTCAACTTGACCCCTGATTCTCAGGAATCCAGAGTAGTTGTGTCGATGCACTGGACGACATGTATGATTTATGGATATAGTATGATGTATCCCTAATATATAGATTATTATATAATTGGATCTCTCTTAATTTAGTCTTCGGACACATACGAAATCGAAGGACTTGAACTTAATATGGTGGTACACGTCTATATCGTGTTGTATGAAATATGGATACATATGCTCTAAGATCTTATGATCCAGTTTCGGTAAACAACGACACACACGTAAGTTTATAATGTTGTATGGATTTCTCTCAAATTACTTATCGGATGCTCGTGAAATTTGGCGGACGTGTGCCTAATGGTATTGAGTTCACCCCGATCAGAATTATGAGTTTTGGATATATATTTATGGTAATATGGCTAGCCTCTTCTTATAAATTTATTGCGTCGTAACTAACTTTGGTAAATATAAATGAGGCTTAAAAATTGGCTTGAAATAAGCCTTGATTAAATGTCCTGTTATATATTATTTGATGAATGAATCATGGTGATGTGTATTTGAATAAGATGTTGGATGCACCGAAGTGATGATATTGAAAGTGCTACACGTTATTTGTATAACGATGCTTGAGATTGGAAGAATCAATTTATTATTGCGAATTTAAAACACATGACTCCTTTGGTGGAGGATTCTAAATTTTATCTGGAGACACGAGTAGTAACCTCGTGTGTATCGGGGTCACCGATCTTAAGGGGGTTTAGATCAAAGGTGCAGTGTACATATTTCAGTCTTGGAATTTATTTGGAAATTCAGGGCTAGTGGCTGCTTGTTTTCTCCTTCCAGGTTTTAGAAATTTAGATTTTGTTTGGAAATTCTGGAAATTTATTCATGGCAATCTTCTCATTGTGGCTGATTCGTATGGTTCAGTGGAGGGGATGTTGTTATATTGTTTTGATTTGGGGCTGCTCATATGAGTGCTGTTAGGAGATTTGGGCCAAATCTTTTCATTAACTCAAATATTGATTTTAGGGGTTTCTATTTTGATTTGGTTGGTTGGCTGCTACTTGGGAATTTAGTGTATTGCTGATTTATTGCCCTTATGCAGTCCAGATTTATTGTTGGTAGTACTTTGTGCTGTTTCTATTTTGATTCCTCTTTCCAGTTGAAATTGATGTTGAGATCTGGGCCAAATTTTGTACTCAACCGTGAGGCTTTGGTTTGGTCGAATATTCTTCTTGATGGGTAAAGTAAAATTGTGAATGTTTACTTATTGGACCAGCTGCTGCTATTCAACTTTTATCTTATTCTCTTGCTTATGGGGGGAAATGTTGTTGGTTCCATTGCACTTCTTCTTTCCTGTTAGAATTGTTGTTAGGGCTTTTAGTTTGGGTAATGTTGACTGAATATATGTTGGATAATTAAGTGGATCAAAACCCATAACCTCAACTTAAATTTCGGGGACGAAATTGTTTCTTCGTTTATTGGATTTGTAACATCCCATTTCGCTCTAGGCCCCTATGATGAAATTTAAAACAGTGAAATGAATGGTTGCCTCCTCGTCATGTGGTGTTAAAATAAGGAATTGTTTATAGCTAGAAGAAGAAGCTTTGGAAACTATATGTGGGCTGCTAATACAAAAAAGGGTGTGCTGATAGCACTTGTGGATAGGTGTGCTGCTAGCTATTTCCTATTTGGGGGTGCTGCTATCTAATTCCTATTGGAATAAATATGAGCTTGGTGTGCTGATAGCTATGGTGTGCTGTTAGGACAATTGTTTTGGTAATATTCTAAAATATCAGCAAATTAGAACTAATAAAATAGTTAGAAAAAGGAGCTCTGTTATTTTATTATTTATTTATTGTTTTTGCGGCTAGCAGCTTCCATTCGACGAACGTCGAACGGGGAGCGTTCGGCTAGCAGCTCCCGTTCGATGAACGTGGAACGGGGAGCGTTCGGCTATTTGCTACCGTTCGACGAACGCTACCGTTCGACGAACGTCGAACGGGATGTTTTGGCTAGCTTCTTTCGTTCGACTAATTGTGCTGCTCATCGTTCGACTATATTATAATAGCTGCGATCGACGAAGTATAGGAGGGTTGCGCTCGACGAAATGTAATTCCTTCAGCGGTCGACGAAGTGATCAGAGAACGACGAATTCCTGCGTTCGATTAATTTATGAATTCTGGGCCTTTTCTTCCCGTCAACCGATAAAGCTTGGGTGCTCATTTTCTTTATGTTTATTTGAGGCCAACAGTGGATTTACTGTCCAATAAGTAGCTGACAGCTAACTTTGGGGTCCCAAGGCTAATTAATGCAAACCCTCTTCTCTCATAACACAAGGGCTGCTCACTTCTCCTATTCTTGATCTTCTTGATCTTCTGCTTCTTCTTCTTCTCTTCATCTTCTTCCTGCCACCCTAAGGGGTTTTGTTTCTTTTGGCCATGGAGCTTTGAAGGAGCAAAGCTCTGAGGAGATTTGGAGCTTGGCAGGCCAGCACCATGCTTCCATCTGGATGAGCTCCATCCATGGCCATAAAATCAGGTGACTTCTGATGCGTGTCGGCAAGTGCACCGGTCGCTGTCAAGTAATAAATGTGGAGAATGGAATCCCCGGATGTCGGTCTCTTGAGGAATGCAGGTTGGGTGATCGAATCGCGTAGTGTGACTATTGTTACACAAGCGTTAACAAACACAAAAAGGGGGCTTTGGTTGGTTTTTCCTACTCTTAACAACAGTAAAAGAATTGCGGGTCGAAAACACCGCTTCGCAAGGTGAGATCGATGCGACGGCCGCGATGCCGTGCTTCGAGAGGCGGATGGAGCGTGCTCAAGTGCGAGAAGGTGAGGGTTGCAAACACCTCTTCACAAACGCCGTTAGCTCTTGCTAACGCGGATCGAACACCTTGTGTGCGTGAGTGAGTGAGTGGAAATGAAGTGATTCACAAGCAAGCAATGATGAAGTGCAAAGAAACATTCATTTCAAATAAACCAAACATCAAACTATTCAGGTTTACAAGATTCAATAATTACAACGAAGGAAAGAAGGAAGAGATAACCGATGGGTGAAGACTAGCGGTCGTTCACGGCCGGAATGGTAGGTTGTCGGGCTACCTCCGGACTCGGGCGGAGAATGCTTCCGGCGTAGAGAAACTGTCACGATTTCTCTACGTAGTTCCGTCGTCTTCTTCCTCAGATTTACTCTTCTTCTCGCCGGACTGGAATGGAAAATAGTTGCTTGAGGGCTTGCGGATGGTGGAGAACGCTCCCGGACAATGGAGAAAAGCTTGGAATGGTTGGAGAAGACTTCCCCTTGCGTAGGAGATGAAGTGGAGGTGTCCAAGAAGGGTAGTCGGCGGCGTACGGACTGGGAAATCCGCTCCCGGCGGCTCGATCCTGACCTAAAAGCGGAACAGGCTTATATATAGGCGCATAAATGAATACTGCGCACGGTCATTGGCGCACGACCAGTGGTCGTGCGCACTGGAATTCTGCGATCGTGCGCGCTGCCTGGGCGGAGCCCTGCGAGGAAAGAAAATTATAAAATACATGTTCGCACGACCAGTGGCGCACGACCAGTGGTCGTGCGCACTATCGTAAGTGGTCGTGCGATAAGCCAAACAGAACTCATAAAAAGGGCGTTAAGTGCGTACGATCAGTGGCGCACGACTAGTGGTCGTGCGCAATAAAACCAGTGATCGTGCGCAGTGTTCCTGTACAGAATTGTACCGGGAACACCTGCACGACACCTGTTCCAGCATACAACACCGGTCTAGCCACTGAAAGTGGAACTTAACAGCACATGAAAACTAATAACGAAGTTAAGCACGAAATCACACCAAAACGGGCCAAACGTGCACCTAGCATAGAATGAACAATATGAACTATAACAGGGCTAAAGTGCGGCGAAATGACTAAATAAACGGCCCAGATGAGTCCATAAAAGTGTATATGATCAGGACTCATCACACCCCCAGACTTACCTGTTTGCGCGTCCCGAGCAAACGAATCCAGTGGAGTGTGAAAACGGTAGTTAACATAGAAAATTACACAGAGGAGTACGGTGCGAAGTAACATACGCATGCGAGTAGAAATTCTAGTAACAAGAGATTCTAATTATGCTAACTAGTTTACGAAAGTATTAAAGCGTAACTAGAGATTTATCAAAACTCATTTGGTGAATGATGAAGAATTCGAACGATCATGCCCGGTGTGAAAGTAACAAGACGCTAAGGCAGGTGTTGCACAAGGTCGGGGTTTAGGAATAACTCCGCTGAAATCCATCAACGTCGTGAACCATACGCTCGCCCGGTCACACTCTCTCCACGGCGTTAGCAAACTCACAAGTCAAATCAATAGGGCTTTTAGGAGTATAATGGGGCTTAGGCTGCGGTATGATATTCAAATTTAAACACGATGGCTACGCAACCCAAGTGAGCTAACGGAACGCTGCACCACACAGAACCAAAAACAACGCTCGTGTGACACACCCCCAGACTTATCATGAAAACTAGGTGTGCACACGGCCTACTTCACAATCACCAACAAATTTTCTAATTAGCTCGGGAGGATTTCTTTTCAATATACTTTTTCCAGATTTTTTTTCTTCTTTTTTACAATATACTTTTCTTCTTTTACTTATCCCCCAGTTGGTACAATTTCAGCGAAATGGCGTTAATTTCCCCTTCTCATCACAACGATTCCATACATCACACCAAATGTAGAAAATGAGTGCAGATAACATCTATTTAGTTGCGACAGTGGGATAAGCTTCATGCTTTGGTGGATGAGGAGGAGCTGATCAAAGGAGTGGTAGGCACAAATTTGGCATGCAAAGGTGAGCGAAAATGACAGGGAATGACAAGGCTCAAACTAGCCAAAAGGTGGCCTACATCACGTTTAACTCGACGAATCGCTCTCGCCCATGCTTCGAGAGTCGCTTGGGGCAAGTTCTTAGCCCACGAGAAAGATAAACCTTCCTCCCGACTCGAGCAACATACGAATAGTGCTCGTACACACACAACACCGGGTTATCGTCAATTTCATTCACATTCACCACTTGAGTATCATAAATCTAAATCTACGCAAAAATACTAAACATAAATTAGATGCATAAAGATAATCTAGTTTTACTCGAATTCTACCATAGCATGCGAAGTGACTAGAACACTGCTCGAGTCAACACCGCACTCTAAATAGTAATTCCTACGTTAACATCTTATTTCACATTCCAACCAAAACAGGTCTTTCAGAAACACACAAATAGGTAAGCGCGCACTCATGTGGGTGAAGTGGTGCGAGAAGCAAGAAAATGATAATGATGAAAATAAATAATACACAAACTTCTAATATGCAGTGCAACTCGTGCAAAGTGGATGACAACATACTCTCCCCCAGACTTAGTCTAAACAATACATCACAGAAATTGGAAGCTAAGGAGGGGAAGAAATGTTACCCAATGCTCAGAATTGAGCATACCAGACGATTGGCGTTCAAGATCAAGCGCAGTCCGCAGCGTCCGCACCAAAGAACACAAGACACCTGCAAGCACAAAACTAAAAACAGTGAAAAGCAGATATAAAAACTGAACTAAGCATGTTAGAAAAGAAATAAAATTAGGAAATCTGGGTTGTCTCCCAGTAGCGCTTTTATTTAATGTCCGTAAGCTGGACCAAATACCTGTATTAACATTGTTTAAATAGTGCAGGAATTAAATAAAAGAAGTTCACAAGCAATTTCACAAACTCAGATCACACAAATCAGCTATAAGCGCTCTTATGGTGCGCGTCTCCCGTAGCGCGTAAGCGGGAGGTGAAGGCTTTAGGGCCAACACTGGTGTCACCCAGTGTTCCCCTAACCTCCGCCCTCTTGCCACGGAGAGCGGCAGCGCGAGCTTCGTGCAGAAGTTTCTCCTGTTTAAGTTTCGTGACAGTCGGGGACTGCCACCGTTGAAAGTTTTCAGATTTTTCCGCCTTGGTGGCGGGTGGCGTCACTTCAGTCATCGCGGTGACTACCGGATCGGCCCAGGAGATGGAGCGCTTAAATTGTTTATTACAGGAATCAAAACAAGAAGATAATGGGACATTGTCCCGAACTAAATTCAAGTCAACGTTTTTCGAAATGCAGTCTTCTTCCGTCTCGGAACCAAATTCTCTCCGAAGATCAACTTCTTCTTCCTCACTAGACAGGTGCTCCTCCTTTTCTCCTTCAATTGATTCTTTAACTTCTTCATGTCATGCACAGCTCAAAGATTCATCAAAAATAAAAAGAGGGGGAGGAGTGGATGTTTCAGTTGTAGCTTCGGGGCAAGTGGGCTGCGACACCTTATTGGGTAGGAAGACACACCCCGTAACGAAATCAAGGGTGGCACCGCTCTCTTTCAAGAACGGCACACCCAAGATAGGGATAGAGTGATTTTCCTGAGGGCCCAACACCTGAAAATCAGCAACCACAATCGTCCCCTCAACTATCACCTCTACATTTTTCACTTCCCCCTCAGATTGTATAACAGTCCCATTAGCAAGCATAAGGGATTTCCTTTCCTCCGTGTTCATCTCAAGTTGTAGTTTAGCAACATCTTGCAACGCAATGACGTTGCGGGAGGAACCGGAATCGCATAGAGCTTTCGTTTCAATATTGTTGATGGAACAGGAAATCACCAACTCACTTGGATCAGCCTCTGCCACATCACCAAGACTCTTCCCCTGATCTATTGGGTTCTTTTCCGTGTTGCTAGGAAGGGTCCCCTGCGACCGCTCGGTTAGCACTTGGGCAAATTGGCCCAGCTGCGTTTCCAAGTTTCGCATGGATGCGGTTTGGTTCACCATATTCGAGGTAGCCGCTTGCATGAATTTCTCCATCATCTCCTCCAGATTACTCCTTTTTTGGGCAGGGGGGGCTTGGTTATAATCCGGGTGTGGTGGCCTCGGTTGGCTCCCGGAGGCGTAAGCATCGTTTTGATGCTGCCCCGGTGCCCATCGTTGGCCAGGCGTGTTTGGGTTCCGCGAGAAGTTCGGGTGACTTCTCGCTCCCGGATTATAAGCATTATTAAAAGGCGCCCCCTTAGGCTGATTTCCTACATAATTAACAGATTCATTCAAGGTTAAGTGCGCGAAGTCACCTGCTACGTTGTTCCCTGAACATTCATACGCGTGGTGGCCTCCGCCTCCACATCCTTCGCAAGTGATGACAGCAACAGGCGCGGGAGTAGGAGGAAGTGATTCAACCATAAAGAGACCACGACCGCTTCTTGGAGCATTTCTCCCTGCAGTCCAGAATGTACTGTGGGAGGCGGTGTCGCGCAGAATCCGAAGGGCCTCCTCTGGAGTGTGGTTCATTAAAGTACCACCTGCCGCAGCATCGATCATTGCCCTGTAGTTGGGCTCGATCGCAAAGTAAAATGTTTCGACCACATTCCACGGTTGAAGCTCGTGGTTCGGACAACGGCGGAGAAGATCGCTAAGGCGCTCCCACGCCTCAGCAAGGGTCTCCTGGTCAAGTTGGCGAAAGGTGGCGATCTCCCGCTGCAAGCTCATGATCTTATCCACAGGGTGGAATTTAGCAAGGAACTTGGATGCGAGGGCATCCCAAGTCGCAGCAGTCCCGGGCGGAATGGAGTGGAGCCACACCTTGGCTTTGTCGCGGAGTGAGAAGGGAAACAATCTAAGCTTGACCGTGTCGTCAGTAATCCCTGCGTAGCGGAAGGTTCCGCAAATATCAGAAAACTCCGCCAGATGCAGATGCGGATCTTCGCTGGCCAACCCAGAGAACTGAGCGTTGTTCCGGATGATGTTCAAGATCGCAGGTTTGATCTCGAACTGATTGTTAATAATATTGGGCCCAAACCCAGGATACACACTCCCAGCAGTTGGAGTGGTGTAGTCTCTCATCGTGCGGGGTCGAGGCCTAACTGCCTCCTGCTCATCTCCTGGCTGGTGTTGCCCCTCGTTGGGCACTCTCGCATCAACATCATTTGGGTCTACCTGATCACCCATTGCCGCTTGTACGGCAGCAGCGCGCCTTCGCGCGCGAGCGGTCCGTTCGATTTCCGGATCAAAGGGTACGAGTTCCCCTGCGGCTTATCTCTGCATGCACGATCACAAACAAAAAGAAAAACAAAGAAAGTCAAAAACAACTGCTCGTATAACGAGAGTCACAACACAAGATGATACACGCCTGCATTCCCCGGCAACGGCGCCAAAAACTTGTTGCGTGTCGGCAAGTGCACCGGTCGCTGTCAAGTAATAAATGTGGAGAATGGAATCCCCGGATGTCGGTCTCTTGAGGAATGCAGGTTGGGTGATCGAATCGCGTAGTGTGACTATTGTTACACAAGCGTTAACAAACACAAAAAGGGGGCTTTGGTTGGTTTTTCCTACTCTTAACAACAGTAAAAGAATTGCGGGTCGAAAACACCGCTTCGCAAGGTGAGATGGATGCGACGGCCGCGATGCCGTGCTTCGAGAGGCGGATGGAGCGTGCTCAAGTGCGAGAAGGTGAGGGTCGCAAACACCTCTTCACAAACGCCGCCAGCTCTTGCTAACGCGGATCGAACACCTTGTGTGCGTGAGTGAGTGAGTGGAAACGAAGTGATTCACGAGCAAGCAATGATGAAGTGCAAAGAAACATTCATTTCAAATAAACCAAACATCAAACTATTCAGGTTTACAAGATTCAACAATTACAACGAAGGAAAGAAGGAAGAGATAAACGATGGGTGAAGACTAGCGGCCGTTCACGGCCGGAATGGTAGGTTGTCGGGCTACCTCCGGACTCGGGCGGACAATGCTTCCGGCGTAGAGAAATTGTCACGATTTCTCTACGTAGTTCCGTCGTCTTCTTCCTCAGATTTACTCTTCTTCTCGCCGGACTGGAATGGAAAACAGTTGCTTGAGGGATTGCGGATGGTGGAGAACGCTCCCGGACAATGGAGAAAAGCTTGGAATGGTTGGAGAAGACTTCCCCTTGCGTAGGAGATGAAGTGGAGGTGTCCAAGAAGGGTAGTCGGCGGCGTACGGACTGGGAAATCTGCTCCCGGCGGCTCGATCCCGACCTAAAAGCGGAACAGGCTTATATATAGGCGCTGAAATGAATACTGCGCACGGTCATTGGCGCACGACCAGTGGTCATGCGCACTGGAATTCTGCGATCGTGCGCGCTGCCTGGGCGGAGCCCTGCGAGGAAAGAAAATTATAAAATACATGTTCGCACGACCAGTGGCGCACGACCAGTGGTCGTGCGCACTATCGTAAGTGGTCGTGCGATAAGCCAAACAGAACTCATAAAAAGGGCGTTAAGTGCGCACGATCAGTGGCGCACGACCAGTGGTCGTGCGCAATAGAACCAGTGATCGTGCACAGTGTTCCTGTACAGAATTGTACCGGGAACACCTGCACGACACCTGTTCCAGCATACAACACCGGTCTAGCCACTGAAAGTGGAACTTAACAGCACATGAAAACTAATAACGAAGTTAAGCACGAAATCACACCAAAACGGGCCAAACGTGCACCTAGCATAGAATGATCAATATGAACTATAACAGGGCTAAAGTGCGGTGAAATGACTAAATAAACGGCCCAGATGAGTCCATAAAAGTGTATATGATCAGGACTCATCAATTTCCGACCCCTCTCCCTTGGTGCTAGTATCTTAGATCCGCTAGGCGAGATATCGAACTCAATTGAGTCGATTTGCGAGCGTGATGAAGCTCCGTAGGAAAAAGGCCGCGTTAGGGTTTTCGCCGTAGGGCGCCGATCGCCGCGAAAATGCCCTCATTCAACTCCCCGCTTTAATACGAACGTGGGGCGTTGGTGTCGTGATAATCGAAGGCCTCGAGAGGGTGCATGGGAGGAGAGAAGGCGTTGCCCTAAATTGCAATTGGGATGATAATGAATAGTTCCCTGCAATTGGGATTTCAATTATATATTTATATGTATATATATAAATGTCATTTGGCTGCTTGAGGAAGAAGTTCCCTGATAAATTGGATTTCAATTATATATATATATATATAATGACCTAAATCAGGTTTGGGGGAGACGATGAATAATCCTCTGTTATTAGGATTGTTAATTAGGTATGATAAATGTGATGACAGCTCCCTGTTAAATCAGATTCAATTTATAACTTGCACGTAGCTATTAAGGAAATTGTGCGCAGCTGGGTCCGAGCCAATTTTTAGGCTTGACCCCACTAGAATTAGACTTCGGGCTCAACAAGGAAGTTGTAGCCCTCGGAAAGAGCTTTCCAACGATAGGTTACCCGTTTCCTGAAGTGACTTGTAGCTTTCTAAAGGTCCAGTCGAGTGGATTGTCCAGAAAACTGGTTTGGGTCTATTGCGTGCTGTTTTTGTTGTCCAGGATTTCTGCAGCTTACTTTGGAGCAGATTTTAGGTAGGAGCCACTTGGATCTGGGTTTAGGACTCAACATGAATGTTGTAGCCTTTGGTGAGGGCTTTCCAAAATGGGGTGGCACATAATTTGGGGTGGAGTAGAACTCCGAGAATCTCAGTTTTGTTAATCAGCGTCGTTGTAGTTTGAATTGTGGTAATCTTTGGGGATATCTTTTATAATACTTGTCTGACGCTCTCAATAATTGGTAGAAATCGAATTGATGGTATTGTGCCGACCTTGGTTGAATTTCATGAGTTGTGGGAGGGTACTTGTTGCGATTTCGCCAACCGTAGTTCATTCTCGCTTCGCTCTGGGAATAATAATTAGGAATGCCGACATGGCTATTGTTTGGAGAGAATGACCATATCAAGCTAGCGGAACTACGGAAGCAACAGAGAAATCTATATTCTCCAATTTAATGAGGAATGAGTGCCCAGATTTACGTTTCAATTGGGCGGAGCCTACGGGCAGAACGCGTTAATATGATGGGTGCTAGAGAGCACAAGTTGTGAATGAGCCTACGGGCAGAACGAGTAAATATGATGGGTGCTTGTGAGCACCGGTTGTGAATGGGCCTACGGGCAGGACGTGACAGTATGAATGTGCAGGTTTTCACACATGGGGGTGTAGTGATCCTCGGTAGAGGATAGTTGGTGGCGGGTCTACGGGCTCGCCGATCGTCACACCGACGGGAGCTGGCAGTCAGACTCGGACTGGAAGGGCTCGTCTTCTTGGTGCTCATCTCCCAAAGCCCCCTTCCACTCCTGAAGACTCTGCAGAAATGCGAGCAGTACGCAGGGCTCCGCTATGAACAAAGAGCATTGAGGCGTACAGAGGCCTAGGACTGGTAGTGTGCATACCTTCCTAGTAGTGGCGAGGCCCGTGCCACTGCCACCGTCTGGCCACGACGGGGGGCGCCTGAGTGGTTAGCTACCCTCAAAAAGTGGGAACTAAGAGTCTGTGTCGACATAGAAAATGCGCTTGGAGAAGTCATCATATCATAATCATTGCACCGCATTCATATCATAATCATTGCACCGCATTCATATCATAATCATTGAATTGCACAGCAATGGATACTCATCATATAAACTTGTATGGGCATCTTTATATGATGAGTTACCTTTATATGCAGACCTTTAACTTATAAGCTTGTATGGGCATCCTTATAAGTAAGTTCAATTCAGCTCTTTAATACTCAGCTTATGTTTGTTGTGCTTACACTTGCTTGGATAGTCACTGCTGCTATATATATAACTATGAACATGCTAGTTAGGAATATTGCAAGTACTTGGGTACTTATACAACCGACACATATGAACAACCCTTCATGTCACCTGTTTTGTATACTATTGCTAATATTGCAGCTTTCTTTCGATTCCACCGCCCGGTGCCTTGGAGTCGCCGGGGGAGCGGATGTGAAGCCACTTAGTCTTTATGACTAACGGTTGCTACGTCCCTCTTTTTAGGAGTGCGCCCTGGAGCCGCAGCGCACGGCGCAGGAGGAGGACAGTCAGGTCAGGACGACAGGGCCGGAGACAGCGATACCCTCAGTACCGGCAGTGGCTGACGTGAGTAGTAGTTTTGAGATGTAGCCCCTTTGGGCATCTTTTGTGATACTCTGATATATTTTGCAGGAGCTCGTGGAGATACCTTTTTGTATAATTATGGACTCTACTTATGCGAATTTTATATATCTATATGTGGCTTCTTGTTTTAGTTTATTGATGGGTTGGCGCTGTTGAGTTGGTTTAGCCGGCGGGATAGGCGTCTTGTGGAGGTGGCTAGCCCGCGAGCTGGCGCTTCCGCAAGGCGGCTGTCCTGGGCATAAGACTCCCCTCGGCCGTGTTTTGTGTTCCGGGAGGGGGGGCCTTACACCTAACCCATACAAGGTCAAGGCAATAATGGAGTTGGGGTCGCCAAGAAACCCGAAGGAGGTTCAGAGCCTCACGGGGAAGCTGGCCGGACTCAGCAGGTTCCTCTCCAAGGCGGGAGAGAGGTGTGCGCCCTTCTTTATGGCGCTAAGGGGCAACAAAAAATTCGAATGGACCCCGGAGTGCGAGGAAGCTTTTCAGGTTTTGAAAGGGCAACTCGCCCAAACCCCCCTACATCAAGGGCCAAGATCGGGAGAAGACTTATCCCTATACCTGGGAATTGGACTTGAAGCGGTAAGTTCAGTATTGATCCGTGAGGAAGGAAGAAAGCAATTCCTTATCTACTTTGTCAGCCGAGTGCTGAAGAAGGCGGAGCTCCGATACCCAATCTTGGAAAAGTTGGCTTTCGCGTTGGTGGTGGCGGCTCGGAGGCTCCGACCCTACTTTCAAGCACACTCCATCAGAGTAGTGACAGACCACCCGCTTCGCAAAATCATGGAAGGGGTGGAGCACTCAGGAAGATTGGCGAAGTGGTCCGTAGAGCTGAGCGAGTTCGATATTACGTTCGTGCCCAGGACATCAATCAAGGCCCAAGCAGTGGCTGGCTTCATGGCGGACTACACATCCGAAGTGGGGGAACATGAACCGCCTCCCCTAGTGGCGTGGAAGATGTTGGTGGATGGTGCGTCAGGGAAGCACTCCTATGGAGGGGGAATCATCCTGGTAATCCCCCAGGGGACCAAGATCGAGCAAGATTTAAACATCCACTTCCCGATTACCAACAACCAAGCGGAGTACGAGGCGGTGATTGCGGGTCTGCGGTTAGCTCGAGAACAGGGAGTGCAAGATGTGGAGGTCTCGACAGACTCCATGGTGGTAGCATGGCAAGTCAAGGGAGAATTTAAGGCAAAAGACCCGACCCTCCTGCGGTACTTGGAGAAGGTCAAGGGAGTCATCGGGCAATTCCACACTTTCTCCATCAAACACGTGCCAAGGGAAGAGAGCACCCCCGCGGACCTCCTAGCCAAGTTCGGTCCCCAAGCAGGGGGAACAGTTTCGGAACTCTTCCGACCCACCATCGAGGAAGGAGAACTGATGGAGATATATCAGCGGACCTCGTGGATGGATCCTTTCATCACCTTCCTATCATCAGGGAAGTTCCCTGAAGGAGACATAGACAGGCGACGCTTCAGGTATAAGTCGGCTTATTACTCTTTGCATGCAGGAGGGCTGTACAGGAAGACTCTCTCGGGACTCCTGGTCCGATGTGTTTCAGAGGAGGAGGTTCCGAGAGTCCTAGAAGAAATTCACTCCGGGGAGTGTGGGAGTCACTCCGGGAGCCGAACTCTGGAAGGGAGAGTGTTGAGACAAGGCTACTTCTGGCCAACCCTCAGCAAGGATGCGGCGGAGTTCGCAAGGAGGTGTTCAATGTGCCAACTCTATGCTCCGCTCCAACTCCTCCCGGCTCAGAGGCTCCGAACCATCACTGCTCCCTGGCCCTTCGCCATATGGGGGTTGGACCTAGTTGGCCCTTTCCCTCAAGCTAGCGGCCAAAGAAAGTTCTTACTGGTCATGATCGATTATTTCTCCAAATGGGTAGAAGTGAAGGCGCTCGCCAAGGTAACATCTCAAGTTGTGAGGAATTTTGTATGGGGAGAAATAATCTGCAGGCACGGCCTTCCCCTGGCTATAATGACGGACAATGGGCCGCAATTTGCTAGCGAAGAATTTGTTAGCTTTTGCACCCAGCTTGGCATCGACCTAAGGTTCACATCGGTTCATCACCCGTGAAGCAACGGTCAAGTGGAGGCGGCAAACAAAATAATCGTCAACCTGCTTAAGAAAAAGGTGGAGAACCTCCGGGGAAACTGGGTAGAGCAGCTACCATCCGTTCTTTGGGCCCTGAGGACTACTCCAAACACCGCCACCGGGGAGACCCCGTTCAAACTTTCTCATGGGTCCGAAGTAGTCCTTCCCATAGAATTTGAAGTAAAGACCCCCAGGGTGATCGTCGAAGGTGAAGGGAATGAAGAGTGGCTAGTGGCTAATGACGAGGAACAAAGGCTGTCCTTGGACCTGGTGGAGGAACTTCGGGACCAGGCCACCGTCAGGCAGGAGGAAGTCAAGCGGCGAATGGCCCGATACTTTGACAAAAACATCTGAATAAAGCACTTCCAGAAGGGAGACCTGGTCTTAAAGAAGGTCGACGCGGCCGGAAGAGGGGCCGCGGTAGGTAAGCTCGACCCCAACTGGGAGGGTCCATACATTGTAAGCGAGGTGCTCAAGTCAGGGGGTATCACCTCCAATATGTGGAAGGGGTACCTCTCGGCCGAGCCCGAAGTGGAGATGATTTGAAACGATTCTACCCTTAAAAGTTTATGAGAATATTCATTGTATATTTTATTTCACTTGATAGTTATAACTGTTATGCGAGGACAGGCAAGGTGACAAGTTTTTATGCTGGAATGCCCCAGATCGATTCCGCTCCCGGGCTCTCACTAAACGGGGGGTTTCAGGCTGATCTCTGGAGAGGCTGGCAAGGTGACAAGTTTTTATGCTGGAATGCCCCAGATCGATTCCGCTCCCAGGCTCTCACTAGAAGGGGGGTTTCAGGTTGATCTCTGGAGAGGCTGGCAAGGTGACAAGTTTTTTATGCTGGAATGCCCCAGATCGATTCTGCTCCCGGGATCTCACTAGACGGGGGGGGGGGGGGGGGGGGGGGGGTTCAGGTTGATCTCTGGAGAGGCTGGCAAGGTGACCAGTTTTTATGCTGGAATGCCCCAGATCGATTCCGCTCCCGGGCTCTCACTAGACGGGGGGTTTCAGGTTGATCTCTGGAGAGGTTGGCAAGGTGACAAGTTTTTATGCTGGAATGCCCCAGATCGATTCCGCTCCCGGGCTCTCACTATACGGGGGGGGGGGGGGGGGGGGGTTCAGGTTGATCTCTGGAGAGGCTGGCAAGGTGACAAGTTTTTATGCTGGAATGCCCCATATCGATTCCGCTCCCGGGCTCTCACTAGACGGGGGGTTTCAGGTTGATCTCTAGAGAGGCTGACAAGGTGACAAGTTTTTATGCTGGAATGCCCCAGATCGATTCATCTCCCGGGCTCTCACTAGACGGTGGTTTCAGGTTGATCTCTGGAGAGGCTGGCAAGGTGACAAGTTTTTATGCTGGAATGCCCCAGATCGATTCCGCTCCGGGGCTCTCACTAGACGGGGGGTTTCAGGTTGATCTCTGGAGAGGCTGGCAAGGTGACAAGTTTTTATGCTGGAATGCCCCAGATCGATTCCGCTCCCGGGCTCTCACTAGATGGGGGGTTTCAGGTTGATCTCTGGAGAGGCTGGCAAGGTGACAAGTTTTTATGCTGGAATGCCCCAGATCGATTCCTCTCCCAGGCTCTCACTATACGTGGGGGGGGGGGGGGGGGGGGGGGGGGGGGGGTTTAGGTTGATCTCTGGAGAGGCTGGCAAGGTGACAAGTTTTTACGCTGGAATGCCCCAGATCGATTCCGCTCCCTGACCCTCACTAGACGGGGGGTTTCAGGTTGATCTCTGGAGAGGCTGGCAAGGTGACATGTTTTTATACTGGAATGCCCCAGATCGATTCCACTCCCGGGCTCTCACTAGATGGGGGTGATGTAGGCTACTCGCTCACGACGCCGCGTTTGCCGATGGACTGTTACTAATACGCGAGACACAAGAAAAATGATGCGAATGCAAGCCGCACAGTGCAAGTGCACCGGACTAGGCAAAGAGAAACAATTGCCAACGAAGGTTGCCAAACCTCTTGAGATCTCCCAAGGGCGATTAGCCGATGTTTGATCAAGCAAAAGGACCCACCCGATCCGAACGAGCTATGCGTTGTACCAAAAGAGATCCACCGAAAGATACGATCGGAAAATGGTAGACCTCTCCCAACAAAAGCGGGGTCGCCACACCCCTTTCGACGATTAAAACAACGAGGATGTATGCAAGACTCTAAATGAGAAGACCAACGAAAAATCAATCGTGATACGAAGATCACGCCACAGAATCCACCACACAATAATCTAAGAGGGAAATCACGTTGAGTGGCTAGTTCGTTACCCGCTTGAGATAGGATTGGCCTCAAGCAAACTCTTGCCCGGTTGCCGTACCACGGATCTGCCGGAGTTGCGTCGCCGGAGGGAGATTTGAACGCCGTCTTCGTCTTCACGTTTGTCCCGGGTAGATTGGATGCAAGGGTACGACTGCTCCTTGTGAGGCCGGCGGCAAGGGAGCGAGTATGGGGGAGGGTGGGGCGGCCTTGGCCGAACTTGGAGAGGGGACGGGAAGAGGGGGGCGGCTGCTGGGTGGAGACAACAAGGGGCGGCTGCTCCTTGATGGCCGAACCTTCAGGAGGAGGAAGAAGGTGAGGGTGCGGCTTCAAGAGGGGGCGCCGAACTGGAGAGGGAGGTGCGGCCTCCTTGCCGATCGAGAGAAAGAGCGAGAGAGGGGGGGGGGGGGGGGTGCGGCCTCCTTGCCGATCGAGTGAAAGAGCGAGAGAGGGGGGGGGGGGTGCGGCCTCCTTGCCGGTCGAGAGAAAGAGAGGGAACGGTGAGGAGGGAGAGGAGGAGAGAATCGGCTGAGCACAAGAGAGATTAGTTTAGGGTTTTGTTTTTCTTTTCATCAAAAATGTGTGCCCTAAAATAACAAGAGTTAGGCCTATATATAGGCTTACACACAATGGCGGCTAAACGCAGCCCAAATATCATGCTAAACGCAGTCCAAGTAAATAAATAAAAATAACATGACATCAAAATAAAATTAGCATAACGTAAGAATAAAGATAGTTATTTCGAAAGCGGGCGCCTCGGGCGAAGGTTGTAGCGCCGCTCATCAAGCGTGTCACCGAGGCGGCGGTTGCGGGAATCTTTGGTGGAAGTGGCGCCATCATCTATAAGTGCGCCTTCCATCATATCTTCAAGTTGCGGGCCGTCGCCATCCAATTCATGTTGTTGCGGGCCGTCGCCATCCAATTCATGTTGTTGTGGGCCGTCGACGCCATCAGGGGGGTTTCAGGTTGATCTCTGGAGAGGCTGGCAAGGTGACAACTTTCGATGCTGGAAGGCATCAGGTCCAATCCGCTCCCGGGCAAGAAGATGAGTTCTTTATAAGGTCAGGATGAAATGAATCAGGTTAGCGAGACTTCGGCGCTGACCCGATCCTTCTCGCTCGGCGAAGAGAAAGATTTAGCACGATAGTATGCGAGTGACGAGAATCAATCCTATGTGCTCCGGGGTATCCGGTGCTCGGTAGAAAGGTCGCCGGCACAGGGTAAGAGGCGAGCTCTCGCCGAGAAGAAAAATACCTCGCGAGACCTAGAGAAAAATGCATACCTAAAGGGTAATAATCCTAAGGCAAATAACGAGAGGCCAGAGCCGCCAAAAAGGTCCTATGCCTGTCTATTCAATAACGTAAGATGCGAGAATGATCATCGCGGGAATAGCCTACATAAAAATGAACATCGAGGTAAGCGAGAGCGAGACGCCGACAAAAAAGACAAAATAGCAGAAAGGGCAAACACAGTACAAGGCTAAAAATATGCATCCATGCATTTCACAGTTAAATTACAGAAGGCGGCGATCTCGCCAGCCCAAAAACAAAACAGAAAATAAAATCAAAAATCTATAAGCATCATGAGTCGCTCGCGAACTCTTCCTCGTCATCGCTGCTCTTCACTGGTGGAAGCGGGATGAAGAGCTCCGGGACGATATCCTCCAGAACCATGTCAGCCGCGTCGGCAGCTAGGAGGTCGGCCTCCTTCATCGTCGAGAAGAGGTAGCGAGCTGACTCGGTGGACTCCAAGCGAATGTCCTCATCTCGCGCTCACCGCTCTTCCTTCAGACGGCGGGGGGAAGGGGGAACGACGGCACGGGTGAGATCGCAGTTTAGGGCTTTCAGCCCAGCCACCTCGCCCTCCAATTCCTTGATGCGAGCGTCGGCTCTTCCGATGGCCTCGGCATCCTGCAAGAAAAATAAGTTAGGGAAACAAAATGGCCGAAGGAAAGGAGGGTGACAAGGTCTAGGTAACTCACTAGACTGCCCTCTGCGGCGAGTAGCTTCTCCTTCAGCTGCGTGTTCTCGGCAAGGAGCTCTTGATAGGCCCTCGCGAGCTCCACATTCTGAAGCTCCAGCTGTAAGCAGCGCCTCCCCGTCATATGGGCGAGCTCGACAGAGCGCAACTGTGACCTCGCGCTCTCGAAAGCGAGGGTCCTTGCAGTCTCGTCTTTATAAGACCCCGCGTCCTCGCGCCCATAGAGGGAGAACGAGAGGTCGAAGGCATGACCGCTAATGGTCTCCTTCTCCACCCAGGAGGGAAGGATAGTGGAGATGTCCACCCGGTTCGTCTCCGGTTTCCAGTTTACCAAGAGCTCTCCGGTCTCATCCCGGCGCCTCTGGCCGAGGCCGAAGTTGTAATGGTTGACGGGGATGCGCAGGACGGAGGTTCTGGAAACCTCCTGGCAGGGCTCGTCGTCCTCACCCCCCGCGGAGAGGCCGGTGAGGTCGAACTCGTCGAAAGCGACCTCGCGAGGCTCCTTCCCCTTTGAGGAGGCGAGCGAGACCCTGCTCTTTTTGCTCTTTTTCTTCGGCGGAGATTTCGGGGGAAGGGCATGGCTGCTAGAAGCCCCCGGTCTCTTGCGAGAGGAGGGCTCACTCGGTGCAATGGCGTCTCGGCAAGCCTCCGCCCCCATGGTCGCGAGAGCCAGGGTAGCGTCGGTCTTCCGATTGCTCGCGTAGGGGGGATGGGTGGGAAGATCCCGCTCGCCTGAAAAAGGATTGAAATTTCAATAAATAGTTACAAAACAAAGAGGGGATTGTAGTAATAGAGCGAGATCTTTACCTTCCCTAGCGAGCACTGGAAGCAGCTTGTCGAGGTTGCGACGAAGGTGAACAACCTCAAAGTTCTTCTTACAGAAGAACTGATAGAGGAGGGCGTCATGCCCTCCGAGGGTGGCGGGCCGGTAGGTGGTCTTGCCTTGTTGAACTGGCGAGAGGGGTATATTGCCGAAGTTCCCCTTGACGAAGAGAAACATCTGGGCCCAGAAGTGGGCCTTGTTGATGGTCTCGTCAACCTTAGGACCCGAGCCCACGAAGTAGGCGGTCCCATCCTTGTAGGCGCGAAAGGAGAACAGCTTCCAAAAAACCGGAAGGCTAAACTTGATGCGCTCCTCGCGCAGGTAGCAGGCGAAAGCGGTGACCACCGCCATAGCGTTGGGGGTGAGCTGACCCGGAACAATACCGTAATGCTTGAGCACCTGGCGAGCGACAAGAAAACCAGTGTTATCTCATGTGATGAGCGAGACCTAACCTGCGAAGAATAAAAAAACGAGTGAGAATAGTTAGTACCTGGCGGACTTCTGGCCACAAGGGGAGACGCAAGCCGACCGCAAAGTGAGCGGTGGAGATGGCCAGCTCGTCGACAAGCGACGCGTTGATCGCGTCGTTCTCGCTTGGACGGCGTGCCTCGAACGGGGGGGGGGGGGGGGGTGACGTAATCGGTGACCGCGCTAAAGTACTCCTCGTCCGTCAGATTGCAATGGAAGAAGCTGTGCTCGGCAAAAGCTTTGGCGATCTTTCATCGACCCTCCGACTCATTAGCGTCGCCGCCCATTTCAATAACCTGCGAGAAAGAAAGTGGAGCGAGAACGGGAAGGGGCGAGAGCTCTGAAGCGGAGGAAGAAGAAGGATAACAGTAAATGCGATGGTTGACTCAGTTATGGCCTCCTATTTATAGCAAAAGTAAAATGGCGGGAAGAAGCCCATGCGCCGGTGGGCGTGATTAGGCAAAACATCACATCACAGCCGCTGGCGAGAAAGACCTGCGGGGTTAGTACAAGCAACATTTTCGCGAGATACAATCAGCGAGGTCAGAGACCCCCGCGAACACAACATAGCGTCAAAATGAAATAGACATATTAGCAGTGAGCGAGAACTAATAAAAAGCTAGTAATTATTATCAGACGAGATGGAACTAGTGTATAAGTCCGAGACCATTGCGAGATCGTCTAAAATAAAAGCGCTCATTAACAGGTAATAATAGTTTGCGACAACGTAAGAGTTAGCGAGAGTCGTTAGGCAACCATTTCCACCTACCCCCACCTCGCGACCCGGAACACGGCGGTACCCTAGAATTATAGTAATCCTCGACCGCGCGGCCCTCCCGGTCAATAAGGAAGGCGTAATCCCTCATTCTCGCTATATGCGCCTCCGGCGTCGTGACGTTCTCATCATGATCGCGTTGTCTCAAGGCCCGGAGCCTCGCACATTCTTCCATCAAAATGGCATGCCTGTCCTCGGCGGCTTCTCTGTCCCATCTCGCCTGCATGTTAAGGTCCATCAGCATCCGACCATGTTTTCTCAGCAACTCCGCGGCTCGTTGCTTCATCATCTCCGGATCTCGCGGATCACCTAAGAAGTCTTCCACTTGGTCAGGAAGGTGGGACATCTCGTCGTCGCCCAACTCGGAATCGGTAGGAGGAGTTTCATTATTCTCTGCGAAGTATTACGGAGAGGTTAGATAACGCACTTGAGCTCGCGCAGGGCAGGGGGCGTCGGAACGCTTACCCAGAGGGGGGCGAGAAGTCTCAGGGTGGCCCTGGAAGAGGTTACCGTAGTGGGGGTAGAGAGATTTGCCCAGACCAGGAGGGAAGGCTTCGCTGTTGATCAGAGGGACCTTTGGCGGCACGGAGCCGTCGGTCTCCTCGCTCGTCAGGAGTTGGAACCCTAGCTTATCTATAGTCTTACCGGGAGGAGGCGGAAATGGAGGCCGCGATGCCCGGCGAGCCGGGGACTTCTTGGGTGAGACTGTAAGAATCAGGGAATGAAGGTCAGATGGTTGACAAAAGGAGAGCTGGCATGCGAGATTAAGGACGTATGTGCGACATTTTTCCCAGCAAGATTTGTATCCACCGGCGGACTTTTGCGAGAGCCACCAACAGGCTCGCCAGCGTCCTCGTTCGGCAGTGCATCCTGCGAGTAGACATGAATCACAAGCAAGCTCATTGATTTAAGCTAGAGGGGTAGCTCGTACCTTCTCGTAGGCACGGTTATCCGGGGAGGAGTCCAGCATCACGAATCCGTCCCCGATTTGGCAAACCGGCTTCGCCTTCTTGGTCTTCGGCGACTGAGCGAGAGGCGGCCGGTTCATCCAGGCGGGGACCCTGGTCGTGGAGAGCAGCCCGCCGGCCCTCACCGCCCTCAAGTGAGCCTCGGCTTCTTCGGAAAGAGGCATCTCCAGGCAGCTACAATACGGGAAAAAGAAAAGGAAAGGAAGTGGTGGCGCGCGCCATTAAGGACTCAGGACGATATTTATAGCCCTCTGGGTGGGCCCCACCGAAGATTCCTGACAGATCACCAAGGGGCTGGCGAATACCAGGGGTTGGATGTTTCTTCGCGAGCATAAATATCCTCGCGAAGAGCGGGGATTGTGTACAACCCCGATATTCGCAAGGCGAAGAGGACCGGATTAAGAAGGCAACAGGATGGAAGAAGTAATAAGAGATTCCAGGCCTTAGGGCCAAAGACCTCGCGACGGAGACCTTGGAGAAGTCTCTCTCGGAGAGCTCGCTGAAGGGAGAGCGAGAAGGGTCGGCGAGATAAGCGCTCGCAGGCCATTTGAGGAAGATTTCTGAGTTCGGCGAAAGGAGTACTGCGTTCGACGAACTCTCCAGTGATCGTCGAGCCCACCCCTGTTCGGCGAAATCATCAGCGTTCGACGAAAGGCGTATTGAGCTCGACGGTCAAGAGGCGGTCTCGCAGGAAGGCTTGCGAGACCGGACCTCGACAGATAACGCCAGAATGGGCCGGCGGGGTCCTCGCAGGGCGATCGCCTAGGAGAGGCGCCGCGAGCAGGACCCGCGAGAGGACCTGCGAGAGCTTCAGCAGTCAGGTTCTCGCAGTTCCTTGCCCATAAGTTTACAATGCCAAATTACCCTTTTACCCTTGGTGGTCTGCCTTTAGCCTCTCCAAACAGCGGAGTTTGGCTGTTAGCAGACCCATTTGGGATGCGGATAGTAAAATCAAAAGGCGGAATCCTGCTATTTGCAGGCCAGATTAGGAAAGCTATAAATAAGACCTCAAGGGCACCTTTGGAGGGGACGAGACTTCATTTTCTCTCTCCTCAGGCTTTCTTTGGTTAGCATTCCCAGAGCTCTCCAAGGTGCCCGAGTCTCAGCTTTGGCTTGGGAGGGGAAGCGCACAACAATCTTCCGGGTTAGTGGAGGGACCTCCTTGCTGCGACTAAGGTCTTAGTCTTCTTTCTAGTCTTCAGTCTACCTTCTCCAAGGGAACAGTAAGGGCTAGCTGCCCCTCATTTCGGTGAGGGCCCCGAGCTCCACAAGAGGCCGAGAAATCGGTTTCAACACAATAAATAGTGAGGAACCATTCTTTAATGGTTTCTCTGGACTCTTGCTGGAGGAAACATCTTTATGTGTGGACTTAGAAAATTTTTTATTTTGAAAAAGTGGTTTTCTGAACCTGGAGCTGTCGCTGGTTCCGACATCAGCTGTCGGAAATTTCCGACAGCTTCCAGAAATGTATCCTAGTCCAAATTTTGCTGACCCATGGCATTGGTTGCCTAAAATCATATCCAGATATATTTTCCCAACACCAAAATTTTCAATTGCCATGTTCAATTCATTTACTTTGGACTTTAAAATTGAATTTTCTTTTACTATCATGCCACATCGATTTGCAAACTATTTCTTGTAATTCTCTAATTGAGAATGAGAAGTTTTGACAACCTTTTCTAAGTCCTTTTTCTCTTTTAGAAGTTGATCAATTTTTTGATCGGACTTAGAAATAGTGTTTTCAAGTTCTTTTATCCTTGTCAAAGAGTGATCACACTCTTGACAAATTACCTTCTCCTTCCCAATAGATTTCAACTCATTTGATAACTTTTTATTTACTTTCAAAAGATCCTTATTTTCACATTTTAAAAAATCGATTTCCTTTAGGCTTTTATCCAAAAATTTGCAAGTTTTCATAAATTCAGAATATAAATCATCATAAGATGGAGGAGTTACCTCAGTGTCGCTTTGGACACTACTATCGTCGTCAGATGGCGCATTTTCTTTCCCCATCAAGCATAAATTTGCTTCTTCTTTATCTTCATCGCTTGCTTCACTTGAGCCTTCAGAAGTTGTGTCATCCCAAGTCTCTGCCTTCAGAACCTTCTTTTTGAACTTCTTATCATGCCTCTTCTCTTTCTGCTCTCTCAGATATTTTGGGCACTTGCTTCTTATATGTCCAATCTTTTTGCAATGATAACATTCCGGTAGCGGACGTTCTTCTTCATCATCCATTTTTCCTTTGCCTTTGTTGTAGGAAAAATCCTTCTTTTTGAAAATTTTTCTAAATGAGTTTCTCCTCTCAGGATTTCTCATAAACTTCTTAAAGTTCCTCACAAACAGTCCTTCTTCATCTTCCTCACTTTCTTCAGTCTCACTTTCAATTTCCTTTTTAGATTTCAACGCCAAGCTCTTCTTTTTGGGCTCCAAATTGTACTCTTGGCTTTGAATCTTCAACTCCACTTCATGGGTTTTAGATTCCCAATGAGGCTCTCCAATTGTAAGGTCTTAAAATCATGTGGCTCAGAAATTGCAGTCACATTAGGATTGAATTTTGGGGGAAGTGATCTTAAGATTTTCCTTACTAAATCTCCATTGGAGAAAACCTTACCCAACACCTTTGAATCGTTCACGATTTTAGTGAATCGTGTGTACATTGTATCAATTTCTTCATCCACCTCCATTTTGAATCTTTCGAACTCTGACTCCAGTTGAAATAGCTTTGTATCCTTTACCTGCAAAGTACCTTCATGAGTAATTTCTAAAAGATTCCAAATTTCAAATGCAGTATCACAAGCACAAACTCTATTAAATTCAGTGCGATCTAGTGCGCAAAATAAAGCATTCATGGCTTTTGCATTGTTCTTACATTTTAATTTATCATTGTCATCCCACTTGTCTTTGAATTTGTCCATAGTTACATTTCCTACAACAATTGTTGGGGGAGTATAACTCGTCTCGACCATATTCCAAACTTCCATGTCGAGAGCTATTAGAAAACACCGCATTCGGGTTTTCCAATAGTTATAGTCTGGGCCCGTAAAAAGTGGTGGCCTACCACGTGTTGGATCGTGTGACGCCCTTAGAGGGGTGGGGGGGGGGGGGGGGGTGGGGGTGAATAAGGGTGTGTTTAAATTATAATTTTTAACTTAAGAATTCTTAAACAAATTGTACATTTCTAAAAATTACTTATAAAAAATTTCAAACAATGTAATTTTTAAATTAATTCAAACACAAATTTCTAAGTTAAAGATTAAGCAACCAAATTTGCAATTAAAAAAAAGTCATAATTTTTTAAGCATGAAATTCACATACAATAAAAATGATCTTAACAATGCTTAAGATCAAGGCACAAATATGATAATAAACTTTTAACAATTTGAGTTTACCAATCCTTCTCCCAAGGATCGGAAGGCTATCACTTGTCTCTCCCTAGACCAAGCCCAAGCCTATCCTCTAGATCTTCCTAAGATCTAGACGTAGCATACAAGGCCACGATTTCCTACCAAGCCACGCAAGGACTTGGATGCTCCGCACAAGAAAGCGATTTTCCATTAAGCCACGCAAGGACTTAGACGTCACGCACAAGGAGACGATTTCCCTACCCATACAAAGTGAAATGTATATAAATGAAAATACAAAATCAAATGAAGAACTCCCTAGAAATTCAGATCTCTGAAAGAAAGCTTTATAGTTTCTTGTTTAATGTTAAAGTCTTCTAAAGTTTGTTTCATCCAAAGAGCTTGTGCACAACAACTACCAAGTGCGATGTATTCGGCCTCGGTGGTTGAGAGGGCAACAAAATTCTGTTTCCTACTCGACCATGAAATGAGTGAAGGGCCTAAAAAGTGACAAGTACCACTAGTGCTTTTCCTATCTAGTGAACAACCGGCATAATCAGAATCAGAATAGCCAAAAAGAGTAAAATCATCGCTATGAGGATACCACAAACCAAGTTTAGATGTGCCAATTAAATATTCAAAAATTCTTTTTACCGCTTTTAAATGTGATTCTTTGGGATCGGCTTGAAATCTAGCACATAAACAAACTGAAAACATAATATCTGGCCTAGAAGCGGTTAAGTATAAAAGTGAACCTATCATGCCTCTATATAAAGTTTGATCTATGGATATTCCACTTTCATCTTTTCCTAATTTTAAAGAAACACTCATAGGAGTACTAGCTTGTTTAAGATTTTCAAATCCAAATCTTTTCAAAACATCATGTATATATTTTGATTGGTTTATAAAAATTCCATCATGTTTTTGAATAATTTGAAATCCTAAGAAATATTTTAGTTCTCCTACCATGCTCATCTCAAATTCACTTTCCATCATTTTAACAAAATAATTACCTAACTCTTCATTAGTGGCTCCAAAAATAATATCATCAACATAAATTTGTAAAACAATTAAATCATCATCAACTTGCTTAATGAAGAGTGTACAATCAACACCACCCATTTTAAAACCATTTTGTAATAAATATAAGGTCAATCTATCATACCATGCTCGTGGTGCTTGTTTTAAACCATACAAAGCTTTTAGTAATCTACACATGCGATTAGGAAATTTTTCATTTATAATGTCTGGGGGTTGTTCAACATAAACTTCTTCTTTAATCAACCCGTTTAAAAATGCAGTTTTAATATCCATTTGCAATAATTTAAATCTTTTATGATTAGCAAATGCAACAATAATTCTAACTACTTCCAATCGTGCATCGGGTGCAAAAGTTTCATCAAAATCTACCCCTTCAATTTGATTGTATCCTTTCAAGCCTAGCTTTGTTTCTAGTGATCCTAGAGTCAGTATCTAATTTATTTTTAAAAACCCATTTGACTCCTATCACAGGATGATCACTAGGTCTATCTACAAGAATCCAAACTTTATTTCTTTCAAATTGGTTAAGTTCTTCATTCATGGCTAAAAACCAAGATTCATCATTTAAAGCGGTGGCAACATCTTTTGGTTCTATATTAGAGACAAAACATAAATTTGAAAAACTTTCATGTAAACTAGAACGTGTACGTACCCCACTTGATGGTTCTCCAATAACAAATTCTTGTGTATGATCTTTTGAGAACCTTAGCTCGGTTGGAGGTACATATCCTTGTTCTTCTTCTTCTTCACCATCTTTTTCGTCTTCTTTCTCTACTTTTTCTTCATCATCATCATCATTTTTCCTCAGATTTTGTTCCACATCCTCTTCATTTTTCTCATTACCTGCAACTTTAGTATTTTCTACACAAGAAATGTTTTCATCAAATTTTACATGAATAGTTTCTTCAACCACTTTAGTACGTTTATTATAAACTCTATAGGCCTTGCTAGTTGAAGAATAACCAATGAAAATTCCTTCATCACATTTTTCATCAAATTTACCTAAGTTATCTTTTGTATTCAAAATAAAGCTTTTACAACCAAAAACTCTAAAGTAAGATACATTTGGTTTTCTTTGGAAATAAATTTCATAAGGAGTTAATTGTAATGTAGGACGAATCATGACACGATTAGTAATATAGCATGCAGTACTAACCGCTTCGGCCCAAAAATATTTTGGCAATTTAAATTCACAAACCATAGTACGTCCTAATTCTTGAAGTGTTCTATTTTTTCTCTCCACTACACCATTTTGTTGTGGTGTGCGAGGAACGGAAAATTCGTGTTTTATCCCAAATTCATTACAATATGAAATAAATTTTTCATTATCAAACTCTCCTCCATGATCTGATCTAATGCATTTTACTTCTAAATCAAGCTCATTTTGAATACGTGAAATCAGTTTTACAAATTCATCAAAAGCATCAGATTTTGAATTTAAAAATGATGTCCAACAAAATCTAGAATAATCATCAATAATAACAAACGTATATTTTCTACCTCCTAGACTTTGTGTAATAATTGGACCAAACAAGTCCATATGTAATAATTGTAGAGGTCTAGTAGTAGAAATAACATTTTTGCTTTTAAAAGATGATTTTGTAAACTTTCCTTTTTGGCATGGTGAACATAATGAAGAAAGCTTTCCATTCAAATTGGTTAAACCTTTTATTATTTTATTTTTAGAAAGCTTTACTATGCGTTTAGCACTAGAATGTCCTAGTCTCCTATGCCATAATTCAAATTCATCATTCTTTGAAATAAAACATTTAAGTGTAGAATGAGATAAATCATGAAAAGTGATTGTATAGACATTGTTTATTCTTGGTGCAGTAAGTACGATTTCGTTTGTTTTAGAATCAATAATTTTGCAAAGGTTTGAGCTAGAGTCAAATAAAACATTTAGATTTTTATCACATAGCTGACTAATAGAAATTAAATTATGTTTCAAACCTTTACCATATAAAACATTTGAAATTTTAAATTCTTCGTTACCTGTGATGAGTCCTGATCATATACACTTTTATGGACTCATCTGGGCCATCTATTTAGTCTTTTCACTGCACTTTAGCCCTGTTTTAGCTCATATTGGTCATTCTATGCTAGGTGCACTTATAGGCCCTATTTGGTGTAAATTCGTATCTTTCTTCGTTATTAGTTTTCTTGTGCTGTTAAGTCCCACTTTCAGTGGCTAGACTGGTGTCGTACGCTGGAACAGGTGTCGTGCAGGTGTTTCCGGTGCAATTCTGCACAGGAACACTGCGCACGATCACCGGTTCTATTGCGCACGACCACTGGTCGTGCGCCACTGATCGTGTGCACTTAACCCCTTTTTCATGAGTTCTGTTTGCTGTAGTGCGCACGACCATCAACTCCAGTGCGCACGACCACCGGTCGTGCGCCACTATTCGTGCGCACTTAACAGTAATTTTTATGAGTTCTGTTTCATCTATTGCGCACGACCACATACGATAGTGCGCATGACCACCGGTCGTGCGCCACTGGTCGTGCGAACATGTTATTTCATAATGTCTGTCTTTGCAGGTTTCGTCCAGGCAGAGCGCACGATCACCGAATTCTAGTGCGCACGACCACTGGTCGTGCGCCAATGACCGTGCGCACTGTTTATTCCAGCGCCTATAAAATGACCTGCTCGCGATTTTAGGTCAACCCCCGATTTTCTTCCGCCGTTTTCCGCCCGGTTCCGTCCAGATTCGCCCCTCCGCCGTCGCCCACCATATGGAGGTGCTCCGGGCTTGCTCTTCACGCCAATCTTGAGCCAGAGTTTCCTCTCGGCCTCCTCCTTCATCCAAGAGCTTCAAAGAGAGATCTAGCCGCCATCTCCATCGAGCAAGAGGAAGTTTGCAACCTCTACCGGATCGTGACACGAAGAAGACGGGTCCATTGGAGAGTCGTGACAGCTCTCTCTACCCCGGACGTAGTTGCGGACCGAGCTTGGACGCGGATTGACAACCCGACCTTTCCAACCGTGAATCTACAACGAGACTTCGGATTCGGTCGATTTCTTGCCTTATTCTTCTCTTATTGATGTGTATATGTTTTAGATCTCATTATTTTGATGAAGTTGCACTTAGACTTGCTTCTATTTATATAGATTTCATGTTTGTGTGAAATGCTTTTGTGGTCTATGTGTTTATGAGGAGCGCCACCATCCATTTTCCACTTCACCACCGCGTTCGTGTGCCGCACTAGCAATTGCTAGTGGCGTGCTTGTCGAAGAGGTGCTTGCGACCCTCACTCCGCTAGCCTACTCGTCCATCCGCCTACCGAAGCGTGGCATCGCGGCCCGTATCCCATCCTGCCTAATGAAGCAGTGCGCTCAAGGCCTGCACAGTTCGATTCCGCTTGCCTACTCGTCCATCCTCCCTTGCGACGCAGCGCGCTCAAGGCCTGCCTAGTCTCCATCCCGCCAAGCGAAGCATTGCATAGCGGCATTGCATAGGAGTAGTCGTAGTATTTTCTCTTTATTTTCCAAAAGCCAACCCAACTCCCCCGCATTCCATCCGATTTAAGGACTTCAATCTCAAGTCCTTCCTCAAAACCTAACTCCACCTTACTGTGTTCCTCAAGAGACCGACACTCGGGGATTTTCCCCATTATTATTACTTGCGCGACCGGTGCACTTGCCGACACGCATCAAGTTTTTGGCGCCGTTGCCGGGGAGTACAGTCGTGTGAGTTTTCTGGAGAGGGAGAACCTGAGGGAGAAGCCCTTCCATTTGTAAATTGCATTTCTTTGTTTTTATTTCTTCGTATTCTATTTTCCTGTTTTATTTTAGGTTGCTTTAGTAGTCATTGTTATGTGTAGTATTGTGCAGTAGCGTTTTTTATTGAGAATCATTTTATTTTTACACTATGTGGGCACATCTTAATATCCGTTGCCGTTGGTGTAGAGATACCTCTCACTCTAGTGATGAATGCCCTACGGAGAATAGTAGGCATAATTCTTATAGCCAAGCATATGGAGCACCGACTTCGTCTGGTACTCCATATGGTGCGCGTAAGTCTTATGGCTACTCTGCTGAGCCTTTACCGTCATACTTCTTTTCGACTTCAGCACCCGCTGTGCCAAAGAGGCCCGCAAGGCAGTGCCGGTTTTGTCGGAGCACTGATCATGTCTTGAAGGATTGTGCCGAGTATCTTCGCCAATTGGACGAGGATGATGAGCCGGATATCCGGATCGTCCCAACTCCTAACTCTGGCGGCACACCTTCAACATCCGGTTATGTGTCTTTGTCACCTTCACATCTTGAAGGGTATGGCATGGACACGGTCACCGGATGTGCGGTTGATCTATGCACCGACATTGCTGAGCCTATTCTCCTTGTGCATCCACCACCTCTAGTGGATTCGATTCTTTGTGAGGAATCGGTGCTTGACTTTTATCCGAGCACTACTCCTCCCCCTGTTGTGCATACTATACTCGTCTCCGATGACATTATTGAGGATGTTTCGCAGGATAAGGCAGGTGATTTATGTGTTGTGCCTATTCCTATGGATGAGGATATTTTCCAAGGTGACGAGGATTTTACCTCAGCACCGGTAGAGGAAGTCCAAATCGTGGAGGAGGTCACTGATGAACCTACCGAGCCCTGCAGCATTGTCGATGATGCTGACATTATTTTACTTCCCCAACCTAATGGGAGTGAGACCGGGACCACTCCCCCGATTTTTGATTATCTATGTTCTTCATCTTGTTTATTTCTCGATCCCCCCTCTTCACCCGAGCCTGTGCAGGTTGAATCTTCACAGGTACTTCAGGAGGACTTGGAGCTTTGTGCTCAAGTCAATGATGAGTGTGTCCTTTTATGCGAGGAGGTTGATCCCTCCTCCATTAAGGAAGCCTCATTCGTTGCCTTCTCCTCCTGCAGACCTGCTGTGGACGATACCTTGCTGGGCAAGGATAGTTTTGGTGAGATGAGTGAGGACCAGGCCTCCTCCTCTTCTTACTTTCTTTTCCCTCTACCTGTGAGGAGCAGGTATCTATATTTAGGTAGAGGGGTGACTGTTCTATCACCGTATCGGTACCCGCTACCGACACGGATATTAGGCCAGTTACCTGTCCACTTCTCCTTCCATAGGCCCATTAGCTAGAACCGTTTTAATTTAGAATAAGTCGTGCTGGGAGGACAATAACCCCAGTAGTTATCTTTCTTTTCCTGCATTCTTATTTCTTCTAATTATGTTTAGTTAGTAGCACTTTCTTTTCAGTTTTCTTTTGTCTTTTGTTTTTGCGGAGCTGACCCCTGCAGGTATCTTCTCTGGATGGCGGATGCTGCAGCTTAGTCGTGGTTTAAACGCCAATCTTCTGGTATGCTCACTTGCTGAGCATTGGGTACTCTCTTCCCCTAGCCCTATTTCGATTTTCCTGTCATATATTATGCGGATTGTTTAGTTTAAGTCTGGGGGAGAGTAGTTTTGTTTACCCGCTCACGTGCACTATTGCACTGCATGCTAGAAGATTTCATTTAAAATGTTTTGTTTATTTTCATTGCACACCACATCACCCACTTGAGCGCGTACTCATCTGTTTGCTTGCTCTGTTGTGAATTTAATTCCTCTGCTTATTTGGGAAAGTCTAGGTGATGGTTTAGGACTATGTAGCAGAGTAAAATGTTGACTCCCGTAGTGCTCCTAGTCGAGTGCTCGGTTGCATAGAAATTTGTGTAGAGTAGACTTCTCTGTATACTTATGGTTTTATATTTTTCTTATTAGTGTAAATGTTGTTTACTCTACTCAAATGGTGAATTCGGTGGAATCAAACGGTAGCATAGGGATGTGTGTAAACGATCGCTAGATTCGTATTGCTTGAGTCGGGAGAAAGGAGAATCTTTCTCGGTGGCTAGAACTTGCCCCAAGCGATTCTTGAAGCATGGGTATACGGTTAGTCAATTGCGTGAATGTGATATAGGCCATCATTTTGGCCCGGTTGAGCCTTTGTGCCTATCCCTACCGCTATATCCTCGCTAGCCCAGTTGTGCCTACCCGTTCTTTGATTCAGCCCCACTTTTATTTCACCAAAGCCCAAAAGCCAATCCTAGTCGCACACCCAAATCTGAGCTTTAGCTGTTTATTATTTTCATGAGTTGGGTTGTTGATTTGGTGATATGTTTGTGATGATGTGGATGTGTTTTATTGATTAGTTGTTGAAAATGATAAGAAAAGAAAAGAAGAAAATGAGAGAAAGAAAAGAAGTGAAAAGAAAAAAAAAAGGCTATGTGCTTTATTGAAAATTTTTTGTATAGATTTATGTTTGGGAGTAGGCGGTGCACGCACCCATGCTGTTAAGTCCAAGTCTGGGGGTGTTGTGTACCCGCGTGTTTGTGTGGTGAACGAGAATAATTTCTGCATAAGCTCATTTGGGTTTAGTGCTTGAGCCGTCGTTTTTATCTTTGTTTTTCCTCACCTAAACCCAAGCCTCATTTAAAACCTAAAGTCCTATTGATTCACGCATTTGAGTCAAACCAGTGCCGTGGAGAGAATGTGACCGGGCAAGCTTATGGTCACCGACACTGATGGATTTCAGTGGATTTTTCCCGCATCCCGATCTTGAGCAATGCTCGTCTCAGCGTTTAGTTTACTTTCTCCGTATGCATGACCGAATGATTCACCGTTGTTCACCATTTTGAGTAGTTGTAATATGCTTTTACTCTTTTAGAAATATATAGACTGTTTTTATAATTAGAAATATTTTCTACTATTTTTCTTATGCACGTGAGCATGCGACTTCGCATGGTACTCTGTATTGTAGCTTTAAGCCATCTACTTTTCTTTCCCCTTTCGCTTAGAATTTGTTTGCTCGGGACGCGCAAACAGTTAAGTCTGGGGGTGTGATGAGTCCTGATCATATACACTTTTATGGACTCATTTGGGCCATCTATTTAGTCTTTTCACTGCACTTTAGCCCTGTTTTAGCTCATATTGGTCATTCTATGCTAGGTGCACTTATAGGCCCTATTTGGTGTAAATTCGTATCTTTCTTCGTTATTAGTTTTCTTGTGCTGTTAAGTCCCACTTTCAGTGGCTAGACTGGTGTCGTACGCTGGAACAGGTGTCGTGCAGGTGTTTCCGGTGCAATTCTGCACAGGAACACTGCGCATGATCACCGGTTCTATTGCGCACGACCACTGGTCGTGCGCCACTGATCGTGTGCACTTAACCCCTTTTTCATGAGTTCTGTTTGCTGTAGTGCGCACGACCATCAACTCCAGTGCGCACGACCACCGGTCGTGCGCCACTATTTGTGCGCACTTAACAGTAATTTTTATGAGTTCTGTTTCATCTATTGCGCACGACTACCTATGATAGTGCGCACGACCACCGGTCGTGCGCCACTGGTCGTGCGAACATGTTATTTCATAATTTCTGTCTTTGCAGGTTTCGTCCAGGCAGAGCGCACGATCACCGAATTCTAGTGCGCACGACCACTGGTCGTGCGCCAATGACCGTGCGCACTGTTTATTCCAGCGCCTATAAAATGACCTGCTCGCGATTTTAGGTCAACCCCCGATTTTCTTCCGCCGTTTTCCGCCCGGTTCCGTCCAGATTCGCCCCTCCGCCGTCGCCCACCATATGGAGGTGCTCCGGGCTTGCTCTTCACGCCAATCTTGAGCCGGAGTTTCCTCTCGGCCTCCTCCTTCATCCAAGAGCTTCAAAGAGAGATCTAGCCGCCATCTCCATCGAGCAAGAGGAAGTTTGCAACCTCTACCGGATCGTGACACGAAGAAGACGGGTCCATTGGAGAGTCGTGACAGCTCTCTCTACCCCGGACGTAGTTGCGGACCGAGCTTGGACGCGGATTGACAACCCGGCGATTCCAACCGTGAATCTACAACGAGACTTCGGATTCGGTCGATTTCTTGCCTTATTCTTCTCTTATTGATGTGTATATGTTTTAGATCTCATTATTTTGATGAAGTTGCACTTAGACTTGCTTCTATTTATATAGATTTCATGTTTGTGTGAAATGCTTTTGTGGTCTATGTGTTTATGAGGAGCGCCACCATCCATTTTCCACTTCACCACCGCGTTCGTGTGCCGCACTAGCAATTGCTAGTGGCGTGCTTGTCGAAGAGGTGCTTGCGACCCTCACTCCGCTAGCCTACTCGTCCATCCGCCTACCGAAGCATGGCATCGCGGCCCGTATCCCATCCCGCCTAACGAAGCAGTGCGCTCAAGGCCTGCACAGTTCGATTCCGCTTGCCTACTCGTCCATCCGCCCTTGCGACGCAGCGCGCTCAAGGCCTGCCTAGTCTCCATCCCGCCAAGCAAAGCATTGCATAGCGGCATTGCATAGGAGTAGTCGTAGTATTTTCTCTTTATTTTCCAAAAGCCAACCCAACTCCCCCGCATTCCATCCGATTTAAGGACTTCAATCTCAAGTCCTTCCTCGAAACCTGACTCCACCTTACTGTGTTCCTCAAGAGACCGACACTCGGGGATTTTCCCCATTATTATTACTTGCGCGACCGGTGCACTTGCCGAATCATCGCATCAACCTACTACTCCAATGCCTGTGACTTTACCCTTGCCATTATCTCCAAATGTCACTGTTCCTCTTTTTTTCATCTCCAGGCTTAGGAACTTTGATTTATCGCCCGTCATGTGTTTTGAACAGCCAGAGTCCAAATACCATACGTCTTCCTTGTTCCTAGCCTGCACGCACACCTAAAAAGATGATGAGAGTAAAGTTCTGGTTACCCAAGTGGTCCCTCCCGTGGTATAGGTGGGCGCCTTAGGTACCCAGATTTGTTTAACACTAACTTTTCCTTTCTTCCAGCATGAGTCCGAGATGTGACCAAATCGATGACATTTGGCACATGCAATGTGTACAACCCCGATATTCGCCAGGCGAAGAGGCCCGAATTAAGAAGGCAACAGGATGGAAGAAGTAATAAGAGATTCCAGGCCTTAGGGCCAAAGACCTCGCGACGGAGACCTTGGAGAAATCTCTCTCGGAGAGCTCACTGAAGGGCGAGCGAGAAGGGTCGGTGATAGCTAAAATTTAGGATGTAAATAATATTCTCCAAATTCTACGAACTATAGGCAAGAGCACCTATCGGTCATAGCATAGGATATTTAAAACAAATAAATATCAAGTGTCGTATTCCACGGGTCTGTTGATTACTTCTACTCACGCAAATTAATATTATTTTATCGAAAGTAAAATAGAGTTTTGTAAATAATTAAAAGAAGAAAAACATTTGATCGGGAATCTTTCTTAAGTAAAATATTTCATAAATCTAGAATTCGGAAGAAATCAATTTAGACAAACTTGACCGTGGAGGTTCCCAAAATATGATAGAACCTCTCTCGAGAGAACTACCACCTAACCTTAGGTTGATCGATTAAGACCCCTCGGCCAGTCGAAACCCCTAAGCTTGCTTTATGCTGTGAGCCCCACTATTGGATTTGACTCCAATCCGGAAGATTTGCGTCACCCTCTCTCGAGGAATGCATACAACTCTTTTTACCGATGAGCGATCTACCCGTATTTACGGATCTCTCGATACACTAAAATACGGATCAAACTTGATTATCATACCCTAGAAATATGAAACCAAAAATTGCAAATCAACGGTAAATCTTAGTTTTCCAAACTAAACTATGAATAAGAGATTTTGAAAAGATAAAAGCTTAAGAATTCATCCGACCAAATACTATGAAAATTAACAAAACATAATTGAGAAGAAAGTTATTTTTATTTCTAAGTAAAGAAAAGTACAATTGCATGTAAAGTAGATCTAAGCTAGGAATTAAAAAAGACAAGACATAAAATAAAGTTACACTAAGAAAAATGCAGAAAAACTATACTAGAAACGATCCAAACTAAGCATGGCCTGGATGCCCATCACTTTGGCAGCAGCTGGCTTTTATAGGCAGAAAATTGCTGAGTCACGCCCTTGGTCACGCCCGTGACCAAGGGCGTGTAAGCTGCGTAATTGCGTCTTGAAAGCCCGGGAACGTTGGGGAAGAAAAACCGCCAAAATTGATCATCTCGACGGGTCACGGCCTAGGTCACGCCCGTGACCTAGGGCGTGTCTTGACCGAGTCAGGAAACGGCGGGAAACGGCGCGATCTGGAGTTAATTTGGCAGTTGAGGGAGAGGGCACGGCCTCGGTCACGCCCGTGACCAAGGGCGTGTAAGCTGGAACGACTCGGCGGCAGAAACTGCTTGAATTGAATGCTTGTTGGGCGAGTCACGCCCGTGACTTGAAGGTCACGCCCCCGGTCACGCCCGTGACCTGGGGCGTGTAACTTTAATCCGACGTGGCAGCGAGTTCTGTGAGCTGAAAGCGATACACGGTCGTGGCCATGGTCACGCCCCTAGGTCACGCCCGTGACCTGGGGCGTGTATTGAGGGTTTTTGCAGAAATGCTCCAGAATTTCCCCTGAACACGGCTATGTGCTTGAAATTGCTATTAGCAGCCCCAAAGTCCCTGAAAATATAAAACAAAGCAAATTAGATATATATTAAATTAAAATTATATAAAAACTAATTAATTACTACTAAAATACTATATAAAAATAACTATAAATAATGCACTATCAAATACCCCCATACTTAAGCTTTTGCTATTCCAGAGCAAAAACTAATTTATAAGTATGAGAAGAATTTATAGGACATTTCCAAAAAGATTTACTTCAAATTATGCACTTCAAATCTCATAAAACTCATGTCAAAATAAGTTAAGAAATTAAAATTCAGATTTATAAGAAATAATTAATAATTCATAAATTGAAATGAGTAGAATAAATTTTAGTTTTGAAATTCTCTAACTAAATCTTCATAAACAAAATTGCATTGAATTAAGCAAAATATTCCAAGATTAAAATTATAAGAACTTTACAATCATGAGAAACTTTTAGAAAACTACAAAATATTAACTATGCTCTCTCAATAATATCTTGGATAAACAAGTGAACTTGGCTAAATGGGGTAAAATTGGCATTGAAGAAGTTACTTTGTATATGGGAAATGATGAATTTTATCCTCTCATTTCCATCTTTTTTTTTTATTTCTTCTTCTTTTTATATCCCAAATGTATATGTTTAGGAGTGATGAATTTTATCCTCTCAACTCCATGCCATATAATCTTTTACTGATTTGGGTGCATATGTTTAGGAATGATGAATTTTATCCTCTCATCCCATGACATATGATCTTTTCAAAATTTTTTTATGCCAAACAATGGGTTTAACAAAAAGGTAGGGAAAGGGCTAGGGTTTAAAGGCTAAACAAATTCCAAAGAAACATTTTAAGAGCATAGAAAATAATTTGAGCAATCTACAAGAAACTATGAGTTCAAGTTAATATAAATAAAATCTAGAGATATTTAACACAATTACTACAAAATTGAATTATGATATTTTAAAGAGAGAAAGTAAAACTAAAAAATATTCTAAGCAAATCAAGATAATGAAAAACTCATTAAATCAAATTCATCTAAAAATTAAATCTAACATATTTTGAAGAGAAATATAAGATTAAAACTACATAAAAAGAAAACTCTTTAAAAAGCCTATAAAGAAAACTCATAATTAAAATCAATTTTGCATAAATGAAGTTTGGAGAAATTTAATATTACAAAATTTATTTTATTGGAAATTAAAATAGTTTTTTTAAATGAAAACATTTTTTTGAATTTTGTAAATTTTTATAACAAAATTGAAAATAAAGAATAAAAAAAATCAATTTTTTTTGTGAGTTTTGAAAAAGATTTTCTAATTTTTTTTGGATTTTTAATAAAAACTGAATATAGGAGAATACACCCCCATACTTAAAAATAAACATTGTCCCCAATGTTTATAAGCCAAGTAGGAGGGAAAAGAAAATAAAATGCGGAAAAAGTAAAGGGCAAGAAAAATAAAGATAAGCAAGGGGTGCCTCCCAAGAGCGCTTTCTTTTTCCCGTCTTTAAGCTAGACGGTTATTATTAGGAAAAAGGAAAATAAAATTGAAAATGCACAGGCAACTCCCTTAATTCACGCTCAGGTGAGCATGCCGAAATCCGTTGCCCGGCGACTCCTCCGCTATACTCTTGACTCTTCCGTTGTCCGTTAGCGTGAAATTGCGAATCCAAATTACCTATACATACCTTAGGTAATTTGGATTGTTGGAGATGAGCGGCAAATGAATCGGTGAAGACGTTTGGTTGCAACGGCTCATCCTCTACATGAAAATCGTTAGTATAAAAAGAATCAGGATTTAGCGAGTCAGAAAATTTTTCACAAGGAGGAGTTTCTTGCGAAAATACATGATTAAGCGTCGGTTGTTTATTTTCAAAAATAAAAGAATTATCAGAAAAATCAATGCAAAGGGGAGAAAATTCATGAGACACAATTTCTTCATGAACTATAATTTCATGAGAATGAGAAGAAAGGGCGGGCGAAGGAGAAGAAGAAAAATTTTCATTTGCTAATTCGTCCGGTGTCTCCATGACTTTGCGAAATTCTTGGTACAATTGTTCTTCTTGATCTTGAGAATAAACATTTAAAGTGAGAGAAATAACATTCGGAAAAATTTCAAGATCAGAAGAAGAACAAATTTGTGGAAAAGGCGAGGAATGCAAATCATAATTGAAGGAATTTCCATTTTCGCACTGAAAACTATCCGGGTGACCTTGCCACCATGAATAATCAACATCAGAGTAAGAAGGAAATTCATTCAAATCATTATTTAAAGAAAAATTATTTTCATCATAAAAATTATTATTTTCATTATAAAAATTATAATTTTCAGTAGAAAAATTAATTTGATGTTCATGAGAAAATTTTTGAAATGAAAAATAGCATTCCTCACTAGAATGATGATGCCCACAAAAATGACAAATAATTTGGCGCATTCGCGCGGCTTCCAAAAGATCAACTTTATTTTGAAGCTCGACAACTTTTGCGGCCAACTGCGATAACATCATTTTTTTTTTTAAAAAGAAAATTAAACAACCGTTACCTAATAGAAGTGAATTTTAAAAGAAAAAGCAAAAAGAGAAATGGGGGTGGAGAAAGAGAATGATAAAATTAATAAAATTCACGCTTTCAAAATATCAACAAAAAAGTACTCCCCGGCAACGGCGCCAAAAACTTGATAGCTAAAATTTAGGATGTAAATAATATTCTCCAAATTCTACGAACTATAGGCAAGAGCACCTATCGGTCATAGCATAGGATATTTAAAACAAATAAATATCAAGTGTCGTATTCCACGGGTCTGTTGATTACTTCTACTCACGCAAATTAATATTATTTTATCGAAAGTAAAATAGAGTTTTGTAAATAATTAAAAGAAGAAAAACATTTGATCGGGAATCTTTCTTAAGTAAAATATTTCATAAATCTAGAATTCGGAAGAAATCAATTTAGACAAACTTGACCGTGGAGGTTCCCAAAATATGATAGAACCTCTCTCGAGAGAACTACCACCTAACCTTAGGTTGATCGATTAAGACCCCTCGGCCAGTCGAAACCCCTAAGCTTGCTTTATGCTGTGAGCCCCACTATTGGATTTGACTCCAATCCGGAAGATTTGCGTCACCCTCTCTCGAGGAATGCATACAACTCTTTTTACCGATGAGCGATCTACCCGTATTTACGGATCTCTCGATACACTAAAATACGGATCAAACTTGATTATCATACCCTAGAAATATGAAACCAAAAATTGCAAATCAACGGTAAATCTTAGTTTTCCAAACTAAACTATGAATAAGAGATTTTGAAAAGATAAAAGCTTAAGAATTCATCCGACCAAATACTATGAAAATTAACAAAACATAATTGAGAAGAAAGTTATTTTTATTTCTAAGTAAAGAAAAGTACAATTGCATGTAAAGTAGATCTAAGCTAGGAATTAAAAAAGACAAGACATAAAATAAAGTTACACTAAGAAAAATGCAGAAAAACTATACTAGAAACGATCCAAACTAAGCATGGCCTGGATGCCCATCACTTTGGCAGCAGCTGGCTTTTATAGGCAGAAAATTGCTGAGTCACGCCCTTGGTCACGCCCGTGACCAAGGGCGTGTAAGCTGCGTAATTGCGTCTTGAAAGCCCGGGAACGTTGGGGAAGAAAAACCGCCAAAATTGATCATCTCGACGGGTCACGGCCTAGGTCACGCCCGTGACCTAGGGCGTGTCTTGACCGAGTCAGGAAACGGCGGGAAACGGCGCGATCTGGAGTTAATTTGGCAGTTGAGGGAGAGGGCACGGCCTCGGTCACGCCCGTGACCAAGGGCGTGTAAGCTGGAACGACTCGGCGGCAGAAACTGCTTGAATTGAATGCTTGTTGGGCGAGTCACGCCCGTGACTTGAAGGTCACGCCCCCGGTCACGCCCGTGACCTGGGGCGTGTAACTTTAATCCGACGTGGCAGCGAGTTCTGTGAGCTGAAAGCGATACACGGTCGTGGCCATGGTCACGCCCCTAGGTCACGCCCGTGACCTGGGGCGTGTATTGAGGGTTTTTGCAGAAATGCTCCAGAATTTCCCCTGAACACGGCTATGTGCTTGAAATTGCTATTAGCAGCCCCAAAGTCCCTGAAAATATAAAACAAAGCAAATTAGATATATATTAAATTAAAATTATATAAAAACTAATTAATTACTACTAAAATACTATATAAAAATAACTATAAATAATGCACTATCAGTCGGCGAGATAAGCGCTCGCAGGCCGTTTGAGGAAGATTTCTGAGTTCGGCGAAAGGAGTACTGCGTTCGACGAACTCTCCAGTGATCGTCGAGCCCACCCCTGTTCGGCGAAATCATCAGCGTTCGACGAAAGGCGTATTGAGCTCGACGGTCAAGAGGCAGTCTCGCAGGAAGGCTTGCGAGACCGGACCTCAACAGATACCGCCAGAATGGGCCGGCGGGGTTCTCGCAGGGCGATCGCCTAGGAGAGGCGTCGCGGGCAGGACCCGCGAGAGGACCTGCGAGAGCTTCAGCAGTCAGGTTCTCGCAGTTCCTTGCCCATAAGTTTACAATGCCAAATTACCCTTTTACCCTTGGTGGTCTGCCTTTAGCCTCTCCAAACAGCGGAGTTTGGCTGTTAGCAGACCCATTTGGGATGCGGATAGTAAAATCAAAAGGCGGAATCCTGCTATTTGCAGGCCATATTAGGAAAGCTATAAATAAGACCTCAAGGGCACCTTTGGAGGGGACGAGACTTCATTTTCTCTCTCCTCAAGCTTTCTTTGGTTAGCATTCCCAGAGCTCTCCAAGGTGCCCGAGTCTCAGCTTTGGCTTGGCAGGGGAAGCGCTCAACAATCTTCCGGGTTAGTGGAGGGACCTCCTCGCTGCGACTAAGGTCTTAGTCTTCTTTCTAGTCTTCAGTCTACCTTCTCCAAGGGAACAGTAAGGGCTAGCTGCTCCTCATTTCGGTGAGGGCCCCGAGCTCCACAAGAGGCCGAGAAATCGGTTTCAACACAATAAATAGTGAGGAACCATTCTTTAATGGTTTCTCTGGACTCTTGCTGGAGGAAACATCTTTATGTGTGGACTTAGAAAATTTTTTATTTTGAAAAAGTGGTTTTCTGAACCTGTAGCTGTTGCTGGTTCCGACATCAGCTATCGGAAATTTCTGACAACTTCCAGAGCTTCCAGAAATGTATCCTAGTCCAAATTTTGCTGACCCATGGCATTGGTTGCCTAAAATCATATCCAGATATATTTTCCCAACACCAAATTCTTCAATTGCCATGTTCAATTCATTTACTTTGGACTTTAAAATTGAATTTTCTTTTACTATCATGCCACATCGATTTGCAAACTTTTTCTTGTAATTCTCTAATTGAGAATGAGAAGTTTTGACAACCTTTTCTAAGTCCTTTTTCTCTTTTAGAAGTTGATCAATTTTTTGATCGGACTTAGAAATAGTGTTTTCAAGTTCTTTTATCCTTGTCAAAGAGTGATTACACTCTTGACAAATTACCTTCTCCTTCCCAATAGATTTCAACTCATTTGATAACTTTTTATTTACTTTCAAAAGATCCTTATTTTCACATTTTAAAAAATCGATTTCCTTTAGGCTTTTATCCAAAAATTTGCAAGTTTTCATAAATTCAGAATATAAATCATCATAAGATGGAGGAGTTACCTCAGTGTCGCTTTGGACACTACTATCGTCGTCAGATGGCGCATTTTCTTTCCCCATCAAGCATAAATTTGCTTCTTCTTTATCTTCATCGCTTGCTTCACTTGAGCCTTCAGAAGTTGTGTCATCCCAAGTCTCTGCCTTCAGAACCTTCTTTTTGAACTTCTTATCATGCCTCTTCTCTTTCTGCTCTCTCAGATATTTTGGGCACTTGCTTCTTATATGTCCAATCTTTTTGCAATGATAAAATTCCGGTAGCGGACGTTCTTCTTCATCATCCATTTTTCCTTTGCCTTTGTTGTAGGAAAAATCCTTCTTTTTGAAATTTTTTCTAAATGAGTTTCTCCTCTCAGGATTTCTCATAAACTTCTTAAAGTTCCTCACAAACTGTCCTTCTTCATCTTCCTCACTTTCTTCAGTCTCACTTTCAATTTCCTTTTTAGATTTCAACGCCAAGCTCTTCTTTTTGGGCTCCAAATTGTACTCTTGGCTTTGAATCTTCAACTCCACTTCATGGGTTTTAGATTCCCAATGAGGCTCTCCAATTGTAAGGTCTTAAGATCATGTGGCTCAGAAATTGCAGTCACTTTAGGATTGAATTTTGGGGGAAGTGATCTTAAGATTTTTCTTACTAAATCTCCATTGGAGAAAACCTTACCCAACACCTTTGAATCGTTCACGATTTTAGTGAATCGTGTGTACATTGTATCAATTTCTTCATCCACCTCCATTTTGAATCTTTCGAACTCTGACTCCTGTTGAAATAGCTTTGAATCCTTTACCTGCAAAGTACCTTCATGAGTAATTTCTAAAAGATTCCAAATTTCAAATGCAGTATCACAAGCACAAACTCTATTAAATTCAGTGCGATCTAGTGCGCAAAATAAAGCATTCATGGCTTTTGCATTGTTCTTACATTTTAATTTATCATTGTCATCCCACTTGTCTTTGAATTTGTCCATAGTTACATTTCCTACAACAATTGTTGGGGAAGTATAACTCGTCTCGACCATATTCCAAACTTCCATGTTGAGAGCTATTAGAAAACACCGCATTCGGGTTTTCCAATAGTTATAGTCTGTGCCCGTAAAAAGTGGTGGCCTACTAATTCCTTGCCCCTCAACGAACGCGTGATCGTTGTGCGCCATTACTCCCAGTGGTAAAACCGTTTTGGAGTAACCTCCCTCTGATACCACGTGTTGGATCGTGTGACGCCCTTAGAGGGGTGGGGGGTGGGGGTGAATAAGGGTGTGTTTAAATTATAATTTTTAACTTAAGAATTCTTAAACAAATTGTACATTTCTAAAAATTACTTATAAAAAATTTCTAACAATGTAATTTTTAAATTAATTCAAACACAAATTTCTAAGTTAAAGATTAAGCAACCAAATTTGCAATTAAAAAAAAGTCATAATTTTTTAAGCATGAAATTCACATACAATAAAAATGATCTTAACAATGCTTAAGATCAAGGCACAAATATGATAATAAACTTTTAACAATTTGAGTTTACCAATCCTTCTCCCAAGGATCGGAAGGCTATCACTTGTCTCTCCCTAGACCAAGCCTAAGCCTATCCTCTAGATCTTCCCAAGATCTAGACGTAGCACACAAGGCCACGATTTCCTACCAAGCCACGCAAGGACTTGGACGCTCCGCACAAGAAAGCGATTTTCCATTAAGCCACGCAAGGACTTAGACGTCACGCACAAGGCGACGATTTCCCTACCAATACAAAGTGAAATGTATATAAATGAAAATACAAAATCAAATGAAGAACTCCCTAGAAATTCAAATCTCTGAAAGGAAGGTTGAAGCCTCGAGATGATCGTTGATATAGAAGCGCGTCCGATCTTGTCTTCAATTTCAAACCTTCTAAGCACAAATGGGAGTTGATGCGGTTCTGGAGCTCTCTGGTTCGTATGCACTTAGGAAAGGACTTAGAATTCTCAATGCTTGGAATGCACGAACAAAACGAACCAATTTATAGTTTTTCACTGTCGCCTGGGCGACATCGCTGTCGGATTCCGACAGCGCCAAACTACTGCTCGTCGTGCTGTCGTGCGGGCTGCTGCTGTAACTTCTGTTCCGTCGCCTGGGCGACATCGCTGTCGGAATTTCGACAACGCCAAACTACTGCTCATCGTGCTGTTATGCAGGCTGCTGCTGTAACTTCTGTCCTGTCGCCTGGGCGACAGTAGATGTCGGAAAATTCCGACATCGAAATTCTCCATACAGTTAAATTGAGCTCCAATCAGAATTGTGAACATCTCATACCTGTTACCTGCACACCATCAATAAAAATAGAATCAAATACAAACGAGATTTTATTATTATCAAACTGGAAGAGTGCGAAATGCATGCTCCAACAGTCGCCCCCTGGGCGACCTTGCCCTTGGAGGTCGCCCCTTAGGCGACCTCGCCCTGTGGAGGTCTCCCCCCTGGGCGACCTCGCCCTGGGGGGTATCATTGCCGTGCAGTCCCTTTTTTAGGCGATCTCTCTCTTCAGGTGATTCAGGTCCAAATGATCTCAGCAGGTCCAGACGATCTCAGCGGTCTCAGACGGTCTCAGCAGATCCGGGCAGCCCATTAGTCCCGCCCGTTCGGGCAGGCCCCTACATCTATAAATAGAGGGGCAGGGGTAACAGTTGGTGGATCTTGGAGAGGTTTCTAGCTCCCAGCCTGTAACTTAAGCGGTCTCTAGTTTTTGAGACCACATAGACATCGCCGTCTCTCTTTTCAGGAGACCACGCTATCTCTTTTTTTCTCTCTCTCTCTCTCTCGCTCCTTCACTCGTAGCTCAAAGTAACCGATCACCCAACAGTTTCCCCCCTCCTTCACCAGTTTGAGCAAGTGTGGACCTGGTACATTTTTGGTTCGAACATAACACGCGACCTTCAGATTGGAGTTGTTGATGAACAACAGTTGCGATGAAAATGTGGGATTTTGCCGAGAATGACACACAATCTTAAAACAACAATAACTTTTGATCTGTTTGTCCGTTTGCAGCCCACAATAGCTTTTCGGAACCGTCTCGGAGCCTTCTATTCAATGACGAACATGTTTACCTGTTCGAGTTCGTTTTGTGCCCTAGGATTGCTCAAATTTGACTCTGTTTAGAAGTTATTGCAGTTTTTCTCTTTCGACAATTTCTGCAATTCTTGTTTTTGTGCTCTCGACTGGCCATGGCTAACCATGAGTTCGCATAAGCTTTTTTTCAGGAAGACTGTGCTCATTTTTTGGCCCCTGCCGATGTTGCTTATCCTTCAACTCCTGTTATTGTTGAATTAGAGGAGCCTTCTCCCTTTACAAACAGAGTTCGTTCGGAGTATGTTTCTAATGATTTCAGAGAGCCCCATCTTCCCGTCTTCTCGGGAGTAAATCCTATCAGTCATCTTCAAGCTTTCGAATCGGCTATCTCGTTAAGGACTATTTCAGATGTAATTAAGTGCAAATTATTAGTTATATCCTATGACGGTCAAGCTAGAGAATGGTTCTATAAGATGCCACCTCAATCAATTACCTGCTTTAAAGAGTTTTGAAGAGCACTTCTCTTGAGGTTTCCTACCTCAAAGAAGTGGAAGAGAGGCCCAACAACTCTTTTTCAAATCAAGTAAGGAGATAATGAGACTCTTGCTCAATTCGATGATAGGTTCCAGAAGGAAATTCTTGAAATTGTTGATGTTAATCAGGAATTGTATAGAATTGCCTTGATAAATGGATTACAAGAAAGTCCTCTCAAATTTGAAGTCAGCATAAATGAACCTGAGACTTACAGACATCTTATCTGAATAGCAAATCAATCTATCGACGGAGAGACATCAAATCCTAATTACACCTCTTCTTCGAATCAAAGAACCCGACGAGGCCAAAGGAATTCTTATCACCAACATCCGTTTTCATCACAAAATATTCTACAAGCAAAAGATTTTGGATCTTACTATTTTCTTCAGAATATATCTACTCAACACCCACAGCAATATGCATCACCTCAATTTGTGGAAGCCTGTCCTTTTCAGTCTTTCAATCCGAGGACACTTCAAACCGAGAATTATCCAGAAGGGTATACTCAGCTTAATATTCCCATGGAAAAATTTCTTAACCATTCAGGATATGCCAGAGTTTATAGTTCCTCGCCCTTTGAGATCAAAAGCCATGTATCATCATGGAGAACTCTTCTGTAAATATCACTCAAACATTGGTCATGATACAAAACATTGTCGAGCTCTTCGGAAGCTAGTAGATGAACTATGGGAAGCAGGAAAGTTACAAGACTATCTTGCTCAATAATATGACAATTTACCCTCCACCAGAAGCAATTTTACAAGCAAAGGGTTTTTTCATTCAATAAAATAAGTACATAGAATAGGGATGAGATAGAATGTCATTCACTTTTTGTTTTGTGAACCTCCATTTGTTTGGAGTTTCCTGCATCTTTTCTTTTCTAGATTCATTTGTAATAGGTAAAAGAGAATGACCGAATACTTCGATAAAACATCAGAGCTAAAGAGTTAGCTGTTGGCGATTTAATCCTCAAGAACGCGGATGCAGCATCAAGATTTGACTCTGCTGGGATGCACGAATCATAGCTAAATAAGGTCATTTATTATAAAACAGTATTAAGAATGTTGCATATCGTCTCCAATCTTATGAAGTGGAAGATTTATCTCACACTTGGAGTGGAGATGACCTCAAGCGTTTATTTTCTTAAAACCGGTATTTTTCTATCTCTTCCTTCTTTCTTTTTGCAAGCATTATGATAATTTGGATGTAAACTCTTACTTCATGCATATTAGAAAGAAAACCTTGAGATATTTTAGCTAACTATTAAAGGCAAAGGTCCTACCAAGAGAGGTATCGACGAATCCTACTCCATTCCCCCTCGACTTGAAGCTTGAGTGGTAAAATCTGCCAGGACCACAGGTAGCGGAGAGATTTTGCATCTGTGTAGCAGTAGCTCGCCAAGCTCATGCAGAGGAACTTTAGGATGTCGGGTCCTAGCTGATATATGACACACCTTTACATTAAGGGAGGTTTAGGTGAATGTTCAGGTCTGTCATGCATTATAGGAGGACATCGTTACAACCTTGATGATCTTTCCTGGGAAAGCAATGCCGGTGTAACCTCCGCGAAATGACCACACCTGCCCTATGGATCATCCTGTTCTGTGACCCTCGAATGCTCATTGGTATGAGGATAGCCAAGAAGCGGTTGGTTGTATGGTATAACCTTAGATAGTCTCTTGGGGAAAGCAATGTCGGTATGGTCTCCGTGGCATAACCACACCTGCCCCTTTTTTGATCATTCTGAGTTGGTCACCTCAAATATTAGAATTATGATGGTCTTTTGAGGAAAGCAATGCTGGTATAGCCGTACCTGCCCTTTAGATCATGACAAATAATATCTCTCAAGCCTTTATTATAAAGGGGCGGTCTGAGGTTTTTGAAGACCGCTGGTCTCAATATTGGATTGTTTTGGGAATGGGGCGGTCTTGAGCAATTAAGACCACCACCTAGTAGTTCTTCAAGATCTTATAAAATTTTCAAATGGTCGAGCTTTACAGTATGTTTATGATTCCAAGCTATTGAAGAGCGGTCTGGGAAATATGAGATAGGCGCCAAGGTACTTCTAAGTTCAAAATAATCTTAAGTAAAAGGTCGTTGATTATCCTCTTATATGACCCCGACTTCAAATATCCACTCACAACAATTAATCGGTCTTGGAAGCTTAATTAGCGGTATGGAAAAATTGAGATCACAGATTGAATGTTTCATTTACCTTGTTATTAAGCAGTCTGGAGAGCGAAAGTATATAAGGGTATTCCTGAGATCTATCTTCTATTCCTCCACTAAGAAACAGTCTGAAAAGCTAAGATTGCCGGTTATTTATCTTCAAAGACACAATGTTCCTCAAGGTTTAGTTATCATCCGCAGAAAGAGCAATCTGTATTATTTGAGAGCGCCATTTACCTCTTAAAGGGTATTCAAAGTATACAATAGAGTTCAGGATCATCATTTATGGATTACCATGATTTGGTTCCTCTATAGAAGATCTCGAGTATTGAAGATCGCCATTTGCAATCAGTTGACATCAGGATTATTTCATAATAAAGCAATCTCGAATGGTCAAAATTAACATCTTATCATATCATTATAAAGGAGGTTTGAAGATCGCAAGACTACCATTCTGTAACTATCGGTCGCACTTCAAATATGAAGAAAAGATAAGCAGGGATAAACATGTGCTCGCAGGTTCACTTCAGGTACTCACATATTCTATGTTCCGCGTACCTGTTCTCAGATCTTTTGCAGAGAAAAGCAGGTGCTCGCAGGTTCTCTTCAGGTACTCGCATATTCTATGTTCCGCGTACCTGTTCTCATATCCTTTGCAGAGAAAAGAAGGTGCTCGCAGGTTCTCTTCAGGTACTCCCATATTCTATGTTTCGCATACCTGTTCTCATATCTTTTGCAAAGAAAACAGGTGCTCGCGAGTTATCTTCAGGTACTCGTGTATAATTTTTCTTTTTACCTGCTTTGACAGTCCTTTACCAGAGATAAACAGGTATTCGTAAACTTTCTTCAGGCATTAATAAGTTCCCACAGGTACTTTCACTTTTTTATATACTCATATTTTTGTTCTGACAGAAGAGGTGGATCTCGATTTGCGTGGTTAAGTTCTATTTTTTCAAGTTTCTCAAAACTTGAAAAAAATGCGGGGGTTATGTTTACCCAGAAATCAGCGATCACCTCGAGCTGGTTTTTTGCAGGTGACCGAAGCAATCTACACGCTCTCGCAGTCCTCGGACAACCTCTCCCGGCAATCCAGGTATATTTTTCCGGGTACCCGAGACCTGGCGGTCTCCCATCGCCCAGGTGGTCTCGCCTTTGCGCCTTGTAGAGGTCGCGCTTTTCGCGACCTCGCCTCCGGGAGGTCGCCCCACCTGGGCGACTTCGCCCTTGGAGGTCGCCCCCTGGGTGACCTCGCCCTTGGAGGTCGCCCAATGGCCGACCTCGCCCTTGGGAGGTCACCCCCTGGCTGACCCCTTGGAGATCGCCCCCTGGGCGACCTCGCCCTTGGGAGTTCGCCCCCTGGGAGACCTCGCCCTTGGAGGTCGCCCCCCTGGGCGACATCGCCCTGGGGAGGTCACCCCCTGGGCGACCTCTCACTTGGATGTCGCCCCCTGCGCGACTTCGTCCTGGAGGTCGCCCCCTAGGCGACCTCACCCTTGGGAGGTCGCCCCCCCGACTGACCTCGCCCTTGGAGGTCGCCCCCTGGGCGACCTCTCCCTTGGGAAGTCTCCCCCTGGGCGACCTCGCCCTTGGAGGTCGCCCGCTGAGCGACCTCGCCCTGTGGAGGTCGCCCACTTGGGTCGCCAGGTTGCCTCCCCGGGCGACCTCGCCCTGGGGGTACGGTCTTGGTCCCGTGCAGTCCCTTTTTAGGCGATCTCTCTCTTTAGGTGATTCAGGTCCAGATGATCTCAATAGGTTCAGACGATCTCAGCTGTCTCAGGAGGTCTCAGTAGATCATGGTAGCCCATTACTTTTGGTCCTGCCCGTTCAGGCAGGCCCTCGCACCTATAAATAGAGGTGTAGGGGTACTAGTTGGTGTATCTTGGAGAGGTTTCCAGCTCCCAGCCAGTAACTTGAGCAGTCTCCAGTTTTTGAGACCGCAGAGACCTTGTCATCTCTCTTTTCAGGAGACCTCACTATCTCTTTTTTCTCCCTCTCTCACTCCTTCACTCGTAGCTCAAAGTAACCGAGCACCCAACAGTTTCTCCCCTCCTTCTCCAGTTTGTGCAAGTGTGCAACTGGTACATTTTTGGTTCGAATATTGTGAGTTACTGCAAAGGAGGAGGCTCCTCCTGTCCCTCCTGTTTCCCGAGGGCAGACCTCCCCTTGTTCGTATGATTGGATAACATTCCCGCACGACTCCTTTCTCCTACCATTTTGGTTGTTGCCGGTCTTGGATGAGTTAGCAGCCGGTGTAGGAGGAGGAAGTTGTCGTCTTGGGCTCAGGTAGGTTTCATCGTTGGGGACAGTGGTGTTAAGGTGCGAGCGTGGTGTCAAAGGCGTGCGCGAGTGCAGTGGGCCTCGATAGGGCATCTCTCCGGTGGTGGCTACGGGTTGGACGCCGGACAATGACGTCGAAGGTTCTTGGTGAACCTTGTGAGTCCGTTAGGCAGATTGCAGTCCATATTTCATATTTTGCCACGGATCGCGCGTGTCTGGTGCATCCATCACTTACTCTTCGAACGGTCATTTTTCTCCTACTTATATATATCTTTATCATTATAAAGAAATATCAAACCCATGAGATTTAAAGCCGTTGATCAAATGATTACGGTCGTTGAATCTGGCATGATATTTCATCAGTCGTCGGATCCAACCACTCCCTCTCTCTCTCCACTTTTTCATAGGTCTCTTAAACCTACTAGGTAGCCCTGGCTAAAAAGCCCGCCCGGGCCGGGCCTGTACCGTGGCCTGGCGGGCCCGGGCTTTTGTCACTCGGGCTCGGGCCCGGGCCTTGCTTTTGCCGGGCTCGGGTACCAGCCTCGGCAGGGGGCCTGCCAAGGCCCCCAAGGCCGGGCCGGGCCCAACCGGGCCTGGTTAAAAAACCCACCTATAGGCGGGATTTTAATTAAATCCCGCCTATTAGGCCGGATTTAATTAAAATCTCGCCTGTTTAGGCGGGATTATCCCGCCTGTTGCCCATCCTCGGTGCCAGGCCCAAGTAAGGCCCGGTGCCCGGGCTTAGGCGGGCCTGGCCCGGGCCGGGCTTCCAGTATATATGGGGGCCCTGTTGGGCCCCCATAGCCCGTCCTGGGCCTCGGGCGGGCTAGCCCGAGCCCGGGCCTAATCGGGCTTTTTTCGGGCCGGGCCCGGGCCAACCCCCCTAGCCCGATTTGATCATGGGTTCAAAATTAAACCACACACACTCTCTCTCTCTCCACATTTTACTAGGTCTCCTAAACTAACCTACTACTAGGGTTTCCTAAACCTATGTAAAATTACAAGTTTGCCCATATTTATAATGAATAAAATACTCATGCGTGCAGTACAGTTTTACGTGTGCGTGCACAGTTTTCATTAATAATTATTATAATATTGTTATTCCGGTCTGAACTCACGCGCGCATGCACAGATTATATTAATTTAAACAATGAGGGCCCAATAATTTTATTTATACTAGAATTTACTTTCCGATTGCCCTGTGTGGGACTAAACGTTTTATATACTTAAAAAAAATCCACACGCGCCTGCACAGATTCTGACATTCTTTTAATACTTATTATCGTATTATTACTTTTTGTTTTTCTAGAACATGTAAGTTGGTATATAAATACATTTATATATATATATGTATATATTGTGTTAATTTTTTTCCATTTCTTTTATTTTTTATTTTTCTTTAAATATGTTTAATACCCGCCGTCGTCGAGCAGATACTGCCGCGCTTGGCTGTAGGGTCGGAGGCCCGTGCCGTTCGACTCGTGTGTGTATATATATATATATATAAACTGCGTGACATGTGTTTGTTATCAATGTGTTTGCTGAAATATCGTCTGTGTTCCTTATTTGCCCTGATTATTCGTAGCTGTGCCTATGGGTGTCGTACCCCGACCCTTACAAGTTGTATCAGACCCAGGCTCGTAGGTGTCTGATTGGATGTTCCGGTTTAGGTTTTGGTCAACGGTAGGTGACGACATTGGTTTGCTCCCTCTCTTCCCAGATCTGATATATGAATTAATCAGATCGCTTAGAGGCACTGAGGGAGGCTATGGCAGGGAAGAACATAGTACTGGTCAGATATTTAGTGGAGAAGTTTGACGACAGCGTGAACTTCCACCTATGGCAGATTCGGGTCAAGGACATTATGGTTGAACAGAGTTTGATGCGAGTGTTGGAACATACGTTCTGCATCTCTTTAGTTTGACAGTATCAAATCTCATATTGTATTTGATCGCACATGTCTTGGGTATAGTGTACAGGTTTACAGATTTGAAGACGTCGAGAATTCTACACTCTGTGATCTACAGCCGGGCGCTAGTCCTACCGCCGATAATAGCCATATCGACGTGACTTGCTTCGACGCAAAGGCAAATAACGATGAGAAGACTTATGGAGTCGAGATGATGTTGTCGAGAAGCCTAACGTCGCACGCTAGACTTACCGCGAGCGCTAGCTCTATCGACGAGACAACTTATGTCAACTGGAAGGATGCGTTAACTTGAACCCATGCCGTCGAGATGAAAATGTCAAGTTAATATCGACGGGCCTGTTACTACATGCACTAGCCTAACGCCACACGCTAGCTTTGTCGACCAGAAGATTATGTCAACAAGATGCTCCGCTGCCATCGAGAGGAAATCGACGTGATGCGCTACCGCGACATGCTTGCCACCGCGCCGCGCTATCCAAAGGCAACAAGAGAATATTTTCCGGCACCTTCCTGATTTGGTGCTGGACAGCTGACGAAAACACATAAAGACACTACTGCTGCACGATAACTCTACGGTCGGCGGTAACTTACAGAATCAGCTATAAAAGTTCTTAATTCTTTTCCTGAATTAAGAGAAGAGACAGACACTTACATGATTAGGGTTCCGCAGTCGCCACTGTTGCACCGAACCAACGTCTCCAAGCAAGGAAATGAGAACTATCCCCCTACCGTTCGAGTTTGAATATCTCCGAAGAGCAAAGTCTACAATGACCATCTGCTATTGATCGAGTGCAAGAAGAACGATATTAAGAAGCACCAATCACTCACCGCTCTACGGAGGATACTATTTTTGAGGGAGCAATAATTTCTATCACTTTCTTCTTCATTGTGTTTTTCACATATCTTCTTTGTTTTGAGTGAAGGATAATCGACCTGAAAGGTCGTCGGAATCCGGGAAGGATTCCGTGAGAAATCCTCTTGGGAGGACGTCTAGATCTGGGAGATCTAGTGGGCTCTAAGGCTGTTATATATAAAACTATCACCTAGAGGGGGGGGGGGGGGGGATATGTGATGTGGCTATTTTGAAATATTAAGCATTAGAGTAAATAAAGTATATCACAGCACAGATAACAGGCACATAACACAGCACACAAAGACACCAAATTTATAGTGGTTCCCCAAGATAGTGTGCCTTGAGTACTCCACTGCCCCTCTGCGCCTATCTAGCAGTGTGCTAGAGTCAGCAATCTCCACCATAAACTCAAATCTTCTCCACAAATCTTACAGCTCAGGCATAGCAGGCCCTATAACTCAGATCCTTCTAGGATCCTACCTCAGGTTCCTGGAACCCTACAGCTCAGGCACTCTAGGCCCTACAACTCAGAACTACAAAAGATCCTACCTCAGGTTCACACAAAACCCTTTAGATCAGACTCAAAGAGTCACACAGAAAAAGTTGTATGTTTACAATATTGAAGAACACTTCACAGAACAGGGAATAAAAATATCCTGAAGAGTCTTCTTAGGCATAAAGGAGACGACCGCTAGATCTGAAGAGAAAACCTTGAAGATCTATTCACAGATGCACAGAAGGTTCTCTTTGATCCTCTTCTTCAATCTGGAACAAGCTTATCAGTCGATGATGCCTGACTAAACCTTGGAGAACTGAGATCAATGTTCTCGAAAACGTTTCTTTTTCTGAATGCCATTACACTATTTTTGATTCAATTGATTCTTTCTCTTTCTGTGTTCTGTACTGATTTAGGGCAAACAAGCTATCCTTATATATGACAGGAATGTCTAACGGTCTATTCCGAGGTCTCATAAATGTTAGAAACCCATTCCCATCCGCTGATTGGACCTTTTGACGGCGACATTAAATGTAGTCAGCGCATTTCGAAAAAAACTCGGTCTGTCTCGATGATATGAACACCATCTCGACGACATAACTTTCCGTCCCAGCGATCCAACTTAGACAACTCTTCAAGTTTTCTGAGATCTTCCCCTCAATCAATATCTCGAAGATATGAAACTATCTCGACGACAAAACTTGTTGTCTCATCGACTTGTTCAGTTACAATGATATAAGGTCTTCTCGTTGATATCGTCGTGATCCTTTCGATGATTTGGAACTTCTAACCTGCATTCTCTGTCTCCATGATATTTAAATGCCTTCATGAAGACATAACTCCTTGACGATGATATTTTTCTTTCTTATTCCTTCTTAAGTCTTCACAATGATATCGTCGTGTGTACTTTGTTGACACAACGATATCGTTGTGTTCTTCTTATTTTCATAACGAATCTTGTACTTATTCCATGATAAGTCTATACCGTTTCAATGATATGTCTGATCCTTTCTCAATGATATGTCCAGTCCTTTTCAATGACTTTGAACTTAGAGATATATGAGAAATACTAGACACACTATCTATACATTACATATATACACAAGATATAACATCAAATACATAGTGTACAACCCATTTTCTTCGAGGGTGGGACCCATTAATGGCCACGTAGGCAGAATTCAAGGTCAAAATGTCAACACAGAGGACAAGAGTCAAAGACTGAAGACAGCAAAGCAAGCAAAGGAAACTGAAAGCCTGTGCGAGTATAGGCGAGCACGTGCAACCTGCCCCTCATAATCGCCAGGTGGGTGACCATAGAGGATACTCACAGAAGCCAGGCAAGATCCCCTCAATGTCGCGTAGTCATCGGTCAGGGTTAGGGCTATAAATAGCCCCCCTTTCGGTTTTCCTATAAATAGGACCCCAGGGGTACTTGGAATGACACATTTGGCTGAGCTTTCAGAACCTCATTTTCAAAGACTTTTCCCCACGTGAGTTCTTGATCGTCACCCTCAACCGTCATCTTAGATACTCGCACAGTTGGTGCCTTCCTCATACCCTGCTCGACCATCTTTGGTTTTGGAGGAGAAGTCTCTTCTGAGCTTCTGGGTACGTGGTGGGACCTCCTTGACGCAACACCTGGGGTCATGTTGTTGCCCTTCTAGTCCCTTCATCATTGCCAGCTAAGCCGTCTAGTCGGACCACTGAGCGAGTAGCCTCCTGCTGCATTGATCCGAATTTTGGAGCCTAGGATTTTCCTGGCTTCAACACTTTGGTTCGGTGAGCGTGGATCATAGTTGGTGGAAGAAAGTTTGTTGAAAAGGTGTGATGGTCAAGCTGAAGACCATGAGGGAGCTGTGGGTAGCTCGGCCAATGGGTGCGAGTTTGAGATGCGCGCTGACTTCGAGGTGTTTGCGCACTGTTTGGAGGAGACCATGCGGGTCACACTCCTTCTTCAGGTGGAAGGAACGGCGACCTCGCCTCATCGTGCAACTCGGTTCGAGGATGGTGGCCCTCCTCGGCGAGTAGGGAAGAACTCAGTGGAGGAAGAGCCAGAGCGACCAAGGAGGCCACAGTACTACCAGTAGAGCTTGTATGGAATTCGATTCCACAAGGTGGACGACCAGGCGAGATCCTGAGATACTCGCCCATTTGGTGAGAATAGGGGAGCTGTTCGCCCGGCCGAGGATCGTCGCCTAGCAGGGGGGAGGGGCCCCTTCTACGAGGAGATTCTAGCTGCCCTCGTGCCCGAGTGATTCTGTGAGCCTGTGATGAGCTACTACTTTGGGAGGGATGATCTTGTCCGACACCTCCAGTGGTTTGAGGATGTAGTCTCCATCCGAACCATGTCAGACTCCTTTAAGTGTAGGCTTTTTGCCATCACTTTTCGGGGGAAGGCCAGAGGCTGGTTCCACCAGCTGGCAACATGTTCCTCCAGCTGGCAACAGGTTCCATCTAATGCTTCTAATACCTTCACCGAGGAGTGATGATGTGTTTCTCCACAGCGAAGAAGAGTAAGAAGGAGGCCACAAACTTTTTCTATTTGGTGCAAGGAGCACAGGAGACATTAGAAAACTACATCGACCGCTTCAAGAAAGAAGTGTTGGACATCTAGGAGGTGGATGGCTTCACCCTGCAGCTTGCCCTAATGTTTGGCCTCAGGGAAGGCCTCTTTAAGCTGAAGATCAGCCGAGATCCTCCCATATCCTATGAAGAGCTTATTGAAAGGGCCAATAAGTTTGTTCAGGGGGAGGCCTCGAATTGCAACTTCCTGCCCAAGCTGACCAAGTTAACCAGGGAGGAAGAGGAAGAAGAGGAGAAGGTCCCCGTGCGTAGGAAGGAGGAGGAGCCACGGAGGCAGGGGAAGAAGAAGCTGGAAGAAAGGAAGAGGCCGGAGAAGAGAAGGAGAGAGGAGCCAAGGAGCGAAGAGCCAAGGGGGCAGGAAGAGAGGAGGCCCGTAGCAGCTCTGGAGCTTCGAGAAGAGGAGAGGCGCTACCAAGTCCCTGCCAATAGGCCGCCATGGAGGCCAGTAGGGCGGCCACAATATCAAGGTCAAGGAAGGAGATTCTCCCCGGAGAGGAGAAAACAGCAAGAGGTGCATCAAGAGAGAGGACGCGAGGAAGCAATGAAAGTTGCTCGGCAGGGCAACATGCAGGCCAGGAGGAACCAACAGAGTAGGCCTCCAGCAGAAGAGGTCGTATCCCTCTATTGTGAGCTCCATCAGGTGGAGGGGCACGAGACGATGGCCTGCCCATATTTTGGGGAGGCCAGGAGAAGGCTAGCCGCTGGAGAAGTGGGAGCAGAGCCAAGGAGGCTAGAAGCCCATGTCGAGCCTCAGGCAATGCAAGCTACCGCTCGAAGGCAGAACGAGGACCGAATTGACCAAGGAGGTCGAGGGGAGGTCATCCAGGGAGCAGGAGGAGTAGGAGGATCAGCCGTGAGAGTGATCCATGGGGGAGCAGGGCTTAGAGATTCTCGCAAGGGAAGTCTCAACCAGATATATCGAAGGAACGTCGCTTCGACCTCGCAGGCACCGCCCCCGCCGAAGGAGATCACCTTCTCAGAGGAGGACATGTTAGGGAATGAGAACCCCTTCCATGATGCCCTCGTGATTCAGGCTGTCGTAGAGGACTACACCTTCGATCGAATCTCGTGGACAACGGGAGCTCCGTGAATGTTATCTTCAAGACAACGTTCGACAGGTTGGGAGTCGAGGTAGGGAGAGTATTGGTGCTGGATGGTCCCCTCTTTGGCTTCTTCAAAGAGAAGAAAGAGGTGGAAGGAGGGGAAAATCTGCTAGTGACCCTCGGTGGCACCTCGTTCAAGTGTCGATTCATCATCATCGATGCCCCGAGCTGCTACAAGGCAATCTTCAGGAGGCCACTCATCATCTGCTTCAAGGTTGTCCCATCCTCATACCATCAATGCTTGAAGTACTGTCAAAGGGAGGTTCAGGTGAGGATCAGGAGCGTTCCAAGAGCCGCTCGTGAGTGCTACCTCAATACGATTAACCATTAGTTGGATGGCAGACGCTGATGAGCTAGAGAAGGCCATGAAGGGAGCAGCTTGGCATGAAGCTGCAGAGGAGGTGGAAGAGATCGAGGTACTCTCCGAGGCAGGAGTACCTGGATTGCTGAAGATAGGAGGGTCTCTGAAGACCGAAGAAAAGATCGAGATGGCGACATGTCTGTAAGAGAATGTTGACATCTTCGCCTTGAGTGGTGCTGAGATGCCCGGGATTGACGCAGTGGTCGCTTGTCATCGCCTCAATCTAGACCCCGCAGTCAAGCCCATCCGCCAAAAGAAGAGGTCGAGTGCCGCCTTGCTGGCCGAGACTATTAGAGAGGAGTTGAGGAAGCTACTAGAGGCAGGCTTCGTGTCAGAGATCCAGTATCTAGGTTGGGTCTCGAATGTTGTAATGGTGAAGAAAGCTGGAGGAGGCTGGAGAATGTGTATAGACTTTTCGTTGTTGAATAAAGCTTGCCCAAAGGATTGCTATCCTCTTCCTCGAATCAACGCGCTAGTTGATTCAGCCATCGATTTTTCTGTGATAAGTTTTCTTGATGCATTTTCATGATACCACCGGATTCGGATGCATCCCCCCGATTGCCGCGATGTTTCTTTCATCACTGGAGATGGATGCTACAATTGCAAGATGATGCCGTTCGGGCTGAAGAAGGCGGGAGCTACCTATCATCGGATGATCGATCATGTTTTCCAGAAGCAAAAGGGGAGGAACCTGGAAGTGTTTGTGGACGACCTCTTGATCAAAAGCAAGAGCGTCCAAGAGCATGTGGCCGATCTGGTGGAGACCTTCATGACGCTCAGAAGATTCAAGATGAGTCTCAATCCAGCAAAGTGCATATTCGGAGCAGGGAGAGGAAAGTTCTTGGGGCATCTCCTCACCCCAAAGGGAGTAGAGACTAAACCTGACAAGGTTAAGGCCATCCTGGAGATGACTTTGCCGATGAGCGCCAAGGAAGATTGACTGGAAGGCTGACAGGTCTTAACCGCTTCCTATCAAAGTCTGGGGCGATGTGCTCTCCATTCTTCAAGACACTCTGAAATAGTGAAAACTTTGAGTGGTCCAAAGAGTGCGAGAAGGCGTTCGAGAGATTGAAGCAGCAAATAACCCAAACACCTCTCCTCCAAAGCCCAAAAGAAGGTGAGGACCTACTCCATTAATTGGGGGTAGGGGCATAAGCAGTTGTTGGATCTATAGGCGCCCTTAGAGGGGGATGAATAAGGGTTATAAAAACTCATGTTATATTTTGGAATACTTGAAATAATAAGAGATCAAAATAGTGATTTTGATTAAAGATCAAAATTGTTTTATAATGAAAGAATAAAAAATAAATAATTTAGAGAAATGAAGAGTAAATCAATTTCATTACAAAAAGAGACATGATTATTATTGATAAAAAATGATTACAAAACTAGATTTCTATGACGCTAGAAATCAAAGGCGAATAAGTAAAAAACCCTTTTTGTTTTCTATCCCGACATATCCCCATGAACCGGTGGCTTTAGCCTATCCTTCCCCGGATACGGCCTCAAGCCGCTCTAGCCAATCCTTCCCCGGATATGGCCTCGAGCACCCCCTAGATCTACACCCTAGACCTAGTCGCCAACACGAGGCGAATTTCTGCCCTTTGTCCAACCCAGACCTAGTCGCAACACGAGGCGAATTTACCACGATTTAAAAGAGATGAAACAAATACAACAATATAAAAGCTCCCTATATGGATCTCTTGGAGAAGTAGACGAAGAACCGTAGAGTATGATCGTAGTCGATGCGGTCTTTCACCATGGTGATGAAGCGTGTTGAAATCTTCTCCAATGATCTCCTCAAGCCTTCATGGATTTGTGGGAGTCTCTCTCCGAATCTTCCTCAATATGTTGTGGAACTAAGCTCTGAAATTTAGGATCATAAGAGGATGAAGAAGCCGGATCCAAGGGGTCCTTTTTATAGCCTTGGAGCTAGCGCCTGCGCTATCGCTACCGCCGGCGCTATCCCGGTTTAGGAAATATTCTGCGCGTGAGAATCCTTCATTTTAAGCAAGTTGGCTGCCTTCCTCGATTGCTTTGCGCTACCGCCTGCGCTACCTGATACCGCATGCGCTATGTGCTATCGCCTGCGTTATCGCCCGGTGCTAGCACTTTCTATAATTGCTTCCCAAAATTTTCTAATCAGAGCTAGCGCCTGCGCTAGGTGCTACCGCCGGCGCTAGTGGACATGTTGGAATTCTGGCTTCAAACTTGGGGATAACCTTCATATGTTATCCTCGAGTCATATGACTTTGTTTCCTACACACTTAAACACACAAGATCAAATACACATAAAATTTGTTATTCTCAAACCTAAGAGATGCGAAAGACCATGTTCCAACAAACTCCCCCTTTTGATAATTATAAATCCATTAATGATAAATCAGAGCATTAATATATAAGCATGATGAAACCTACTTGTGTGTGTGTGTGTGAGTGGTGATTTATGATAATTATCATTTTAGGTATGTAGAATTGCTCCCCCTAAATACATGCTCCCCCTATGTGAATGCTCCCCTAATATCTAAGCTATCATTAGTCATGTTAGCTTTCCCATTTGATAGCGATTATTATTTTTCATGTTAGTTCTCCCCCTTTTGTTATTAACAAAAGTGGTTAAGGAAGCAAAAAACATAAAAATAGGATTTTTGATAAAAAGATAAGGCATGATCAAGCTTTTAGAGGAAATGAAATGATAAGGAGTTTTTAGCATAAAAATGTAATGATTTCCAAGTAACTAGTCTGCCCAGACAATATGTGTACACCCTAGCCCCGTGCTGAGTGACGAATGGTCATGAGGAGCTGTATACATGCCGTTGGTTGGGGTGTTAGTCCCATATTCAAACACTTGAAAAATACTCAACCTAGTACTCTTCCCCCCCAGTGCCTCGCAAGGCCCCACTGGTACCCTCCCCGGTTAAGGACAAGACATGACTTAGAGGTTAGGTTATCTAATGTCTACAACCCTATGCCCCCGCTATGGTGAGATATGTAATCATGGGATAATAATCATTGGAAACATTAAGCATTTGAATATAACGATAAGTTCATAGCCTATGTGTTTATATTTTTATTTGACTTTTTGAAAAACTCACATAGCTATTTTGAAATCCATTAATGAATTAGAGTTTTTAGCATAAAAATGATATTCGTGTTAGAACAACCAATATAAATTCTACCAAGCAAGTCTACCACTTGTTGAAAAAGGAATTTTGAGATTTAAGATTTTGATATAAGCATGAAAGCGCAAGGTAAAAAATATATGGTGATGATGCGGAAGATTTATAGAAATACAAGAAACATCTTTTTGTAATCATGTCTATTCATAAGAAGATATATGAGTTAAATTCCAAAAAGGAAGATGTTTTTGTAAATCATTTTTCATTTAAAATCTTTAAGTTTGACAATAAAGTAATCTAGCATGAAAGAAAGATATCAAAGAGAAACTACTACAATGTTATTATAATTCATAAATTCAAAACATACAAAACATTATAGAAAGCATGATAGGTTATTTAGTGCATTTATAAATAAAGAGGAGTATAGAATGTTGGAACAACCCTATTACTGATTTGGGCTAGGATCACTATATGTTGATTAGGATCTGTATTGACCCCAATGTATAGCCTTAAGGTCAAGTTTTAGGCTGATTAGATTAGCAGAACTTAGGAAAATTCCAGCGCTCGACAAATGACTAGCAGCGGTCGAAAAATTCTAAGCCAGCGCTCGACAAATGACTAGCAGGGGTAGACGAATTCTAAGCCAGCGCTCGACAAATGACTAGCAGTGGTCGACGAATTCTGTCCAGCGCTCGACAAATTGCTTTCTGATGTTCAGACTTATATTCTCAGTGGATGTCAGTTCTCTGAAGTCAACTCAGCAGAATAACGGATATATTTTTTTTCTCCTTGGATGTATTCAGGCAGCCAAGTAAGAATATCTTTCTTATTTATTATATCCTTATATTCCTTCTATTACAAGAAGAAGAATAGCCGTTGACATTTAATGCCAAGGCATCTTTCTCGACAAAAGGAATTGAAAAGACCTGCCAAAGTCGTTTTTGGGTGGCTACCTAGTTCCAAGAAGGATTTAAGTCAGAAAAATATATTCCTTAAAATAGTCAGGAGATTTTGAATTTGAAATATAACAAGCTATCGAAAAATATATAGAGATCAAGTATTCTTTCTGAAAAACAAGAGAATAACAGCAGCTTAAGAAGAAGAAGAAGAAAAAAATATATTTTTCTGAAGCATTCTTCCTCAGCAAAGAAGCATCTTCTTTATTTTGAGAACAAGATTCAATCTCTCAGATCTGCTGTAAAACAAAGTCTTTCAAGAGCAACAACAATCTGAAGATTAACTTCTTCCAGATAATCAGTTACAAAGACTTCTGTTTGTGAAAGCTCTGTCCTCAAAGCTGTCATCAACTCTCAACAGACAGGGGGAGCTTTCAGCTTCAACACCTTTTGTCTTCTCTCAGATCATTGACAGAGAAGAACACTCTATACTTTTTATCTCATCTTGTACAGGGTTAATACTCCCTTAAAAAGTTTACCCAGTGGTGGCAAGACAGCTTATCAAAAAACCCCTGTGTGGTTTTTAAGCACCTTATCAAAAGCTTATTGGTGTGTGGACACCTTATCAAAATCCCCTTGGTGCCTGGGCACCTTATCAACCCTCCTAGTGGATTCCTACCAAGGGTGGTAGAAGAGTAGACGTACCCAGATTTATTGGGGAACTACTATAGCTCCTTGTGTCTTCTGTGCTTGTGTATTTTCTGTGTGCTTGTGCTGTGTGCTTTTCATTACTCCTGTCCTTATCTTTCACTCTCACTGATTACATATATATTTACTCAGTATCTTAAAATTTCGCTATAAAACTAAACAAAAAGTTTTAATACTCTATTCACCCCCCCTCTAAAGTAACTTAAGATCTGACCTCCACTTTCAATTGGTATCAGAGGCAGGTTGATTCTTTACAGGCTAACACCTGAATCACAAAGATCAACCAGATCTTAATTTTTCTAAGAGTTCCCTTTTCTAGAATTTTATCTTATCTAAAACTCATGGCACAAAACAAGGAATATTCTAGCACAAGACCTCCTATGTGCAATCTCAATAAGTTTGCACTATGGAAAGCAAGGATTAGGCTTTAGATGAACTCCATTGATGAGGAGATTTTTAATGTTGTTCTTACAGGGCCTCCAGCACCTATAGCATCAGCTAGTACTGCAGCAACAACAGACAACAATGCTGTTCCACCTCCTGAGTGGACTGAAGCTCAGAAGAAGCAGAGAAATGCAGATGCAAAGGCCATGAACATTCTGGCCCTAACTATGTCAGATGACATATTCCAGAAGGTTGTTGAGTGCACCTCATCAAAAGAAATCTGGGAATCTCTCAACAACATGGTGGCAGGCTCAGCAGATGAAAGAAAAGATAGAAGATCTCACCTGATCTCTCAATATGAGAACTTCAAGAAGGGAGAATCAGAAAATGTTGCTGATATTAATAATAGGCTCAACCTCATAAGAAATGAGCTGAAGTCTCTGGACAAAGTGATCTCACTCACAGAGATCAATGACAAAATTCTTATGTGCTTTCCCAGCACATGGGACTCCAGAATCTGGCCAATCAAAGAAGCCAGAAGTCTCAATGAGATCACCACTGAAGCTCTGTTGGGCAAGCTCAAGTCTTATGAGCAGCTCATCAAATCTAGGGAAGCTGAAGACTCTACTTCATCCCCAGCACCCAAAAAGGAAAGAAGCATAGCCTTCAAGGCTGCAGAAGATAAAGGAAAAGCTCCTGACAAAGAGGAGTTTATGAGTCTGTTAGCCAAAAGATTCTACAAGATGGCTAAGAAAGACATCAGAAAATATCTATCCAGAAGTCATGACAAACCAAGGTATGATAAAAATCACTCTAATGAAATTATATGTTTTGGCTGCAGGAAACCAGGACACATTGCTCCTGAATGTCCAGAGATTCAACACAAGAAGGACAAGAAGGAAAGAAGAAAAGAAAAGGAAGAAAAGAAGGGCTCCAGCAAATCTTCCTCCCACTCTCACAAAAAGAAGGGAAGAGGATTTGTAGCAACATCCTGGAGTGAAACAGAATCTGAATCAGAATCTTCATCTTGTTCTTCTGATGAAGAAGAAACAAAAGAAAACAGCCAATGCTTAATGACTATTTATGACTCAGACAATGAGTCACAATCAACATCATCATCCAGCTCCAGTGATGATGAAAAAGAAAAAAGTTTTTGCATGATGGCAATCAATGCCTCAACCAACAATTCTGATGAAGAGAAATCAGAATCAGAAATAGAAGATGATGTTGATCAGGTATTATCTAACTTTGATTTCACTTCTATTGAATTCAAAGCTGATTTCAAAATCCTTTGCCAAGACTTAATAAAATCTGAGAAAGAAATAATCTCTCTCAGAACTAAGTTAGTTGAAATGAACAATATAAGTGAAGAGAATGTAAATCTTAAGAAAGATTTGGCTTCCTTCAGAGAACACATCACTACTCTTGAGAATAAGTTATCTGAAGCCAAAAAATTTGAAGAATCCCTCAACGGGAGAAGTATCAAACTGATGGACATCACAAGCACTGTCAATGCTAGATTTAATAATAGCAAACTGGGTTTGGGTGCTTCATCAAGTGAGCCATCTCTGATTAAGAAAAACATCCTCTCCACACCCATAAAATTCATTTCTGCTAAAAGCAAAGAGGCTGCAGAAAGAAATAAAGACATTTCAAGCAAGTTTGTTAAGGATTAAAGAATTCAGAAGAATTCGTCGAACGACGTTGGACAAAAGGATTCAAATCTGTCGAACGAGGCTCGACAAAAACTGAGAACAGATTTTCAGTATAGTTATAAAATGAACAGTAGTCGACGAATTTATTCAAATTCCTCGTACAAGCACTATACAGAAAACTCTAAGAATTCTAATCCTAAATATACTAAAAATCCCTTTACTGAGTGGACTATACCTCCAAGGAGATATCATCGACAAGGCTACAAGGATCAGCCTAAAATGACATTTATCTCTGAATTTTGTGGTAACATAAAAGGACCCAAGGTAGTCTGGGTCAAAAACAACTAGTTTATGTTTTTGTCTTTGCAGGTACACAGCTATCCAAGATTAAATCAAAAATGGTACTTGGACAGTGGATGCTCAAAGCATATGATAGGGAACAAGGCCAACCTGAACAACTACAAGGCAAAACTTGGACCCAAGGTGATCTTTGGAGACTCCAACTGTGGACAAACCAAAGGCTATGGTCAAATTAAAGTTGGAACAGTGACATTCAAGGAAGTAACCTATGTCAAGGGTCTAAAGCACAACCTCATCAACATATGTCAGTTATGTGATGAAGGTTATCAGGTAACATTTAATAAATAAGAATGCATCATTAAATCATCTGATAATGTTATTGTTCTATCAGGAATTAGACAAGGAAATATATATTTAGTAAATTTCAACTCATCTAAATCAGAAATTTGTTTATTTAATGAGTTAAGCAAATCTAGTGAATTATGGCATAAAAGATTAGGACATGTAAACCTTAGGACCATTGCTAAATTAGTTAAGGATAATCTTGTTAGAGGCTTACCATCAGGATCATATAAGAAAGAAGGTCTTTGTAGGGCATGTCAATTAGGTAAGCAAACCAAAAACAACTTTAAATCGTTATCTAAAAGTGATTCACCTAGAATCTTATACTTGCTACATATGGACCTTTTTGGACCTATTGCAATAAAGAGCTTAGGGGGGAAGTCTTACACTCTAGTTATTGTGGATGACTTCTCTAGATTCACTTGGGTGTTCTTTTTGAGAGAAAAGTCAGATAACTTTAAAGTTCTTACAGACTTTCTTAAGAGCATACAGATTGAGTCCTCTACTGTAGTTGCATTGATCAGAAGTGATCATGGCACTGAGTTTGAGTCTCTTCTCATGCAAGAATTTGTTGGATCTTATGGCGCCCTTAGAGGGGGGGGGGGGTGAATAAGGGATTAAAAATCTTTTTATAATTTTATGGAAAATACTAAATTGTTTTATAATATGAGAAAGGCAAAATGACAATTTAGCTAATTTGTGAGAATATCATAATTTTCAAGTTTAGAAATAAGTACTAAATTGTTTTATGATTAAGAGATTGAAATAAATAATTTAGATAAAGTAATTTGGATTTAAGACTTTGTAACCAATATTTTAGAGATAACTCCAAAGGAGAGAAATCAAGTAAACACAAATAGAGACATGATTGTATTTATATACAAGAAAAGTGTTTACATAAATTTGATTTCAATATCGCTAGAAATCGAAGGCGTACAAATGAAAATATCTTTTCCTTTTCTATACCGACTCGTATCCCCACGAACTGGTTGGCTATAGCCTATATCTCCCAGATATAGACACTAGCCTCCCCCTAAATCAAATCTTGATCTAGACGCAGCACACACGGCGGCGATTTTCTCCCAAGCCACACAAGGACTTGACACCGCACACAAGACGATGATTTACCCTAGACCACACAAGGATCTAACACCACACACAAGGTGATGATTTCCCCTAAGCCTCACACGGACTTAGACGCCGCACGCAAGACGACGATTTCTACAACGATTACAAGATGTATGGAAAAGAAATAATGAAAACAATAATAAAAACTCCCTATATGAGATTTCTGAAGATGAGGATGAAGGATCGCTGTAGCATAAGCGAGGTCAAAGCAATCATCCTTCGGATGTAGCGTGACGTAGTCCTCCAGAATTCTCCTTAAGCTTTTTGTGGGAGATCCATCTTCGGCAGCATAACTGGTATAGAATTGTGGCACAAGCTCTCTCTCTGGATGGTCTAACCAAAATGATCGAAGTTGGCTCAATTTATAGACCTTGGAGATAGCGCCTGCGGTAGTGGATAGCGCCTGCGGTAGCGTACGTGTGGAGCGGTTGCACAACCGTCGGCGGCGTGGAGCTCTGCACGAAATTGAGATACCGCCGGGCGTTATCGCTAGCGCTGGCGGTAGCGCTGTCGCCAGGCTACATTGAGTGTCGGAATTCCGACAGCCCCTCGTCCGAAACTTCTCCAGACTGTAGATTGAGTCGTTCTCATCTTCGAAATGGGGTGGCACGTTCTGTAACTCTTCCTGGATTGAAAGTTATGGCCATTTTAAGATCATCACACAAAACTCAAGCTTTTGCTTTTTCTAATGTGTACACACTCTCGGATCATGCCCATGAACGAGGACTTGTCTCCTCATTGAACCTGTACAACCTGGACACTATACACACACAAAAGACTAGATTAAATACAATATGAGATTTGTTATTCTCAAACAAAGGGATGTGACACACATGTCCAACAATCTCACCCTTTTGATAATAACAAATCCTCTAAGCAAGAAATCAACAATAGTGTTTATAGATAAGATAAGCATGATGATAGTGCAACAATAGTATATGATAAGCATGATGAAATTGTGCATACTCCCCCTATCTTAATGCTCCCCCTACATAAATGCATTTTATGTTTTACTCCCCCTACATGATAGAATTCATGAATTAGTCTCCCCTTATTCTTCTATAGTTCACCTATATAGATTTCTTCAATTAATCTCCCCCTTTTGGTATTATCAAAAGAAGGTGGGGTGAGGGTAGTAAGGAGGCATTTAAATAATAAAGCATGATCGAGCTTTTGAATATATGAAATGATAAAGAGTTGAAGCAATGTATATAAGAGATTTCAAATATAAAGATAAGAGTTGTAAGCAAGCGGAAGATTATAATAAACATCTTTTTGTAAGCATGAAAAGCATAAGTAAAAATATGAGTTTTAGTTCAAAATTGAAAGATGTTTTAACTTTTTTGAAATCTCAAAGTTTTTCATAAATATACCAAGCATGAAATGAACATATCAAAGAGAGATTATACTACAATGTTAACAATTGATTTAAATCATCAAAATACAAGACATATGTAGAGTAAAGTGCACAATAAAACACAAGTAAATTACTTTCACTCACTTTTAATGCACATAATTTTTTAACAAAGTGGTATAATAACTAAGGTTTGCACAAGCCACTTTACTATTCTTTCCAAGGTGCTCAACCTCACAATGCTTATGAAGACTTATCAGGAGGTTCAAGTAGTGCTTGGTGGAGTTATATTTGTCTACATATATAATTTTTTTGTTCACATTTGTGAGACAACATTCTCCGAATACACTTGTTTTGCAAACCCAATATTTTTTTAACTCTTAACCACTTTTCTAAATTTCATAAGTGCAATTCAAATGTTGTGTAGGCAATAAACTTATGCAAGTTTTAATTCATTGTACAAATACAATACACAAGCAAGCATTTTTAGATTTAGACACACATGTTGATTACCAAAATAAGTGAGTGAAATGTATCATTATCAATCATAAAACATTTACTCATACTTAGAGGCATGCTAAGCTTGGTTCTACACATTTTTCAATACAATTGATGCACTTTAAATAGATATATCAAAGCATGATAAGCAAAACAATGTTCATAGTAATTTGAAAGAATATGTTTCAACATTGTAAATAATTCTAAATAATAGAATTCATACATGTTTGATATTGGCAATAAAGATCATACAAATTTTTTTTGTTTTATAATTTTTTTAAATCAAAAACAGAAAAATCACAAAAAAAACATATTTTTGTAAGTTTTGAATTTTGAATTTTTGTAGTAGATTTTTCATAATATGAAGAAAAACATAAATAACAAAAATATTTTTGTATTTTTGAATTTTGATCTTTTGTAGTTGATTTTTCATAATATAAATAAAACTAAAATAACAAAAGTCAGAAACACAACAAATAAGTAGAAAATATGAACCAACATATTTTTATGGATTTTTTGAAATTTTAAAAATCAGAAAATTCCAACACCCACGCTAGCGCCGGCGCTAGCGCTGGAAACAGTACTCGACTTTTTGAGAATTTTAAAAATCTGATTTTTGATATTTATTAAGTGTCCTTAGAGTAGTCTTATGCAGAAATTTTGGAATTTTCAGAGATGACTTGATTGCTCAAATTTGCATAAAACTTTAGCTTTTTCAAATACATGTGTTTTACAAAAACATTTAAACTCAAAAAGATAAATTATGCAAACACATGAAGACATTTTTATTAAACAACCCAAAATATGCATGATTTAAGTAATAAGTGAATAAAAATGTTCATGCAGTGAGTAATATAAGTATGTCCTAAGATTAAAGGCTACCCCGACTAAATGTCTACACCCTAGCCCCGTACTAAGTGACGGATGGGCATGAGGAGCTGCACGCATGCCATAGGTTGGGGTGTTATTCCCATATGCACACACTAGAGAACACTCAACCTAGCACTCTTTCCCCCCAGTGCCTCGCAAGGCCCCACTGGAACCCTCCCCGGTTAAGGACAAGACATGACTTAGAGGTTAGGTCTCTAATGCATACAACCCTACGCCCTCGCTATTGTGAGATATGAAGTCATAGGTGAATAATCTTTTGGACAACCTATGCTTTTTAAATCTATGGGTTGATATGTAAACTATGGGTTTTTGTGAAGAGTTATAAAGCCGCATAGTTTTTCTACTTATTATGAGATGACGAAATGAGATAACTAGCACAATTACTAATATTCAATAAGTGACAATGCTAGTATGATGAGTTTTGAGTTTAATGTCATGTCATAAGATTTATATTGAAATTGCATGTATTCCAAAATAGAATTTCAAATTATAGATCTAGAATAGAGTGATGATTAAGTTTGATATATATCTTCATTGCAAAGTTGATTCTAGGGTCTACAAATATGAGAGATACATGCAATCACTAGCAAAGCAAATCAATACATCAAATAATGTAAAGAAAACATTATTCATAATTTTTATCATAAGATTCATAATTCTTATTATAGATTTGAGATATGTCTTGATAGAACATGAATTATGATTTATGATTAAAGATAATTTTTGCATAGAATATATGTTAGATCATCATGATGTATGAGAATTCTAATCCTGCTAGACTTATGATATAGTGATATAGTGATTTCTTTTGAAAGAACATGATTGATTTGTAAGTCTAGGAAAAATGATGATCATCCAATCATATAAAAGACAAAGATCATATATATATAAAGTTTTTGAATTTTTATAAGATTGCTTTCAATAATTAAATTTATTGATCTTTAGTTTTGCATGATAAGAATGATTCATGAAACAATATTCATAAATATTCTAATGAATAATCCATAAACTATGTGTTTGTTGGAATTTTAGTATTCTCTATATATATATCAAATCACATAGTTATCATGATATTTTAATAACATTGTAAATGTTCTACCCAGCATAAATATATAAGCATAGACCAAGAAGCAATGCTAGGATGATGAGTTTGAATGCAATGTTATTACATAGGATTTAATGGAGATAATGTTGCATGTAATATGAGAAATTTTCAAGTTAATTTTCTTTAGACCTAGAATGATATGATTAAACATTTGATTTGATCTTAATGATATAAGATGATTCTAAGGTCTAAATTACATGCAAACATTGGTGACACACATCACACACATAATATAAAATATGAAATAATTATACTAAGGATAGCATGTGATGAAAAATCCATAAACACAAAAATTTCCAAATCAAGCGAACTAAGATAGCATTTAAAAACGGAGTTGAAATTGGGCAAATTGACAGCACCAAAAGAACTCAAATGAGCAAGCCTAGTTTGCCGTTGGATGGATATTTTTGTGCTCTTTCCAAAAATATATTAAACGCAAAAATCAGGCGAGCGGATCAAAAGATATGGATGTTTGAAGTTTGATCATAAACTCGCATTTTTGAAAGATTTAAACATGCGTTTAGATGAATTTTTGTTTTCAATTTTTCTAGATAATATTCTTCATTATAAGGGCTATTATATGCAGCAAATAAAATAGAAGATTATCATAACGTTGCGCATTTTAATTTTTAGCTTAAGCCCTTTAATAAACCATTTAAATCCATTTAAAAAAAAAATTTCATTAGTCTTAAAAAAAATAATTTCAATATTCAAATGATAATGTTAATTCAAGACATAGATGGATAAAGGATTTAAAAGGATAAAGAACAATCAAAGATGAGATATAGATCACTTTGAAAAAATATATGACTTAATGTTCAATTTTAATACAAATTTGATTTGATAAACATTAGGCTTAAAATGTAAAAGTCATATTTCATAATATATCTAAGTGACCTTAGCGTGTTGGCTCAAAAATAAGAAAAACAAATAAAAGAAAAAGTAATTAAGCATATCATGAATTAGAGTAATGATATTTCATATTTAATTTATTTCTACTTCATGCAATACGATGATTCTAATGAATAAGAGATTTAGGTATCCAAAGGGGACCAAGTGGGATGGTTCCTTTGGGTACCCAAATACATCGAGTAGGCTTTTGGAGAGAAAGTGATGAATGGGCCTTTACAAGTGGAGTTAGTGTTTCGTTTTTAATTTTGGGCCTCCATTCATACTTTGGTTGTTTTTCTTTTAAATTCATATTATGATTATATGACATCTTTATATGATTATATTTGTTTGAAAAATAATTCATTTGTGATTTATGTTTATTCAAATTATTTTTCAAAATAGATTGATGATGATAATCATAGTGAATTTTATTATATGGATTCTTTGAAAGTTTATAAGAGTGATTGTCTTTCTTTAGAAGTGATTGTTGAAAGAGTGGGTTACAATATGTTTTAAAAGATTGATTCTTATTTTGATGATTTTCATTTCCACTCTTTCTTATAGACATACTCTTATAATATGAAGGATTATATTTTATAGTTTGATTTTCATGAAAAAGAGTTTTTAAATTTGAGTCATGATTGAAAATATATTGAGACTTATAATAATGACTCTTAAGAATTTTGTGAGGATCATAATTCTTTTTGAAACTAAACTCCTTTTGATTTAAAGTGTGAAAATGATCCTTTTTAGAAATGATTTTGTAAGTTAATTTATCTTTGTTATTCAAAATCTTATGATGAAATTCATTAGGTGACATTTGAAATTTTTCAACAAAAGATTTTAATTGTTTTAACTTACAAGTTAAAGCATCATTTTCAACTATCAATTTTTCATTATGTTCTTTAGAAATTAAGAGCCCTTTTTCAATATCCTTGAATTTTTCTTTTAATATATTGCAATTCAAACAAGGAGTAGGAATTTCAACTAAAGAACAAGAAAGAGAATTTAACACATCAATTTTTGACTCTACGTTATCGTTTGCTTTTAAAGATTCATTTTCTAAACATAATTTGGAATTAGCAATTTTTAACTTTAAAATTTTACGTTTAGCAATTTTAAGCATACGAGAAGTAGAAATAGAATTTGTTAGAAAAAGAGAAGTTTTTGATTTTCTTACCTTGCAATTGTTTCGGTCTTCTCTTTTGCTTGATGTGTTGCCAACAAATGAGTCCAACATTGTGACGTTGTATTTTTCTTCCTCCAAGCATGAGTCCTCATCGATTTCTTCACTTGGATCCATAAGGAATTCCTCGTCGATTTCTTCTCTTAGATCCATAAGGAATTCCTCATCGATTTCTTCTTTTGGATCCATAAGGAATTCCTCTTGTTCATCATCTGTAGAAGGGAGACTATAGGTATTCTCAAGAAATTTCCAAACTTCATAAGCAGTAGGAATTGTATAAATAATTTTGAAAATATTTTGATCTAATGCACAATATAGACTATTCATAGATTTGGCATTTAAAAATATTTCATTTTTATTTAAAATACTTGGGGGCATTTTAATTGTAATATTCCATACTTCCATATCCAAAGATTTAAGAAATTTTTCCATAAGAAATTTCCACCCTTTATAATTTTTACCTTCAAATAAAGGTGGTGCTAAAGAATTTTCATTTATAAGAAAATTTCCCCTATTTGTAGAAGCGAGATCTTGAGACGCCATTATTCCTGGTTTTTAAACCGTTTGGAATAACCTGCCCTCTGATACCACTTGTTGGATCTTATGGCGCCCTTAGAGGGGGGGGGGGGGTGAATAAGGGATTAAAAATCTTTTTATAATTTTATGGAAAATACTAAATTGTTTTATAATATGAGAAAGGCAAAATGACAATTTAGCTAATTTGTGAGAATATCATAATTTTCAAGTTTAGAAATAAGTACTAAATTGTTTTATGATTAAGAGATTGAAATAAACAATTTAGATAAAGTAATCGTAGTCCAGAAACTTTGTTCCGGGACGTGCATTCGCGGCCGCGAGGGATTTAAGACTTTGTAACCAATATTTTAGAGATAACGCCAAAGGAGAGAAATCAAGTAAACACAAATAGAGACATGCTTGTATTTATATAAAAGAAAAGTGTTTACATAAATTTGATTTCAATATCGCTAGAAATCGAAGGCGTACAAATGAAAATATCTTTTCCTTTTCTATACCGACTCGTATCCCCACGAACCGGCTGGCTATAGCCTATATCTCCCAGATATAGACACTAGCCTCCCCCTAAATCAAATCTTGATCTAGACGCAGCACACACGGCGGTGATTTTCTCCCAAGCCACACAAGGACTTGACACCGCACACAAGACGATGATTTACCTAGACCACACAAGGATCTAACACCACACACAAGGTGATGATTTCCCCTAAGCCTCACACGGACTTAGACGCCGCACGCAAGACGATGATTTCTACAATGATTACAAGATGTATGGAAAAGAAATAATGAAAACAATAATAAAAACTCCCTATATGAGATTTCTGAAGATGAGGATGAAGGATCGCTGTAGCATAAGCGAGGTCGAAGTGATCGTCCTTCGGATGTAGCGCGACGTAGTCCTCCTCCAGAATTCTCCTTAAGCTTTTTGTGGGAGATCCATCTTCGGCAGCATAACTGGTATAGAATTGTGGCACAAGCTCTCTCTCTTGATGGTCTAACCAAAATGATCGAAGTTGGCTCAATTTATAGACCTTGGATATAGCGCCTGCGGTAGTGGATAGCGCCTGCGGTAGCGTACGTGTGGAGCGGTTGCACAACCGTCGGCGGCGTGGAGCTCTGCACGAAATTGAGATACTACCGGGCATTATCGCTAGCGCTGACGGTAGCACTGTCGCCAGGCGGCATTGAGTGTCGGAATTAGGATAGCTCCTCATCCGAAACTTCTCCAGACTGTAGATTGAGTCGTTCTCATCTCCGAAATGGGGTGACACGTTCTGTAACTCTTCCTGGATTGATAGTTATGGCCATTTTAAGATCAGCACACAAAACTCATGCTTTTGCTTTTTCTAATGTGTACACACTCTCGGATCATGCCCATGAACGAGGACTTGTCTCCTCATTGAACCTGTATAACCTGGACACTATACACACACAAAAGACTAGATCAAATACAATATGTGATTTGTTATTCTCAAACAAAGGGTGTGACACACATGTCCAACAGAATTCTGTGAGATGGAAGGTATCAGACATTGCTTCTCAGCTCCTAGAACTCCTCAACAAAATGGGGTAGTTGAAAGGAAGAACAGAACTCTAATTGAATCAGCAAGAACATTGTTTGCAGATGCTAACTTGCCCCTATCCTTTTGGGCTGAGGCTGTCAGCACAACAAATTATGTTCTGAATAGAAGTTTGATACACAAACTTATGGGTAAAACTCCCTATGAATTGCTTAAAGGGAAGAAAACCAAAGTGGATTATTTTAGAACTTTTGGATGTAGATGTTTTGTTCATAACAATGACAAGAAATATCTTAGAAAATTTGAACCAAAATCTGAAGAAGGAATCTTCTTAGGATATTCAATAGTTAGCAAAGCATATATGGTATTTAACAAATTCTCTCTTAAAATAGAAGAGTCTATGCATGTTTCCTTTGATGAAACTAACATGTTTTACCAGGAGAAGAACTCTTCTACCAAGAACACTTTGCAGGTACCAGCTCTATGTGAAGAGCTTAAAGGGTTAAATCTACAGACAGGAGATTCACTGCATCCATCACCTCAAACTCTTGAAGATAGTGAAGAAGAAGATCATTCAGATCTTGTTGATTACCTGAATCAAGCAACAGGAGAACATCCTCCACATGATATAATAGCTGAACAAATTCCCAATGTGAATACTACTGCTGAACCAACTCCAACTGCTGACCACATCACAGTTAGAGATCATCCAATTTCACAAGTGATTGGTAATATCACAGCAGGTGTTCAAACAAGGCATCAACTACACCAAAATCAGATGCATACTTGCTTTCTATCACAAGTTGAACCTTAAACCATAAAAGATGCAGAACAAGATCCAAACTGGATCCTTGCAATGCAAGAGGAACTCAACCAATTTGAAAGAAACAAGGTTTGGGATTTGGTTCCAAGACCAAAAGGCCATCCAGTTATTGGCACCAAGTGGGTCTTCAGGAAAAAGCTTGATGATCAAGGAAATATTGTGAGAAATAAAGCAAGATTTGTAGCTCAAGGATATTCACAGGAAGAAGGCATAGATTATGATCAGACATTTGCCCCTGTTGCAAGGCTTGAAGCTATAAGGATTTTCTTAGCCTTTGCTGCATTCAAGAAGTTCAAGGTATATCAAATGGATGTGAAAAGTGATTTTCTCAATGGAGACATCAAAGAAGAAGTCTATGTGGAACAACCACCAGGTTTCATCTCTCCAACTCATTCCTCCTATGTATTTAAACTTAATAAAGCTCTCTATGGTCTCAAACAAGCTCCCAGAGCATGGTATGAGACTTTAGCTAACTTTCTCTTGGAAAACAATTTCTGTAGAGGCATGGTAGACAAAACATTATTGTACAAAGTACATAAAAGTCAAACTCTACTAGTTCAAATATATGTAGATGACATTATCTTTGGATCTACTGATTCAAATCTGTGCAAAAGATTTTCCAATCTAATGCAATTAAGATTTGAAATGAGTAGTATGGGTGAATTATCATACTTCCTTGGTCTTCAAGTGAAGCAAACCCCATCAGGAATCTTCATCTCTCAATCTAAGTATGCTAAGGAATTGGTGAAAAGATTTGGAATGTCTGATTCTTCTACTATGAAGACACCCATGGCCTCTAATGCTGTTATTAATACTGATGAATCAGGGAAACCTATTGATCAGAAACTGTATAGGGCAATTGTTGGCTCTCTACTCTATTTAACAGCCAGTAGGCCAGACATAATGTTTGCTACATGCATTTGTGCTAGGTTTCAAGTTAATCCTAAAGAATCTCATCTTACTTTTCTAAAAAGAATTGTAAGATACCTAAAGAGTTGCCCTAATCTAGGACTTTGGTATCCAACAGCATCTGAATTTGAATTAACTGGATTCTCAGACTCAGATTATGCTGGATGCAGGGTAGATAGGAAAAGCACATCAGGAACTTGTCAGTTTCTTGGTGATAGGCTTGTGTCTTGGTTTTATAAGAAACAAACATCTGTGTCTACATCAACAGCTGAAGTTGAATACTTAGCTGCTGGCAGTTGCTGCTCACAGATATTGTGGATACAAAATCAGCTCCTAGACTATGGTGTCAACTTAAATAATTCAGTTATATTTTGTGACAACACTAGTGCAATATCTATAGCACAAAATCCAGTTCTCCATAGTAGGACTAAACACATAGAAATTAGGCACCACTTCCTCAGGGACAATGTTGATAAAAACAAAATTTGCCTACAATTCATTTCTACTGATTTGCAAAGAGCTGATATTTTCACCAAGCCCCTGGATGAAAAGAAGCACATCTTCTTTATAAATCAACTAGGAATGATAGATGGAGATTCAATTTGCTAAAAATTAAGTATTTCTATTTATCTCACAAATTCGTCGAACGAAGAACGATAAATTTGAATCATTTGTCGATCGGTGGTCTCTGAAACCTCTTAAACGCAGAGTCAGTTAAGGCAATTTCATTTGTCGAACGACGGTCAACGAAAAAGATGTTTTCGTCGAACGCTTTCAGACAAAGAAATAAAGCCTTTTCGACTTCTAATTTTATTAGGTTTTGTCGAACAGTGGTTTACGAATGCGCCCCCATTCTTCGACCCTTCTATATAAGCCTTATTTTATCTTATTCTAAGCTTTGCACCTACAGAAATCGTTTTTCCCTCCAGTTCCCCTCTGCACTTGATCTTCAACTCTCTTTGTAGGAACAATGGCGATTCCTCAGGCCTTTCTGCACCTAATGAAGTTTGACGCAGGTTTCGACATTGATATGGACTCGTTTGCACAGTCAGACCAAATCTTCAAGGATATTCTTCAACTGGATGAACAACATCTAAGGAAGCTTCTAAGCACCAGGCAGAAGATAGCTGTTGCAGAGATAAAAGAATGGGTTTACACTACAAAACCAGTCGATGAAAGCTTGTCGGGAACAATCTCAGGTCATCATGTCTCTCTCACTCCTATCATCCTTTTTGAAATCTTTGGTTTTGAAAATGGTGAAGATGAATTAGACATAAGCTCAAATGAATTTGATGAAGCTTTAGTCAAAATGGGCCATTTGACTGGAAACCCTAGCCACCTTCTGAAAAAGAACCTGTCTCAGGACTACAAGTTCTTAGCGGATATTGTTGGAAAAGTCTTGCTGAGCAAGACTTCTAGGCATGACTATATGAGTAGGCACCAATTTCTGTTAATGGTGGCCTTAATGGAGAAGAAGAAAGTCAACTGGGGATCAATTCTTTTTGACCTGATTAAAAAGAAAAACTCTAAAGACAATGTATGCTTTGGAAGAGTTTTAGGGATTTTTCTGCAGGAAAGGCATCCAGAGCTTCTGGTGTCACCAAAAGTGACAATAAATGCCAGCAAGAGGCTGTCCTCAGCACTCTTTGCTAAATGGGATAGAGTAATTACCAAGAAAAATACAGGAGTTGATGCCTCTAGAAAAAGGAAAACTTCTGAGGACACAAGGACTGATCAAGTCGCTCCCTCTACCCTTCTAGAAACTCCTTCCTCAGTTCCTTCTTCCTATCATATCCTCTCTCCACCTGATCAACAATCTCCTGTACATTCTCATTCCTCATCCCCTCCTTCAAGTGCTATATCACCCATCAATGATATTCCACTCTCAACTGCCCACATCAATGATGTTCCACCTCCACCTCTATCTTCAGAACCACTACCTACCACACCTCCATCTCCAATACATACTGAATATCATTCACCCATTCATTCTCCTAGTCCAATCCATCTAGACATTCCCACACATACCACCAACATTAGCAATATCATTCCTCCAATCTCATCTCCATCCACTTCACAACCATCCTCTAGTCATCCACCAGATTATCCATCCCTCAACCTCTCCTCCATTGCTGATCAAGTTTTTGATCATATCCTTCCTAAAATAAGCCAGCTCCTGGATGCAAAACTTGCTCCAGTTCTTCAGGCAATTTCTACTCTATCTACTAAGATAGCTTCTCTTCCCTCCTCCACTGCTGTCTCTTCTTCTAGGGGCCTAGATTCAGGCTGCCCTGAAGCTAGGCAGGGGGAGATGTCCTATGAAGAAGCTCCAGAAATAGAAGAAACTCCAGCAGATACATAAATTACAGTTTTTGATACAGATATAATTGATTTAGATATACAAGTTATAGAAGAAATAAATAGTATATGCATTCATCCATCCTGTGGTCTATATAGTTTATTATTAAAATTTGATGTCACACATACTTTAAGGGTATCACCAAAGGTATACATTAAGGATCTATCAAAGGCTCTGATTTGCCTTCCTCAGAAGACTCATTCTGATATCATACAAAATTACATATCCTCTATTCCTTCATCCAAAGTTCAAGACATTCAAATAAAGGATCCTTCTGCAGAATATGAAGATGATCTTGCAGAATTCCTTGATGATACAACAACCTCACAAATTACTTCTTCACCTCCAATTCCTGTATGGAATGAAGAACCAATGCCAAGCTTTGATGAAACCTGGAGAGAAGCAGATGCAGAGTTTGACAAAGCTGAAGAAGAAAGATTAAAGGCTCGTGAAGCAATCAAGGAAATTGATGATTTATACAATAAGCCAATCTCATCTTCTGACTCTGATGATGATGATGACAACAGTGATTCTAATGATACACTTTCAAAGAAAAGAAAGAAAAGAACAGCTAAGTCAAAGGCTGCTCCCAAGCCCCCAAATCCAAATAATGACATTCCTCTGTACATTTTGTATAATGTTCCTCTTGATGAGAAAACTCCTCACTGGATGAAGCTCTCCATAAATGAGAACAACAGGAGGAAGAAATTCAAGAAGACTGGCTACATCCCTGACAAACCAGTCAAGGACAATCCTCCTCCTCCTCCTCCTCCAGCAGCTGGTGCAATAGGATCAGCAGGTGTATCATCTTCCTCTCAGAAGCCAAGCTCTCAACATTCAGGGAGACCTGGTAGTTCTAGTGGTTCTCAAGCCTCTAGATCAGCCAGTGCTCCTCCCTCTAAGAAATCAGCACCTTTCTTTCAAGAAAGACAAACCTTTTCTTCGTCTCAAATATCTTCAGAATACAAACTTCACATTTCTGATGGATCTCTTCACAGAGATAGAGTACCTCAAAAGGTTATTCAAGACAAAAATGATTCAGAAGATATTTATTACTGTCCAGATCCAGAAGAAGAGACAATTTGTCAGATGGAAAGATTGAGAGAAACAATTGCATATGCACAGATTAAAAAGGCTAAAGCAGAAGGTAAAGACTTCTCAAGTTTCTCAACCATGTCAGAATACAGAAGAAAAGAACTTGAAAAATACAAAATAGTTAAAGCATTCAATGCTGAGGAATATATTGATATGCACCCAGAAGCATTTATCCCTCATGTCAAAGAACAGAAAATCATTGGAGCTCAAGATTTGTTTATCAGCAAAAAGAAATCAGAAGACCCTAACAGGAAAATCATAATCAAGCCATCTTCTCAGGACAAAAGGTCTTAAATAAATTGCTTGGTTATGAATGTAAAGCTTCTAAACTCAGAGCATTTTTTTCTCTCTATCTGATGATCTATTTTAATCTATCAGATATATTTCATTTCATTGTTGCTCTGTTGGTTATACTTTCTACTGTATCTATTCAATTATTTGTCAAATAGTATCCTAACCCAAATATGGGGAGATTGTTGGAACAACCCTATTACTGATTTGGGCTAGGATCACTATATGTTGATTAGGATCTGTATTGACCCCAATGTATAGCCTTAGGGTCAAGTTTTAGGCTGATTAGATTACCAGAACTTAGGAAAATTCCAGCGCTCGACAAATGACTAGCAGCGGTCGATAAATTCTAAGCCAGCGCTCGACAAATGACTAGCAACGGTCGACGAATTCTAAGCCAGCGCTCGACAAATGACTAGCAGCGGTCGACGAATTCTGGCCAGCGCTCGACAAATTGCTTTTTGATGTTCAGACTTATATTCTCAGTGGATGTCAGTTCTCTGAAGTCAACTCAGCAGAATAACAGATATATTTTTTTTCTCCTTGGACGTATTCAGGCAGCCAAGTAAGGATATCTTTCTTATTTATTATATCCTTATATTCCTTCTATTCCAAGAAGAAGAATAGCCGTTGACATTTAATGCCAAGGCATCTTTCTCGACAAAAGGAATTGAAAAGACCTGCCAAAGTCGTTTTTAGGTGGCTACCTAGTTCCAAGAAGGATTTAAGTCAGAAAAATATATTCCTTAAAATAGTCAGGAGATTTTGAATTTGAAATATAATAAGCTATCGAAAAAGATATAAATATCAAGTATTCTTTCTGAAAAACAAGAGAATAGCAGCAGCTTAAGAAGAAGAAGAAGAAGAAAATATATTTTTCTGAAGCATTCTTCCTCAGCAAAGAAGCATCTTCTTTATTCTGAGAACAAGATTCAATCTCTCAGATCTGCTGTAAAACAAAGTCTTTCAAGAGCAACAACAATCTGAAGATTAACTTCTTCCAGATAATCAGCTACAAAGACTTCTGTTTGTGAAAGCTGTGTCCTCAAAGCTGTCATCAACTCTCAACAGACAGGGGGAGCTTTCAGCTTCAACACCTTTTGTCTTCTCTCAGATCATTGACAGAGAAGAACACTCTATACTTCTTATCTCATCTTGCACAGGGTTTATACTCCCTTAAAAAGTTTACCCAGTGGTGGCAAGACACCTTTTCAAAAAATCCATGTGTGGTTTTTAAGCACCTTATCAAAAGCTTATTGGTGTGTGGACACCTTATCAAAAACCCCTTGGTGTCTGGGCACCTTATCAACCCTCCTAGTGGATTCCTACCAAGGGTGGTAGAAGAGTAGACGTACCCAGCTTTATTGGGGAACTACTATAGCTCCGTGTGTCTTCTGTGCTTGTTTATTTTCTGTGTGCTGTGTGCTTTTCATTACTCCTGTCGTTATCTTTCACTCTCACTGATTACATATATATTTACTCAGTATCTTAAAATTCCGCTATAAAACTAAAAAAAAGTTTTAATACTCTATTCAACCCCCTCTAGAGTAACTTAAGATCTGACCTCCACTTTCATAGAATTTAGCATTAGGATCCAATACTCATGAGAAGAAGTGTTATGGAAGATAATGATATGCACATATGTGTATTTTGAATAGAGTAAACAAATGATTTAATCAAAAACACAAGACATATGTAGAGTAAAGTGCACAAAAAAACACAAATATTTTTACTTCCACACACTTCAATGCACAAAGAAAAAAATGTACAACTACCAAGGTGCTTTGCACACACAATGCTCATTAAGACTTATGCGGGTGCAAAGTAGTGCTTGGGGGATCACACACTTTATTTTTCAATATTAATTTTTTTGTGATCCGGTGTACTTAAGAATAAGTGTTTTTAAAAAAAATGAATGTTTGCAAAAGACACTTCACTATTCTTTCCAAAGTGCTCAACCTCACAATGCTTATTAAGACTTATCAGGAGGTTCAAGTAGTGCTTGGTGAAGTTATCTTTGTCAAATTGTTTCATTATTTTTGTTTTGTACAAAGATCTCTGAATACACTTGTTTTGCAAACCAATGTAATTTTAAAGGACAACCACTTTTCTTAAATATTAAGAGTGCAAATAAAGGTGTTGTAGGTAAGATACTTGTGCAAAGTTTAATTCATTGTACAGTTACAATACACAAGAAAGCATTCTTAGATTAAAAGCACAAGTAGACTTTGCCAAAATAAGTGAGTGAATAAAAATCATTATCAATCATAAAACATTTACTCATACTTAGAGGCATGCTAAGCTTGGTTTTACACAACCTTTTCATTAAAATTGGTGCACATATGAGTAGATTTATCAAAGAATGATAAAAATAATGTTCAAAGTAGTTTGAAAAGATGAATTGTAAAATTGTAGAAGGTCTAAGTGATGGATTAAATCATGCTTGATTTTCGCAATAAAGTCCATACCGTATTTTTGATATTTTGAAAAAATAATTTTGATTTAAAGTTTGAACTCTTATAATTGATCATGGACTTCCCGAGGTCTACCCTGTGAGGGGTTCGCCTGGTACTAGGAAATGTGATGGGATGATAGCTCATTTCTCCCTTTGGTAAGATACATATAAATAGAAAAGTTAAGTTCAACATTTTTTTGATAATTCTTTGTTTTATATTTTTGTATTTGATTTTTGCATATAGAGATAGAAATCAAACAAATAAACAAATAATCGAAGAGAATAAAATATTTTTTGCAATTTTGGTATTTGTAGTTTTTTATTTTAATTTTTCAAAAATCAAGTAATGGCATAAATGCAAAAATGAGTAGTACATATAAAATAATATATTTTTAGTGATTTTTCAGAATTTTAAAATTACATAAAATCACATATGCGAGCTAGCACCGGCGCTAGCGCGACAAACAGTACACTATTTTTTAAGATTTTGAAAATTCCAATTTTTGATCTTGATTAAGTCTCCAAAGGGTAGTTTCATGCAGAAATTTTAGAATTTTTGGAGATTTCTAGATAGTGCAAATTGCATGAAACATTAGCGATTTTGTATATGACTCTACCAAATAAACATTGCATGAGATATATTTTATTATATCTTCATTTTGACTTTTCTAAAGGCTTGTGTTTATCAAAATAATATAACTTGAAAAAAATAGGAAATGAAAACACAAGATATCATGTTCGAATACTCCAAATAAGCATGATTTAAATGATTTTAATCTGAAATGAAGTTCATGCATTAAATAACATAGTGTTAGAACCTAGTCGTAATTTGGATTAGGATCCCAACTCAAATAGGGGGAGATTGTTGGAACCTTAATTTTGATTTGAGTTAGGATCCACCTTTAGTGTGTAAGCTTATATCATAATATATCTTATAACTTAGATTAAATATCATTAAGAAAGAAAGCTGAAAATAGATATATTCAATAGGCTGAAAATAATATATATATAAATAATATACTAAGAAATATAAATATATATATTTAATTGGCTGAATTATAAGAGAGAATAAAAATACATAAGTTCTCTGTGTTTGTCCAACGACGCTCTGCGAATGTCGAATGACGATCGATGAACATCTCAATATTCAGCGGTCGACGATCCAGCCCGTCTCAGCGGTCGACGATTCCCTTCATTCGACAAACAAAAGTCTGCGGTCGACGAATATTCAGCAGATGTTCAGAACAGTAAATTTAATGATCAGGTCGACGAATCAAATGATGAGCTCGCCAAACGTGAACCTCAGCTCGACGAATTTCTTCAGTATTATTTTATATCATTAAATATTATATATATGCTGACAGAGTTATTTATAAAGCAATATTTTATTTATATATTGCTATATATATTTATATATTGCTGATTTAACCTTACAGCGTGCAACCATTAAATGATATAGCCGTTGGCAGCAAAGCATTAATTGCTGTAGCCGTTGCAGCAAGCCAAAGAAGGAAATTGTTCTGATCAAGGATCTGGGAAATGAAAGAGATATTAATCCTTTCCTCTTTAGTCAGCAAGGATTCCAATCAGCCAGGAAAGAGGACAACTTTTATATACGACAGCAGGAGTCAACTTATTAGACATCAGATTATTATACAACACTTCTTCACGACAGATCAAATATATAGAAGAAGATCTACAACAGAATACTTCTCTCCATAGATATAACATCAATATAAATATATATTGCTGTACAGATTTCATATAGACAGAATACATCATCATATTGCTGTACAAGAAAAAGAGAAGAAGAAGAAGAGAAATAGAGAAACAAAGGAGCAAAAAGAAGCAGATTCAAATATATATTATATCTTCTTTTTGCCTAAGTTCTTCTTTGCAGATCATATACAACCTGAGACACCAAATCAAATATCATTTGCTCAGGGATCTAAAACTGCAAGAAGAAGAACAGAGGATTTGCAACCAAGAGAAGGAGCCTCCACAAGCTGTCATCAAACTTAATCAGACAGGGGGAGCTCTCTTCAACAACATCTTCATCAAGATCCAAACACAACTAAAAGAATATTAGGTTTGTAGTCTAAATCACCTAGAGGGGGGGGGGGGTGAATAGGTTCCTTTTTAATTTGCCTCTAAGTGTCCTAGCTTATTTTTGAGTTAACTTAAGCAAAAGATCAAACACCTAGAAAGCAAACAAGTATGTATAGAGGTTCCTCAAGACAGGGTGTCTTGAGTGGTCCTCTTTCCCCCTTCACCTTTCTAACAATGTGTTAGACAAGACCAACTCCTCCAAACCCGGCTCAAAGAGCTTACAACTCAGATCCCTCAGGATCTCTCAGGTTTTCACAAACCCTACCTCAGGCACAGCAACCCTACAACTCAGATTAGCTCCTGATCCTACAGCTCAGACCTCGACAGGTCCTACAACTTAGACCAAAATAGGTCCTACAACTCAGGCTATTCAGCCCTACCTCAAATCAACAGATCCTACACTCAGGCCTTCAGCCATACAGCTCAGAACCCTCAGGTTCCTATAATCTCAGACCAAAAAGGTCCTACAACTCAAGCAAATTGCCCTACAGAAAAATGGATTTAGAATTATTCTACAGTAGAGGAACTCTGCTGTAGATCCTGCACATCCTATACTTCTTGTAGCTGAAGATGTAGATTATAGCTACTAACTTAATCTTCCTCTTCAATAGAGTGATGGAAGATCACCTTGCCCCTTCTGGTGGAGGAGCTATCTTCTTCTCTCTGTTTCTTCTTCTCTTTCAGGGAGCAGGAAGAAAGTCAAGAGCAGATGTCGTCAATGAAACAGTTGATTTTTCTTTTTGCACGCGACAGAGGAGAGAAGAGATTCAAATGTGCCCTAGCATTTCCTTTTATCCATCTCTGATCTTCAACGGCTTTTAGATGTCCTTTTGAGAAGAATGAGAGAAGCTGGTGGACCCCACATGGCTTGTCTGCAACTTGCCATAGCCGCAGGTTCCGCCGCCCTACTTTTCCGTAGAGAAGGACTGCGCTCGACGAACGCGCTGCACTCAGCGTTCGACGAACTTGTCAAACTCTGCGTTTCACGAACTTGTCAAACTCTGCGTTCGACGAACTTGTCAAACTCTGCGTCCAACGATCTTGACTTGTCTCTGCGTTCATCGAACGACACTCTGCGTTCGACAATCTGTACTGTCTCTGCGTTCGACGATTTGCACTGTCTCTGCGTTCGATGATCTGCACTGTCTCTGCGTTTGACGATCTGCACTGTCTCTGCGTTCGACGATCGGCACTATCTCTGCGTTCGACGATCTGCACTGTCTCTGCGTTCGACGATCGGCATTCTGTGTTCGGCAAACGACACTCTGCGTTCGATGAACACGCCAATTATGCCTTCTCAGCGGCTCCTTCTTTGGACTCGTCTAAGTGGTCGACGAACTTAGTCCTTCGTTCGACGAACGGCCTTCAGCATTCGACGACCACGCTGATTCTCAGCGCTTGAATAACTTATCAGCGGAGACATCTTCTTCTCAGCGGATCTGCTGAGACGGCTCCTCGTCTCAGCGGTTTTGACCCTTCGTCTCAGCGGTTCTGCTGAGACAAAACTTCATCTCTTTGTAGATGATTCTTCACAACAAAGGGCATGTTTGGCCCTTTCTTTTGAGTCACCTGTACCTGTATATACTACATAAGTATAGCTTTATCAAATACAATATGTCCTTAGCATTGAGAGTGATGCCTCTTCAAATCAAGGTAATATTGAGGGCAATATACCCAACAATCTCCCCCTATTTGAAGAAGGTAGAACATTCCCAATGCTAAGGTACATTAACAGCAAAAATATATCACAAAGATTGATCTATAGCATGGGCCCTAATACCCTAGGCATTTCCCTATCTAGCATTGGCCTATCCTAAGCATTGGCCCTATCTCCCCCTTTCTGGTTTCTTCAATCTTTAACCTTCTATGGATAGGGAGGCAACATCTATTGATCCTTTTGGATCAACTTATAGGTCAACCTATACACACTTAGCATTTGCCATCTCCCCCTCAACCTGAGCAGGGAATTTGCTCCCCCTCAATAGGAAAGTTATTTTCTGTAATAGCAGATCCTGTTCAAATTGAACAACCCATTCTAGTTCTTGTATACTACAGGTAAAAATACAGAGTGCATATATCAATAAACACAATATGATTTTTAGAATCTGAAATATCATTTCAATTTAAATGTTTAATACAGACATTTCACACAATTCAACTTGTGATTGTACATGGAATAATTTTTTTTAAAAAAAATTCAAGGCAGGTTCATCTTAGATGGTCCCTGGGAAGAGCTTTCTCCATCTTTAGACTTTCTCTTCCTAGCTCCAGCAGCAGCCTTGATCTTCTCCTTTACTTTGAAGTACAGAAGTGGCTTGGGAAGATATCTTGTGGGAATCCTTAAAGGAGTTTCCCTTCTCACCATGTTCTCTTTGAGAATCCTTTCCCTTAAGGATTCACTCTCAAGGTGCTTGATCCATTCAGCAGCTGAATAGACATGATAAATGTCCTTCATTTGATTACCATGGCTTAACCAGGTATTGACAACAATTGTGTCCAACTCCAGATTGTCATCTTCATGGAGTGGATCCTCTAATTTTTCCATTCTTTTCTGGGCCATATATTCTTCAACAGTTTGAATGCCCTCTGCCCTTCTCCTCTTTGCTGCTCTCTCATCTTGAATCGGATTTGGAAGTCAAAGTCTTCATTTCTGTTTGGATTCAAGATTGGAAGATTCAAAGCAATCCTTGTTCCTCACAATACCTTTAAGCTTGAGTCCCACTGAGTTTCATTAACCTGTTTGACCATGGTTAGGATATTTTCTTGAATAACATTGGAAGCATTGTTGACCACTTCCACCACTTGCTTGCTGGCTTCTACCTGATTGGAGAGTATCAGCTGGTGGGCAGACTCCATGCTGTTATACAGCTTTATATGAGCACCTTTCAGCTTAGCATTGAGCTTGGTAAGCTTCTCCTCTCCTTCTTTGCCATTGTCCATTATCTTTTTCTCCATCTCAGAGTGTTGATCCATTATGGATTGAGAGAGAGTTTGGAAGGTGCTGTCCACATCATCCAAAATGTTTTCCTTTGCCTTGTTAATGTGGGACTTGACTTGGCTGCTTGATGTGTTGACCACTTGTGTCATCCTGGTAACTGCATTCTCCCAGACATTTTGATTCCTGTACAGGTGATTCTTTACATATGTAATGTCTTTAGTGGAATCCCCTTGATGGACTGCAATATTTTTCAGAACTGTGTGCTGGGCAGCAACAGTGTTTTTGGCCATCTCAAACCATCTGGTCAATTGCTGGAGGATATGAGTAGAGTCAGCAGTGACAGTCTTGATTTGAGTATTCAGCTCATCCCTCACAGCATCCACCCTTATCTCCAACCTCTGCTCACTGGCTTGGATTTCTTGAGATAAAGCTGCTCTCGTAGCATTCAGCTCATCCCTAACTTGAGAAGTAGCACCTTGTATCCTTTCAGCAACAAGTTCTTTTACTGACAACATCTGACCCTCAATTATGGTTTGAATTGAGTTTAGCAAGTCAGATGTGTCTAGAACAGCAACTGGCCTTTCCTGGGTCACTACTTTTACAACCACCTCTTCAGCTCCATTCAGAGCATTAGCCCTTCCATCATCAGGGATCTGCTCCCCCTCAGATGGGTCATTAGGTGTACCTTGAAGATTGGGGGGGGGGGGTTGGATCCTGTTGATGTTCCCCCCACTAGCATACCCACCTCCTCCTTCATAGGCTGGGCTATGCTCCCCCTCACTTGGGGCATCCATAGATGGAGAATTGTGTCTAGGGTCACCATGGATCGGTGAATTGAGAAGATCATCTTCAGCTTGAGGAACAGCTGGATCAGTATTCATCTGAGTTGGCTCAGGATTGGGTTCAACTCTTCCTTGGGGCTCCTCATCCCCACTTGTCCTGAGGACATCTTCTCCTACCAAACCATCCTTGGGCATTGGAGGTTTATCATCCTTATTGGGGGATCCATCACCTTCTCCTCCATTCAACTTAGCTCTCTTCTTCTCCTTTATTTCGGCCACCATAGAGGGTTGGCTCATGGGGAGAACCCTGGTAGACCTGTCCAAGGTTTTGATATCTATTCTCTTCAGGTAATGAATGTTTACACCCTTGAAAGAGGACTGGTCAGGATAAGCCTTCAGCAGGAAGAGAGATAAGATGCTTCCAAGGTTTGGAGCCTGCAGGCATTGCTTGATCCTTAGGAACAGGACATTTCCCCAGCATGTCCTTTTCTTTAAAATGATCCTTACAATCAGCTCAAACATGGGTTGAGAGATTGTGTCATGAGAGCCTGGCTTGCACAGGAGTGCCTTTCCCACAATGTCACACAGCGGCTTCCCTTTCTGATTGAAGAATTTCTTTTTCAGTGATGAAGTCTGGGGGGCACTGTATTCACACCACTTCAAGGCATGCTCCTTGTCTTCTGCTGATATTTCCTCTTCTTCCACCCTAGGAAGGTGCAATACTTTTTCTAGTTTCTTAGGGGACAGTTTCACCCTAATTTCTCCAACCTTAGATGTTAGGCCATCCTTAGAAGATGACTGCTTGGCATTTGCAAAGAACTCTAGCACTTCTTGCTTGAAGATCTGAGAGGGTTCAGACAACAAGAAGTCTAGTCCAGCATCAGTAATTAGGGATATAACGCTCAAAATCTTTGGTGAGGCATGGAGAAACCCATCCCTCACCAACTCACAACCCTCTTGTAATTCCTTCGCAATCTTAGGCGCCATCTAGTCGAATGAGAAAAACGAGGATGCTGGGATGGAAGAGATTTCGTCTCGGCGGCTGGAGTGGTGCGAGAGAATGTAAAAAGTCATTTAATGCCGTCGAGAGTTTATATAGTGGGCCAAACTGTTAACCAAATCGACTCAGCGGTTCAGCTGAGACGGTTCATCTAAAGTTTTAACATAGGGCTAAATTCATTGAACAACTAATGTTTTAAAACTAAGTTCCTCGAACCCAGACTTAACCCAGCTATTTAAGCGAAATTTAGAGCTTAGCCAACACAGATTTTGCTGGATTATTCTATCAACCTACTTTAACACTATTATAGATAGCATTTGATGATAAATTCACAATAGGGGGGAGAAATACTTACCTTGAGGATTTATTCCTCTATCTGATATCAAATTCATGATATCACCCTCCTTCCTTTCATGTTCCACAAACACATACTGTCCAAGTACCAAATGATGATGAAGCTGGTACTTGAACTATCATGCAAAACATAGTTTAATGTTCCTTAGGAGCCCAATATGACTTGGGTCCTAGGTTCTTGTTAGCATGATTAAAAGGCCTTACTCTTGCTGCACCCTTGGCAGGAAGACTCTTCTTTGCATTAGGTATATTGGGGTTGTACCAACAATCTATGGCAAAGCGTCCCACTTTACCACAGCACCAACATTCATGAATGTTGTATCTTCTCTTCTGAGCATTTCTTGAGGATTGTGCAGCACAGTCCTCATGTTCAGGAATAGATACAGCAACATTCTTCCTCTTCCTCTCAGCAATTATTTGACTGAATGTTATTCTGTGAGCTGTCTTAAGGCTCTTTGTCCTGATGGCATCAGCTTGCAATGACTTGGTAGCCATACATGATTTGATGGCATCTGACACTGAGCAATCAGACATGTTTACAGAATTGGCAGCAGTCATATTCTTGACTGATCCAATCTTAGAAGGGCTTGCCTTCTCATTCTTGAATGAAGTGGCTGAAGTACCAAAAACAAATGGTCCATGTTGGGCCATTTGAATTTCCTCATGGGGAGCCTTCATGGAACTCAATCCCATTCCCTTTCTTCCACTATGTGAAGGAGCATTTTCCTTCCTATAGCACCTCTCATTCTTCCAGTGACCATCAATGCTTTCATGGTCATACCTATTGGAGGGAAGTATCAACTTTTGAAAGGTGGGTTGAGGCTTAGCCTTCTCCTTGCTCTTTACTCCACTCCCTTCTCCCACTTCCATTTTCTTGAATCCTAGTCCTCTCCTATTGGTTTGAGAGAAGAAGGTGTCAATTATAGGAAGCACAGATCTGGGCTTGGAGAATTGAGCCACCAGGCTCTTCTCCTTCTTAAGTTTTTCCTCAAGGTCCTTGATGACCTTGTTCTTCAGGGAAATAGCGCTTAATTGCACAACAGTTATCCCCTGCAAATGGCTAATTTGTCTACTCATCTGAGCCACCAGGGTGGTAGGTTCAGTGTTGACATCATTAGTCATTTTGAGGGAAATAATTTCCTGGGCTTGCCTCTTGGCAAGCTTCTTGCTCTTCTTCAGAGCCTCCAAAAGAACATCATATTTTTCAATCAATTGATTGAGTTCTTCCTCAGCTTCCATGCCCCTTCCATCAATTGATGGAGGTGCATCAGATTCTGGACTAGTCTCATAATCAGAAGATGAAGTGGAATGAGATAGTACCTGATCATTGTCAGAAGCATTCTGACTCCCTTCCTCATCAGTGAAGGCCATAAGGCCTAGCTGAGCAATGTCTTCTTCATCCTCCTCTTCATCACTATCTGAGTGTGAAAGAGGGGACCTGATTCCTGTTCTAGCAGCAGGATGGTCTTCATCCTCCTGAGCAGCAAATAGCCCTATGTGGGCTTTCTCTTCTTCATCTGAATCTGAAGATGAAGATTCAGATTCACTCCAGCTCTTGCTTTTCTTGGCTAGAAGGGATTGTTCTCCCTTCTTCTCCTTCTTATGATGAGGCTAATTTTCACCTCTATCTTTCCTTTTGATTGGGCAGTCAACAATGACATGCCCAGTCTTGCTGCAGCTATAACAAATTACATTGTTAGAAGAATGTTTAATCAGTTTAGAGTCATACCTATCATCCCTTGGGTGATGTCTTTTTGATTTGCTGCTGCCCTTTTTGTTGTGTGAAGATGAGGAGGGCATGTTTTTCCACTGCTTCCTCTTCATCATCTTCTTGAACTGCCTTGTGAAGGCAGCAAACTCCTCATCAGAGGAAGAGCATCCTGAGTTGCTGACTTCAGGTTCAGCACTTCTCCTAGGAGGAGACACCATCCTGCTTTTACTTTTCTTGGAGCTGTCAGCTTTGAGAGCAACAGATTTCTCCCTTGCTTGAACCCTTGAAGAGGTGTCCTCTTCCTTCCTTGCAGACAGCTTCATCTCATAGGAGAGCAGCTTACCAAACAGTGTGTGAGTTGGGGTCTCACCTAGCTTGGCCAGTTCCCTGATGGCACATATCTTTGTGTCCCAGTCTCTTGTGAGGGATCTAAGGAACTTATCATTCAGCTCATAAATGGTGAAGTTCCTTTCATAGGTCCTCAACTCATTCACTATCCTGAAAAATCTTTCATAGCAATCAGCTATGCATTCCTGGTTCAGTTGCCTAAAGGCTTCATACTCCTGATTTAGGAGTGACTTCCTGGCATCCCTAACTTCAGCGGTCCCTTCCATATATACTATCAAAGTATCCCACATTTCCTTGGTAGAAGTGCAATGTACCAAGTTTTGAAAGGTGGAATCATCAATAGCATTGACAATGATGTTCTGGGCCCTTTTGTCCATGGTGAACAACTCAAGTTCATCCTTGGATCAGATGCTTCCATAAACACCATGATCCTTTGCTTCCATATGCCAAAATTCTCTTTGTTGCATATGGGCAACTTCATGGACCTCATTTCCTTTTGCAATCCAGAGGAGGCCATGGGATTCCATTTGACTAAACCTTTTAGGATCTGGTCAAACTGTAAAGTCCTTTTTGACCAACCTCACTCTGATACCACTTGAAAGAATATTGGGTTTGTAGTCTAAATAACCTATAGGGGGTTGAATAGGTTCCTTTTTAATTTGCCTCTAAGTGTCCTAGCTTATTTTTGAGTTAACTTAAGCAAAAGATCAAACACCCAGAAAGAACACAAGTATGTATAGAGGTTCCTCAAGACAGGGTGTCTTGAGTAGTCCTCTTTCCCCCTTCACCTTTCTAACAATGTGTTAAACAAGGCCAACTCCTCCAAACTCAGCTCAAAGAGCTTACAACTCAGATCCCTCAGGATCTCTCAGGTTTTCACAAACCCTACCTCAGGCACAGTAGCCCTACAACTCAGATCAGCTCCTGATCCTACAGCTCAGACCTCAACAGGTCCTACAACTCAGACCACAACAGGTCCTACAACTCAGGTTGTTAAGCCCTACCTCAGATCAACATATCCTACACTCAGGCCTTTAGCCCTATAGCTTAGAACCCTCAGGTTCCTACAATCTAAGACCAAAAAGGTCCTACAACTCAGGCAAAATGCCCTATAGAAAAATGTATTTAGAATTATTCTACAGTAGCTCCTATAGATCCTGCACAGCTTGTGCTTCCTGTAGCTGAAGATGTTGATTACAGCTACTAACTTGATCTTCCTCTTCAATAGAGTGATCGAAGATCACCTTGCCCCTTCTGGTGGAGGAGCTATCTTCTTCTCTCTGTTTCTTCTTCTCTTTCAGGGAGCAGGAAGAAAGTCGAGAGCAGCTGCCGTCAATGAAACTGTTGATTTTTCTTTTTGCACGTGATGGAGGAGAGGAGAGATTCAAATGTGCCCTAACATTTCCTTTTATCCATCTCTGATCTTCAACGGCTCTTAGATGTCCTTTTGAGAAGAATGGGAGAAGCTGGTGGACCCCACACAGCTTGTCTGCAACTTGCCCTAGCCGCAGGTTCCGCCGCCCTACTTTTCCGTAGAGAAGGACTGCGCTCGACGAACGCGCTGCACTCAGCGTTCGACAAACTTGTCAAACTCTGCGTCCTATGAACTTGTCAATATCTACGTTCGACGATCTTGACTTGTCTCTGCGTTCATCAAACGACACTCTGCGTTCGACGATCTACACTGTCTCTACGTTCGATGATTTGCACTATCTCTGCGTTCGACGATCTGCACTGTCTCTGCGTTCGACGATCTACACTATCTCTGCGTTCGATGATCAGCACTGTCTCTCCGTTCGACGATCTGCACTGTCTCTGCATTCGATGATCGGCATTCTGTGTTCGACAAATGGCACTCTGCGTTCGACGAACACGCCAATTAAGACTTCTCAGCGGCTCCTTCTTTGGACTCGTCTCAACGGTCGATGAACTTAGTCCTTCGTTCGACGAATGGCCTTCAGCGTTTGATGACAATGCTGATTCTCAGCGTTTGAAGAACTTATCAGCGGAGACATCTTCTTCTCAGCGGATCCGCTGAGACGGTTCCTCGTCTCAGCGGTTTTGACCCTTCGTCTCAGCGGTTCTGCTGAGACAAAACTTAATCTCTTTATAGATGATTCTTCACAACTAAGGGCATGTTTGGCCCTTTCTTTTGAGTCACCTGTACCTGTATATACTACACAAGTATAGCTTTATCAAATACAATATGTCCTTAGCATTGAGAGTGATGCCTCTTCAAATCAAGGTAATATTGAGGGCAATATACCCAACAACAACATCTCATCAGGATCATCAAGAGTCTTCTCAGCAAAAAGAGAAGAACAAAATATCTTTTCCCTTTCTCTCTATCCCATCTTGTAAAGGGTTATAACTCCCTTCAAAAGTTAACTCCCGGTGATAGGCCACCTTAGCAAACCTGCATCTTGGTTTATAAGCACCTGATCAAAAGCTTATAGGTGAATTGGGCACCTGATCAAACCTGCATTGGTGTGTGGACACCTTATCAAAATCACCTTGGTGTGAGGGCACCTTATCAACAACCTCCAGTGGATTCCTACTAGTGAGTAGAAGAGTAGATGTACCCAGTTGAGGGGAACTACTATATTTCTTGTGTCTTCTGGATGTGTGCCTTATTGTTTGTTTTATTTCTTATTTCTTGCTGTGATCTTTATGCACTCTTAGTGTTTGATTTTATTACTCATACATCACTAATCAACAATCACATATATTTTATATATATCATTTATTTTGAAAATAAAACTTAAACAAGAGCTTTAACAAATATAATAAGAACTAATCTCCTTTCAATTGGTATCAAAGCAGGTTGATTTTATCAATCACCCTCATCAGAGCATATCACATAGATATGCCCTAGATAAGAATACCCAGCCTGTATATCTTAGTAAACATATAAAACCTAACCTAGATACTAATATTCTTTTAGGTGACAATGTTAGTATGATAAATTTGAGATTAATGTTATGCCAAAGTATGAAAGTGTTTCAATTTATAGACCAAGAATGAAATGAAGATTCTTTTGATTTGATCTTATTGATATCAAGATGATTCTAAGGTCTAAACTTGAAATAAATCACAATACACACATAACACACCAACCATGGTATGCAATTATAATATTAATTATCATCCTATAATTCATATTAATGTGATAGAAATAATTATTTTTAGAATACTTTTGATATGACTTATGATATATGATATTAGAGAATTTTAGCAAAGGACATTAATAGATCATGGTGGTGCATGTGAATTCAATATTCATTATGATGGTAAATTCTTTCAATACATTTTAGTGTTTTTTTTTAATTTTGAATATATATGTGATTTTTGATAGGTGAACAATATTGATGGTTTAGATCATGTTTGACATCAAGGAGTGAACATAATATAATTTTTGGTTTGAAAAGGAAAAAGAACATAATGAAAATCGAACTTTCTTTTAGATCTTGAACTTTCTTTTAGATCATGTTATTTCTCTAATTTTGTTGATGAAGGCTAAAGAGCTTAATATCCTAATAACTTGATATATTTAAAATATCTTATAGCAAATTTATAGTTCAATTTACATGAATACTATATGATATTTATAGGCAATGATTTTAATAGTCATAGATTGGTCATTTATAAATGTAAACCTGACTTTTACTTTTAATTTAATTTGATTTGTAAACTTCATTTAGGCTTTAAGGGACAAAGTCAAATTTCAAATATTATATTAGATGACCATGACATGATGGCTTAAAAAGAGAATAAAAATAAAAAGGAACATTAGGCATATCATGAAGTAGAATATTTTGTAATTCATTTTGATTTATTTCTACTTCATGCAAATGAATGATACTAGAAGATAAGAGATTTGGGTATCCAAAGGGAGCCAAGTATAACGGTTCCTTTGGGTACCCAAATATAGCTTGATAATTTTTTGGGAGACAAAAATAAATGAATCCTTTCAAGTGGAGTTAATGTTTCATTTTTTTTATTTTGGGTCTCCATTCATATTTTGATTTAATATTATGCATCAAATTTCCATATTCATTAAAATTATGCTTTGAATAATAATGACTTATGAAGTTATTTTTCATAGGAAATTTGTGCACATTTGAATTTAATTTGGGAGATTTGTAATGAGGGTTAGAGTTCATTATGCTTTTATGATTAAACATTTTACTAGGTGCATGTTTAATAGATTTTATAATACAAGTAGAAGTCTTACACATGTTAGATGATAAACTTGAAATAAAATATTTTTATTACTTGTAAATTTTTCCACAAATAGTTTTAATTATTCTAGTTTATTAAATAAAATATTATTTTTATTTACTAATTTTCATCATTCAAGATTCATTAGCAACTGGCGAATACCTCTTGCAGAATCATGAAGGGAGCTTCTTGGGAGCACCTGGAGTGGTGATTACCTGAAAAGGTTCTACCCCTAGCTGGAGTGTACATATCCCCTCTTACGGTAAAGCTATTACTTCAATGAAAATCCCCGTCCCCTGAAATATGGGCCGCGAAAGTTCTTTTTTCGTCTGGAAGTTTTTTTCCTAAAAATAGGTGAAAGCGATCGTCACGATCGTCTTGGGGAATGGGCCTCTGGCTAAGCTCTCGTAAAGAAACCAAGTCGGGTGGTGGGATAGAGCCTCAGGAGTGAGTTCTCCTAAGACCAAGCCTCTGCATTGACAGTCAAGATCAGCTCCCCTCTTGCATGTTGGCCGAGTTACCCCCTGATTGCACTTCTCATCCGACTGGAAAGGTTATCAGAGGATAGTCCGAACGCCAACTCCCTAAATTCCTCAAAGCAATGAACGGTTTTACTAGCAGAAAGACCCTTAAATAAAGGTGTCATTGTCTTTTAAAGAGCTAAAAACTTGTAGCAAAAGCTAAGCCCGCTTGTCATTTATTCCAATCATATGGGTCGGTACGGTTAACCCCTCTAATTGTTGAAGTGACAGGGTGAAGATCCTCCGACAACTTAGCAGCCAAGATAGGGGACAATCCTCCGACTCGATTCTCGTAAAAATCCAAGTTGGGTGAAAGGACAGAGCCTCGTGTGTGAGTTCTTCTAAGACCTAACCTCTGCACTAACAATCGAGATCAGCTCCCCTCTTGCATTTTGGATGAGTTACCCCCCGATTGCACTTCTCATCCGACTGAAGAAGTTATTTGAGAAGAGTCCATGATTCCCTCCCCCCCCCCCCCCCCGATTATCTCCCACAACTCAAGCATCATCAAAAACTTTGAAACTAAGCAAGAGTGCTTACTGGCGAGCATCTACCATGCGAGTATGCAGGTGCAAGTATGACATATGCGAGTAAGGAAAAATTGTCGATCGACTCGAGTGTCTCCCAAGATCGCACTAATCGCAATGATGAGCACTCAATCTCGCTTCGACCCTATGAGCCTAGCAAGCACTCATCGAGTTCAATACTAAAGAGCCTAGTAGGCGCAGTGCAAAAACGAGCGAGTATACGAAGAGCAGGCGAGAAATAAATCTCTTTCTATCATTTATATATTATGAAGTATTACATGCATAAAAGCTTTACAAGTGTCCCAAAGCAGTCAAAAATATGCCCTGGCGACTTAGCTCCATCATCGTCTCCATCCTTGTCATCGATGTCAACGTCCTCCTCCTCCTCGTCATCATCATCATCGTCGTCGTCGTCTTCATCATCATCATCCTTATCATCACTCAGACGGGGAGAAGGAACTCGTTGAGGATAGGTGGACTCCTCGCGAGTAGGGCCTGTATGATGTCTATCACCGTCAGGTTCATCTCCTCCGACACCAATTGGCCTTCAGCTCACAACCTGCTCAGGACGACCTTCCCAGTTGCTCGCGTGATCTCCTGATGGATCTAAGGCATTTCATTGTCATGCATCCTTATCTTCTTTCCCTCACGAGGAGGATCTGTCATAGAAGGCTGTTGCTCAGCAGGACGAGTTCCCAAATCGGCAAACCTCACTTGGGCAGCCTCTAGAGCGGCCCGAGTGTCCTCCAGGTCCTTCTCGATCTGCGACATCCACTGGCCAACCACCACCTCATCCTCTTATGAGCAAAGCAAATAATCATTAGCACGATAGTCGGCAGTATGCGAGCAATGACAAAGCAGATCTATGTCTTGCCTATAGGCGAGTACCTTGAACTTCTGGACCTGCAGACTGAGCGAGATGGCCTTCTGGCCCACCTTCTTTAGTTGGTCTTTCGACTAAAGCAGACGCTTCGCCATCTGGTGGCTGAGCTCGGCAGATCAAAGGAGCGAGAGCGAGCTCTGATGAGCTAGATATTTGGCAGAGACATCCTGCAATGCCTCGGCGTCGGCGCGACCATGGAGGGCGAAGGTGACATCATACACCTAATCCTTGTCCTCCCAATCCTCCAACCAAGCAGGGAGGTTGGAGATCTAAGTCATCTCGTGGGTTCTTTCCGCCCAGGTAACCAACGGGCGAACATAGGCATCCTCGCTACGGAGGCCTTCATTGAAATTCGGATGGCTGTGAGGCTCGCCAGCCTCTACTGGATCTGCCTTCACATCCAGATCCCTGGTTGCCACCTGCTTCCTCTTCCTCGCGGGCTCTTGAGTCTTGCCTTTGCTCTTTCTCTTCTTAGAAATCCCGGACTCCACGCCGACGATCACTGGGTCATCGGCGACCTGCGACAAGTTAATGGGCTCATTCGGCAAACCCACGCCCGCAGGAGGAGCAACTTCCTTCGCCAAGGGAGAGGATCGCACGACAGAGTGCGATTAGCTACAGAAGATAGAAGAAAAATGACTTAGTCATCGTTCGAAGATAAAGGTGCGAATATAGCCGATACACGCTCAATAATTTACCCTCGCCTGGGAAACCCTCGGTGAGTTCATCTACTCGCCTTCGCCAGTAGACCACGTCGTAGCGGCGACCACAGAAGTGTTGGATTTTACGGCGCCCTTAAAGGGGGGGGGGTGAATAAGGGTTTTGTGGAGTTTTAAATGTTAATTAAATTTATCAATGTTTGTGACCAAAGTTTACGAATATTTTATAAGAAAATATATTTTGATATCTCAGAAAAGATTGTATTGAAGATTTCTTTTTAAACAAGAGAACACACAACTTTTTGTTAACTATTGCTAACGCTTGGCGTTAAGTATTAACGCTGGGCGTTAGCTCTCCAGAAAATATTCCTTAGTACAAAAAGATTGCCACATTGATTTTACTTATGAAATCTTAAATGAAATATAATTCCAGAAAATCAGAGATAATGAAAATGATTATTGTATTTCAAAGATAATTACACAAATGTTAATTTTAATACTTTAATGAAAATATAAATTAAAACATTCTTGAAGAGGAAATAAAATCAATTGTATAGAACATTAAAAGACATGATTATATTTCATAATAAATTGAATACACAAATATTTGATTTCTATAATGCTAGAAATCAAAGCGAGAATATGTAAAAACACTTTTTGTTGTTTCACCGATCCTTCTCCCAAGAACCGGTTGGCTATAACCTATCTATCCTCAGATAGTGCCTCTAGCCACCCCCTAGATCTACCCTCGACCTAGTTGCCACGCACAAGGCGGCGAATTACCCCCTAAGCTGCACAAGGACCTAGTCGCCAACAACCGCGGTGAATTTACCCACGGAATCCTTTTCGAAATCCGACGTTCTCCCCGAACAATTTCTCCACACAAATTACAAAAGGAAAAAGTAAAAGATTACAAGATAAAGATAAAGTAAGAGAAACTCCCCAAGATATTCTGAAGGTGAAGACGAAGGCGATGTAGACATTGACGTTCTTGAATCGATCGTCTTTCGTATGGAATATGCGTTGTAGACCTTCTCCTTAAAAATCTTCTTTAGATCTTCATGTTAGCCCAAGGGAGATCTCTTAATTGTTGTAGACGAGCCTCTCTCAAAAGTATCAAAATTCTGGAATCATCTCACAAATAATGAGAGGGGCTGCTCTTTAAATAGGCACAGGAGCTAACGCCTTACGTTAAGAGTTAACGCCAGCGTTAGTGATCGTGCACTATCGTGGCTGAAATCGTGCAACCGTCGGGATCGTGGAAGATTCGTGGTCTTAATGCGGGCATTAATAGTCAACGCTGGCATTGTCTCTGGCTTCTCGATGGACTCGTTCTCGAAGACATTTCTTCTCGACGGATTCCTTCTCGACGTAAGTTAACGCGGGGCATTAATAATTAACGCGTGGCATTAGCTCTCTTTCCAGAGAGTCATCTCCATTTAGTATACTACTCACAGGGATGTGTAGATATAGTTCATATACAACCTGCACACAATAAACACACAAAATATAAGATCAAATACAAAATGGTATTTGATATTCTCAAAGCAAGCAATGCGGAACATAGGCTCCAACAATCTCCCGCTTTTGATAATAACAAATACCTGTATGAGAAATTAGTGAACTTAAGACCATTTGTGTTTATAGATAAGTGCGGTAATAAGATATGCATGAATAACCGGTTAAGAGCGTGATAGATTTGATAACGATAATGCATACTCTTTCGATATGAAGTCCTCCCTACATAAGTGTTCTCTTATAATTTACTCCTCCTAAATATCTATTTTACTAGATTTCTCAATTTATTCTTCCCTTTTGTTATTAGCAAAAGTGGGTAGGGATGCGTGTATATCTACTAAGATTGATTAAGAACCACTTATTGAAGGATTTTCATGATCGAGCATATGATAGTGTATGCTACTCCTATATGATTACCCCCCTACAAAGATACCCCTTTTTTGAGTTTAATATTATTATAATGCACTCTTCCTAAAAATTAGATTTATGCAATTTAATCTCCCCTTTTGGTAGTATCAAAAGAAGGTTTAGGTTAGAGTGTGCAATAAGGAGTAATATCTTCTATGTCGAGAAGAAAAATAGGATGTAATAAAAGCTTGTTAAATACAACTTGTTGAGAAAAATATAAGCATGATGGAACAATATAGTAGTAAGCAACATAGCTGACATGATAAAGTAAGCATTCTATTTTAAGATACCACTTGTTGAAAAGAAAACCACGGCGTTAAAAATAATAGACATGAATGATCATTAGTGGTAAAATTAGCAGAAGAATATAATAAGCACTCTTAAACATAAACATCCTTTTAGAAGAAAAAATCATATAAAGGATAATGAGTTTTAAATTTTAAAAGTTGACGTTTGAGTTATAGATTCAAGAGATGCTATTCCATTAAGATAAAATTGCAAGCATGATTTCATAATATCAAGAAAAGATGCAAAAACTACAATATAATAAAATTTGCATTTCAAGTAAACATAAACATTGTAGCGATCATGCTTTGCTATCTAGTGCATTTACTTAAGTTTGTAGAGAATAATATAGATGAGCATCAGGATCCAATTCTCTTGAGTAGAAGTTTTGTGAAAGATAATGATGTGTACAAAATAGTGTTTTGATAAAGTATACAAGTGAATCAATCAAAAACACATGACATATATAATGAAATAACACAACATTAAAATACACAAATATTATTACTTCCACAATATTTCAATGCACATGAATATAGAGTACAACTACCAAGGTGCTCTGCACATACAATGCTTATTAAGACTTATCAGGGTGCAAAGTAGTGCTTGGGGGATCACTTTTATACTTTTTAGGATTATTTTCAAATTTTATTTGTGATCCGGTGTACTAAGAGAAGTGGTGTATAAATTGTTTGCTACAAGACACTTTACAATTCTTTAGCCAAGGTGCTCAACCTCACAATGCTCATTAAGACTTATCAGGAGGGTGAGCAGTGCTTGGTGGAGTTATCCTTATAATTTATTATTTGCTTTTTATTTTAGTGACTAAGGACTTTGAATTCACTTGTTTTGCAAACATATCAGTTAAATTTTAAACCACATTTCTCTAAAGAATGAGTGCATGAAAGACAAAGAATTGTAATAACCAATTTAATGTTGTGTAGGTAATCTATTTATGCATTTTAATTATTTATGTTATTATACTACACAATCATGCAAGTATAAGATTGTAAAGACATGTAGATTATCAAAAATAAGTGAGTGAATAAATCATTATCAAACATAATACATTACTCATACTTAGAGGCATGCTAAGTGTTTCTACACATGTTTATCTACAATCAATTTCATTGCACATAACAAGATAATTTTCAAGGCATGACAAATACAAAACAATGTCTTTTAAGAAACTTGAAAGTTAAATTAAACATTGTATATAATCTTTAATTGATATAATTAATCATCCTTGATAATGGCAATGAATAACAATCCGTTTTTATAAATTTTTGAATTTTCATATATGCACAAAACAATAAACACACATAAAGAGAAAAACATATTTTTGTTCTTTGAAATTGTTTTGTAATTTTGTATTTGTTTTTTTATGTATATTCTCTGGAAAGCATAGAAGTCTTTTTAGCCCAATCAGTAAATGATATTCTATGCCAGAGAAATAAACCCAAAATAATGCATGAGAAAATACATATATATTTTTTTTGAAAAGAAATAAATTTTTTTTTAAAGGAAATAAAAAGAGAAAACGTTTTACAAACAGAGAAACAAAACACACACAAAACATTAAAATAATACCAGAAATTATTCAAAACAAAAAAAAATTTTGGAGCAAAGGAGCTACCGCCAGGCATTAACTTCTTAATGCCGAGACAGAACTGCAAATTTTGATGTTTTGAAAAACATTTTTCACAATTCATTTATATTATAAAGAGACCTTCCTTCAGTTGAAATTTCAGAGTATATTGATTAGATTTGAAGGCTCTTTTAGCATATTTTTGGTTATTTTTCAAATACTTTTGTTTTGTAAAGTCATTAAAGCTCAAAATAAATAAAATATGCAAACACAAGATGCAAAGATAGAACAAAAATAATATGCATGATTTAAATATAAAGAGTGAGATGATGTTCATGCAATGAATATAATATAAGTATATCTAAGATCAAGATACCTTAACTACATGACTACACTCTAACCCCGTACTAAGTGACAGATGGGCATGATGAGCTGCACACATGGCGTAGGTTGGGGTGTTAATCCCTTATGCATACAAAAGATGACGCTCAACTTAGCACTCTTTCCCCCCAGTGCCTCGCAAGGCCCTACCGGAACCCTCCCCGGTTAAGGACAAGACATGGCTTAGAGGTTAGGTCTCTAATACACACAATCCTACACCCTCACTATTATGAGACACAAGTCATGGGTTAATGATTATGGATATACTAAGCGTTTTAGTCTAAGGATTGATTCATAAAACATGAGTTTGTTTTAGTTTTAGAACATATAGTGGATTTTGAAACCACATTGTACTCATGAATTTTAAAGTTCAAATTTCTCTACCTTTAGCATGTCAATATATTGATAATCCTAGCATAGACACTAAATTGAGCATATACCAAGAGGTGCAGCTAGGATAATGAATTTGGATGTTATGCAAAATATGCTAAATATATAAAATTGGTTTGCATATAATCAATTATAGAGTTTTGAAATTATATAGACCTAGAATGAAGAGACAATTCTATTTGATTTCATCTTGTTTATATCAAGATAAATCTTTAGGTCTACAGATAATAAGATTCATGCAAACAATAGAGATGCACTTCACACACACAAAATAAGAAACATTAATACCAATAGCCATCATATATTTCATAAATCCTAAGGTTGATAGAGATAGATGATTTATGATAATTCTTGATAGATCATGAATTATGATATTTGATAATAGTGAATTTTAGCATTGGATATTAATAGATGAAGGTGGAGTGTGTGAAATCGTATTCATCATTTTTGTATTTTTTCAATTATGATTTTTCATTATAGGGGTTATTATATGCAACAAAGAAAATAGACAAATATGCAATAAGTTGTGCATTTAATATTTTAGCCTAAGACCCCGAAAAGTCCATTTAAATCAAAATTTGAAAGTAATTTAATTGGTCTTTATAATATCATTTAGCAAATTTAGCATTCAATTTATAATGATAATATAAGACATTTATAGGCAATGGATTTAACAAGGATAAAACATAGAAAAAGAAAATATATATCACTCGAAAACTTTATGACTTTATATTTAATTTAATTCAATTTGATTTGATAAACATTAGGCTTAAAATGTGAAAGTCATATTGCATAATACCTAAGTGACCTTAGCGTGTTGGCTCAAAAAAAATAAGAAGACAAACAAAAGAAAAAGACAGTAAGCAAATCATGAAGTAGAGTTTTGATATTTCATTTATAATTAATTCTACTTCATGCAAATGATTGGATACTAAATAATGAGAGATTTAGGTATCCAAAGGGGTCCAAGTGGGATGGTTCCTTTGGGTACCCAAATACATCGTGTTGGCTTTTGGGGAGATAGTGATGAATGGGCCTTTACAAGTGGAGTTAGTGTTTTGTTTTTAATTTTGGGCCTCCATTCATACTTTGGTTGTTTATCTTTTAAATTCATATTATGATTATTTGATATCTTTTTGTGATGATAGTTGTTTGAAAAATAATTTATTTGGGATTTATGTATATTCAAATTATTTTTCAAAATACATTGATGTTTATAATCATAATGAATTTTATTATATGGATTCTTTGAGGTTTATAAGAGTGATGGTCTTTCTTAAGAATTGAATATTGAAAAAGTGGGTTACAATATGTTTTAAATGTCTGGTTCTTATTTTGATGATTTTCATTTCCACTCTTTCTTATAGACATACTCTTATAATATGAAGTTAAGCTTTTAGACTTTTGATAATTTGATAAACTAGAAATAAAATATTTTTTATTATATGAAAAATTTTGAATAAATATTTTTAATGATTCTAGTTTATCCTTTAAATTATCATTTTTTTATCAATTTTTCATTATGCTCTTTTGAAGTTAAAAGACCTTTTTCCAAAACCTTGAGTTCTTCTTTAAAAGTATTATAATCAAAACAAGGTTTATTATTTTTAATTAATGAGCATGAAAGAGAATTTGAAACATCAATATACGATTCTACTATAGCGTTTGCTTTTAAAGTTTTATTTTCTAAACGTAATTTAGAATTAGCATTTTTCAATTTCTTAATTCTACGTTAAGCGATTTCAAGCATACGAAATATAGAAATAGAATTTGTTACAAAAAGAGAAGATTTTGATTTTCTTACATTGCTATGAGATGATGCAAGATTTGAACCAAAGGTTCACTTGACATCTTCTTCTCAGTCCTCTTCCGTAGTTGAATTTCCGTCTTCTCTTTTGTTTGATGTGTTGTCATCATTTGAGTCCAATATTGTGACGTTGCATTCTTCTCTCTTAGATAGATCATCCTCCAAGCATGAGTCCTCGTCGATTTCTTCTCTTAGATCCATAAAGAATTCCTCTTGTTCATCATCTGTGGAAGGAAGACTATAAGTATTCTCAAGAAATTTCCAAACTTCAAAAGCATTAGGAAGCGTATAAATAAGTTTGAAAATATTTTGATCTAGAGCACAATATAGACTATTCATAGATTTGGCATTTAAAAACATTTCATTTTTATTTAGAATAATTAGTGGCATTTTAATTGTAATATTCCAAACTTCAATATCCAAAGTTTTAAGAAATTTTTCCATAAGTGTTTTCCACCCATTATAATTTTCACCCATGAATAATGGTGGACATAATGATTTTTCATTTTCATAAAAATTATCCCCTCTAGAAGATGCGAGATCATGAAGGGCCATTATTCCTGGTTGTGAAGCCGTATTGGAATAACCTCGCTCTGATACCACGTGTTGGATCTTACGGCACCCTTAGAGGGGGGGGGGGGTGAATAAGGGTTTTATGGAATTTTAAATGATAATTAAATTTATCAAAGTTTGTGACCAAAGTTTAGGAAATTTTATAAGAAAATATATTTTGATATCTCAAAAAAGATTGTATTGAAGATTCCTTTTTAAACAAGAGAAACACAACTTTTTGTTAACTGTTGCTAACGCCTGGCGTTAAGTGTTAACGCTGGGCGTTAGCTCTCCAGAAAATATTCCTTAGCACAAAAAGATTGCCACAGTGATTTTACTTATAAAATCATAAATGAAATACAATTCCAGAAAATCAGAGATAATGAAAACTATTAGGGTCTGTTCATTTGGACATAAATGGAATTTGATATTGGAATTCGATATTGAGATTCGATATTCAGAATTGGAATTTGTCTAATTCCAATTTCAGCATTCGCCTAATAAACAATTTTGGTGAATATTGTGGAATTAATTAATTCTTTTGTTCGTTTGTTAAATAAGATTCAATCTAAGAATTTAAAATTATTATAAAGAAATAATTTTTTTTTACATATATAATACAAAATGGGTCTGCTGAAAAAAATGCGCGCCCGGGCGAAATTCGCTTGACCGGGCGAAATACGCTTGCCCGGGCGAAAAACACATGGTCGGGCGACAAAACGCGCGCCCGGACGAAAAATGCCCGCCCGAAAGAAAAATGGGCGCTCGGTCGAAAAACGGGCGCCCGAGTGACATTATCTGCGCTTAGGCTAAAAACACGCGCCCGGGCGAAAAATGCGCGCTCGGGCAAAAAATGCGCGCCCGGGCGACAAAATGCCCTCGCGGGCGACAAAACGCTCGCATGAGCGACAAAATGCCCGCCCGGGCGTCAAAACGCCTGCCCAGGCGAAAAATGCTCGTTCGGAAGAAAAATGCCTGCCCGGGCAAAAAAACGCACGCCCGGGCAAAAAAACGCGTGCCCGAGCGAAAAAAACGCGCTCAACCGAAAAATGCACGCTAGGGCGACAAAACGCGCGCTGGGGCGAAAAATGTGCGCGGGGGAGAAAAATGCGCGCCCGGGCGACAAAACGCCCGCCCGGGCGAAAAATGCTCGTTCGGAATAAAAACACCTGCCCCGACGAAAAACGGGCACCCGAAAGACAAAATGCGTGCCCGGGCGAAAAAATGCGCCCTCGGGCGAAGAAACGCGCGCCGGGAGAAAAACGTGTGCCCGAGCGAAAAACGCGCGCTTGGCGGGTGAAATATGCGCGTCGGTGCGAAATACGCGCGCCCGAGCGAAATGCGTGCGCTCGGGCGACAATATGCGCGTTCGGGCTACAATTCACGCGCCCGAGAGAAATACGCGCGCCCGAGCGTAGTACGCGCGCCCGATCGAAAAATGCGCGAATGGGCAAAAAATGCCCGCTCGGGCAAAAAAATGCCCGCTCGGGCAAAAAATGCCCACTCGGGCGAAAAAATGCACGCTATGGTGAAAAAATGCGCGCCCGGGCAAAAATGTTTTTTGTGCGAAAAAACGAGTGTGAGAATGTCGAGGAGGAACGGGAAGCACAGTTAAGAAGTCGTTGCTCCTCTTTTTTTTATCGGGAGTAAATTGAGCGAGCCAAACTCGCCCAATTCCGATATGTCCAGCTAGATTTTGTGTCCAGGATAAAATCAATTTCATGATAGTCAACTCAAATTCCAATTCTTAAAGATACCTAAGAACCGAATGGCGTAATTGGTATTCGTCGTCGAATTTTAATTCCATGTCTTCAATTCCGTGCAAAAGAACGGACCCTTATTGTATTTCAAAGATAATTACATAAATATTATTTTTAATACTTTAATGAAAGTATAAATTAAAACATTCTTGAAGAGGAAATAAAATCAATTATATAGAACATTAAAAGACATGATTTTATTTCATAATAAATTGAATATACAAATGTTTGATTTCTATAACGCTAGAAATTAAGGCGAGAATATGTAAAAACACTTTTTGTTGTTTCACCGGTCCTTCTCCCAAGGACCGGTTGACTATAGCCTATCTATCCCTAGATAAGGCCTCAAGCCACCCTATAGATCTACCCTCGACCTAGTCGCCACGCACAAGGCGACGAATTACCCCCTAAGTCGCACAAGGACCTAGTCGCCAACAACCGCGGTGAATTTACCCACGGAATCCTTCCCGGAATCCGACGTTCTCCCCGGACGATTTCTCCATACAAATTACAAAAGGAAAAAGTAAAAGATTACAAGATAAAGATAAAGTAAGAGAAACTCCCCAAGAAATTCTAAAGGTGCAGACGAAGGCGATGTAGACGTTGGCGTTCTTGAATCGATCATTCTTCGTATGGAATATGCGTTGTAGGCCTTCTCCTTCAAAATCTTCTTTAAATCTTCATGTTAGCCCAAGGGAGATCACTTAATTGCTGTAGATGAGCCTCTCTCAAAAGTATCAGAATTCTGGAATCATCTCACAAATAATGAGAGGGGCTGCACTTTAAATAGGCACGAGAGCTAATGCCTGGCGTTAAGATTTAACGCCAGCGTTAGTGATCATGCACTGTCGTGGTTGAAATCGTGCAAACGTCGGGATCGTGGCAGATTCGTGGTCTTAATGCGGGCATTAATAATCAACGCTGGCATTGTCTCTGGCTTCCAGACGGCCTCATTCTCGACGAAATTTCTTATCGACGGATTCCTTCTCGACGTAAGTTAACGCAGGGCATTAACAATTAACGTGGGGCGTTAGCTATCTTTCCAGAGAGTCATCTCCATTCAGTATACTACTCATAGGGATGTGTAGATATAGTTCTTGTACAACCTGCACACTATAAACACACAAAATACAAGATCAAATACAACACGATATTTGTTATTCTCAAACCAAGAGAGGCAGAGCATAGGCTCCAACAAGAAGTAGTCAAGGAGCTTCTCGCGAGGCCCTTTCAGGAAGGGCAGCACGAAGACATGTTCGTGTGGCTGGTAGGAGGTGCGAGGAATGGGCTCGAAGTCGCTGTTGATGGCGACCAGCTGCTCGCCCCAACGATGGTTCTTGTTCGCCATGCTGACCAGCATGCAGACATGGATGCATAAGAAAATGATGCCATCGTCGGTCGCCATGAAGCTGAAAACCCTCAGGAATACGGAGAGATCAAAGGCGATCTTCTCTTTTCGCAAGAAGCAAAGAAAGTCAATGATCATCGCCATTCCATTAGGATTGATCTGGGCGGGGACTATCCCGAAGTAGCACAGAATTTGGCACAATTCTAGTCACAGCGGTTATCGCAGGCTGACATCAAAGTGACAGATGGAGCACATGATCCCGCCATTTGGACTACTATTTAGGCGCTTACGCTTGCAAGGAAGCCTGGTCGAGTATCTGGGGTCAGGTACTTGTCCATTAAATCATCCAAGTCCTTTTACCGCATGGTCGACTTCTTGAAACTCGCAGCCGTAAAGTTCTTCACGTGGTTAGCGCGCCGAATAGCAGCTTCGTCGGTCATCCTGGAAGAAAGTAAGAGAGTGATCGACGAGTATAAGAAGCGAGAAGAAGAGAGTACTCACAGAAGTAAGGGTATTGTCGCTAAAAGTGTAATAAATACTTACCCACCCCCTATTTATAGGCAGAGGTGAGTGAAGGGAGATTGACTACCCCGCCGAAACTAAGGGTTCGGGATGGCGAGTATCATGAGGAAGTTGCCATTTCCGTGATGTTCGTCAAAAGCGCCGACCTCCAGCACGCGAGGACCTGCACATAAAAACACAGTCACTTGCCAATAATATGCGACATTCCAAGCAAGCAAATACTCGCAAACCTTAAAGAATAAAAGAAGAGAGCAGCAAATCAAAGGCGAGTATTAATACTCGCCAAATAAATAATACAAAGAAATAATGTCCTCTTACATAATCGCTAGAGGCGTCCTACTCAACATCAACGACAGAGAAAGTAAAAAAGAGCTATGGAGACCCCTGAGTAGTCTCCTGGGGATCAAGAGTCTTAGGATGTCGCCCGACCCAACCCATGCTGCACGCGCGCTTGAAGTGCTCCAAGTCCAATGATATCGCATCCTCGCCCTGACGTAACTGATTTACAATCCTCGCCAACCGCCCGACCGAGCCCATGCTCACCTGCATTCCGACCAGCTCGTCATGATGAAGTTGCTGGCGATGCTCGATCCTCGCAATTCGGTGCTCCAAATCGTTGATAGGCTGGAAGCAAGATTCCATGCCGGCTAGCTGAGTCTCAAACTCCTCCAGCATGGTAACCCGCACCTCCATCTCAGCGAGGTGGCGATGAGGCTCGCTGACCATCAGACGCTCTACCTTCACCTTCATCTTAAGGTATGCGCGAGCAAACTTTTCTTGATACTCGTGGAGTGGGATCCCGATGGCATCGATCAACGTCCCCAGCCCGGACGTCGTAGCGCTAGCTGCAATCAGAGACAGAAGCCACAAAGTCAGCAACAAAATCGATAGGAAAGAAGTGACCATCCGAGAGAGCGATGATTACCAGGCCGTCGAGGGCTGCGAGATCGACCCCGTCGAGGACTCCAACCTCGGCGCGTAGAAGTATTGTGATGATCTTACCGAGTCGCAAAAGAACCGACAAAGTGCTCCCTACTCAGAGGCACATTTCCCCAGTCGTGACCACCCACTGGTCTCCCTCCCCCTCTCGTGGCAAAGAAGACAGAAGTCTCACCGCGCCGCGAGGACTCCACCGGATTAGCCAAGGGCGCTGTTGAGGAGGATGGGTGATGATCACCAGGAGGTGGTAGAGGAGGTGCCGGTGGATGACCACCCACGCGCATCTGTGAAGAGCTCGCCAGTGCTGATCGCGGAGGAACCAACAATGGTGGAGGAGGATTGCTCGCTGGAGGGCCCCTGTGCTCTCCCACCCGAGGTCACAAGGTCTCGTCTATGAGAGGTCCCTTACCCGCAGATGCCTTGGGCAAACTGAAATTGATCCGCACTGAACGAGCAGATTGCAAACCCGATTGAGACTCCGACGTGACCATTGGCGATGATCACAGAGGAGGAACATCTAGATGATCGCCCGAAGACCCAGTAGTCGGCAGATCTACAAAGAAAGAAAGAAGCATCAAATCTCGCCAACATCATCAGGATATCGACGGATCCAGCAAGACGAGTAGGTGTCTCTACCTCGCACGGGGTCAGGATTGGGAAGATTTTGTGTTAGGACCCAATAGTGCTCGCCTCTAGGGCGACCTTGTACGCAGGAGGCGTAGAGGCTCGCTGCTCGCCGTGATTGGATAGTTCCAAATCATTGAGCACCTGTTGGAAGACCGTAGAGGTCCCCGGAGGAGTAGCGGAAGGATTGGCGACATCCTCTGCCGGTGCGAGCTTCTTCTGCTTCTTGGCGAGCTTCTTTTTCTTTTTAGAAGAAAGGAATTCAGCAGGATCGTCCTACTCGCGAGTATGCTAGCGAGACGGCATCAGTAGGCCGAGCATATCATTCATATCCTTGGCAGCTTCGTCGGCAGTAGCCCATGATATTTTGAGTGAGTTTAGAAAGGCGATCCAATAAAATACCCCCCTCTATATATAGAGTTCCGGAGCCAGTCAGGCAAATGCCGAGTAGACTCGATACTCGCCCAAGTCGAATAAAGGTTGGTTGTTTCTTTCTGAGCTACTTCATCACTAAGAAAGAGTGGGGATTGTGTACAACCCATATTCTCCGAGGCTGGGACCCATTCAAGGCCACGTAGGCAGAAGTCAAGGTCAAAGGTCAACACAGAGGACAAGAGTCAAAGACTGAAGACAGCAAAGAAAGCAAAGACAACATAATGCCTATGCGAGTATAGGTGAGCACGTGCGAGCTCCCCCTCATACTCGCTAGGTGGGCGACCATAGAGGATACTCGCCAAAGCCAGACGAGATCCCTTCAATGTCGCGTAGTCGCCGGGCAGGTTAGGGCTATAAATAGCCCCCCTTTTGGTTTTCCTATAAATACGACCCCAGGGGTACTTGGATTGGCACCATTGGCTGAGCTTTCAGAACCCCATTTTCGAAGACTTGTCCCCCCGTGAGTTCTTGACCGTCACCCTCGACCATCATTTTAGATACTCGCCAAGTTGGTGCCTTCCTCATACCCTGCTCGACCATCTTTGGTTGTGGAGGAGAAGTCTCTTCTTAGCTTCTGGGTATGTGGTGGGACCTCCCTGCCGCATCACCTGAGGTTTTATTATTTCTCTTCTAGTTCCTTCATCGTTGCCAGCCAAGCCTTCTTGTCAGACCGCTGAGCGGGTAGCCTCCGGCTACATTGATCTGAATTTTGGAGCCTAGGATTTTCCTAGCTTCAACACATAGTGCTTTTATCATTGACTTGAGAACTTCTTCAAATCTGGAACATTGCTGGGTGCTATTCCTAACAATCCCCCCTATTTGAAGAAGTCATAACTAACCTCAATGATAAATGGTAAATAACAAGCATGATCAAAATTAAAGGAAATTAAGATACATAGGAATTCAACCGCCAACATAGTATATATAAAAGATGATGTCTTAAATAAAATTAAAAAAGACATTTGCCCAATTCATTTTTAAGACAATCACCCTTATAGATTTGATTCTTCTATCTCCTGCTTGCACTGCCCTTTCCTTTCCTCCTCTGTCTTTCATAAAAGCTTATTGGCTTAGGGATCTTCTTAGGAGGAGGAGGACCATGAGAAAAAGCCAATTTATGATTTCTTCTCTTCTCTTCCTGTCTCAAATGAAGTTGTCAATCAGCAGAATAATATACTCTTTCTGACCCATCCTTAGGATATCCAAATTCAATCCAAGCATCAGAGATTAGTGTTCTAGAAGTTGGGCTCCATCTGCTGAATTGAGGATCTTGCTCAACTTCCCTTTGCCTTTTTGCCCTGTACTGTATGTCTCTGTTTTTTTCCTTTTCCTGGATGTTGAGGACTCTCCAACTTCAACAACATCACCTTCTGATGCAGTGCTCTCTGAGGGTTCTTCCATTTCAAACACAGAGGGTGGCTTTTTCTTGGCTTGCTGAACTTTATTGATAGTCTACATTGCTTGATGAGAGTTGGCATTTATTATAACCTTCTTCCCCTTTAGGACTTCTTCAACAATATGATCATCTAGGGCCACTTGCACCATGTTAATCCTTTCATGTAGATTCTGTTCAGCCTCATCTAAATTGTTTCTTATTTTGAGCAGATGACCAACTAGCACTTGAGAGTTAAAATCCATTCTGCCAACTAGATGCTCTCTATTTTCACCCATGAAATTGGTGAGCCCTTGAAATGCATCTTACAGATTTTGGGATGTGGCTCTTTGATTTTGAATAACCTGGAGGGTTGATTGATGGGATATATGCATATGTTCAGAGATTTTCTCCATAGATGGAGCTGTCAGGTGTGGAAAATGAGTTTGTTGAGATGATATATGTTATCTTGTAGAACCTGCACCTCATCTTTCATCTCCATCCTCAATCCACTAACTGATTTCAGAATAATAGTTTCCATCTTTTTCCTGTACACATCCACAAGTGCTGACAACATGTGGAACATGGATCTTGACTGAGCATTAGAGGGCCCAACATCATTATCTTCAGGGGCAGAGAAGCTCCTGAAAACACTTGTAGGATCACTGACACCAAATTGAAAGCTAGGAGAATCTACCTGCATTTGTTCTCCATCTGACACATCTTCTTTCCCTTTGAACAACACAAGGTCAAGTCTATTCTGGACTCATGCACCTACATCCTTCTCTGGCTCATTGCACGTGTTCTTTTCACTTCACTTTCAGATCTTTACTAAACTACTTCTTTAGTAGAGGTTTTACCCTCTTCAACAACAACATTGTCATCTTGCTCATCCAGGGCAGAACACCCCAGATGGGTCTCCCCCTCAACAGCTGCAGTATGTTTGGCTGAGCTCCCTTTTAGGGACTCACCCTCAACTAACACTCCGCCTTCCTGGCTTCTCTTCCTTTTATACACAGTAGGGATGTCAACCGAAGGTACTCTCCTTTCTACAAGAACATCTATGGGAGCAGGTTCAATAATAGGCTCTGGGGCCAACTGCACATGAGAGCCCCCCCTCTGTCAGAGCAGGGTTTGGGATAGATAGGTCGACCTGTTCTTCAGAACTACTGGACAAACTGAAAGTGCACAGTTAACCTCACTAGAATTCTCTAGAGGGGGGGTGAATAGAGATTTAAAAATATTTTGTGCAAAGTTAATAAATATATATATGTGTAATATTCACAGATTTAAGCTTCCCACACACCAACAAGAACTAAGCAAATAAAGAAAGAAATAGCAAAAAGAAAATCACAGCACAACACAAAGAAATATAGTGGTTCCCCAAACTTTGGGTAATCCACTCTTCTACCCCCTTGGTAGGAATTCACTATCTTGCACTGAGTCTTTTGTTAAGGAGAGTCTTAGAACCAGCCTGAGTCTTTTGATAAGGAGACTCTTAGAACCACAACAACTGAATTTTTTGAAGAGAGATTCTATTAACTCTTTTACACAATTTGAAAATGGAATAAGACTAAAAAGAAGAAGTAGAAGAAAAACAATTGAAGCAAGAAAGAATCTTCTTCCTAGCAAGAAGATTAGAAGCACAAGTATAGTGAATGAAATCTCTCTTCTATAATGAGAAGGAGATTGAAAGCCCTTTTCTCTTTTAGTGAGAGCTTTCAGCTGTATGGCTTCAGAAGAAGGAGAAGAAGAAGGCTTTTTCTTTGCTGCAGCACTCTTTCACTTTTCTCAGCTTTCTCACTTTTCACATGGGAGCTTTTCCTCTTTTTCAAATGGATGGAGTGGATCACTTCTTATTTTCTTTGCCGACCTCCTTGTGTATTTATAGCTCTGTTTATTCAAAAATATTGCTATAGGAGAATAATCAATTAGCAGACAGAGAAATAGCAAGAGAGAAAAGTTTCCATAATCACTATATCTGTAGAAGGAAAGAGATCATTCTATTTTCAAATAATGTCCATAATAATCTTAATCAAATTAGCCAAGAATCATTTAGAAGGAAAGACTGATTCAGAACGGCTAGAAAAGAATAATATAATTCCATAAAATTCAGATCTACAGAAAGAAGGAAAGAGATCTGGCGTGTTTTTGAATCCGTCACAGAAATTGACGTGCGTCGATTATTATTCGACGTAAGCATCGATTTCAGCTTGGCTAGACGTCTGGAAGAAAATATGGAAGGTGCGTCGACTGAGGTGCGTCGACTTTACTGGGTGCGTAGACTAGAAATCAGAGTTACGTCGACTTTGGTTACGTCGAATTCTGTTTAGAGTTACTTCGAATCAGTATGAGAGATGCGTCGACTATACTTCGACGTTGCGTCGATTACTATTCGACGCATATTTTACTTAAACTAATTTTTCACTCTGAGAACTCATTTTCTACTCATTTCTAGGGGTTAAGATAAATCATTTTCCCAACAATCTCCCCCTATTTGTCTTAACCCTATTCAGAGAGAAATTTTATCAGCTTTTAATCAACACATCAAAGCATATTTATAGAAAAGAGATATATTAGATAATCAGAAGATAATGGAAAAAGAAATCATATAGCATGCTTTTTGTACAGATCAATCAGTACTTAAGCATTAAAAGTAGAGTATATCAAAAATTGTTCAACATATCATTCAGGAGGAGTAGGTGGAGTTTTTCTCTTCCTAGAGAATACTAAAGGGAGATCAGGTCTTTTTATAGAGGTGAGTTGCTCCTTCTCAGTAGCAAGATGTTCATTCAGCTCCCCCTGAGTTAAAGTAGTCTGCTCCCCCTGAGATAGAACTTCCTTTACACTTTCTTTTTCTGCTTCTTCAGCTTCTTTCCCAGCTCCAGCTTCAGCTATGACAACATCTGGCTCCCCCTGAGCTTCAGCTATGACAACATCTGGCTCCCCCTGAGCTTCAGCTTCTTTTTCTTTCTCACTTTCAGCCACACCTTCAGCCTCAGCTTCCTTTTCAACTTCTTTCTCTACTCTACTTGCCTCCCCTTGAAAGAGAACTACTTGTTGTGCAGCTTCTCTTGCTATAGTGAGCACATCTGTTATCTGTTCTGTAGTATGTAGCTCAGGTACTATTTCATTCCCAATAGTTTTAAGCAGAGCAAGACTATCAGATTTTGATGTTGAAGAGGATTTGTGTGAGTGAGATTTGAGACTGGAGAGCTGCTCTTCATCTAACTTATCCCCCTTCTTGACCTTCTTAGCTAAGGAGGTTAAGAAAGACTTAGTGACCTTAGAGGAAGAGATAGAGGACTTCAAGCTTTGCACAGAGGCATTGACACCATCTATTTGGGTTTGCATGTGCATGATGGTGGAGTGAAGGTGTGAGCAGTGCCCATCAAGCATGTCCTGAAATTTATGGGTTGCTTGTTGAATGCATTGGAGAAGGAGTGCTTGTGTGGATGAAGATGGTTCAAGTTGTGTTGGTGGAGGAGATAATGGTGGAAGAGATGATGGTGGAGGAGATGAAGGTGGAGAGATGACTGTATTACTGAGATCAATGGTTGTGGTAAGAAGATGAGGTGTATTTGAGGTAGGTAGAGATGATTTGATAGTAGGAGGAGGAAGAGGTGGTGATTGAATTGGTGTATGTGAAGATGTAGTTAAGATAGGAGATGTGAGGGTAGTGGAAACTATTGGTTTGGATGATGTTGGTAGGGAAGAGATGTTTGTATGTGGAGGAGGAGGTGAAGATGGATGCACAGGAGAATTAGGAGGAGAGGGAGTCCTTTCAGGAATGGAACCAGGCTTGGGGATTTGCCTGGTCCATTTTGAAAAGAGGGCTATGGACATCCTTTTTCCAGGAGGAATGGGAATTCCTTTTGACCTACATAGGTCAGGGAAGGAGTGAAGGAGTACCTGACTCATGATCCTCATGTAAGCATTCTCTTTATGATAATTTTTATAGCCTATCATCTTCAGTAAGCAGCTGGCCCAGTCTATCTTCTTTTTCAGCACAAGGACCCCGATATTTCCTAAAACAAAATATCCCGTGTTACTGACGATAAGGTATACTTGCCTTTATCAAATGATTAGTTTGGATAAAAATTTAAACAAAAGCTTTTCAAACCAATTTAGTACAAAACTCTCCTTTGTTATTTTAAAAATCAATAGAATTCGGTATCATAGTCGGGGCGTAATCGTCAATACTTCGAAAGAAGAAAAAGACCATTACTTCTATCTTTCGATAGGATAACGGTTAGTTTCTCAAAGTAGGAGTACTTGCAAAACTCTTCAAAAACACCCGCCTAATTCTAATCTCATCATATAAAGGTTGCGCAAACCATAAAAAGAAAAATCCAAATCCAAAGTCCTAATCATTAAGTTTTTGGCGTCGTTGTCTCGAAAAGTAGTGTTATTATTTTGAAAAAAAGGAAATATTATTACTTTTATCATATATATTAAAAATATATAATATAAAAAAATTATAAATAAAAATAGAAAAAATAGAAAACACCAAAAATATATAATAATTTTTATTATTAGTATATGACCCGAGGAAACTCCTCGGACGATTCGAATATCCCTTTTGACCCCCAAACCAAGCACACCCTTCGTGAGCGCCTCCAACTTCGTGATCAAAACTTACTCAAATTTCACGAAGAGTCTGTCGGAGATACTTACACAGAAGCTATGACCGATCAAATTCCAGATGTTGCTCTGCCACGGACCATGACATATTATGCCAGGCCAAATTTGGAAGATACCGGATCGAGTATTACACGCCCAACAGTGGCTAATAATAATTTTGAAATAAAATCTAGCATTATTCAAATGGTACAACAGTCAGTACAATTTGACGGTTTGCCAGATGAGAATCCAAACTTACATCTTTCGAATTTTTTGGAAATCTGTGATACTTTCAAAATTAATGGCGTTACTAATGACGCAATTCGTTTACGCTTATTTCCATTTTCGTAGCGGACGAAAGCCAAGGCGTGGTTAAGTTCTCTCCCTAGAGGATTCCTAACCATGTGGGCACAATTGACGAAAAAATTTCTAACAATATATTTTCCCCCGTCTAAAACCGCTAAACTACACACAGATATCGCCTCTTTCATTCAATACGATTTCGAGTCTCTCTACGATACTTAGGAGCGTTTTAAGGATTTCTTGCGTAGGTGTCCTCATCACGCGCTGCCGTCCTGGCTGTAGGTCCAGACGTTTTATAATGGTTTAAATTTCTCAACACGACAGATGATCGTGTTGGATCTGTAGGCGCCCTTAGAGGGGGGGGGGTGAATAGGGGTTGTAAGATTTTCCAGATTATTTAGAGAAATTAATTCTCTGTTGCTACCGCCAGCGGTAGAGTTACCGCTTGGCATTAGCTACAGTGAAAATACTTTTAGGTTAGAACAATGAAAATCATAGAGCATGAATCAGAGATGAAGAAACAAACATATTTTCATTAACATTAAATTGAAATAAATATGATTACAAAAACTTTTCCCAATGACGCTTGGAAAGAGGCGACCAATGAAAACTCTTTTGGTTTTCTATACCGACCCTTCTCCCAAGGACCGGTTGGCTTTAGCCTATCTCTCCCCAGATAAGGCCTCAAGACGCTCTAGCCCTTCCCTCACCAGAAAGGCCTCGAGCACTCCCTAGATCTACACCCTAGACCCAGTCGCCAACAAGAGGCGAATTCCACCCTATGTCCTACCTAGACCTAGTCTCAAACACGAGGAGAATTTCCCCTAGTCCCCGTAAGGCCCTAGTCACCATGTGGCAAATTTCTCTACCGAACAAAAGATATAAAGGTTACAATTAGAAACTCAAACTAAAAACTCCCTCAAAAGAAGAACTTGATGTCAATGTAGATGCGATCGGATTGGTCTTCATGTTCTTTGCGTTCACGAACGTTGATGGAGTTCTTCGGGCTGCTTGGGGAAGGCTCTCACGAGTGCTCTAAACATATGGCTTCAATTCGTTCTGGAACAGCAAGCAACAACAGAGGAAGCGCGCGTCTTTAAATAGAATCAGCCGCTACCTCCTGCGGTAGTACTACCACCCCGCGGTAGCCACATTAGGCAATGATCAAGCACAAGGATCGTAGCAACTTAGGCAACTTTTGAGCGCCAAACCTTGAGCTCCGACTAGCGCGGCGCGGTAACGCTAATGCTCCACGATAGCGAGATAACCTTCCTTCAGCCAATATCTCCTTCCATTTTTGCTCCTCAATCACATGCAGACGGGAGGATTCCAAAAGCTACCGTCGGGCGGTAGAGATGTCGCGCCGCGGTAGAGCATGCTAAATATGCATCCCGCCAATCATTCCTTTTTCTCCACTATTTCCTTCCCATCAATTGTTTCCATTTATGTTAGCGCCAGCGGTAGTGCAAACGCTCCGCGGTAGGGCACATCTCTTTTCATCGAACGCATCTTCGTCGAACGGCCTCACATTTTGTCAAACGCTATTTTCATTTCGTCGAACTCAATTTCGTCGAACGCAGTTCCTCGAACGACATCTACTTTCATCGAACACCATTTTGTCGAGCGCATTACATTTCATCGGACCGCTAGCGCCAGCGGTAGTGTTACCGCGCCGTGGTATCAACAGAGAATCATCCTGATGTCGCTTCGATGTCTTTTTTTTCACACTCATTTGGGGATTGAATGTTGAAGATGCTGCACACTATAAACACAATGCAAGTATGATCAAATACAATTGGATTTGTTATTGTCAAACTAAGAGATGCGGAAAGCATGTTCCAACAAACTCCCCCTTTTGATAATAACAAATCCCTTTAGAAAGAAATAGTTTAAAAGATAGGAATTGTGTTTATTAAAAAGGATAAGCATGAAATTTAAGACATGTGCATATGCTCCCCCTAAATGAATGCTCCCCCTAAGTGAATGCTCCCCCTACAACAAAACTTCCTATGAACTTGACTTCCCCAAACATGTGAATTTCTTTCAAATTTATTCTCCCCTTTTTGGTATTATCGAAAGAGGGTGGAGAGAAAGCAAACGTTAATGAGTGCCATAAATATGTAGAGAGGGAATGAACATGATAAAGAGTTAAACGCTTAGGAAAAATACAATATATAGGAGTGAAAAAGGGAATGTGAAGAAATTGTCATAAGGAAACCACTTGTTGGAAAAAATGTATTCATGATCGAGCGTACAAGTAGTAAAGAGGTGGAAAGCATGAAGAAATATATTTTTGTAGTGAACATCTATATAAGAATGGTGAAGCATAGTAGATGATTAAGAGTTTTAGACCAAAAAATAGATGTTGTAGCAATTTAAGTACACAAAATGATTTCAGTTAAAACATAACCATACACTTGTTTTGAAAGGTAAGCAATAAAGAGTACACATGGTGTAGCGGAAAAAACATGTAAGCATGATACAACATATCAAGTCAAGATAGAAGAATATGATGTCTTAAATTGAGAAATCAAGTACACTTATACATTGTATTGATCATGCAAAGCTATCTAGTGCATTTACTTAAGAATTTAGAGAATACATGTAGATATGCAATAGACTCAAATTCTCATGAGTAGAATGCTTACAGGTGATAATGATGTGTACAAAATAGTGTTTTTGATAAAAGTATACATATGAGTTAATCAAAACACATGACATGTATAATGGAATAAACACAACATTATTGAAAATGCGTTTTTAGAGTTACTTCTACCCATAAAGCTAGATAGATTTTTCAATGTACATTGAAAAAGTAGTACAACTACCAAGGTGCTCAGCACACACAATGTTTATTAAGACTTATCAGGGTGTAAAGTATTGCTTGGGGAATCACAATTATTATTTTGAAGTTTAGTTATTTGTGATTCGGTGTACAAGAAGAAGTAGTGTAAAAAGAAGTGTTTGCAACAAGGCACTTTACAATTCTCTCCAAGGTGCTCAACCTTACAATGCTCATTAAGACTTATCAGGAGGGTGAGTAGTGCTTGGTGAGGTTATCTTTGTCAATTATTCATTTGAATTTTTTACTTAACGACAAAGGTCTCCGAATTCACTTGTATGTGCAAACAAAATTTTTGGAAAAGACACACTTCTTCAAAAAATAGGTGCATGAAAAAGATTCTCAATTGCGGTGTAGGTAAAACTAAGCATGCATATCAATAATATTAGGTTGTTACACTACACATGATTTCTATAATCAATTTCAAAGCACACATAAGATAATGATCAAGCTATGATACAAAACAATGTAATTAAGATACTTGAAATAGAGAATGAAACATTGTATTCTAAACTTGGCAAGATAAACCATATCATCCTTGAAACATTGAAAATTACATCAGTTTTATAAATTTTTAAGTTGTTCAAAAGCAAAAAATAAAACAAACAAAAAGCATGTTTTTGTTGTTTTAATTGGTTTTTCAATTTTGAAGTTGTTTTGATATAAAGAAAAGCAAAGCATGTTTTTGGTTGGATTTTGATATGTTTTCTAGTTTTTTTTATTTGAGGTTTTCGTGAAGAAAATAATAGAAAATAAATAAAAGCATAAAGGTAAATAAAAAGAAACAGCAAAAAAAATATGAAAGACAAAAATAAAGAACGAAATAGATTCACTACCGCCATCGATAGAGTTACCGCTCCGCGGTAGCTCGCATGAAATAAAATGATTTGACCCGGTCAGATTTCATTTGGTCAAGGGGTTTTGGATCTCATATTTTCCTTCAGCTTTCGCCGGCGTTAGCAATAGGTAAGGATTTTCTTTTGTTATTTTACTTTCTTTTATGCTTCATGTTAGTAATTCAAGCTAGGATCTTGCGGATTTGAAAGAATTTCATGGCAATGTAGTCATAGGAGGATTTTTGAAATAAATATTAAGACATTTTGGTAGATCTATGAGTTATTGTTTGAGTATTCATGTTAGATTAGTTGAAATATCTCAGATCTGGAATTTTCAATCATTTTCGAAATGATTTGGAGGATTATTTGGGTGAAATCGGAGGAGGAAGACGAATAGTAGTTTCGTCAGCTACCGCGCGGCGGTAGCAACTACCGCGCCATGGTAGATCTCGTGTCCAGATTTTTGATGTTTTTCCTTCACTTTTATTTTGGTTCAGATTTGAGAATGGCTGCCTCCAGTAGTCGCGCTCGACGATCAAATGTAGATCGGAATCGAGAGGGTGGTAATATATTTCCCGGTATTGAGGATGCCACCATCGAAGTGGCCATGATGGTGGGGGTAGACTTACTCATTCATGCGCATATCTACGAATATTTGGCTGAGCGAGTGTTCTCTCTGTGATGATAGAGGATAGATTTTCCTCAGTTTTAGTAAGGGAGTTTTACATGGGATTGGAGGATCCGGCTCAGATGAATCTCGAAGGAGGAGTACGTTCCTACGTCCAAGGTCATGAGATTGTAATAACACATGAAGATTTACGTGCAGAGTTTGGTCTTGAGTTGAGTAGTAATTTCTTGGATATCGTAGAGAGGTTTCGAACACTTCGGAACTGGACTCGAGTGAATGAAGTATTGCATGGTCAAGGAGATGAGGAGGATTTGATTTCATCGGTCACAACACTGACTCCCGATGCATACATGATACAAGAGATCCTACGACGTACGATCATGATAAAGGGGGAGATACAAAGATGATCACAACACAATTGAGCATGGTCACTTACCATATTTTAGAAAGAATTCAGTTTGATATGGCAGATCTCCTTCTATCAATGATCAGGTATACATATAAACTGAAAGATCCAAGGCGACAACGATTGAATACTCTTCCCCTGGGAGGATTAATTCAACGAATTATATACAAGAAATGCTAGTCTCTTAATCGGGAGGTTTATCATCTTGATTGTCGACCAGCCAGATTATCTACACTATCAATTCATACTCCATGACAATAAAGGGGCCCATCTCCACAACCTCCAGTTCGACGAGGTAGGTCAATGAGAGAGACCCAACGAGAACTACAGGAGCTAAGAGAGCAGGGAGCGGACATAAATAGGAAAGTGACACGAATGTCGAAGAAGATATCCGGTGTTGAGAAGATGATACGAAAGATAATGGTGGCACTCAAGTTAACTCCATCACTGGTTAGAGAGGACAGTCCCAAGGAGGAGCAGCCTCGACGATCAGTTCTTTAGAAATGACGTTGAGGTCATGAAGGGGAGAGCAGCAGTATTGGAGCTGGAGAATGAATCATTTGTTTTTATTTTTGTAATAATACAGGTTTGAGAGACAGCAAGACAAACTTCTATTATTAGCTCGCAGCGATAGTTCTAGCGCTGGTGTTAGCACCAGCGTACTATCTGGGTTCATGTTTTTCATTTTTGACTAATTTCTGGCTTATTTTAAGTGTTCTTTTATGCTTATCTTGCTGAAGTAGTTTACAGATATCTTGTATGGTTATGAATTTTTCTCACTTCATAGTTTGATAATTATTTTTATTTGTCTTGGCATTATCATGTGAAAAGTTAAATTCTCCGATTTCACTTTTTGAACGTCAATGTGTAAGACAATTTTTGAATGAATTTAAACAACACTAGTTGAGAATAGTATATATATGTTTTTGAAATTTCATTTGTTTTTTTATTATTATGAAGGAAAATTGGTTTAAATCGTGGAAGTAAAACAAAAATAAGGATAACAAAATATTAGGCATATCATGAAGTAGCTAATTCATATTTTATTACCAATTGATTTCTACTTCATGCAAATAATAGGCTATTAGTGAAGAAGAGATTTAGGTATCCAAAGAGGACCGGGGGTGGTGGTTCCTTTGGGTACCCAGATACATCGTGTTTGCTTTTGGTGAGACGAAACTGAAAACACCCTTTTAAGTGGAATTAGTATTTCACTTTTAGCTTTGGGCCTCCATTCAAATTTTTGATGCATGCTATTTTTATTTTTCAAATTTTTGTAGTCCCATGCTTGAATATTTGGATAGCCTTGACTGTCGAAGTAATTATTTAACGGGAATTTGTTTTCATTTAATTTTATGTTAGGATAAAGATAAGGTTGTGAATGATAATGATGATATTGTGTTGGAGTTTTATTTACAAATTTTTGTTGATTTTTCATTTTCAAAGTTTTGCTTTTGAAAAGTCACATTTATCTTGCTTTTGGAGTTTACTTGAGATTGTTGGTTCATGTGTTGAGAATTTTTCTTTATAATTTCTGTAAGCAAGTTAACTTTTGTTTCCAATTCATAACTTTTAGCTTTGAATTCATGTCTAGCTTTATTATAGGCCATTGTGCTATTTTTGAGAGTGGATACGATAGACTCAATATGATTGTTATATTCGTTTCTAAAGTCATCAAAAATTTCATCCATCTCTTTAATTTCAATTTTATAGTTTTTTCACATATCACAATTATTTTTTGACGATGAATTTTCTAAAGACAATTTTTCATTGTGTTTTTTACACAAATAAATTCCTTTTGAAGTTCCTTGTATTTTTCTTTAATATCATTACAATCAAAACATGATATAGAGTTTTCAAATGAAGAGCATGATGGAGATACAAATATTTCATTTTTGGATTCTACATTCACATTTGCTTTCAAAGTTTTATTTTCTAAACGTAATTTTGCATTAGCCATTTTTAGTTTCTTAATCTTATGTTTAGAAGTTTGTAGTAATTGTAATGTAGAAATAGAAGTAAAAAAATGGAATTTGATTTCCTTACATTGCTTTCGGGAGAGGCACGATTTGAACATATAGTTTCTTTGACATCTTTTTGGCACTCCTCTTCCGAAGATAGTATTTCTTCTTCTCTTCCATTTGATGTGTGCTCCATTGATCCTTCACGAGAGGAGCTTTCTTGAACATCTGTGCAAGTTTGTATGTTCTACAATTCTTGCATTCGTTTCATACCTGTAAGAGAAAAGTCTTACATTTCTTCAAGAAATTTCCATACTTTGTATGCACTGGAAAAACAATAAATCAATTTAAAAATTTCTTGAGATAATGCACAAAAAATGCTATTTAACGCCTTTGCATTTAGGTGACATTCCTTTTTTTTGTTTCATCTGCTGGTCTTACGATTGCTATATTCCATGCTTCGATATCTAAATTTTTAATAAAAGTTTCCATTAACAATTTCCACCCTTTATAATTTCTTCCTTCGAATAAAGGTGGTGCAAGAGATTTTTCTTCTTCAAAATGATTTTCCCCACTAATAGAAGAGGGATCATGAGACGCCATTATTCCCGGTTGTTAAGCCGATTTGGAATAACCTGCTCTGATACCACTTGTTGGATCTGTAGGCGCCCTTAGAGGGGGGTGAATAAGGGTTTTAAGATTTTCGAGATTATTTAGAGAAATTAATTCTCTGTTGCTGCCGCTAGCGGTAGAGTTACCTCTCGGCGTTAGCGACAATGAAAATACTTTTAGGTTAGAACAATGAAAATCATAGAGCACGAATTAGAGATGAAGAAACAAACATTTTTTCATTAACATTAAATTGAAATAAATATGATTACAAAAACTTTTCCCAATGAGGCTTGGAAAGAGGCGACCAATGAAAACTCTTTTGGTTTTCTATACCGACCCTTCTCCCAAGGACCGATTGGCTTAAGCCTATCTCTCCCCAGATACCGCCTCAAGCCGCTCTAGCCCTTTCCTCATCGGAAAGGCCTCGAGCACTCCCTAGATCTACACCCTAGACCCAGACGCCAACACGAGGCAAATTCCTCCCTAAGTCCTACCTAGACCTAGTCGCCAATATGAGGCAAATTTCCCCTAGTCCCCATAATGCCCTAGTCACTGTGTGGCGAATTTCTCTACCGAACATAATATATAAAGTTTACAATTAGAAACACAAACAAAAAACTCCCTCAAAAGAAGAACTTGATGTCGATGTAGATGCGATTAGATTGGTCTTCAAGTTCTTTGCATTCACGAACATTGATGAAGTTCTTCGGGCTGCTTGGGGAGGGCTCTCACGAGTGCTCTGAATATATGGCTTCAATTCATTCTGGAACAGCAAGCATTAACGGAGGAAGCGCACGTCTTTAAATAGAATTAGCCGCTACCGCCTGCGGTTGTACTACCGCCCCACGGTAGCCACATTAGGCAATGATCAAGCACACGGATCGTGGCAACTTATGCAACTTTTGAGCGCCAAACTTTGAGCTTTGACTAGCACACCGCGGTAACGCTAACGCTCCGCGATAGCGAGATAACCTTCCTTCAGCCAATATCTCCTTCCATGTTTGCTCCTCAATCACATGCAGACGGGATGATTCCAAAAGCTACCGTTGGGCGGTAGAGATGTCGCGCCGCGGTAGAGCATACTAAATATGCATCCCGCCAATCATTCCTTTTTCTCCACTGTTTCCATCCCGTCAATTGTTTCCATTTATGCTAGCACCAGCAGTAGTGCTAACGCTCCACGGTAGAGCACATCTCTTTTCGTCGAACGGATCTTCGTCAAACGGCCTCACATTTTGTCGAACGCTGTTTTCATTTTGTCGAACTCAATTTCGTCGAACGCCAGTTCGTCGAACGGCATCTACTTTCGTCGAACACCATTTCGTCGAGCGCATCACATTTCGTTGGACCGCTAGTGCCAGCGGTAGTGTTACCGCGCCACGGTATCAACAGAGAATCATCCTGATGTCGCTTCGACGTCTTTCTTTTTCACACTCCTTTGGGGATTGAATGTTGAAGATCCTGCACACTATAAACACAATGCAAGTATGATCAAATACAATTGGATTTGTTATTATCAAACTAAGAGATGTGGAATGCATGTTCCAACAGATTGATGTAGCCGTCGGGGGAACATTAAACAACAAAACCCCGGAGGCTGCTCAAGCTCTGTTCGAAGAAATGGCCATGAACGCATATCAATGGAATGCGCCTAGATCACGCCCTACTAAACCAACTGGGATATATGAAGTGGATGCCACTTCTCACTTAGCCTCTCAAGTCGAAAGGTTAAATAAGCAAGCGGCAGAGATGACTGCTTCCTCCTCCACTCCCGCTTGGCTTAATAATAATAATAATAATAATAATAATAATAATAATTTTGTCGAAGAAACTGTAGATTACCTAGGCAACCCAGTTAGGCCCCCCTTCAACCCTAATAATAATCCGTATAGTAATAATTATAATCCGGGTTAGAGGAACCACCCAAATTTCTCCTGGAGCAATCCTAATAATGCTCAGAGGCCCCCAATTGTGAATCCGCAAGGATTTCCGAACAAATTCTAGCCTCCACCTCCAAAACCTTCTCCGCTCGAAGATATTTTTGCTAAATATGTCGCGTCCATCGAGTCAAATATCCGGAATATTACCGGATCGATTAAAAACTTGGAAAATCAGGTTGGAGAGCTGGCAAAGATGGTCTCTGAGCGGCCATATGGAGCTCTACCACGGAACACGGAGCCAAACCCTAGAGAAAATGCCAACGCTATAAACCTTCGCAGCGGCAAGGAGGTAACCTCCCCAAAACGGGTTGATCCCAAGTACATGTTTCGACACCAACCCCTCCACCTTCTCTCTCGATAGATAATACAATGAGTATTCCGACTGTGCCAAACTTTTTTAGCCCATCCCTTCCTTATCCCTCAAAAATAAACAACGAGCGGAAGGACGAGCATTATAAATTTTTTTTACAAATTTTAAAACAAATCCACATAAACGTTCCTTTCTGCGAGGCACTCTCTCAAATGCCGAAATACGTGAAATATCTTAAATAGTTGCTTTCTAATAAAAAGCGACTCGAAGATGTTTCGCGTGTTTCCCTTAAGGCGGAATGCTCGGCTGTCCTCCTTAACAAGTTGCCACCAAAAATGAATGACCCGAGATGATTCTCCATCCCGTGCCTCTTCGGAAATATGTTAATAAAGTACGCTCTAGCGGACTTGGGCGCTAGCATCAACTTGATGCCTTTCTCCCTTTTCAAAAAACATGATTTGGGCATCCCAAGCCCGACAAAGATCTCGCGGATCGCTCGGTAAAGTACCCGATAGGGGTAGTGGAGGATGTCTTGGTCAAGGTCGACAAGTTTATCTTCCCGGTAGACTTTGTCATCCTGGACATAGAAGAGGACGCTGAGGTGCCTATCATTCTCGTTCGCCCATTTCTCGCAACCTTCAGTGCGTTAATCGATGTTATTAACGGTCGCCTCCTCCTTCGGGTCGGAGATGATGAAGTTACTTTACTTGTTATCCCCTCGATGCGGAACTCCCTGTCGAACGATGATTCCAGTTATAACTTGGAACCTGCATTTGAAGAGGAATGTTCTTCGCTTACTGAATTTCTCTCTTTAGCACTGGATAATTTGATATTATCGAATCTATCTTGTCTCGATGACATGCCGATAGATTCGCCATTCGAACCCCTCGATTCAGAAGCCTTAAAAGTTAAAACATCTTATGAAGAACCGCCACTCCTTGAGTTAAAACAGCTCCCTGATAATCTAAAATATGTTTTTCTTGAAAAAGATTTACAACTTCCTGTTATCATCTCCGCTGCGTTAAGTGATTTAGAAACATCCGAATTAGTAGAAGTTTAAAACAAACATCGCGGTGCAATTGCATGGAAGATTTCAGATATCAGGGGAATAAACCCCTCCTTCTGTACCCATAAAATTTTTCTTGAAGATAACCCACGCAGAACTATTCAGCCTCAACGACGCTTGAACCCGAATATGCGGGAAGTCGTTAAGACTGAAATTATAAAACTCCTTGATGCGGGGATTATCTATCCTATATCGATAGTACGTGGGTAAGCCCCGTACAAGTCATCCCTAAAAGGGCAGTATAACGTTCGTGGCCAACGAGAAGAACGAATTGATCCCAACTCGTACTGTTACGGGTTGGAAGGTGTGCATCGATTACCGAAAACTAAATGATGCCACCAGAAAAGACCACTTCCCGTTACCATTTATTTATCAAATCCTGGAGCGTCTCTCCGGTCATCCTTTTTATTGCATCTTGATGGTCTCTCGGGATTTTTCCAAATCCCTATTTCCCCCGAAGACCAAGAAAAAAAAACTTTTACTTGCCCATTCGGCACCTTCGCATATCGAAGGATGCCGTTTGGCCTCTACAACGTGCTAGCTACATTCCAACGATTTATGTTGGCGATATTCGGCAAGCTTGTAGAAGATATAATGGAAGTCTTTATGGATGACTTCTCCGTCTTTGGAAACTTTTTTCAAAACTGTCTGAAAAATTTAGATAGAGTTCTCCAGCGGTGTGAAGAGACAAACTTAGTTTTAAACTGGGAGAAATGCAACTTTATGGTCCGAGAGGGTTTAGTCCTCGTCCATAATATTTCTTCCAAGTGGATGGAGGTCGATAAGGCCAAAGTTGCCATAATTGATCAACTTCCCATTCCTTCGAACGTAAAATCTATTCAAAGTTTTCTCGGCCATGCGGGTTTTTATCGGCGGTTTATACAAGATTTTTCTAAAATAACGAAACAGCTAACCCACCTTCTGGAAAAGGATTCCCCATTTATTTTGATACTGCCTGCGTAGAGGCATTTAATTTTATAAAACAACAACTTATCAACTCTCCTATTCTGGTGGCGCCAGATTGGTCCCTTCAGTTCGAAATCATGTGCGACGCAAGCGATATCGCGGTAGGAGCCGTATTAGGCCAACGCGTTGATAATTATTTTCACCCAATCTATTACGCTTCTTGCACACTCACAGCCGCACAGGCTAACTACACCACGACGGAAAAAGAACTTCTTGTCGTCGTCTTTGCTTTCGATAAGTTCAGGCCCTACGTAACACTTTCACACGTAATCGTTTAAACTGATCACTCCGCCCTAAAATATCTTTTAACCAAAATAGATGCCAAGCCCTGCCTGCTTCGATGGATCCTCCTTTTACAGGAATTTGATTTAGAGATCCCGGATAAGAAAAGGGTTGAAAATTTGGCAGCCGACCACCTCTCATGTTTAGAACACCCCGCCACAGAAGCGCTCCTCGAACCCGAAATAGACGATCGATTTCCTGAGGAGCGCCTCTTAATTTTAAATAATATAAAAACTTCTTCCACCCCTTGGTTCACAGATTACGCCAACTATTTAGTCGTGCGGGTCCTTCCAAAAGATTTTTCGACTCAACAAAAGAAAAAATTCTTCTCTGACCTGAAAAACTACTTTTGGTTGGACCCCTTTCTCTTTCACGTCTGCGCAGAACAAGTGATTTGAAGATGTGTTTCCAACGAGGAGGGTGCGCAAATATTGCGACACTGCCATGAGGGGCCGGCTGGAGGGCATTATCATGCGAACTGGACCGCACGGAAAGCGTTAGAGGCGGGCTTTTATTGGCCCACTCTCTTTAAGGATGCTCACACTTTTGTGAGTAAATGCGATAGCTGCCAGCGGTTAAGTAACATCTCTCGTCGTGACGAGATGCCCCAAAACCTTTTTCTCGAATGCGAAATCTTTTATTTATGGGGCATAGATTTTGTAGGCCACTTACCTTCTTCTTTTAATAATCACTATATTTTAGTGGCGGTCGACTACGTCTCTAGGTGGGCGGAAGCGCAAGCAATGCCCACCAATGACGCGAGGGTAGTCATCCATTTTCTGAAAAAACTATTTTCTCGCTTCGGCACACCACGCGCAATAGTAAGTGATAGGGGAACGCACTTCTGCAATGCCCAATTTACAAAAAATTTATCTAAATATGGCGTCATGCACAAGCTCGCCACCGCCTATCACCCCCAAACAAGCGGCCAAGTAGAGGTAGTAAATCGCGAGATTAAATGCATTTCGGAGAAAACTGTTTCTTTAAATAGGAAAGATTGGTCCTTCAAACTCGATGACGCACTATGGGCGTATCGTACATCGGACAAAACCGCTATCGGTTGTACGCCCTATCGATTAGTCTACGGCAAAGCGTGTCATTTACCGGTAGAGTTAGAACACCGCGCCTTTTGGGCCTTAAAATTTTTAAATCTCGATTCAAACTTAGCCTCCGAGAGTAGGAAATTCCAACTAAATGAACTTGATGAATGGCGTGCGAACACTTATGGGAGTAATAAATTTTATAAGGAGCGTTCTAAGTTCTACCATGATTGCAAAATAAAATTTCCCAAAACATTTACACCGGGCGATCTTGTCCTTCTTTATAATTCCCGCCTTCGTCTTTTCCAGGTAAGCTAAAATCCTGATGGTCCGGCCCCTTTGAAGTCAAAGAGGTTTGGTCGTATGGGACCCTTCTTATCTCCCACCCCGAAAAAGGCGAATTTAAAGTCAATGGGCATCGTTTAAAACATTATATTGCGGGCGATCTAGTGGGCAATACAATCGAATCCTTAACCTTCCCCAATTTATATTCTCACCACGCCACATTCGTCAAGCTACGTGACGTTAAACAAAGCGCTCATGGGAGGCACCCCATATTTATCTAACCTTTTATTATGCTTTGTTCTTTTTATAAGTTTTTGTAGGGTTTCTTCCGGCCCTGCAAACTTTATTTCAGAGAAGCCTTTTTGCTCACTCTTTCCTTTTGAATATATTGCAATTTTATTTGCCAAACCTCACTCTTTCCTTTTGATAGGGGTACGCACTTTCGGCCCCTTTGTTTCAATGGACAATGTTGAGTTTTAAGTATGGGGGTGTTTTACCGTTTTCACTTAAACAAACAAATTTTTTTTTCAAAAAAATATTTTATTTCATCTTGCCTACTTTTGTAAATATAAGCTTGAACAAAACTACTAAAAAAATGTTTAAAACAAACAAAAATTAAAAAAAATGTTTTATTTCATCTTGCCTACTTTTGTAAAAACAAAAAAAAAGCAAAAAAAATGTTTAAAACCACAAAAATTTTCAAAAACATGTTTTCCCTTTTTTTTACTTTGTTGTAGTACAAAAATGCAAAAATCCCAATAAATAATAAAACCCTACTTTACTTTTATTCTTAAAAGCATTTAGTTTCGAGAATAATCTGTTTGTGGCTTTTCATAATCGCTAGTTTTACTATTTGTTTGTTTATCTAAGATCGATAGATTTAAACATTCGGGATTAAGTTTTAAAGAATATCTTGTGTTTTTAATTTAAATAGAGGCTTTGTTTTCAAGCACTACTTCTACTAGCTAAAATAGAGACATGTGTATTATGTTGGCAAAACAACTTTAGACTGCAATTATCCCTACTTTATGTATTTAGGAATCTAGGCATATTCAAATTACTAAGGTTGCTCTCAAACCTTTCTTTATTATTCTAGAATTTCTCTTGAAAACCCCTTGTATACACCAATTTAGCATGGCAAATAAAAAATTAAAAGAAGAAAAAGATCTTATGTCAATGTGAATAAGAATTCATTCCGTAAACATAGGCACCCAATAAATACTTTAAATGATCTTATGTCAATGAGAATAAGATTTCGTTCTGTAAACATAGGGATTGGGTTAATAAAAACAAATGAATTAGTTTTCCCTCGTAAACCACTGGGACACAAAAAAAACTAAAATGAAGGGGGTGGACAAATAAAAATCATCACCCTTAATTCAAAAACTCTTCTTTTTGCCAAGGCTTTTTATCCCTTTTCCCTTAGCCAAATTATTGTTTCTAGTTTTAATTCAAAAAATCATTTGAGAGCATAATTAGTAACTTATATTTTTCCTTCACGTTTCTTTAAACAAAGGTTCTTATAATTTTGATCTAATCTCATTTACTAATGATTGCAAATTTGTTTGTTATTTGGTTAATTAAGAAGTCTTTTGGCTAAGACATTTCTTTCTACTTAAATCATTTGTATAATTTAGGACAACTCTTATTACTCCGAATTTTTATTTTTCAGTCTCTTATGATTAAAATTAAACAATAGCTAAAAATTAGAACTTATGTTAATCCCGTATAGATCTCTCTTACTTTTGCTCTGGAATAGCAAAAGCTTAAGTATGGGGGTATTTGATGAGTAGTAAAATATATGTATTTTTAGTATAGTTATTAGTATAGTTTTAATTAATATTGTAAATTTTCTATGTAAATTAATAAATAAATTGCTTGTTTTATTATTTTTGTTACTAGCTTAGCTTTATTTTTCTTTTTACAGATTTTGGAAATTTTTGTCAAGTCACGCCCCTGAGTCACGCACGTGACCACAAGTCACGCCCGTGACTAAGGGTGCGTGTAATTTTAAAACGCTAACTTTCCAGTTGTCGGCCAAATCCAGACCAAATTCTGACGAATCGCCCAAGTCACGCCTGTGACATTACGGGTCACGCCCGTGAACTGCTCTTCTCGACAGATAAGTGCGTTGTCCCATCATCTTGACGGATTTTCACCAAGTCACGCCCGTGACTCTACAAGTCACGCCTGTGATCCAGCAAAGTCATGCCCGTGTACCACCAGCGTGTCACGCCCCAAAGTCGTGCCCATGTTGCTGACGTCTGCCGCCCAATGTCACACCCCAGGGTCACGCCCGTGACCCAGGGGCATGTAAAAATAAAATTTTGGCTATAAATAGAGGGGCTCGACTGAAGGAATTTTCATCCAAATTTTGAGTGCTTGTTAGTGTTTTTTGAGTTCTTTTGAGTGAATGTGAGTTTTTTTATGCAATTAAGTTTATGTTTGTTTGTAATTTTCGTCTTCCTAGTCTAGTTGTAATGCTTGTTTTAGAAATAAAATGTTGTTTTTCTCAATTGGATCATCTTCTTCTTCAATTTATGTTAGTGTACGTGTGTGTATGAGAATAGTTTATTGCTTTCATAACTTAGGTTTATTGCTTTCATAACTTAGGTTAAAAGCTTTCATAAAAATAATTTATTGCTTTTCTTTCAACGTTTTATTTATCGCTTTCGTTTAAACGCTTTCTTTTATCTTTTCTTTTTCCCTTTTTTGTAACATATCTTTATTTCAGTCTTTATATAACTGCTCTATACCACCCCTATCCTGGATGAGAGGCTAAGTTTCTTTAGCGCTTGATTAAGATGGTTGGGATGGATACTATTACTGCTTTTATATAAGTCTTTTTAATTCCTTTTTTATCCGCTTATATCCGCTTAAATTATTAAACATGTATTTTCTAATTATTAATGCCATCTCCATTCTGATGAGTGACTAATTTCCTTTAGCGCGCGATGTCGAAGAGCATTGGGACACAAAAATGGTTTTTCTAAAAGTAAAAACTTCTCTTTCTAAAATAATTAACGAGCTTAAGGTTTACCCGAGAATAACGTTGAGTGGAGCCACATAATCGATGTGTGGTTTTCATTTCCGTTTTCATACACCAGTTAGCCGAGAGGCTCGTGCGTACGGACTGATTGCTCATGGGTAAAGAGAAGTGCATTCTACCCTCGAGAGTGGATGAGGTAAGTCTCCCGAATTGGAAGTAAAAAATCCAATAGCGGGGTTCACAACATAAAGCGAGTATTAAGGAGATTCTATTAAAGAATGAGAGTTCGGTCGAATATTCATAATCTCAGGTGGGCGTACCCTCGAGAGAGGAGCGTTCATAATTATGGAACCTCCACGACCAAGTCGTTTTAATGTTTTAAAAAGTCATAACTTTTACTCATAAAAAGACTCTTTTCGTCTCAAGGTAATTCGACATCTAGCGCTATCTTTATCATCGTTTAGATCTCTAGTTATACTCTTATTATCATTTTCTTTTAAAAACCCACGCTAAAAACTTATTTCGATAAAATTAAAGTTCGTTCCTCAAAGTAGCTATAATCAACACGATCCGCAAAATATACGACCCTGATATTTCCTAAAACAAAATATCCTGTATTACTCACGATAAGGTATACTTGCCTTTATCAAATGATTAGTTTGGATTAAAATTTAAACAAAAGCTTTTCAAACCAATTTAGTGCAAAACTCTCCTTTGCTATTTTAAAAATCAATAGAATTCGGTATCGTAGTCGGGGCGTAATCGTCAATACTTCGAAAGAAGAAAAAGATCGTTACTTCTATCTTTCGATAGGATAACAGTTAGTTTCTCAAAGTAGGAGTGCTTGCAAAACTCTTTGAAAACACCCGCTTAATTCTAATCTCGTCATATAAAGGTTACGCAAACCATAAAAAGAAAAATCCAAATCCAAAATCCTAATCATCAATGAGAAACTAGGCAAACCTCTCACAAGGCCTCTTCCTGCCATAGCTTTCAACTTGTCCATCCCAACATGTCTGAGTCTTTCATGCCAGATAGCAGCGCTATCATTAGTCCTCATCTTATCAACATATGAACTTGTAGACAACACAAACATGTCCTTCACCCTTCTGCCGACATGAGTGACTTCAGCCTCCCTTGCTGACACGTTTCTAAGAAACTTCACTTATGTTGGACCAAACAGATCGTGATAGCTAGCATCCACAACATTGGTCCTCGAGAAGAGATTTTTCTTCATCCCCGGAACATGATAGATACTCTTCAATGTAAGAGTACCCTTATCATCGTTCAAAGAAACTACACCATCCTTCTCTACTGCAAAGAAGAGAACTTCGACTCGTCTCTGGTTAGGTGATGACCACAACCAGAGTCCACTATCCAATCATCCTGATAGTTGATGGAAGCCATAGCCCGAACACACGTGCCCGTCATGAAATCTCCATCACCCCCATCTATCATCTGCATTGGAACCAGCCTCCTCCTTTCCTGCAGCATGCCCCGACTTAAGATTGACCTTACAGTCTCTTTTGAAGTGACCAAGCTTGTTGCACCTATAACATCTCAGTCCTTCCTTCTTCTTCCCTTCAGACATAGGAGCATAACTCCTCTCTTGCTGATATGAAGTAGATGGACCATCTTTACTAGTTGACTTCTTCTTCTTGTCCCATCTCTTCTTCTTGTCCGAATAAAGAACCTCGCTCTCTTCTCCAGAGACAGACATCCTAGCCATTTGCTTTGCTAAGCTCCCTTGTGACGCCAGCAAGTTCTCCAACTCTAGCAACGATGGCTGATTGGCCTAGCCTTGAACAGAAGTGACAAAGGCCACATACTCCCTCCGCAAGCCGCGGATTATGTGCCTCTTCAACTTAGCTTATAAAATAGGCTCATCCGGGTCCAAAGCTGATATCTCCGCGCAAAGATTATTCATTTTGAAGAAGGACATTGAGATTGAAAAATCTCCCTGAGTTGCTTTCGCCAACTCATTTTCCAAGAACTGTAGCCGAGCTACATTCTTCTTATTGAACAAGACATCCAAGGCTGTCCAAATTTCAGTAGCTGACCTACATCCAATGATGCGGTCAAACAACTCCGGAATGATAGCTCGCTTGAGAGTGAACTCAACCTTTGCATTAGTTCTCTTCCAAGCCTTCACGAGCTAAGCATTCCCCTCAGTAGGAACAACAGCTTGTCTTGCTTCTCCTCCAACTACCTCCCATAAGTCCTCGCCAAGCAGATAGCTCTCCATGCACGACTTCCACTTTTTAAAGTTAGTCTGCATAAGGAGCTCAATACCAAGACCTCTAGCATGTCCTCCTTCCATTGCTATCCCACTGATTGACAACCAACTTGTAGAAATCCAAGCAGAAGACAATGCTGATTACTGCTCAGCAACCTAGCTCTGATACCATGTTAAAATTTTAGAGGTCCGGAGTGAAGTAAAAATGCGGAACACTTCAACACAATACATAAGCGTGACAATCAATGACAATGGGAAGACAGAATAATGCTCTTGTTATTTACTATCTCTTTATAGCTCGAGAAGTATATGGCGAGACATGATTCATAAGAATCACAGATGAGAGAAGCACAAGATAGAAAAAACAAGCCTCCGGCGAACTGCCAAGCAGAGACCACCAAGCCGATCGAACAGGAAAGCCGCACGATTATCCCTGAGACTGTGCGAACAGAGCACAAGCTGCTGCTGTCAGACCGCAACCATAGACCGCACAACTCACTGCTTTACTCAACTACTGGAATAGCTGTCTGCACTTCTTGATCGCCCAGACCGCACGGTCTCAAGAACACAGAAGAACCCGCGAACACTTGACGAAGAACTGCTTCCTGCTGCAAGACCACAACTCAAGACCCCCCGACCACTTAAGGCTGCTAGATCAATTGAGTCTGCTGCACAATCCAAGAACTCCTAAACACAGTCCACACAGACAGACCGCCGTCGAACTGGTTTATTCAAAGCCGGAAAGAAGGGAGAATGCTGACTGCTAGCCGCTAACCTGCGAACAGAACAACCCGGTCAGACAACTCAAACCGCGTGACCTCAAAGTGAGACTGGCACGATCATGCCAACTTTAGTTCTTACAGTTCTTGCATATGAATGGCTACCACGACGTCCCTATTTATAGGCAAATGAATGGATGTCGTCACCGCCCCAAGGAATACAGTCACCTTCCTTATTGAAGCACACGGTCTTTAGTATCAGACTGCGCGGTCTGTTATAAGACCTATTTACTTAAAGCAAAAATGTCCAAGAAAGACAGCTTGCCAAGATAACCCATCAGACTGCCTGGCCTCTTATAAGAACAGACATGAGCATCTGACCAACCACGAGCAGACCGCCAGAATAAGCTCATGCAAACCGTAGTACGAGACCGCCCGATCTAAACCAGAACAGGGATACTTGGGCAGAAACAAGCAGACCAAACACAGGTCGCCAACACCAGAGACACGGATTCCAAAGGTAAATCGCAACACAGGTCGCGCGGTCTCTGCAGTCTCCAAGAATAGACCGCCCGGACAGTCCACTTCCACTTCAAAAATTTAACACGCTGCTGGGCTCTCACTAGCCGGTCGGTCAGGTTGATCTCTAGGGAGGCTGACAAAGGGAAAGCTGAGCTAGATTGCCTCAAATCGATTCCATTGTCAGCCTCTCACTAGCCGCTGGGTCAGGTTGATCTCTAGAGAGGCTGGCAAAGGGAAAGTTGAGTTGGATTGCCCCGGATTGATTCCGTTGCTGGGCTCTCATTAGCTGGTGCGTCTGGTTGATCTCCGGAGAGACTGGCAAGTGAAAGGTTGTGACATGACTCGGGAAACCCGCTGCCGGGTTCCCACTAGCCGGCAGGGTCGACAAGCCATTCAGGGGGCGAGGCAAAACAGAGCTTACCTAGCAAGATGTCGGCAAAACAAATCAGCGATAGAAGGCATCCCGCGGAGGAGGACCTCACTCGCGAAACCTAAGCAAGGCAAGTTGGCAGTATACCTAGATGGGCGAGTTAGGAGCTCGTGGGTGCAGAGATGATATACAAAATTGAAAGAAATTAGTCGAAATAAACGGTGCGCGCGAGAAAGTGTGGGAAAGCCTCGCTCGCGGTATCCGAGATTGAGCGAGTCGGGTGCTCATAGGAACAAGATGTGTCAGACGACCGAGCAAATCACTGCCATAGAGGTACATGAGATGTCGAAAGAGTAGCGACGCTCATGAACTGCTGAACAGTGGTTGGCTAGTGCGAACTTAGCGAGTACCTATGCTTAAAAGGTGCGTGAGGATGATATGGTGGTGCGAACATGATTAGAAATAACAGGAATGCATAAAATAGACTAAGTTAAATTTTCATTTCATTCCATTTAAATTTGTTCTAATACAAAGTCACGACAATCTCGCGCCAGCGCAGTAGTACAATAAAATAAAAAGAAAATATAGACTATGGATGATCTTTGGGCGGCTCTCTCTCTCGCCATTGGATAGGGCCTCTTCGTTGGACTCAGGAAGCAGGAGGAAAAGCTCTGGAACCACCTCCTTGAGAGTGAGCTGCGACGCCTCACTAGCCAAAAGGCCTGCCTCCCACAGGGTGAGAAAGATGTGCTTCACCGCCGCAATCGCATTTTGCTGCATCATCTATTCTATGTCGCGACGTGAGTACGACTGGATCTTGCCCACTGCGAGGAGGCGGCGGACGGGTGGCCCAGTTCAGCTCGATGATCGGGGTCTTCAGTCCGACATTCTCCTTCTCCAAGTCGAAGGTGCGGGCACGGAGCTGATTGATGGCCTCGACATCTTGTGAGGATGGAGGTTTAGTTAAGGAAAGTAACGAGCAATAAGGGGGAGCGAGCTCTTCGACAACATACCATCCCGCCTTGAAGACTGGAGAGGAGGCTATCGGAGATGCTCAGCTTCTCCTTAAGGCTCGCGGGCTCATCTGTAGCAGTCTGAAGCTCGTGTCTGAGCTCCCCATAATTCCATTCGAGCGGAAGGCAACACCGACCCGTCATATGAGCGAGCTCCAGAGCGTGGAGCTGGGCTCGCGCGCTCTTATGAATGAGCCACCGGGTCATCTCGGCATCAAAGATCATGACGTCCTCCCGGCCATAAAGCCCGAAGGAAAGGGCATTGGCCTGGCTGATGGTGGTCTCCTACTCCAGCCAAGAGGGGAGGAGGGTTGACACGGAGGCCCTATTGGCCTCCTGATCCCAGAGCAGCAGGGGCTCGCCGGCCTCATCTTTGGGCTTCTCGCCAAGACCAAAATTGTGGTGGCTCGTCGGAGCGGGCGAACCCAAAATACCATCGGCACCTCTAGCGCGCTCGTTGGTCTCCTTGTCTGTGGGCAGGTTCTCTGAGGGATTCTCGATCAGCAAGCCCCCAAGGACAAGCTTCCCCTTGTCAGAGGATGAGGGTTTCTTATTCTTGGGTGCCGACTGCGAGGAGTGCGCCCCGCGACTTGCAAATTTTGGTCGCTTCTTGCTTTGAGGCAAGGAGGTGCTGGGAAGGTCACGACAAGCAGCTGTGGCCTCGTTGGCGAGCACGAGGCCATGATGGATAACTCTGGTGCTCGCGTAAGGAGGGAGGAGAAGAAGATCCCGCGCTCCTGCGAATGACCATAATAACTATGGGGTTAGCTATCAGAATAAGTATGGAATATAAAGATGTGAGGGTGGCGAATGCTAGTAATACTGCCCCCGGTGGCACGGGGAGTAATGAGTCGATGTTCCTCCGAAGGTGCATGACCTCGAAGTTCTTATTGACAAAGAATTGGAAGAGCTCGACATTGGGACCTCCGAAGATAGGCAGGCGGTAGGTCGCCTCATCGTACTGGTCGGGCGATAAGGGATGTTGCCAAAGTTCCCCTTGACAAAGACAAATTTCTGGAGCTAGTGGTAGCTCTTATTGACCGTCTCCCTGACCTTGGCGTGTTGGCTCGTGAAATAGGTGATCACATCCTTATATGCCCGGAAGGAGAACATCTTGTGGAAGACCGACAGGCTAACTCGATTAACTCTTCCCCGAGGAAACAGGCGAAGGCGATTATGACCGCGACGGAGTTAGGGGTCAGCTGGATGGGTATCACACCAAAGAACTTCAGTACCTGGTGAACCTCCAGCCATAGAGGGAGCCGCAATCCAACCTCGAAGTGGGACGCAGAGATTGCGAGCTCATCAGGCGAGAGGTTATTGATGGCCTCTGTCTTCAATGGCTGTAAGGCAGAGTACCCGGGTGAAATATACTGAGCGACCTCCGTATGGTACTTGCTCTCGGAAAGGGTGTTGGAGAAAAAGTAGTGGTCGCAGAAGGTCCACGCACACTTAGCTCAACCCTCGGCATCGCTACCATCACCTCCAATCAAGCTAGTTTGGGAGCGAGATCAGGGGAGGCAGACGCTTGCGCGAGAAGAGGAGTGTGGGCTCTTGAGAAGGAAATAAGTAGAGGGTTAAAGCAATTAATGTGGTAGGTGAGGGTTGGAGATGGGGCCTATTTATAAGAAAGAGAAAATGGTGGGAAGGAATCAAGGCGATGAATGCGCGGTTAGCAGAATGTCATTTCAATATGCCTCGATCCTCAAGCTGGCCCCCTTCCCCCTCAACCACTCGTAGTGAAGTGAACTCACCACAGGCGAAGCATGCTCGCCGCAGATGATGCGAGTTCGCCAGAAGTGAGGCGATCTCGTCACTAATCACGTGTGAAAACATCAGAAAACAAGCAAATGCCACACAAGCAGTATTATCACATAGCGAATGAGTACAAGCGAAAGCCTGATCGCGGGCAAGAAATATCAAACTAATAATTATGATATTGTTAACAGGGTTATTTAACAAAGCATTCAAAGGAATATAAAATACATTCTCAGAGCTCACCGAGCGGGGCGAGCGCGAGCGGGATAAGTACTGGATCCACCTCCATCGGCCTCGTCCTCGCATCCCGGAGCTCGGAAAAGCACGAGGGTAGTGGTACGCGCAGATGGCACAGAGCTCCTGCTACAACAAGTGTACCTAGTCCTCCGCCAGTGAAATATGCACTCCCAGAGAGGTGACCTAGCCGCGGGCTTCCAACTGCAGCTCAACAAGAAGTCACGCGTAGTCATCCTCGAGGGAGGCGAGTCGTTCCTCGGAGGATGCCCTGTCCTCCCGCGTCTGGTTGTACAGGTCCCGGGGCATGAGGCTATACTTCTAGAGCACCTCGATGGTCCACCTCTTCAGCACCTCGGGGTCTCTGGGATCACCCAGAAAGTCGGCAATCTTGTCCTACGAAGGTGGGGGCGACATCTCTTCTTCCCCAAAGTCGGGATCGACGGAGGAGATCTCGCGGGTACCTGCAAACAATTATATCAGACTGGCGAAGGAGAGATACAAGTAATCGCTAAGGCGTTAACCAACCTAGTGAGTCTACAGTAGCTTTGCCAGGATGTTGGCGGGAGGAGCTCGGCTATCCCTGGAAGGCCTCGGTATAGGTAAGCATCACATATTTCCCCAGACCAGGCGCGTTGCTGTAGATCCGGATGGTGGCGGGCAGCAATCTGCCAGGGCTCTTTTGGTCTAGAAGGCCAAATCCCGGGGTGGAGATGGTCGTACCCGGTAGAGTCGGCGACCCCGTTGGAGGGTTACGCTTCCCGGATGTCGTGGGAGGATATCTGCAAAAGGCGACAAGCGAGGGAGTCAGCGAGTGAGGAAAGCTAGCTTGCTGGGAGAGGCGAGTAGCTCACTAGGCCGTGGCGAGGAGCCGTGCAGGTTAGCAGGGTCCGTATCCATGGCCACGGCGCTGGCCCCCCGGGGGATTGAGTGCGAGCCTCTGTCAGGACCTCGCCCACAGGTTCTCCCTCAAGGAGCGCATTCTACAAGCAAGGAAAGATTTGTAATCTATTTTTATAGGAGAAAGGTCACCAGCTCACATACATTCTGGGGGATGGATCCGAGAGGCAGAATCCACCCTTCCCTGGATGGCACCTGACCATCTTCGCCTTTTTTAGCTTGGGGGGGGGGGATAAGGGCTCGACGAATGGTCTTGGCATGAACACAACAGTAAGCGACCGTCTGCTCGCCCTCACAGCATCTAGCCAAGTTTGGGCTTCTTGCGATAGAGGCATCTTTGGTAGCTACAGTAGTCAGCGATGAGAGGAGGTGAAGGGGGTAAGAGGTTTGCCATTGCCTGTGATTGGTGGTATTTATAGCGCTAGGGGTGGGACCCACTGAAAGATTATTGCCAGGTCAGGAGCTGACCGGAGAACACCATGGGTTGGACTTTTCTTTACGAGCTTAAGATAATCTCGCAAAGAGAGGGGATTGTGTACAATCCTGGGTTCGCCGAGGGGGGGGGGAGCTGAGACTCGTGTAGGAGAAGCGTACGGGGCGAGAAAAGTAAGTACTCTTCCCTTGCAGGCGAGGCAAGTGGGTGCTCACGGCCCAACGGGCGAGATGAATAAGGGCTCACATCTTGCGGTGAGGCAAGCGAGTGCTCGCGCAATGCGGTGAGCGGATCGCAAGGGCGGGGCGAGCGAGGGCTCACCAAACTGCGGCGCGCGGATCGTGAAGGTGGCCGAGCTCGCCTATCCAGAGTGGTTGGGGCCAGGCGAGGATCAGCCAAGAGCCGACAAGCGAGCCAAGAGCAGGCCTCCTACGGATCTTGCCTCTCTTACGAGACGAGTCAGGTTTTTGTGTGTAATATTTTATTTCTTTTTATTCAGATCTGTCTGCCTATAACCATTCCAAACATTGGAATTAGGTTGTTGGCAGACCACTTTGGGTGCATTTAACAAAACCAAATGGCGGTGTTACGCTATTAGCAGACCTAGTTGATAAAACTATATATAGACCCTGAAGGGCACCTTTGGAGAAAATTGCAATTTCTTTGGCTTCTTCCTCCCCAGGACTTTGGTTAGCTCCTCAGGCTCTCCAAGGTGCCCAGCTTCAGCTTTGTCTTGGGAGGGGAAGCGCTCTAAAGATCTTTCGGGTGTGTGGTTGGATCTCCACACTACGGCCAAGGGTCGGTGTTTTGTTCTAGGTCTTCAACCAAGTTCTTCTTCGGGACAAGTAAGTGCTAGCTGCCCCCTCCTAGGGGACCAAACTCATCGTTGGGCCGATTCTTGGTTCCAACACCTAGAACCCAAGAAGTTATGGGTTCCTAAGAAAGTGTAGCTATACTGCAGGTATGTCCATAGACCACCAAGACTCCTGTGTGGTATTTAGACAATGGTTATTCCATGCATATGACTGGAATTAGAAGCCTCTTAAAGGAGTTTGCACCTATAGTAGATGGACCCAAAGTCAAACTTGGTGGATCTAACAGAGGTGTAGTCAAAGGCTATGGTAAGATTACAAATGGTAGTATCACTATCACAAGGGTAGCTTATGTTGAAGGGTTACAACATAACCTAATAAGCATATGTCAATAATGTGACTTGGTATATACTGTTGCCTTCCATTAGGATAAGTGTCTGATCAAGGATTTAAGAACTTTGAATAAATTCTAATAGGCACTAGGCGTGGCAATATTTATTGCTTGAATTTTATTAGCATTAGAAAGAATGAACCTGTATGTCTCGTAGCCAATGATGTTGAATTTTTTGAAGTGGAAGAGGGAAGTCGGGCGGTCAGTTCTTGGAGACCGTAGAGACCGCGTGGCCTGGTGGCGACTTGACTCTGGTGTTGGAGGACTGTATTGGTCTGCTGGTTTGCCCAAGTAATCTTGTTCTGGCTTAGACTGGGTGGTCTGCCGGGTTGATTGGCGAGTTGTCCTTCTTGGACAGTTGTGCCTTAGTTCAATAAGGTCTTGAAGAGACTGTGCGGTCTAGTTCTTGAGACCGCATGCTTCAATAAGGAAAGTTGATCGCATGTATGCTTCTGTCCAGGGTTGCCTTAGACGGTTGATGTCTAAGTGCCAGTGAGACCGGGCGGTCTGTTGTGAGACCGCATGCTTCACCTCCAACCCTCTCAAAATTTTAACATGGTATCAGAGGGAGGTTGCTGAGTAGTCGTTGTTTCTTCTCTTGGGTTCCTCAAGGTGGTTAGCAATCAGTGTGATAGTAATGGAAGGAGGTTATGCAAGAGGTCTTGGAATTGAACTCCTGACGCAGACTAACTTTAAGAAGTGGAAGTCTTGCATGGAGAGTTACCTTTTTGGCGAGGATCTTTGGGAGGTGGTAGGAGGAGAAGGAAGACAACCTATTGTTCCTGCTGAGGGGAATGCTGAGCTCATAGAACGAATGCTAAAGCAGAGTTCACCCTCAAGAAAGCTATCATTATGGAGCTGTTCGGCCACATCATTGGATGTAGGTCTGCTGCTGAGATTTGGACAGCATTGGATGGCTTGTTCAACAAGAAGAATGTAGCAAGGCTACATTTCTTGGAAAATGAGTTAGCAAAAGCAACTCAAGGATATTTGTCTATCTCTTCGTTCTTCTTGAAGATGACTGATGCGCGTCGGCAAGTGCACCGGTCGCTGTCAAGTAATAATTGTGGAGAATAAATTCCCCGGATGTCGGTCTCTTGAGGAATGCAGGATGGGTGAACGAATCGCGCAGTGATTATTGTTACACAAGCGTTTCACAAACACAAAGAGGGGTTTTTGGTTGGTTTTCCTAATTTTAACAACACAACAGAGATGCGGGTCGAGAACACCGCTTCGCAAAGTGAGGTGGATGCAACGGCTGCGATGCCGTGCTTCGTGAGGCGGATGAAGTGAACTCAAGTGCGAAAGGGTGAGGGTCGCAAACACCTCTTCACAATCGTCGTTAGCTCTTGCTAACACGGAGCAAACACCTTGCGTGCGTGTGCGAGTGAGTGAGTGAGAACGGAATGAATCATGAGCAGACCATGGAGAAAAACAAAGGAATATTCATTTTCATCAAAGTAAATATTACAATATTCATCTAGTACATGGTTCAAAGAGTGCAATGAAGGGAAAGAAGGAAGAAATAACCGGCGGTGAAGACTAGCGGCCGTTCACGGCCGGAATGGTAGGTTGTCGGGCTACCTCCGGACTCGGAAGGGCAATGCTTCCGGCGTAGAGAGCTGTCACAATCTCCCTACGTGCTCCGTCGTCTTCGACTCAAGGTTTCTTCTTCTTCTCACCGGGCGGAAAGTGAAAATGGGTGCTTGGAGGCTTGCGGACGATGGAGAACACTCACGGACGATGGAGGAAGTCTTGGAATGGATGGAGGAGGCTTCCCCTTGCGTGGAAGATGAAGTAGGGGCGTTCCAGGGCGGTGGTCGGCGGCGTACGGAACAGGAACCTCGCTCCCGGAAGATCGATCCGCCCTAAAATCGCAACAGGTGTTTAAATAGGCGCTGGATTGAATACTGCGCACGATCATTGGCGCACGACCAGTGGTCGTGCGCACTAGAATTCTACGATCGTGCGCACTGCCTGGACAGAACCTGCAAGAGACGAAATTATAAAATACAATGTTCGCACGACCAGTGGCGCACGACCGGTGGTCGTGCGCACTGGAGACGATGGTCGTGCGCACTGCAGCAAACAGAACTCAGAAATTTAATAGTCAATGCGCACGAGCAGTGGCGCACGACCGATGGTCGTGCGCACTGGAGTCGATGGTCGTGCGCACTGCACCAGACAGAACTCGTGAAAAAGAGTTAAGTGCGCACGATTAGTGGCGCACGACCGGTGGTCGTACGCACTAGAACAAGTGATCGTGCGCAGTGTTCCTGTGCAGAATTGCACCGGAAACACTTGCACGCCTCCTATTCCAGCACAAACACAGATCTAGCCACCAAAAGTGGCACTTAACAACATATGAATACTACTAAAGATAATACACACGAAAACACACCAAAGTGGGCCTAAATGTGCACCTAGCATGGGTTATCAAATATAGACTATAATAAGGCTAAAGTGCGTGATATTGACAAAATAACGGCCCGGATGAGTCCATAAATGTATATATGATCAGGACTCATCACACCCCCAGACTTAACTGTTTGCGCGTCCCGAGCAAACGAATCCGGCGGAGCGCGAAAACTATAGTTAACATAGAGAATTACACAAGGGAGTACGGTGCGAAGTAACATACGCATGCGAGTAGAAATTCTAGTAGAAAGAGATTCTAACTATGCTAACTAATTTACGTAAGTATTAAAGCGTAAGTAGAGATTTAATTATACTCAGTTGGTGAATTATGACGAATTTGGCGATCATGCCCGGTATGAAAGCGACGAGACACTGAGGCGGGTGTTGCAAAAGATCGGGCTTAGGAATAACTCCGCTGAAATCCATCAACGTCGTGAACCATACGCTCGCCCGGTCACACTCTCTCCACAGCGCTAGCAAACTCGCAAATCAAATCAGTAGGACTTATAGGATTAAAACGAGGCTTAGGTTACGGTATGATATTCAAAGTTAAACACGATGGCTGCGCAACCCAAGTGAGCTATCGGAACGCTGCACCCCACAAAACCACAAACTACGCTCGTGTGACACACCCCCAGACTTATCATGAAAACCAGGTGTGCACACGGCCTACTTCACAAACACCAACAGATTTTCTGTTTTTAGCTCGGGAAGACTTTTTTTTTCAAACTACTTTTTTTTCTTTTATGTATTTTTCTTCTTTTATGTATCCTCCGGTTGGTTCAAAATCAGCGGATAAACTTTATTTTCCCTTCAAAACACAATGGTTCCAAACACCACACAAGTTGAAAATTATGAGCGCAGTTAAAACATTTTTGGTTGCGGGTGTAGGATAGGTTTCAGGCTTTGGTGGATGAAGAGCAGCTGAACAAAGGATTGGTAGGCACAAATTTGGCTCGCAAAGGTGAATGAAATGGACATGGAATAACAAAGCTCAAACTAGCCAAATGGTGGCCTACGTCATTTTTAACTCAACGAGTAGCTCTCACCCATGCTTCGAGAGTCGCTTGGGGCAAGTTCTTAGCCCACGAGAAAGATAAACCGTCCTCCCGACTCGAGCAACACACGACTAGCAATCGCACACACACAACACCGGGTTATCGTCAATTCCATACAAATTCACCACTTGAGTACATTAAATCTAAATTTACGCAGAAATACTAAACATAAATTAGATGCATAACGAAAATCTAGTTCTACTCAAATTCTACCATAACATGCGACGTGACTAGTACACTACATGAGTCGACATCGCGCTCCAAATAATAATTCCTATGTTAACAAACTATTTCACATTCCAACCAAACTAATTTAAACGGAACAACACAAAAAGACAAGCACGCACTCAAGTGAGTGAAGTGGTGTGTGAAACATGGAAAACAACGATAATGATAAGATAAATAAGAATCAACCTTCTAGTATGCGGTGCACTCGTGCACAGTGGATAACAACAACCGCTCCCCCAGACTTAAGCTAAACAATATCTCTAGAAATTTGAAGCAACAAGAGGGGAGGAAGTGTTACCCAATGCTCAGAAATGAGCATACCAGACGATTGGCGTAAATAATCAAGAATAGTCCGCAGCATCCGCTCCATCGAACACAAAACCTGCAAGCACAAACTCAAAGCAACAAAAGCAGATACAAAAGCTGAACTAAAAGAAGTTAGATAAAAAGAAATACGAAAACAGGAAATCTGGGTTGTCTCCCAGTAGCGCTTTCATTTAACGTCCTTAAGCTGGACCAAATACCTGTATTAACAGTGTTTATAAAGAGTGCAGGAATTAAAAAGAAATACTCAAAAATAGAGTTTTGCAACAATAAGAAACAAGAAGGGAAAATCAGCTGTCGGTGCTTGAATGATGTCTATCTCCCAATGTCAACAACTGACATTCCTTGTTTATAGTGGCACCATCGTATAACTTCAGCCGATGTCCATTGACCTTAAACTTGTCCCCCTTATCTCCAGATATTTCTATGGCACCAAAGGGGGAGACGGCGGTCACGGAGAAAGGACCACTCCACCTCGATTTTAACTTCCCAGGGAAGAGGCGGAGACGAGCGTTGTAGAGCAGCACTTGGTCTCCAATTTTGAACTCCTTAGGAATGATATGCCGATCGTGCCATTTCTTCGTTTTCTCCTTGTAAATACGAGCGTTTTCATAAGCGAAATGACGGAGCTCCTCTAACTCGTTGAGTTGAGAACGACGCACCTCGGCCGCGGCTCCAATGTCCATGTTCAACAATTTGGTTGCCCATAATGCTTTATGCTCCAGTTCCACCGGAAGGTGGCATGCCTTGCCATATACCAATTGAAACGGAGTCATGCCTATGGGTGTTTTGAACGCAGTCCGGTAAGCCCATAATGCATCGTCGACCTTTTTAGCCCACTCCTTCCTATTTGAATGTATTGATTTCTCAATTATTCGCTTGAGCTCGCGGTTGGAAACTTCGACTTGCCCACATGTTTGGGGGTGGTATGCCAAAGAAATCTTATGATGGACCCCGAACTTTTTCATTAGTTGCACAAACTGCTTATTGCAAAAGTGACTACCGCCGTCGCTGATGATCGTTCTCGGCGTCCCAAACCTGGAAAAGATATTCTTGTGGATGAAATGTAGCACTGTGTTGGCATCATTCGTGGCCACCGCTTCAGCTTCCACCCACTTTGAGACATAATCAACTGCCACAATAATGTAATGCTTACCATGAGACATCGGGAAGGGACCCATGAAGTCTATTCCCCAGACATCAAAGGGTTCGCAGACCAGCATGTTATTAAGGGGCATCTCGTCACGCCGGGAAATATTTCCGGTCCTCTGGCATTCATCGCACTTGGTAACATAGGTATGGGCGTCCCGGAAGAGAGTCGGCCAAAACAATCCACATTGCAGGATTTTTCGTGCTGTTCGAACGGCCCCGAAGTGCCCGCCAGCTTCTCTGTCATGACAGTGCTGTAATATAGAATGAAACTCAGCTTCCGGAATGCAACGCCTAATAATCCCATCGCTGCACGTGTGGAATAAGAGCGGGTCTTCCCAAAAATAGTATTTTGAGTCAGAGGCAAGCTTCCGTCTTTGCTGGGGGGACAGATTCGGGGAGAACGTTTTGCAAGCCAAGTAATTAGCAATATCTGCGTACCAAGGTGCGGTTGGAGAAGACGTAGCAATTGCGAATAACTTCTCATCCGGGAAATAGTCATCCGTTTCCTCCGCAACGCTGTTGGGAGTGTCGTACTCCAAACGCGAGAGATGATCAGCAATCACATTCTCCACCCCCTTCTTGTCTTTGATTTCCAGATTGTATTCCTGCAAAAGTAAAATCCAACGAATCAGACGCGATTTGGATTCTTTCTTACTGAAAAGATACCTGAGAGCGGCATGGTCCGTGTACACGATCACTTCGGAAAGTAACAAATATGAGTGAAACTTTTCACAGGCGAAGACCACGGCTAGCATTTCTTTCTCTGTAGTGGTATAATTTGCTTGTGCACTGTTGAGAGTTCGACTGGCATACGCAATAGTGTGAAAAGTCTTATCTTTCTTCTGACCGAGCACAGCACCTACGGCCACATCACTTGCGTCGCACATGATGATAAAAGGTAAAGTCCAGTCGGGTGCCACCAAAATTGGGGCAGAGATGAGTTGTCCCCGTAAAGTTTCGAAGGCTTGCATGCATGCTTCGTTGAAGTGGAAGGGAACATCCTTAACCAGCAGACGAGATAACGGCTTTGAAATGGAGGAAAAGTCCTTGATGAACCTTCGATAGAAGCCCACATGACCAAGAAAACTTCGAATGCCTTTCACTGACATGGGTGGAGGGAGGTTTCTGATGACACTTACCTTTGCTTGATCCACTTCGAGCCCTTTGCGGGAAACTTTATGTCCCAACACAATTCCTTCGCGCACCATAAAGTGGCATTTCTCCCAGTTCAAGACAAGATTGGTGTCTTCACACCGCTTCAAGGTCTTGGCCAAATTTGCCAGGCAAATGTCGAAGCTACTGCCAAATAGAGTAAAATCATCCATGAAAACTTCGAGGAAGTCCCCCACCATGTCAGCAAAGATGGCGAGCATACACCGTTGGAAGGTTGCGGGGGCATTACACAGTCCGAATGGCATTCTTTTGAACGCAAATGTACCAGAGGGACATGTGAATGTCGTCTTGTCTTGATCAGATGGGTCAATTAGAATCTGATTGTACCCTGAGTATCCATCCAAAAAGCAGTAGTAATCCTGCCCCACTAACCTTTCTAGCATCTGATCAATAAAGGGGAGCGGAAAGTGGTCCTTGCACGTCGCGTCGTTCAGCTTGCGATAGTCGATGCAGACTCTCCACCCGGTGATCATTCGGGTCGGTAGCAGCTCGTTCTTTTCATTGGCAACGACAGTAATCCCTCCCTTCTTCGGTACCACCTGAACTAGACTGACCCATTTGCTATCGCTGATTGGGTAAATGATGCCAGCGTCCAACAGCTTTATCACTTCAGCCTTTACTACCTCTTGCATTCTCGGGTTCAGCCGCCTTTGGGGCTGTGCTGTCGGTTTGTACTGATCTTCAAGGAGGATCTTATGCATGCAGACCGTGGGGCTGATTCCCTTAATGTCAGCAAGAGAACGTCCGAAGACCTTGTGGTACCTTCTCAGCACGCCCAATAATGCAGTTTCATTAGCGGCGGACAGGGCTGCAGAAATAATCACCGGATGTTTGTTTTTTTCTCCAAGAAACACGTACTTTAGAGAGTCCGGAAGTTGTTTGAGAGCCGGACATGGGTTTGGGCTAGCCGAATCGTTGGAGAGCTCTCCACTTGAATGTGACAAATCAGGGTGATTTGAGTGTGCACCCTCTTCTTCCTCATCTTCGTGATGCCGGTACATCACGCGGTCATCCAACTCCACACCGTTCTGACCATCGAATTCTTCAAGCGCTTCTGCTGGTTCATACTCTGTAATTTCAAAAAGTTGCAACGGGCTGTGGACGTTGAAAGATATAGCATCCTCCCCCAGTCTTAGTGTGAGCTCCCCCTGCTCCACATTAATAATAGCACGAGCCGTAGCGAGAAAGGGCCGCCCCAAAATAATGGGAACATTTGTATCGACCTTCATGTCGAGAATGATGAAATCAGCTGGAAAAGCGAGACCATTTACAACTATTGTGAGGTCCTCGACGATTCCCGACGGCTTCTTGATCGACCGATCAGCAAGCTGCAGCATTACTTGTGTTGGCTTCAAGATCCCAGCACCGAGTTCACGAAAGATAGAGAGCGGCATTAAGTTGATTGATGCCCCCAAATCACAGAGTGCCTGGCTGAAACGGTGATGACCGATCCTGCAGGGAATCGTAAAGCTGCCCGGGTCCTTGCACTTAGTGGGTAAATTGGAAATGATGGCAGAGCACTCCTCAGTGAGGTCGATGGTTTTGAGATCCTCCAATTGCTTCCGCTTTGAGATCAAATCTTTCAAAAACTTGGAGTAGCCCGACATTTGAGAAATAGCTTCGATCAGCGGTATGCTCACCTGCACTCCTTTCATTATTTCCAAAAATCTGCGGAATTGATGCTCAGTTTTCTCGTTTCGCAGTCTGTGAGGGAATGGGGGGTGAACGACACTTTTCAAGGGTTGTGCCTCGCTCACAGGATGCGGCTCAATATGACTTTGAGCCAGCTTCTCGGGGGTTTCTTCATTATGCCTGTCAGTCGAACACGTAGGAGGTTCCTGTCGAGGAGAATTGTCTACACTTCTCCCACTTCTCAATCGCATGGTGTTCACTGACTCAGGAGGCTGACTTGCAAGCTCAGAAACAGCATCGGACAGCGTCCCAATGGTAGAGCGAAGCTGTTGGATTGCGACTGATTGGTCATTCATTTTGTTCAATACCCCAACCACCAAAGTTGCTAACTGTTCTGGTTGCTCTGGCGGCAAAAAGTCCGCTACTCCTTTGAATGTCACGGCATTAACTGCAGCAGTAAATGGGGGGCGAATAACATGACTCCAGTGCTGACTGGTGTGAACAATATTCACGACCACGTCCCATGCGTCCTTTCCTGATTTATTAAACAGGGCCCCTCCAGCTGCCATATCAAATAGAAGACGGAAATTATCCAGCACTCCAAAGTAGAAAATCTGAATCAAGAAAGCTTCCGAAAGATCTTCACGGTAGCATCCCCTATACAGGGACTGGAAACGCTCCCAAGCATCGACTAACGTCTCCTCCTTCCCCTGTCCAAAGGTTACGAGTTCCCTGTACTTATTCAAAGCTTGGGTGCGATGTTGAAACTCTTGCAAAAATCTCCCTTCGAGTTGTTTCCAAGTGAGCACCTCACTTTTCCGGATATCCCAATACCATCTTTTGGCTTTTTCATGCAAGGAGAATGAGAATGCCAGAGTCTTTTGCAGGTCACTTTCAACTCCACTAAATATACATGTATAATAGATTGCTAAGAAGTCCTGCATGTGTTGCACTGCGTCTTCATGCTCATCCCCGCTGAACTTGCAATTCCCAGACATGTACTCAATGACGTCGGAGGAGATCCCGAGGTCATGATTGTTTCTTTCTGCTTGATCTCTTAAATCTTTTAAGCTTTCTTGGTAGATGCATTCCTGAATTGAGCTCATGTCGCAAATACTTGCAAACAAAACGATTAGCAAACGATGGGAAAGGCGAAAGTAATCAGAAGTGCGGATCGAAAAGAAACGGAGATACCAGGGGTGAACAAGAGAAGTGAGAGAAAAGAAAATTCTCGTGCAACAAATCCTCACGCAGACGAATTCATCACGTCTGCACTCCCCGGCAACGGCGCCAAAAACTTGATGCGCGTCGGCAAGTGCACCGGTCGCTGTCAAGTAATAATTGTGGAGAATAAATTCCCCGGATGTCGGTCTCTTGAGGAATGCAGGATGGGTGAACGAATCGCGCAGTGATTATTGTTACACAAGCGTTTCACAAACACAAAGAGGGGTTTTTGGTTGGTTTTCCTAATTTTAACAACACAACAGAGATGCGGGTCGAGAACACCGCTTCGCAAAGTGAGGTGGATGCAACGGCTGCGATGCCGTGCTTCGTGAGGCGGATGAAGTGAACTCAAGTGCGAAAGGGTGAGGGTCGCAAACACCTCTTCACAATCGTCGTTAGCTCTTGCTAACACGGAGCAAACACCTTGCGTGCGTGTGCGAGTGAGTGAGTGAGAACGAAATGAATCATGAGCAGACCATGGAGAAAAACAAAGGAATATTCATTTTCATCAAAGTAAATATTACAATATTCATCTAGTACATGGTTCAAAGAGTGCAATGAAGGGAAAGAAGGAAGAAATAACCGGCGGTGAAGACTAGCGGCCGTTCACGGCCGGAATGGTAGGTTTTCGGGCTACCTCCGGACTCGGACGGGCAATGCTTCCGGCATAGAGAGCTGTCACAATCTCCCTACGTGCTCCGTCGTCTTCGACTCAAGGTTTCTTCTTCTTCTCACCGGGCGGAAAGCGAAAATGGGTGCTTGGAGGCTTGCGGACGATGGAGAACACTCACGGACGATGGAGGAAGGCTTGGAATGGATGGAGGAGGCTTCCCCTTGCGTGGAAGATGAAGTAGGGGCGTTCCAGGGCGGTGGTCGGCGGCGTACGGAACAGGAACCTCGCTCCCGGAAGATCGATCCTCCCTAAAATCGCAACAGGTGTTTAAATAGGCGCTGGATTGAATACTGCGCACGATCATTGGCGCACGACCAGTGGTCGTGCGCACTGGAATTCTACGATCGTGCGCACTGCCTGGACAGAACCTGCAAGAGACGAAATTATAAAATACAATGTTCGCACGACCAGTGGCGCACGACCGGTGGTCGTGCGCACTGGAGACGATGGTCGTGCGCACTGCAACAAACAGAACTCAGAAATTTAATTGTCAATGCGCACGAGCAGTGGCGCACGACCGATGGTCGTGCGCACTGGAGTCGATGGTCGTGCGCACTGCACCAGACAGAACTCGTGAAAAAGAGTTAAGTGCGCACGATTAGTGGCGCACGACCGGTGGTCGTGCGCACTAGAACAAGTGATCGTGCGCAGTGTTCCTGTGCAGAATTGCACCGGAAACACTTGCACGCCTCCTATTCCAGCACAAACACAGATCTAGCCACCAAAAGTGGCACTTAACAACATATGAATACTACTAAAGATAATACACACGAAAACACACCAAAGTGGGCCTAAATGTGCACCTAGCATGGGTTATCAAATATAGACTATAATAAGGCTAAAGTGCGTGATATTGACAAAATAACGGCCCGGATGAGTCCATAAATGTATATATGATCAGGACTCATCAATGACGAACCTATGTGCTGTAATTTCAGCATTGGACCCGGATGGGCCTATCTCAGAAGTGAAGCTGAAGATGCACATAATTTGCGCCTTGCGAAGGGAATATGTTGCCTTTGTTACTTATGCCCAAGGCTGGGCCAATCAGCCATCGTTGCTTGAGCTAGAGAACTTGCTTGCTTCGCAAGAGAGCTTAGCAAAGCAAATGACTGGGATGATGGTCTCTGGAGGAGATAGTGAGGATCTCTATTCTGGGAAGAAGAAGAGATGGGACAAGAAGAAGAAGTCGCCTGATAGTGATGGGCCTTCAACTTCATATCAGCAAGAGAGGAGCAAGGCTCCTAAGCGTGATGGGAAGAAGAAGGAAGGGCCAAAATGCTATAGGTGCAATCAGCCTTGTCACTTCAAAAGAGACTGCATGGTTAATCTTCAGCCAGGTCATGATGCAGGAAAGGGAGAGATGGATTCAAATGCTGATTATAGTTGGCGAGATGGAGCCTTCATGACGGGAACGTTTGTTCAAGCCATGGCCTCTATTACTACAAGGATGATTGATCATGGACTCTGGGTTTGGTCATCACCTCACCGGGGATGAGTCGGAGTTCTCTTCGTTGCAGGCATATTCAGGTAATGATGTTATCATTACTGCTGACGATATTATACAAGCAATTGAGAAGGAGGGTGTAGTTTCTTTGGGTAGTCATAGAGGTCCACTCACGTTGAGGAGTGTCTATCATGTGCCGGGGATGAAAAAAAAGCTCTTCTCGGTGACTAATGTTGTAGATGCTAGTTGTTGGTGCCAAAAATGGTACCTCCAAAATTCACACTAAAGGGGATGGGAGAAAACTGCGAAGTGCAGGTTACTAAGACAGAAGATGCTGGAACAAAGGGAAAACGATCACGAAATGGCGATCACGAAGAAATGAGACCGCTTACACAGGTTGTAAGCTGGAGCCTCCGAGCAAAAGTCCTTTTTTGGTACCCCTACCCCTCTATTTATAGACGAGGGGGCTGCCCAAATGGGCAGAACTGAAAACTACGGGCTGCCCGGGGTATTGGAGAGTCGGGGCAGGGAAATGGGATACAAATAACAAAAATAAGAAAAACGACCAGACCGCTTGAACTGGCGATCTCGCACTGTCTTGACCGCTAGGTACTTTAGAAAATCTCGGTAAAGGAGGCATCTGACGATCTGGGCGATCACCTAATTTGAGACCGCTGAGACCGGGAAAACTGAACAATGAGAGGAGGTCGCGGGCTTTCTGGGCAAACATAATCCCCGCACATTTTTAAGTTGCGCCTGGAACTTCGAAAATGTAAGCTTTGACCGCTGAGACCGCGACCATCATTAATGCGGCTTGGTCTATAAATTCCGGCTGAAAACTTCATTTTGCAAGACATTGAGGAACTCCACCATTTGAGCGGTCTTTGATAATTAGGCAGGTGCGATCTTCTTGCAAAGATGACTATGCTCGATCTCTTAAAAGCTCTCCCATCGAAAGCGAACTCTCCTGGAAAAAAGGAAAGTGTCAGCTCAAAGAAAGGAAAGAAGGCACCGAAGATTTTGATGAAAGCGAGCGCTTCAAAGGAGACCGCTCAATCTCCGTTAAAGAAAACTGAGCTTCCTGAGGTTTCAATTGTGTCGGTCTCTGTTGCTTCTGAACCATCTAATACTTCTTCGGACCCTGTATGGAAATTGCCTGACTTTTCCATTTCAGTTAATTGTCAGAAGTCCTTGGAGGCGCTGGATCAAACTTTCAAACTTCCTGAGGTCACCTCTACTGAAACCATTCTGGCCGGTCCGCGCCAGAAACAAGCCGAGGCGGAATCCTTAAGGCAAAAAATTGCTGATCAAGTGGGAGTTGTTAAGAACAAGAAGAGGAAAGATTCAAGCCCCTCTGGTTTGACTTATAAAAGGAGCAGAAGGAATGAGGAAGAAAAAGACGTGATCTCCTCGGAGGCGATCACACTGTCTGAATCTACCGATCCGGAGATTATCGCGGAAACTTCAAAGGTGAGCGTTAAGGGCGATCCCTTCTTCCCTCCTGCGATCTCAGCTTTATCAAGAGAGGATGATTCCGAATTAATCGCCTATCTTGATGAGGTTTCATCTAACAATTCGTCTTTTTCGTCGTTGCAGGTGTGGATCCCCTTGAGGCTTCAGCTCTTAGAAATGCCGTTGTCAAGAAGGAGATCGAGAACAGGGAGAAGGAGATCGCTGATGCAGCGATCAAGGCAAAAGAGGAGGATGGGAAGAAGAAGAAAGAGAAAGAAGAGAAGAGAGAAGAAGAGGAGAAAGAAAAGAAAGAGAAAGAAGAGACGAAGAAGAAAAGGTTGATGAGAAGAAGAGGAAGGATAAGGAGAGGGAAAAAGTAGAGAAAAAGAAGAAAGAGGAAGAAAGGAAGAAGGAAGCGGCCAAGATCGTTGAGATGGAGAAGGAGAAGGAGGCGATCAGAGTCGCTGAGGAGAAAGAAGCTCTGATCGCCGAGGAAGGAAGGAAGAAAGAGGCGGTCAGGGTCGCTGAGGAGAAAGCAGCTCTGATCGCCGAGGAAGAAAGGAAGAAAGGGGCGGTCAGAGTTGCTGAGGAGAAAGCAGCTCTGATCGTTGAAGAGAGAGAGAGAAGAATGCGGTCATGCAGACCGCGGAGAACAAAAATACTGAAGAGGAGATCGCGGAGAGGCTGCAGATCGCTAAGGAGAAAGCTGCACTCTCTAGCGGTCTCCCAAATGATTCTTTTCAGGGAGATCATTTGAACAAGGGTGCAGCAGATTGTGCGGCGGCGGTCTCGATTTTGCGAGCTGGTAAGGATAAAATGATTCCTCAGTCAGTCGAGTTCCTTCCATTACCTACAGTTCATTCTGCTTCTCCTGAAAGGAAACACGAGATCGTTTTTATTGAGACCGACGATATCCTCTTAAGTAACGAAGAATTAAAAAGGAGAAGAAAAGAGGGAGAAAAATCGCAGAAAAGAGATTTGAAAAGAATGGATCTGGAGCGCTTAAGTGGATCAGATCGTCTTTCTCTGACCGCAGATCCCGCGGTCACTAAAGATATCAGAAGAGCTTTACGTGACTGCGGTCTCGACTTCTTTCCGAGTACTCTTTCTGTTTATTTAAAGAGCTTATCTGATCGTATGTCCATGATTGAAATAACCCATCTCTTGTGACCGCAGATAATAAAAATGTTGAGATCGAGGAGGGAGAGCTTCCTCAGCACATCAAGATCTCCCCTCAGTTAACCAACATCCTTAATCCCATGTTTGAGGATGTTCGCTCTATGCTGATGAGGGAGCGGACTCAGAACGATCAGATCCGCGATCTTGAAGAAAAATTGCATTCTAATGAGAAGAGGATCCTTGAAGAATGCGATCTGAGGGTTGCCGAGATCGCACGAGCTCTTAAGAAGGCTGAAAGGGAGGCTGAGTACTATAAGGGGAAGGCTGCGGCGCTGTCTGCGGAGAATGAGAGGCTGAGGGGCGGTCATGGAAAGATGCTGATGCGAACGGGTACCTCCAGCGATCATCCAGCGGAGAGACCGCAACCTGAAATTGTGCTGATCCCCGTAGAGCAGGTGGACAAGGAAATGTTGAAAATCCACCGATCTGCAATGCTGGCCAATCACAGCCTTGTGTCGGTTATGGCCGCAGTGAACGACATGCAAGATGTCGCAGCTCATGTAGGGAGAAACAGGCCTTCTAGGAGATGAACATTTAATTTGAGACCGAGCGGTCTCTGGATTTAAACAATATATTTTGTATAATTTTTACTATCATTGTTACATATATTTGTGTGGCTGTTTAATTTTAATGTTTTGTGCGGTCTTGATTTTGATCTCTTTATGCCTGGGTTGCCTGTGTTGCTGCTGTGTTTTATTGATTGAGACCGCAAAACGCTGTATGCTTTTATGTAACTCTGCACAGGTCGAACGGTCTGAGCATTCTTCGCTGGGCAGTCTGTGAAAGGTAATGATTACGAAATGACCCTTCGTCTTCTATAAATAGCCGTCTTCATGACCTTTATTTTATGCTTTCTTGAATGCGCTCTAAGCACCGATCTCAGCGATCGCTAACAATGGTGTCCGCTCGTGCTTCTTCTGCCACCATCTTCCTGAATGCCGATCACAAACAAGGTCGCCTATCAAAGGATGAATATATTGAGTTCATAAATAAATATATGATCCAAACTCAGGTAGTTGTGAGACCGCCTACTGAACAAGAAAAATTGAACTTTGTGGAGGAGAAGAAGTTTATTATTCCCATCGATCACTTTGATAATGGGTTAAGGATTCCCCTCCCTTGGGAATGGTTAGAGATTCTGGAATACTATGGCTTCGTGCTCGCCCAGCTGGCCCCGAATTCCATCGGTCTGGTTAATGTTTTCATCAATTACTTGAGATCGGAGAGGGTGAAATTCACAATGAATTTGTTCCGCGCAACCTTTACTGCAAAGATTTTGAAGGAAGGCCGAAAGAAGGAAGAGTTTAAAGGATTGATGTATTTTTCAGCATATGGAATAAAAATTCTGAATCTCCCTAACAAAATCTCTTTCTGGACGGAGAGATTCCTTGTCTTTGAAGGTGACCTTGGCGGTCTCAGAAGCTCACCCTCTCCGCGACCTGACAGCATCTTTAAGAAGATAAAAGCGGTCTCAGAAGAGGAGCTGAAAATTTTGGCTTTCTTGGCGGGCAAGAGGATCGATCTTGTTCACTATCTAGCGATCTGGCCCGAGATCGCCGAGATCATCCCGGCTGAAAGTAAAAAAAATTTCTTGCGGTCTCGAACAATTTCCTTTTATGTCTTGGATGTTTTTTCTAACTTTTTTTTTACTTTTAGCGACTTTCGCGGTCCCTGCACAAGATCCCATCTCCCCAGCAGCAGAAGTTCTCACTCAGAGGGAGAGGAGGTTGAAGCGTGAGGCCGACGTGTTCGGCACTACCTCTGAGACCATCGAGCGAGATTTCCCTTTGATCGGTTTCAAAAGAAGAATGAAGGATATCAAAGGAAAACCCCTCCTCAAATGGGCGGCCAAAGGAAAGTCTGTGAAGGTGTCCACTGATCTCCCCCTGTGGAGCGGAAAGGTGACCCGTCACGCATATGCGGTCACTTCGGCTCTGTATGGGAGAAAGAATACAAATGAAATACTGAATATAGAGACCGATGCGCTCCCCGACCTCTGTGCCCAAGTGACCGCTAGAAGTACAATCTTAAATCACCATATGGGGCGGTCTCTTCGCAGCGCTCTGGATGAAATAACTGCCTTGCAAGAAGAAAGAAAAGTGAGAATTTTACTTATATCTTATGAGCGCGTTACCTATGATCGCGCGGTCTAACATATATCTCTTTTTTGCAGCAATCTGAAAAAGCAGCTTATGACCCTGAAAATCCAGCTTTTCAGAGGGCTATGATGCATCACATTAAAGAGACCGCCGACCAGGTGCTGAACGAGGTTTGAGGCTGAGGTGGATTTACTGAAGAATATAAGGATGTTACGTTTGCCGATCTCTTCCCTGACGCGGCACAGAGGATTAAAGAGCAATCTGCAACTGCTGAAGAGACCGCGGATGTTGCTGATGAGACCGCTGGTCAAGACGAAGATGTCGTGATCGAAGACGAAGAAAGCGGAAGCCGCTATACCCTGGGTCTGGATTCCAGTTCGAGTTCAAGCTCTGGATCTAGAATTCCAGGGAACAACTTAGAAGAATCTTCCGCAGAAACTGATTCTTCCTCTTCAAGCGAGCGGTCTTCTAAGAGATCAAAGAGAAAGTGAATTGTACGAACTTCCCTTTTTCCCTTTCGGAGACCGAGCGGTCTCGTTGTAATTGAAATTTCAGAATATATATAAAAATTAGATCATGTTATGTTGTCTAAGTGGATGAGTTTGTTTTTGATGCATATATTTGTTCTTCTGAGTTTAAACTCGGCATTCGATCTCAATGCCTTAGGCTTGTTACAATTTTATATCACCATTAAAGAATTTCAGGTGGCGATCTCTTGGAAAAAACACAAAAGACCTTGAAGGAAAGACTAATACTTTGTATAAACAAAATCACTCTGCGATCTCGAGATAATCAGATCATTGAAAGACATTCAGCAACTTAACTGTGATCAGAAAATAACCAACTTATTTGCAATAGTCATGCGGTCTCACATTATACAAATCGCAACATAAGGAAACTACAATTTGAAGTTGATTTGAACTCATTAAACTTTTGGGTGTTCGGCGCCCAAATGACTGGAAATCCGTCTGATGACCCCTTGATAACCAAGACTATTACTTGAAAAGAAAAACAAACTCTTCATGAATCTCCAGTTTAGCGATCACATTATATTCAGACCGCCTTTTTGAAGAAAAAACCCAACTCACTTGATGAGAAACAGAGCATCATGATTATTCCATGTAACTTCGAATAACGGGGAATACCAGAATCTCGATCTTACTGAGACCGGGTCGACCTCTGTCATGTCGGCATAAGAGCTTTCTGAATAGCGACCTCAATTATCCTGAAAAAGTTATATCTGGCGATCGTAAATGACTCAAATCGCTCTTTGGGGAAAGAAGAACATGTGGTCTCATAAATTGCTGACCGCCCGATCCCAATACAGGGATGAGTAAGATTTTCTTTTTGTAGTAAGAAGATGGGAAAAGGGGATCTCAACAATGATCCAAAAGGATGGTGTGGTCATGCCGCAGAGGTTATACCGACATCCTTGTTTTTAAAAAGGATTACCGAGTTTACTGCAAACATGCCAATCTAAGGTTCAGGCGACGGTCATGGATGTTTCTGACCGCCCCTTACCTAACCACGCTTCAACGAGTATTCGAGAGTTACGGACCAAAATGATCGGTAGGGCAGGTGTGGTCATGCCGCGGAGGCTATACCGACATTGCTTTCCCTGAAAGATCATTAAGATCGTAACAATGTCCTTCCTAACGCATGACAGAGCTGAGCCAGCCACCTAGACCCCCTTGAAATGCTGAGGTGTGCTAGATGTCAGCAAGGACCCGGTATCCTAAACTTCCACCGCTCAAGCTTGGCGAGCTACTGCTACACAGATTCGAAATCTCCCCGACATCTGTGGTCCCGGCAGAATTACACGTCGAGCTAACAAGTCGAGGGGGAAGATAGTAGGATCTGTCGATGTCTCACTTGACAGGTTTTTGGCTTTTCAAAAAATAACATTCTTAAAACGTGTCACCCATCACTCATGTTGCGAATGCTTTGATAATACCTGCGTGATATTTGAGAGAAGAAAAGTGAGAACAAGAATGAGTGAATCGGATACGAACATTTAAAAAAGAAGAGTTTGAGATCATCTCCGCTCCATGAATGAGACAATTCTTTTCCTTCATAAGTTTGGAGATGGTAAGCGCCATTTTTAAGCACGCTCTTCACCACAAACGGCCCCGCCGTTTGGGTTAAGCTTTCCAACTGAACCAGCTCTCGCTGCTGTATCTATTTTCTTCAGGACTAGATCTCCAACAGTGAACTCTTTGGTTCTTACATTTTTGTTGAATAGCCTCGCCATTCTTCTCTTCACCTCTTCTTGCCTGATGATTGCCGTATCTCTCAACTCTTCAATTAAATCAAGGCTGCATTTTAGCTCCTCATCATTTCCTTCCATCCAGTCAATTTGATTCTGTTGTGCTAATAAGACTCTTGGGCTTTTTACTTCAAATTCCACCGGAATAAGGGCTTCGGAACCGTGTGATAATTTGAATGGAGTCTCCCCAGTAGCAGAACTTGGAGTTGTCCTCAAGGCCCATAAGACGGAAGGTAGTTGTTCTGCCCAGTTGCCCCTGACATTTTCTACCTTCTTTTTCAAGAGATTTATGATGAGTTTGTTGGCGGCCTCTACCTGCCCATTGCTTCTTGGATGATGCACGGAAGCGAAACGTAGCTCAACGCCAATTTGCTTACAGAAATTAATAAGAATTGAATTGTTGAACTGGGAACCGTTATCTGTGATGATTGCCATTGGGATTCCGTGCCGACATACTATCTCTCCCCAAATAAAATTTTTCACGGCTTGAGTCGTAATTTTGGCCAATGCCTTTGCTTCTATCCATTTGCTGAAATAGTCAATCATGACTATAATATATCGACGTTGCCCACTTGCCATAGGGAAAGGCCCAATCAAATCCATTCCCCAAACTGCAAACGGCCATGGAGTTGCTATTGACTTGAGTTGTTGAGCCGACTGATTTTGGAGAGGAGCAAACTTCTGGCACTTTACACATTTCTTAGCAAATTTTTCCGCATCTTTCCTCATTTGAGGCCAAAAATAGCCTTGCCTTAGAATTCTTTTTTCCAAAGTTCTAGCTCCAGAGTGACTTCCACATTCTCCAGAATGGACCTCCTGAAGGACCGTTGGAATCTCCTCCTCCGAAACACACCGTGCTAATGGTGAAAGGAAAGTTCTTCTATAAAGTACTCCTGCAACAAGATAATAGTTAGCCGTTTTCCGTTTAAACATTTTCCTATCCTTTATTGATGAATGGAGCTCTCCAGTTGAGAGATATAGAACAAACGGATCCATCCAGGATGGATGTTGATCAATCTCCATGACCTCTCCTTCTTCAATCGCCGGGCGAAACAACTCCGAAGTCGTTACTCCCGAGAGAAGTCCAAATTTTGCCAACTCATCTGCTTCCACGTTCTCACCTCTTGGAATATGGTTGATAGTAAAGCTTTTGAACTTCCCCACCTCAATTTTTACCAGAGTTAGATACTGCTTTAAAATACTATCTCTAGTTTCGAAAGTCCCATTTACTTGAGAAGCCATCACCAAAGAATCTGTGAAAACTTCGACATCATCAATCCCCAGCTCCCTAGCAAACTTGAGACCGGCTAGCAAAGCCTCATATTCCGCCTGATTGTTTGTTACTTGAAAATAGAACTTCAGCGCTTGATCCAGCCTTACTCCATTTGGGTTGATTAAGATAACTCCTGCTCCGGAAGAATTTTTCCCTGAAGCTCCATCCACGAAGATTTTCCAAGCAAGGGGCACTCCGACCCCCTTCTGTGACTCAACTTCTTTGGCGTCCACCATGAAGTCTGCTAAGACTTGAGCTTTGATTGCCATCCTTGGAACATAGGATATGTCAAACTCACTGAGCTCTATTGCCCACTTCGCCAACCTGCCTGAATGCTCTGGCTTTTCCAAGACATTCTTCAATGGAAGATCAGTAACGACTAGAATCGAATGAGCTTGAAAATATGGTCTTAATCTTCTTGCTGAAGTTATAAGCATTAAAGCCAACTTTTCGAGGATAGGATAACGAGTCTCTGCATTCTTTAGGATTCGACTTACGTAATAGACTGGGAATTGCTTCTTTTTCTCCTCTCGGACCAAAACAGAGCTTATGGCATCAGCTCCGACTCCCATATACAGGAAAAGTTTTTCTCCCTCTCGCAGGCTTTGGAGCAAAGGAGTTGATGTCAATTGCTTCTTCAGCTGAGTGAAAGCATCATCATATTCCTTTGTCCACTCGAACCTACTCCCTCCCCGGAGGGTTTTAAAGAAAGGTGCACTCTTATCTCCTGAACGGGAGATAAAGCGACTTAAGCCTGCCATCCTCCCTCCCAGCTGCTGAATTTCTTTTGGGGACTTGGGAGGTGGCATTTCCAGAATAGCTTTCACTTTGTCAGGATTGGGTTCCAACCCTTCTGGAGTAAGGAGGTGACCCAGGAATTTTCCTTTACTTGCCCCGAAAACACACTTCAACGGATTCAACCTCATGTTAAAAGTTCGAAGGGTTGCAAAAGTTTCCGAGAGGTCTCTAAGATGAGAAGAGAACAGTTTACTTTTTACCAAGAGGTCATCAACGTATACCTCAAGGTTTCTTCCTTTTTGACTTCTGAACACTGTATCCATCATTTTCTGATAGGTTGCTCCAGCATTCTTTAGCCCAAAAGGCATTACGAGATAACAGAAGCAACCATCATTTGTGATAAATGAAGTATGAGGTATATCTGGTTTACGCATTCTGATTTGATGGTAACCTGAAAAAGCATCTAAAAAACACATAAAAGAATAACCCACCGCAGAATCTACTAAAGAATCTATCCGAGGCAAGGGGTAGCAATCCTTGGGGCAAGCTTTATTGAGTTTGGTAAAGTCGACAAACATCCTCCACTTTCCACCCGACTTTTTTACCATTACAACGTTTGACACCCATTCTGGGTATTGGATTGGTTGGACAAACTTGCCTTCAGGAGCTTCTCTACCTCTTCACGGATAGGCTGTGCTAGAGTAGTTGCAACAGGCCTCTTCTTCTGCTGGATCGGGATGAAGTTTGGGTCAAGATTGAGATGATGGCAAGCAACATCCAGGTCCACTCCGGGCATGTCATCTGCCGACCAAGCGAAGATATCTAGATTTTGCAGAAGGCAAGAGATGAGTTGACCCTTGTCAGCTTCAGACAATTCAGCGTTGATGGAGAGGCTTCTGCTCTCATCTTCCTCGCTGATCTGAACATCTTGAGTTGCTTGGGCAGGTTCCAAGCGAACTCCATCTCTTATATCCTCCTCAACTTCCTCTGCAGCTTGGACTTGTTCAGGAGCTTCGATTGATTCAGCCATCATGATTTCTTGGGGAGGAGAGGATACAATCGTGTTGACCGTCTTTACGTAACATTCCCTAGCTTTCCTTGGGTCGCTCCTGATTCGGTGTTGTTTACCGTTCAAGGCGAACTTCACCGCTTGATGGTAGGTGGAGACGATGGCTTGATAGGCATTCAAGAAGGGTCTTCCAAAGATGGCGTTGTAGCTACTGGGAGCATCAACGACTATAAATTTGACCAACTTCACTATCCCTCCCAGAATCACAGAAAGAGTGACGAGCCCTTCTACTTCTTTCTTCTCTCCTGAAAAACCATAGAGGGGGCCTTCAGTTGAAAGGAGGATTTTACCTGTCTTCAATGCTTCGAAGGCAGGTTTGAAGAGCACATTGACTAAACTTCCCGTGTCAATCAGAATCTTCTCTACTGTATAATTTTCAATTACAGCTTTGATGACGACCGCATCGTCAAAGGGATTCGCGGTCTGAGGAAGGTCTTCATCACTGAAAGTGACCGTTCCTCAGACCAGGGTTGAAGAGGTGGCAGCAACCTCTGATTGATAAACCCTTTTCAGACTCGCCTTCCTTGAAGATTCCGGACCTGCACCTCCGTGGATGCAGAAGAGATTGCCCAAGGCGCCTTCGTCATCAGCATCCACACATTCATTGGGAAAGCCGATATTGCCGAGATGGCCAATATCGTCCACTTCTTCGCATTCCCAATGGACTTCCGCTACTTCCTTAGCCTTGGAGGTTGAGGCTTTGGAAGAATCATTCTTCTGGATGAGATCTCGAAGCTTACCCTCCTTCAGAAGCTTCTCTAAGAACAGGCGGAGAGCTCTACAATCCTCTGTCAAATGTCCCCTATCTCTATGGTACTCACAGTAGAGAGTAGGATTTCTGGTCTTTGGATCCGAGTTTAGCGGAGCTGGCTTCTTGAAAAAGGGTTGCTTTTGAAGGATTTGGAGCACTTCACTCATAGAAACACCAAAGTCTGTAAAAGACTCTTGGGATTCATTGTAGAGCGAAGGAATGGGCAGAAGAGGAGGTTGGGCGTACTGGATCTGGTGGACTGGGGTGACTTGCGGAGCAGGGGTAGCAGGGGTTTGAAGAAATGAACCTTGAGGTGGGAAAGAATGATTACCTCGATTGAAGCGGCCGTTGCGATAATTCTTACCTCTCGGAGCTGGAGGTGGGAGTTCTGGTTGAGATTTTGAGGAGGACGGAGCCGGATAAAATCCTGCAGAGCCTTTCTGAGTGGCCCTGTTTGTCAAATTGCTCACATAGGTGGGGTTGTTGATCTCCCCTTCTATGTAGCGATTGGCAATGCTGATCAGCTCCTGATAGGAGCTAGGCTCCTTGGTTGTGACTTTGAACTTCAGAGGACCCTCCTGCAGACCACTGATCAAAGCCACCATATAGAGCTCGGGATCCATATCCCTAACTCCCAAGATCTCTTTCTGAAAACGGTCAACGAAATGCGTCGCAGTTTCGTTGTCGCCTTGCTTAATCTTGAAGAGGGTCGCAGGACCACTCTTCCTTTTCTTCGCAGTGGCAAATCTTAGAAGGAGCTCTTGCCTTAGGGCAGCAAAGCTCGAGATAGATTGACAAGGCAGCTTATAAAACCATTCCATGGCCGACCCATCAAAGGAGGTGACCATCAGCTTGCACCTTACCCCATCTGAAATGGTCCTGAGGGCAACAGCAGATTCGAAGGCTTGAAGATGACACATTGGGTCGGTTTCTCCTGTATACACTGGAAGGCGAGGTTCTCTGAATCCATGAGGAATTGGATCCCGACGAATCTCATCGGTTTAAAGGGGGAAGGCTCCCCAAAAACAGAAGGTCCTGGAGGAGGAAGAAAAGAGGCAGGAGGATCTTGAGGGTAAGCAAACCCTTCTTCAAAATTCAGGGTTTGAGCCGGAGGCCCCTGGGCTGCGGCTCGAAAAGAATTACGACGGGCGGCGAACTCCTCATGATGAGATCGCTGAGGAGCTGAGGGCTGAAAAACGGGGTGATCGCTCGGGTGACCGCCTGCCATGCGGTCTGGAGTGGCGACCTGAGAGGATTGGGGAAGGATCTTATGGGAGATCGCGGCTAGAACCTGGTTCATAGCCTCAATCTGCTTCGCAGACTCCTGCTGAGCCCGGACGACTTCTTGCCGATCTCGAGCGGCCTCCTGCTGAGACCGTGCGATCTCCTGCTGAACAGAGGTGGCGTCCTGCCTAGCTCGGGCGGCCTCACGGTGAGCTTGTTCAACACGAAGCCGAAGCGGCGCTCAAACACTTCTAACGGGTTGTGATCGGAAGGGGGAATGCTGGGAGATCGCAGGGGACGACCTCTACGATGATCAGCCATCTTGAAAGTCTATGGATTTCACCTGACACTTCAAAATCTGAAGGTCGCGTGTTCGTTCTGTTGGTGCCAAAAATGGTACCTCCAAAATTCACACTAAAGGGGATGGGAGAAAACTGCGAAGTGCAGGTTACTAAGACAGAAGATGCTGGAACAAAGGGAAAACGATCACGAAATGGCGATCACGAAGAAATGAGACCGCTTACATAGGTTGTAAGCTGGAGCCTCCGAGCAAAAGTCCTTTTTTGGTACCCCTACCCCTCTATTTATAGACGAGGGGGCTGCCCAAACGGGCAGAACTGAAAACTACGGGCTGCCCGGGGTACAGGAGAGTCGGGGCAGGGAAATGGGATACAAATAACAAAAATAAGAAAAATGACCAGACCGCTTGAACTGGCGATCTCGCACTGTCTTGACCGCTGGGTACTTTAGAAAATCTCGGTAGAGGAGGCATCTGACGATCTAGGCGATCACCTAATTTGAGACCGCTGAGACCGGGAAAACTGAACAATGAGAGGAGGTCGCGGGCTTTCTGGGCAAACACTAGTTATAACATTCTGTTCGGGCCAACAGAAGTGAAGTTCCTTCGGAACATATCAGCAGTGAAGGCCGATGTCACTCATGTTGGAAAAAGGGTGAAGGACTTGTTTGTTTTGTCAACAAGTTCCAATGTTGATAAGATGCGGACAAATGATAGCGTTGCTATCTGGCATGAAAAACTTGGGCATGTTGGAATGGATAAGCTGAAGGCTATGGCGACGAGAGGTCTGGTGAGAGGCCTGCCTAGTTTTCATCCGTGGGAGATGGTCATGTTTGTGCTGGATGTCAATATGGAAAATCTCATTTTCTTCCATTTGACAAGTCACAAAGCAGATGTAGAGTGCCATTTGAGTGCATCCATGGTGATTTATGTGTACCAACCGAGAATGCCAGTCTTGGGGGTAGCAGGTATATGCTGATCTTGGTTAATGATTTCACCAGGTATACATGGGTATATGTTCTGAAGGAGAAGTCAGAAGCATTCAGAAAATTTGTGGAGTTCAAGGAGCTAGTGGAGGGTCGGATTAACTTGCAGATCAAGAAGTTGAGAACGGACAATGGAGGGGAGTTCACCTCAAGTGCCTTCTTCAACTCTTGCAGGAAGCATGGCATCCAAAGAGAGCTTACTTGTGCTCACACTCCACAACAGAATGAAGTTGCTGAGCGGAAGATCCATCACTTGACGAAGACCATGAAGTATTGGCTTTATGCCAAGAATATTCCTAAGTCCTTTTGAGCATGAGGGTTTATCTTGTGCAGCTTCTGTCATCAACAAGATGCCCCTTAATCCGATCAACATGAAGACACCACATGAGCTGATGTTTAAGGAGAAGCCTTCAATGGAACACTTTCGAGTGTTCAGATCTACCTGCTATGTGTATGTTCCGGATGCACTTCGAACGAAGCTAAATGCGAAAGCAAGGAAGCTAGTCTTCGTCAGTTATGATGACTGGAAGAATGGGTGGAGATGCATGGATCCTGAGACATGGAGATATCTGGTCTTAAGGGATGTGGTATTTGACGAGTTGACGTCATACCAGGGTAGCTCATCTGTGGAGCTATAGGAGAGAAGGTTGGATGGTGGCCAAAGGGAAGCTATATGGGAAGTTCTGGTGGAGTTGCCTGTTTCTCCAGGTGCTGCAGGTGCTTCTAGCTCCGGGTCAGGTGCTTCAGGTTCTGGAAGCAGGGGGAGCGATGATCCAAGTCTACCTGAGATGAGAGCTAGTTCATAATAAGTAGCTGGAGAGGTGGATCAGTGTAAAACTCTGAGGAGGTCCAAGAGGACTATTATTCCACCAAATCGGTATACAGACGGAAACTTGGTGAGCTTTGCCTCATGCTTCTTTGCAGGTCCCTTGGATAAGAGAGAGACATCTTGTTATGAAAATGTCGTTGGAGTCAAGGAGTGGGAAGGAGGCATGGATGAAGAGATGGTTTCCCTCAGGAAGAATGTGACTTGGGACTTGGTGCCTAAGGTTGAGGGTGTTACTCCGGTGACTTGCAAGTGGGTTTTCAAACTGAAGAAGAAGGTTGATGGAAGTATTGAGCATTACAAGGCTCGCCTTGTAGCTCGAGGCTTTTCTCAGAAGTATGGGGAGGATTACGAAGAAACCTTTAGCCCCGTTGCCAAGATGACTTCGGTTCGGGTGGTGATCGCGTTGGCATCTTACCAAGGGTGGAAGATTTGGCAACTCGACGTGAAGAATGCTTTCTTATACGACGAGATTGACAAGGATATCTTCATGGATCAGCCACCTGGTTATGTATCCGAAGAGCACCCAAGACATGTTTGCAAGCTCAAGAAGGCTCTTTACGGCTTGAAGCAGGTGCCTCGGGCGTGGTATGGGAAGATCGCAGAAATCCTCCAATTCTGCAGATATTTAGCTTCTGATTCTGTTTCGAGCTTATTTGTAAAGAAAATGGGAGAGCTTCAACTCTTGGTGCTGTTGTACGTTGATGATATGATCGTCACGAGGAATTCTGAAGTGGAGGTAGCTAGGCTTCGTTCTGAGCTAGCTATCAGATTTGAGATGAAGGATTTGGGTGAGCTCCACCATTTCCTTGGACTCGAGGTGGAGAGGAAAGAGTGTGGTGTGCTCGTTTCCCAGAAGGGTTATGCTGAGAGGATCGTGAAGCGATTTGGCATGGAAGGAGGAAGAGCAGCTCTACTCTACTAGAAGTTGGGATACATATTCGACGAGATGAGGGGAAGGTTTTAACTGATCTCTTGGTTTTCCAGTCTTTGGTCGGGAGTCTGATATACTTGACGATCACGAGGCTGGATATTGCTTTTGCGGTGGGCCGGGTGAGTCGATATATGACAGAGTCGCAAAAACCTCATCTGCTGGCGGCAAGGAGCATTTTGTAGTATGTGAAGTCTACCTCTGATCTGGGAATATTCTATGGGAAGAACTCAGGCTTCTGTTTGCACGGGTACACGGATGCTGATTATGGGGGAGATTCAGATGATCGAAAGTCGACTTTTGGATACATCTTTATGGCTGGACCTTAAGCGATCTCGTAGTGCAGTAAGAATCAGGATTCTGTGTCTGTCTCTACTATAGAAGCGGAGTACAAAGCATCGACTTTGGCAGCTCAGAAAGCCATATGGCTTAGGAGGCTTGTAGAGGACATTCATAGAGAGGTGCGAGGTCCTACTCTGCTTCGGGGTGACAATGAGAGTGCTCTCAAGTTGGTGAAGAATCCTGTTTGTCACGCTCGGACCAAGCATATTGAGATTTATCACCATTTCATTCGTGAGAAGGTGCTAGAGGGATATCTGATTATGGAGCATGTGCAGAGCAAGGACAACATCATGGACATCTTTACTAAGTCATTGTCGAAGGGACCGTTTACATGGTTGAGGAGTTTACTTGGGCTAACTTCCACTCCCACTTCAAGGGGGACTGTTAAATTTTTTGAAGTGGAAGAGGGAAGTCGGGCGGTCTGTTCTTGGAGACCGCAGAGACCGTGCGGCTTGGTTGGCGACTTGTCTCTGGTGTTGGCGGCCTGTATTGGTCTGCTGGTTTGCCCAAGTAATCTTTTTCAGGTTTAGACCGGGCGGTTTGCCGGGTTGATTGGCGAGCTGTCCTTCTTGGACAGTTGTGCCTTAGTTCAATAAGGTCTTGAAGAGACCGCGCGGTCTGGTTATTGAGACCGCATGCTTCAATAAGGAAAGTTGATCGCAGGTATACTTCTGGCCGGGGTTGCCTTAGACGGTTGATGTCTAAGTGCTTGTGAGATCGAGCGGTCTGTTGCGAGACAGCATGCAGGTTGATGGGCGGTTATTGTATCCCTCTTTCGGCGGTGACGATATCCGTCCTCGTGCCTATAAATAGGGGTGCAGGGCCTGTCATTTCCAACAGAGAACTGTAAGAACTAGAGCCTAGATTGTTTGTGTCGGTCTCAATTTGAGGTCGTGCGATCTTGGAAGCGTCTGCAGCCAGCAGCGATCGGTCTGTTTCCTTGGTGACTTTCTAGCGGCTTGAATAATCAGTTCATCAGCGGTCTCCGTCTGCGATCTGGATTGTTTAGTTCTTGTCCTATTCGCAGCAAGCTTGGAGATCAGGCGACCTTAGCGGCCAGGCGATCTCGATTTGCGGGTAGGCGACAGCTAGAGCAGTTTCTTCTGGTTTTGTTCGTGGGTAGCTTCAGTGATAGGGCGACCTCTTGGTCTGGCGGTCTGAAGTGCGGACAGGTTCTTTTTTCAGTAGTGAATAAAGCAGCAGTCTGTGCGGTCTGGAATTGCGGTCTGGCAGCTTGTAGGTCATCACGCCTGCCTCTGCTCGCGCGGTCTCTGGTGTAAGCCGTGCGGTCTGGTAGACTTATTGCTTTTGTTGTTTTGTGCTCCCCTCCTTCGTGATTCTTATGAATCATGTCTCTCCATGTATACCTCGCATTGTAAAGAAGGAACTGGAGTCAATTTTCAAGTGCATTATCCTATCTTCTTATTGTCATTGTGTTGCTACACTTGTGGAAAGTTATGAAGTGTTCCGCTTAATTTGCTTCACCTCCAACCCTCTCAAAATTTTAACAAATGATGGAGTGTCTCCTTGTGTAAAGTGGTACAAAAGACTATCCCACATTAACTACAAGTCTCTTAAGAAATTTATCTCAGAGAATTTGGTAAGAGATGGGCCTAAGATGGATTGTGAAAAGATGGGTCCTTTTTGTGCATATCAAATGGGCAAGCAAACAAGGACTTCATTCAAAAGCATACAGGATAAATAATCTACCAGATGTCTATATTTGCTGCACATGGACCTATTTGGCTCTATGTCTGTACACAACTTAGGAGGGATGGCATATACTATAGTTATTGTTGATGATCACTCTAGGTTTCCATGGGCGTTCTTTTTGAAACACAAGTCTAATACCCTAGACACATTAAAGAACTTTGTCAAACAAATTCAGAATGAAATGAGCAGTTCAGTGGTAAAGATCAGAAGTGATCATGGAACTGAATTTCAATCTGGCTTAATGACCAAGTTTTGTGAAGAGGAAGGTATCTTACCGGATTTTTCTTTTCCCAAAACTCCACAGCAAAATGGGGTTGCTGAGAGGAAAAATAGAACACTTATTAAAGCTGACAGTACTATGCTAAGTGAATCCTCAATTTCAGAATATCTTTGGGCTGAGACAGTCAATACTGCATGTCATGTGCAAAATAGAGCACTCGTCAACAAGAACCATAAATTGACTCCCTAAGAGCTTGTTAAAGGGTAAAAACCAACACAAGCTTACTTCAGAATTTTTGGAAGTAAATGCTATGTGGTGAAAAATAAAAAGGATTATATTACGAAATTCTCTGAAAAGAGATATGAAGGTATCTTTGTAGGATATAACAAATTCAGCAAAACCTACAGAGTCTTCAATAAGAATGCTCTTATAATTGAAGAATCAATTCATGTAGTTATTGATGAGAACATCATACTGCATAACCCTTTATCTAGTTCATGCAATGCAGGAATTGAAGGGGGACTAGATTCATTGAAAATCAGAGATGTTGAGAAGAAAGAACTCTCCCCTCAGATTTTTATTCCAGAAGGAGGAGAAGAAGCTACTGAAGAATCAGATTCTCAAAATGATAATACTGAAGCAGCAACTGAAGAAATTACTCAAGTAGAAGACCCTCAAAGATTGCTGCCCACAGCCATAAGACATCTGAAAGATCAACCTGCAAACCAGATTATTGGTGAGCTAAATCAAGGAATAAGAACAAGAAGAAATTCTCTAAATAAAAGAATGCACATCCATTTCCTTTCACAAATGGAATCAACAAAATTTGAGGAGGCCAACCAAGACCAATTCTGGGTAATGGCCATGCAGTAAGAGCTCAACCAATTTATAAGATGCAAGGTCTGAAAGCTTGCCCCAAGGCCACAAGGGCAAAATGTCATTGGGACCAAGTGGGTTTCCAGGAATAAGATGGATGAAGCTGGAGTAATCATAAAGAACAAGGCTAGATTAATAGCCCAAGGATATAGGCAGGAAGAAGGAATAGACATTGACTAGACATTTGCTCCTGTAGCTATATTGGAGGCCATCAAACTCTTTCTAGCCTATGCAGCATTCAAAGGTTTTAAAGTCTACCAAATGGATGTCAAATCAGCCTTTCTGAATGGAGACTTGAAGGAGAAAGTATATGTAGCAAAACCACCAGGTTTAATCTCTCCTAGCTATCCCGATCATGTTTATTTTCTCAATAAAGCCTTATATGGGTTGAAGCAGGCTCCAAGGGCTTGGTATGAGACATTGCCAACCTTCCTTCTTGAAAACAAGTTCTCAAGAGGAAAGATAGATAAGACTTTATTTTTGAGGGAGTTGAAGGGACAGATCCTTTTTGGTCCAAATATATGTTGATGACATAATATTTGGATCAGCTGATGGGAATCTTTACAAGAAATTTGCCAAGCACATGCAAAGCAAATTTGAGATGAGCAGTATGTGAGAACTAAAATATTTCTTAGGTCTCCAAGTAAAGCAATCTGAGGAAGGAATATTCATTTCTTAGACCAATTTTACCTTGGACATCATAAAGAAATTTGTATTGAAGAACTCTACTCCTATGGGGTCAAATGTATCTCTAGATAAGAATGAAAAGGGGAAACCTTATAATGAGTCCATGTATAGAAGCATAATTGACTCCTTGCTTTACCTTACAGCTAGTTGGCTAGACATTATGTTTGTCACATATGTTTGTGCAATGTATCATGTTAAACCCAAAGAATCTCACTACTCAGCAGTCAAGAGAATATTGAGATATCTAAAGGGTACTCCCAATCTAAGAGTCTAGCATCCTAAGTTAGATAATTTTGAGCTTTGTGGATATTCTGATGCTGACTTTGCTGGGTGCAAGGATAACAGAAAAATCACTTCAGGAACTTGTTAGTTCTTGGGGAGAAGGCTTGTGTCCTGGAGTAGCAAAAAGCAAAATAGCATTGCTATCTCCACAACTGAATCAGAGTATATTTCTACTGGCAGTTGTTGTGCATAACTCTTATGGATTCAACACCAATTAGAGGATTACAATTTACAAATAAGGAGAACATATCTCTTAAGTGATACCTCTAGTGCCATTTCTATAGCTAAAATTCATGTGAAACATAGTAAAACAAAACATATTGAGATTACATATCATTTCATTAGGGAGCATGTTGAGAAGGAAGACATTTGCCTTGTGTATGTCTGTACAGATAGGTAAATAGCTGACATTTTTACCAAGCCCCTTGATGAATCTAAGTTCAATCAATTCAAGATTGAATTGGGAATGCTAAGTTCTTAAAATTGGGCATGTTGAACTCCATATATTCTTTTAGTAGTTATTAAATTATACTATTTATGGGATGGATCTCTCACAAGGTCCACCTTAAAGAAGACTAACATTTTAGTTTTGAAGACAAAAACAACAAAAATTGACTAAAGAATATAGAAAATTCATCCAGATAATACAGCTAAATACTACAAATCGTCTTGATGATCAAGACGATACTACTGCACTCTCAACGACAATATCTATGTGGTATCGATGACACTCTATACTCCATGATAGAATCTTGATGACATGTCGACATGATTGGTCACGTCAGCACCATCATTACGCAGCAATATCGGGATTTCATAGGATACAAAAAGATTTCATCAGGCACGCGCACTTTTATCTTACCAATACATGTTACTATAAATAAGACACCATGAAAACATAGAAAATCACACACACAAACCCTAGAATTCCATCTTCATCATCTTCCTCTCGACAATCATCAATGGCGCCAAAGCAATCTGACGACAAGATTCATTCTGGAGGAGGATTAGTAAAGGATGGTTTCCAAGGTGTAGATGAAGGATTATACATGGTAATCACTCTACTGTATGCATCAGAACTTGAATACATTCTCACTGAGCCTACCCGTCTCTACCATATTGCCCTCTCTGAACTTTATGCAAATGCCCAAATAAGCAAAATTGGGAAAGCCAGTCTTACTACTGTTGCTGGAGAACATTTAAGAATCACTGCCACCAACCTAAGTAAAGCCCTTCAACTAACTGTCCTTGATGAAGATGAAGAGGAAGAATCAGTGAGTACTGATGATTTATTAGAAGGATTAAAGTGGTGTGGCTATGATGAAAAGCCCTATGGAAGTATTCAAAGAATTAAGATGAATATGCAGGGCAAACTTCTATCAGATATTATTGGAAAAGTATTGTTATGTAAAATAGGATCACATGATAGAATTTCAAAATATATATTTGAATTGATGGTAAGAGTCATCCTAGAAAAGAAGACTGATTGGGGAAAGGTTTTGTTTGATAAGATCAAAGAAAACTTGAAGAATACTAATTTTGGCAGAATTCTCTCCTTATACCTTAAGCACTGTATCCCCCAACATTTGAATGTGTCTGAAACAACCCCTCTTCACTATCTTAAAAGGATAGATGTGAAGACTGTAAGTAGATGGGAAAAGAAGTTTTCCAAGAAGGAAGTAGGTGAACCCTCCTCCCAAAGAGATGATGTCAGCAAAAGCCCTGATCAAACCCCACAAATTGCTCAGAACCCTCACGCATCTGTTGAGGACGAGACATTAAGAGAAGAAAGTACAGTCCTTAAAAGTAGTCAAGAACCTAATGAAGAGATCACTCAGGAGGAAATCATGATTATTGCCAAGGAGGGAGTATTGAATACTGAAGAAGATAGGTCTGGGAAAAGTCCCAGTAATGAATCAGAAGGTCATGTAGAGGCAGAAATGTCAGACAAAACTCTGGAAGAATACCTAGATGTTTATGTAAATACAAATGTTTATGATGGTGAGGATGATCAACCCAAAACCATGACTGCACCAATGCAGCGGGAGCCATCAATTCAAGTTATTTTGTAGCCTTCACCACAAAGAACAGAGAATTAGAAGCCCTCTTCTATTATTCCAACCCATATAACTCCCTCTATTGATTTTATGTCCCAAATAGAGATTCTACTTGATAGACAAAGAGCACAATTTGAAGCTTATGTAGATAGTGCTATCAAAAGCTGTAAAAATGACTTGTCTGCCAGAATAAATGGGCTACAAGAAGAAATATATTCATCATGTGAATTATCAGAATGCAAATGTCTACAACACTGATGCAAATGTTGTCTGCAATATATGTGACCAAATAACACACATCAATGAAGCCATAATGCTAATTGGCCAAGAGCTCAACACAATTCTGGACATAATGAATGTTTTAGGGGATAATCAATAAGCTATAATTCAAAATCAGTATGTGACTTTTACTGATTTAGAAGATGCCATAAACACTGTCCTTCAAAGTATGTCAGCTAGTGTTCAAGTATCTCAAGAGCTGGTAGATAATGTTGGAGAGACCAGACTGCATCAGACTCATGTATCTCAAGACCAGCTCTCCTCCGTTGTAAGTCAATCTATCAGAACCTCCTAGGGCACACTTATGGATGCCATTGGAAATCTCAATGCCCTTCTCTCTAAACAACTAAAGCATAACCAATCCACTCTATCTAAAGAGTTATTTGCAGAACCTAGAAAGGGGGAGATTTTATCAAGCCATCATGCCATATGGTTGTCAAATGAGGTCAGATTATCCATAGGCCTTGACACCATAGATTATGGAATACATTAACAGCATACTCTTCCTGGAAGCAGTGTGATACTTAAAGGCCCCTCAGATGTGCTAGTGCCAGAGAATCTTATAGAGTAGCATACATAGCCTAAAACCTATCAAGGTTATTTTGCTGATGAGCCTCTCAATGGCAGCATGCAAAGTAAAAAGGGCAAGAGAGGTTATGTGGACAATGGAGAATTGGAAGCCAAGAGAAGAAGAATGGTGGAAGTAAAAAAGAATCCAAAATTTGAAGAGTGGAGTCCTTGTTAAAGGGAAATCATCCTAAACACATGGGCACTTTATCAGCAAGGTAAAAATGACAGAGGTCAATTCTATAGTTCTGAGGAATGGCAAAAATATGAATTAGCTGAAGCAGGCAGAAGGGACTATTGGGCCAAAGTTAACGTGGGGGATCTTTCAGTACAGAACAAAACTAATGCTCCTCTTAGATATTACCCAAAGTCTTACAATTACTTTGAAAGACAAAAGTAAAAGCAAAAGCAGACTGAAGCTGAGATGTCCAAGAAGGCTGAGGCTGAGAAGAAAGGTAAGGCTGGATCATCTTCTAAAGGGAAATTTGTCCAAGAGGAATGATGAGGAACATGGCATCTAGGAAAACAAATGCACAATTCTATGTTTATCATTTATGTCTGATTTGTTTTCATGTTTTGGACAATATTTAATGATCATGTTAATTGCCCTAATTCTATATATTGATCTTTATTGAGTATATTTATTGGTAAAGCTTATCTATAATTGTAAGTTCTGGCTTCTTCAAATAAGGGGAGATTATTGGAAAATTACCTTCAATGTTCCTTGATTTGAAGAAGGATCACAAGTATAGATAAGCAATGTTGTTTTTGATGTTATGTTTTTGTTCATGATGTGATAGACAAGTTAAACATATTCCTAGAATCATGATTACAAAAGAAGTGGAAAACAATCTAAGTCAAAAATCGTCTTAAGACTTGGTTAAAATATCATTGAGATGGTCTTGATGATATCATCTTGAAGAAGCCTTGTCTTAGAGACGAATATGTATAGTAGTGTAGGCACAAGTAAAAACGATATCATCTTGAAGCAGCCATATCGATTTGAAGAATTGAGATGAGTCGTGTAGAAAGAAGCATCTCGATGATATCATCTAAAAGAAGCTATATCGTCTATATAACTATGTTAAGTTGAAGACTTGAGTATATCGACGATATTGTCGTGAAGAACATATATCGTCTAGACAATATCGTCTAGAAGATAGTTTATCATTTTGGCTGCCGCAAAGCTGTATTTAATGCATAAATGTTCTTGGAAATTGATCTGCATTTAATATACATTCCATCTATCATGCCCACTTATCAAGGAGTATTTAATTATATATTCTCTGATGAAATAGTCATTGCACAACCATAAATGAAGATTGACAAATAGTTCTAAATGTGCAAGTTCTAATATGGCAATCTCATTATTACATTTATAATGTCGTTTCAGAAAATATTCCTAACTGGCTATTCAATTTATGGAATAAAATATTAAGGGCTTTTTTGCTGAATAAGACCGGGAATATATAGGCCATTTTTCGAAATCAACTAATACTTACACATTCTGAAAAGTAGAAGCTGAAAAGCATAAAGGCTCTCTATCTCTCGGTTGTCAAGAACAAAGAAAGAGAATCTCCCTCATGTGCAAGCAAAGTTCATCTGATATTTTTTCAAGAGGAAGATTTTGAAGAAATCCCCAGTGATTCAGAAGATTGTTGGTGCTCACATCTACAGAAGAAGAAGACAATACAGAAAAAAGATATAACCTTGAGGATTTTCTCTTCTGCAAGAAAATCTATCTTATCATTATGTAGGGTTCTGTGCGAACCTGAGATTGTAGGATCGTGTAGAAGATCTGAGTGTATGCAGGGCTTGTGAAGTCTGAGTTTTTGTAAGATACTAGGTACCTGAGTGTAGACTTTCTTTGTAATTGCTGGGGTAGGATCCTTTGTGAATATGAGTTGTAAGATCTATTGTATTAGATAGAGATCTGAGTTTTTGGAGAAGTTGACTAGACTAGCTCACTACTAGATAGGTGGGAGGGACAATGGAGTACCTCTTGACATAATGTCTTGAAGGTAACCACTATAAATTCTTGTGTGTATTTATGTGGTTGATTGTGTTGGGGTGTGCTTGTGCTAGATATTTAAATTGCTAGATAATTTTCGAAAACACCTAAGTGTGTTATTATAGACAACCCATTTCATTCACAACACTTTGATGCGGTGAGCATGGATCATAGTCAAAGGAGGAAAGCCTAGCAAGAAATCAAGATGGTGGAAGCTTGCGTTCATGAAGGAGCTGCTGACAACTCAACAGAAGGAGGAGAGTATGCGACGAAGATGGATTTCGAGGAATTTGCGCGGCAAATGGAGAGATCCCTGCGAGCAGTCTTGCTTCCTCGCATGGAGTGCACAATGACCTCGCCTCATCGCGTGACTCCATCAGAAGATGGTGGTCCCTCTCGGCGAGTAGAGAAAGAGCATGTGGAGAAGGAGCCAGAGCGACTAAGGAGGCCGCAGTTCTACCAGCAGAGCTCGCAAGGAATCCAATTATGTGATGCAAAAATCCGGCGAGATTCCATGTTCCTCGCCCATATGGCGAGTATGGTGGGGTTTCTCGCCAAGCCGAGGATCATCGCCAGCTAGGTGGGAGGAGACCATTTTATGAGGAGATCCTTTCGGCCCCCATTTCGGAGGGGTTCAGGGAGCCAGTTATGAGTTACTACTCTGGGAGGGATGATCCTGTCCGGCACCTTCAGTGGTTTGAAGATGTTGTCTCTATCTGAACCATGTCAGATGCCTTCAAATGCAGGCTCTTTGCCATCACCTTTTGGGTAAAGGCCAGAGATTGGTTCCACCAACTGGCAGGAGGTTCCAAATACTGCTTCAAAGACTTGCGTTGGGGAGTGACGATGCGATTCGCCATAATAAAGAAGAGGAAGAAGGAGGCGACGACCCTCTTCTATCTAGTGCAAGGAGTCGGGATATGTTAGGAAACTACATCAACCATTTTCAAGAAGAAGTTCTGTACATCCAGGAGGTGAATGGATTCACCTTGTAGATATCCCTAACGTTTAGCCTAAGGGAGGGCCTCCTCAACCTAAAGATCAGCAGAGACCCCCCCCCCCCCCCCCCCATGTACTACAAAGAGCTTATTGAGAGAGTCAATAAGTTCGTTCAGGGGGAGGCCTCAAATCGCGGTTTCCTGGCCAAGCTCATCAAGATGACCAGGGAGGAGGATGGGGAAGAGAAGGTCCCAGTTCGTGGGAAGAAGGAGGATCCCAGAATGCAAGACAGGAAGAAGCATGAATAGCAAAGGAATGAGGAGCCCAAGAGAGAAGAGCCAAGGAGGCATGACGTAAGGAGGCCCCTAGTGGCTCCGAAGCATCAGGAAGAGGAAAGGAAGTACCAGATCCCTGTCAATAGGCCACCATGGAGGCCGGCAGGCAGAATCCAACATCAAGGTCAGGTAAGGAGATTCTCCCAGGAAAGAAGAAATTTCAAACAGCCAGAGAGGCATCAATAAAGGAGGTGAGAGGAAGCGACGACCGTTTCCCAGTGGGGTAACAGGCCGACCCAAAGGAAGCAACAAAGAAGGCCAAAACATAGGAGATTCCCCTCTACTGCGAGCTATATCAAGTGGAGGGGCATGGGGACAATGGCTTGCTCTGACATCTAGGAAGCTAGAAGAAGGCTATCTGTCAGAGAAGGAGAAGGGGAGCAACGAAGTAAAGAAGCCCATATCAAGCCACAAGTCGTCAATCAAAGGAGAAATGAAGACTGAATCGACCAAGGAGGTCGAGGACAAGTGGCCCAAGGAGGAGGAGGAGGAGGAGCAGTAATGAGGGTGATCCACGAGGGAGCAGATCTAGGAGCTTCCCGTAAGAGGAGCCTCCATCAAATCTACCGCAAGAGCATCTCCTCGACCTCGCAGGCACCGCCCCCATTGGAGTAGATCACTTTCTCGGAGGAAGACATGCTAGGGAATGAGAATCCCTTCCATGATGCCCTCGTTATCTCAACAACATTGGATGACTACACAGTCGATCAAATCTTGGTGGATAGGAGCTCCGTGAATGTTATCTTCAAAAAGATGTTTGGAGGGTTGGGAGTTGAGGCAGAAAGGGTAATGGCCTCGGATGGTCCCCTCCTCAGCTTCTCGAGAGAGAAGAAAGAGGTGGAGGGAGGAGAGAATCTTCTAGTAATGCTTGGAGGCACCTCGCTCAAGTGCCGGTTCATCATCGTCGATGCCTCGAGATCCTATAAGACTATCTTCAGAAGGCTGATCATCAACTTCTACAAAGTTGTCCCATCCTCTTACCACTAGTGTTTAAATTACTGTCAGGGTGATATACAGGTGAGGATCAAGAGCGATCCAAGAGCTGCCCGCGAGTGTTATCTCAGCGCGATCAGCACCATCGACTGGATGGAGGATGTTGAGGAGATGGGGAAGGAGCTGGAGGATATGGCCAGGTTGGAAGAAGTCGAAGAAGTGGAAGAAATAGAAGTACTCTCCAAAGCCAGAGAGCCCAGACTGCTGAAGATCGGAGGATCCCTGAAGAACGACAAGAAGAAAAAGATGGAGAGATGCTTGCAAGAGACTGTCAACATCATTGCCTGGAGCATCGCTGAGATGCCCGGGACTGACACGGAGGTTGCCTTCCATCGCTTCAATCTAGACCCCACGGTCAAGCCCATTCGATAAAAGAAGAGGGCGAGTGTCATCACGTTGGCTGAGCCCATTAGAGAAGAAGTAAGGAAACTGCTTGAGGTAGGGGTTTGTATCTGAGATCCGTATCAAGACTGGGTCTCAAATGGTGTAATGGTAAAGAAGGCTGGGGGAGCAGGAGGATGTGTGTCAATTTTTTGTTGTTGAAAAGAGCTTCCCCGAAGGATTGTTCTGTCCTTCCTCAAATCGACGTGCTGGTTGATTCAGCCGTCGGTTATTTTGTGATGAGCTTCCTTGATGCCTTTTCGAGATATCACCAGATCTGGATGTATCCTCTTGATTGTCATGATGTCTCTTTCATCACTGGCGATGGCTGCTACAACAACAAGATGATGCCTTTCAGGTTGAAGAATGTGGTGGCTACATACCAACGGATGATGGATCGAGTTTTCAAAGAGCAAAAGGGGAGGAATCTGGAGGTGTACGTGGACGATCTTTTGGTCAAAAGAAAGAGCACCCAAGAGCATGATACTGATTTGGAGGAGACCTTCACAACTCTCCGGAGTTTCAAAATGAGGCTTAATCCCACCAAGTACGTGTTCAGGTCAAGAAGGGGGAAGTTATTGGGATATCTTATTACCCCTGAAGGAGTGGAGCCTAACACTGACTAGGTCAAAGCTGTCATCGAAATGGCATCTCCGAAGAGTGTTGAGACCGAAAATGCGCCTCCTCGATCACTGCTTGAAAAGCAAAGAAAATGAAGGGCTGCAAGCTATCGGTTACTATCCGACTTAATGATTTAAGTTGATTAGACCGCTGGCAGCGGTCGAGGCCGGAATTCGCCCGTCACGGTGAATGCCTCTCTTGTGACGGGCTTTCCGTTGATTAAAGTGAAACATTTATAGCGGGTTATAGATGAAACCGGCCGGGAAGACAGGTAGCAAGACAGTTAATTCGAGACCGCAGCTCCAGACAAGAGAGCTCCTGGATTTGAGTGTGCGTGTCTTGGGAACGTCGCCATCCCCTATTTATAGGCTCGGGGGACCTGCCCAAACGTGCAGGGATAAAATAACCGCTTGCCCGGGTACAGTAGAATCGGGCGGGGGGTGACGGGATACAGAAATTGAGCATCCGATCTGTACTTGCCGGAGTCAAAGTGCGCTGCGATCAAAGTTATGATGCAGCCCGGGCGGTCTCGGGCCTGAGACCGCAGATCGCCTTCTGGACTTAAGCCTTGACAATCTTCAATCCTTGGAGGCGGCCTGGATTATATCAGACCACCTGGTTTGTTCAAGTTGCGCCAAAGAAACTGTTGGTTCTGATCTGATTGGCAACCCGAGCGGTCCGCTGACCGAGACCGCAGCTTACCCCTTTAGGACTTAAGCCCTAGCAATCTTCAGTTGCTGAGAGTGGTTCGATCCTTGGAGACCGCGCGGCTTGATTCGTTTGCCAGTCTAATCGGTAAATGCATCAAACCGACTGGTTTAAAGAAGATGCTGTCTAGATAGCGGTCTTCTGGGTAAACATGATCCCCGCACATTTTTAATTTTCGCAGAAATTTCAAAATTGTTTATTATAGCCGGAGACCGCATACACCTCTGCTGAATGCTATAAAATGTTCTGGAAGCTTCCTCTTCTGCATAATTCTCTTCCAACAACGGGTTTCTATTCGTCGCTCGCGATTAAAGTTTTCCAGCTTACAGATTCTTCGGTTAGAATGTCTAACATATTGCTTGATCTTGAAAACCGTGTGAAGAGTAAGCATCGCGAAAGCAACACCCGTCCCAAAAAGAAGAAGAAGAAGAACCCGGAATCCGACAAAGTTGAATTAATCGTTATAGTTTCTTCCGCAGGGAAATCGGCCAACTTGGTTCTGCCAATAGTCGACAAAACCGGGTTGGCAATAGATGAGGCGGGTGATTCCAAACCGCCACTAGCCGATCTGCCTCCCCCTTCTAGTATAGAGGGCTCCGAAGATATTTGTTTGGAGACCGCGGGGAATGATTCCTTCGATTTGGGGATCACTCCTTCTGGTGTGGTCCATTTAAAGATTGAAAATTTAGATGGGGTCGTAGATTATCCCAAGCTGAGCGGACCTCAAGGTTCTGTTGAAGTGATCGAGGTTGAGGACAATTCTGTCTGAACTTCTCAAGCCCACTAGGAAGCAACCAGGAAGAGGAAGCAGGCGGAAACGACGGCTGAGAGGATCATGAGGAAGGCCAAGAGGCTGAAAGCCAAGAATAAGGTTGTTTCCAGGAAACTGGGCGCTAGTAATCTCCAGCATAGGGCAAGCGACAAGGAAGTTTCTGAAGTTCTAGAGACGCCTTCTAGCAAACCGGATGAACTGCAGGCGAACTCTGCGAATAGTATGACGGTAAGTGAGATCATTAAAGATTTTGATACTCTGGAGAGGCAGGATAAGCTGCTTAATTCCCCTAAGCATTTGGAAGGAGCGGACTCAGAGGAGGCGGCTGGGTTGAAGGAGGCCGATCCTGCTTTGGATGATTTTGTAAAGACTGGGATGCGGATTATGAAGATCAAGCAGAGAAGATGATAGAATCTCTGCCCAAGCTGCCTCCGTTCAACCCACTTGCCAAAGTTAACAGAGCTGCCAATTATCACCCCGTCCACTTTTTTAAAGCACGGTCTCAAAAAGATAACTTGTTATTGAACCCGCTGGTGAGCTTTTTCCCTTCCGCGATCCAAACTTCTGTTGCTAGGCAAATTCAAAATGAGAGTTTTTGGAAAGAACAGTGCCGAAGAATGGACCCTGAGCAAATGAGGCAGCCTGTGAATCCGAGCTTGAAACTCGATTCTGCGGCTTGTAAGCGAGGAGATATCAGAGCGAGCAACCTTTGTTTGAATCTTATGCTAAATTGCATACTCTTGATCATTCTAGTAGCTTCTTATTACTGCAGATGATTCTGAGCTCGCCGTGAAGCCTGGAGACTTGGTGGCTAGCCTGCCACCGTTGCCTCAATCCCAGCCAAGTTCTTCATTGAACTTGAGCCTGGGCGAGGAGAAAGAATTAGCCGACTTCCAGAGCAATCTCGATATGTTGAGGGAGCAAGTGAGGAAACTTCAAGATCGGGAAGAGGCCGTTCGGGCTGAAAATGCAGTTATGCGGGCTGAGAACGCTACTATTCTGGCTGTGCTGGAAGCTGAAAACGCTACTATGCGGGCTGCGCTGGAAGCTGAAAGGAAGGCCAAGCTAGAGAAGAAGAAAGAGTTGCAGGAGCAAAACTGTGTTCTGTCCGTGCGGCTTGATAAAGGAAGAAAAGAAATCGGCCGTCTCGAAGATGATTGCAAATACTATAGGGAGAAATATCTGCAGCTGACGAGGGAAGTAGGCGGAAGCCGGCGACCCGCTAATGATGATGGACGGCGAGGGTCAAACCGCCAGACCGCTGGGGAGACCTTAAATCCTCCAGCGGTTAGGGTGGCTGAACTCGTTGGTAATACTAGCGAGGCCGCTACGGCCTTGCCTGCTCCTGTTATCCCAGCTGCGCGAGTAGAGCGAGACGCCGCGAGGCTTCATAGTTCTATAAATATCCTCCATCATAACATGAATCAGATGTATGGTACAGTTCTTCACATCACCGACCAAGTCGCGCGATTACACCGAGAAGATGCTCCTCCGAACAATCATCACCAATAAAGGGAGGCTTGCTTTTAGAACTTTTTCATGTCTGTAATAACATTTTTATTCGGTCCTTTGGACAACTTTAATCGCTGACTGATTGTTCTGATTGGATTGCTTTTTTGTCAATCCATTTGATGCTTGTGAAGTCCGACTTGCTCCGGAACCCGTGCAGTTTATTGTTGGATGTTTTTTGATTTGAAACTTTCTCTGATCCTTAATCTGCTCTATAGGTCGCGCAGCTTGCCTTTATGTTTGGTTTATTGTTTGTAACTTGTTTCTTGTGATATAACTTATTTTATGCAGGGAGCTTGTCGCGCGGTTAGAATAAAAAGCAGCCACTTTCCTTTCATAGGACCTCAAATGTTTGGAATGGATAGATGTTCACCGCGCGATTAGATTCTTAACCGTGATTTGACTTTGCTAAATGCAGATCATTATCCCTATAAGTAGGAGCGCTTCCAAAGACTCAATCCACGAGAGCTAACAATGCGGTCTAAGAGTAAGTCGAAACGAGCTGAGAAGATGTCTGTTACGCAAGCTGATGCGGCCTTGGCTTTTCATTCCGCTGGTCATGATGAATGTCGTCTGACAAAGGCCGAGTTAGATGAGTTCGTTGAGAAACACATGGCAGGGAGTCCTCTGCTTGCGCGGCTTCCACTCCGCGATGAGCGGATAAACTCTTCCACGCCCAACCAGATTGCCATCCCGATCGACCATTTTGACAGCGGCTTCAAGTTCCCATTACCCCTTGAAGTCGCTCAGGTTTTTGAGCACTATGGACTTGTTCCCGGACAGCTTTCCCCCAACTCGATAGCGGCCATTTTCAGCTTCGTTTCCTACTTGCGATCTGAGAGGGTCCGCTTTTCGATAAACTTATTCAGAAAGATATTTTCTGTCCGGGCGTTTGCAGATGCGGACTCAAAGTTCAGGGTCCACTTGTATTTTGGTTGTAGGGGTTTAAGATGTTCAACCTTGCGAACATGGTTGCGAACTGGTCTAAGAGATACCTGATATTCGAAGGCCGACTTGGCTTGTTGAATCCTAACCCGCAGGTGCGGTCAGAGGAGGTTTGAAGAAGATCGCAGTTAATAAGGTTGAGCAGGAAACCTATTCGCTCTTTAAAACTGAGCGACTTAATGTAGGTCACTATGTCCCACTGCTCTCCGAGTTGGAACATATCCGACCTGAAGATAGTAAGTCTCTTTCAACCCGCTTTCTGTTCTGATATTGATCGCGCGACCTTTCATTCTTATATTTTTACTTCTATTTTGCAGCTGAAGCCATCGTCCCTAAGAACAAGCCGGTTAGCCTGGCCATCTTGATTCTGACCCAGATTGAAAAGAGGTGGAAGCTGGGAAAAACAAGCCAATGGTGTCAGACGATGAAGAATCAGCCTCTTCCGGCGATTATTCTTCCCTTCACGCCCTTGGCACTGTGAAGGATTGGAAATGTTGCCCGACCTTGAGTTGGCACCCAGGAGGAGACAGCGTCCAAGTCTCCACTTCGCTTCCCCACTGGGGAAATGAGAAGTCAGGTCGCCATGCAGAGGCCGTTGGTATGGCTCTATATGGTCGGCGAAACTTCAGAAAGTTGAGGAAGGTTCCTGACGAGGAGCTCGCTTGGCTAGCCGCGCGAGTTGGTGCAAAGAGTTATGTGACCAATCACTACATGGGCATGACCTTCAAGAGGTTAAACAAAGAAAATAGCCATTTAGAAAAGAGGTCGCCGAACTAAAAGAGGAGAACGCGCGACTAAAGGAGGTTGAGTTGGTAAGTTATCACCTCGTCAGTCGATTACTGTGTTACTCAACCCGGGCGGTCTAACCTTGTTTTCTTTTGACAGAATAAATATGACTCCAAGAATCTGGTTTTCCAGGAAGTGGTATTTCCTCTGATCGCTGACTGGATCGATGGAGCCTTAAATGTATGAGAGAGCTCGGCGGCCTGGCCCCAGGTTTTGAAAATTTTACCTTTTCTGAGGCCTATCCGGCTCTGCAAAAGAATCTAGATAGGATTAAGCGAGGAGACAAGGGGAAGGATAAAGTTGAGGGAAGCAGTTTGGAAGATGAGGGCAGCGAGGAAGAAGAGGAAGAAGGAGCTGCTGATGAGGTCGTTGTGACTAAGGATGAGAAGAAGAGCGGCTCGGATTTGGAGTCTGATGACTCTAGAGAAAAAACCGAGCGATCTAAGCGAAGGGAGTCGGGAGGTTTGAGCAGCTCGTCCGGCTCTTCCTCGGGTAGTGAGGGATACTCGCCTGAACCTGATGATGGTGAAGATTTGAATTCTCTTGCGGCTAAAAAACCTAAGCCGGGCGAACATTCTCCTAATTTTAACATTGATGGTAGTGAAGATTCAACTTCTCCTATGATCAACAATCTCAAGCCGGACGAGTAGTTAAACTTTGTATTTTTTGTTTTCCTTTTGTAGTCGACGGCTTAATTATGTTAGCAGATTGGTTTATATACAAGCATATGTATCTTTTGGGAATGTTTAATGAAAAGATATTTACCTGTTCCTCTGTTTGTTTCTGCGATTTTCTACTTACTTTTAATTGTCCGGCTTCAACTTTGCTTCTGTGTTCTCTTATAAAATATGAATTCTTTTCTGAATCTGCCTGAGAATAGATCTAGCCGCGCGGCTATTATTCAATCTGAGCTTGGAATTCTGGTGTTTATGATATGAAAATTCTTGGTAGTTGATAACCCGCATACTATAAGGCGCTGCTCGGGCGATTAGAATACATCACCATTCCAACAAACTTGAAAGCATTTGAAATGAATTTCCACAAATGTTTATCAAAAAACAGACTGTGCGGCTAGAACAAGCGATCTTTTTGATAACATGATAAATATAATATCTCCGAACTTAATTCATCAAAAATCGAACCGTGCAATTATAATATACTTCGAGCGATTTGATAATAGGATTCCCAAAAAATACTTAGTTGAAAGCTATCTTGACATGATAAGTCCAGGTAAGAATAATGATCAGGACAATAGATAGATCGCGTGGTCCGCGTACAATATATAATCCGGCCGATCAATAAGTTGTGTTTATCAAGATAACACTGATGATCAAGATGATAAATAGATCGCGCGGCTTACATATACTCCGGCTAATCAATAAACTGCAGTTCTTGTTTGAGCGGCTTGGCTTAGACCGAGTGGACATCCCTCGCGATGCTTAGCAACTTATATAGACAATTTTTATAGTTTTTACTACTCCAAATCGTGCGATTTAGCTGAAGTTCTCAATCTGAATCGGACTGACCATATGATACCATGCTGAGATATATATTGAATTCCACAAATTACACAAATAACCCGATCAGTTAAGAGTTTTTATAGACAACCTATTTATCGCCTCGCAGCTTAACCTGTGATGACCTATTTTCTAGCTTGGAAACTTGGTATCTTTCTAGCCGTTCGGCTAAACAAGCCTTAATCATTCGGGTAGCATATCATGCTACTAATTCACCTGTTGTTCATACAAGCTGGTCGGTTTGAATACATCAAACCGCTCGGTCTTAATGTTTTTCCCTTTTTCAAGCCAAGTGGGCCAATGTTTGCACCTGTTTGGTACTATTTTCTTCGAATGGTCGAAGATGATAAAAGAGATAATTTCCTGTAAAGAAAAAAGAAGTATAGACTTTGATGACCAAGTGGGCAGGTGCGCCTAGGCGGCAAGCATTGCTTTCCTCAAATGGTCATCGAAACTATAAACGACTCAACTGCTCTCCTGCCTAGGGTTACAAGCTGAGTTGATCAATTGGGCAGGTGGGCCTAGGCGGCGACCATTGCTTTCCTCAGAGAGATCAACTCAGTTTTGGGTCCCCTTTAGGCACCGCTTGAGAGTACCTAGGAGTGTTCACTAGTCACATACTAAGATGATCAGTTGGGCAGGTGGGCCTAGGCGGTGACCATTGCTTTCCTCAGAAAGATCATCAAAACTGTAACCATATCCCTTTCGGGGCACAGCAGAGCTAACCGTCACCTAGACCTCCCTTGATGTAGAGGTGTGTTAGATGCTGGCCGGGATCCAAAGTTCTGAAGACCACCGCACAGGAATTGGCAAGCTTCCACTGCACATGTGCGAAATCTCCCCGCTACACGTGGTCATCGTGGTATTACCCTAATGACTACAATCTGAGGGGGTGCAAGCAGAACTTGGCGATGTCTCTGCAGTCCAGTGAGTTTGATAATAAGTAATGAAAACAAACAAGTCACCAGACAAGAAAAAGTGTCAGTACGATGTTCCTCCATTCAATCAATCTTGAAAGTTTTAATGAATGAAAAAGAAACAATTTTTAGGGATAGAACCGTTTCAGGTCGTCGCCGCTCCAAGTACACGAGATGTCTTCTCCATTATTTGTTTGACGATGATAAGCTCCACTTTTCAGTACCTCCTTGATAATGAATGGACTTGCCCAGTTCGGATTTAGCTTTCCCACAGAACCTGACCTGGTTGCAGCATCCACTTTTTTTAACACGAGGTCTCCCACCGTGAATTGCTTGACTCTAGACATGTTTGTCAAAATACCATGCCATCCTCCTTTTCACCTCCTCTTGTCTAATTACTACTTCATCCCGGAGTTCTTCAATAAAGTCCAAACTGTACTTTATTCCTTCATCATTAGTCTCTATCCATGCTTCGCCACCTTGATGTGCATACTTTACCCTGGGACTAACCACCTCAAACTCTATTGGAACAACTGCCTCTGAACCTTGAGATAGTTTGAACGGAGTTTCCCCCATGGTCGAAGATGGTGTGGTGCGTAGAGTTCAAAAAATGGACGGAAGTTGTTCAGCCCAGTTCCCTTTATGATTGAGAACTCTTTTCATCAGAAGATATTGAATTTGTTTATTAGCAGCCTTCACTTGCCCATTACTCCTGGGATGATGAACATATGAGAATCGAAGATCAATTCCAACCTGGTCACAAAAATTGATCATTTCTGAATTGTTGAATTGCGGGCCATTATCAGTGACAATTGCTAACGGAATCCCATGTCGGCAAACGATCTCCCCCAAGATGAAATTCCTGATGATTTGTGTAGTAGTTTTGGCCAATGCTTTTGCCTCAATCCAGTTGCTGAAATAATCTATTATCACAATTATGAAGGGATGTTGACTGATAGTAGTGGGAAAAGGTCCAACGAGATCCATTCCCCAAACCGCAAACGACCATGGTGCGGTTATTGATCTGAGTGTCTAGGCTGGATGGAGGTGAAGCGAAGCAAATTTCTGACATTGGATGCATCGCTTAGCAAAAGCTTCTGTGTCTTTCCTCATTGTCGGCCAAAAGTGTCCCAGTCTTAGGATTGTTTTCTCTAGTGTCTTTGCACCAGAATGACTTCTGCATTCCCCTGAATGAACTTCCTGGAGTATGGTGGGAACCTCTTCTTCTGAAACGCATCTTGCTAAAGGAGAGATGAATGACTTTCTATACAGAATTCCTGCTATGAGATAGTAATGGGCCGATTTTCTTTTGAATCTTCTTTTATCTTTGACCGATGGATGATATTCCCATTTGGATAAGAATAACTCAAACGGGTCCTTCCAGGAAGGTTGCTGATCAATTTGCATTACCTCCCCTTCTTCTATCGCCAGATGAAACAACTCTGATGTTACTCCCCCTGATGGGAGTCGAAACTTTGACAGCTCGTCTGCTTCTTCATTCTGGGCCCTTGGGATATGTTCGATAATAAATGATTTGAATCTTCCAATCTCCTCTTTTACAAGCATTAAAAACTTCTTTAGTATCGGCTCCCTAGTTTCAAAGTTTCCCAGCACTTGTGAAGCCATTACTAGAGAATCTGTCTTTATATGCACATATTCTATGCCCAATTCTTTCGCGAGCCTCAATCCAGCCAAGAGTGCTTCATATTCTGCTTGATTGTTCGTAACCGGAAAGAAGAATTGGATAGCTTGTTCCAACTAAATGCCATTCGGGTTGATTAAGACAATTCCTGCTCCTGTATAGTTTCTGCCTGAAGCCCCATCCACATATATTATCCAGGATAATGGGGAACTTTCTGCTTTTTCTGGACTAATTTATGTAGTATCAACTAAGAAATCTACCAAAACCTGTGCCTTGATTGCTGTTCTTGGGACGTAAGATATTTCAAATTTGCTTAACTCAATTGTTCATTTAGCTAGCCTTCCCGAATGATCTGTCTTTTCCAATATACTTCTCAGAGGATGAACTGTGACTACTTGAATAGGATGAGCCTGAAAATAGGGGCGAAGTCTGGGGGATGACATGACTAAAGCTAAAGCTAGATTTTCCAAAATTGAATATCGAGTTTCTGCATCTTTTAGGATATGGATAACATAGTAGATAGGAAACTGCTTCTTCTTTTCCTCCGAACGAGGACGGAACTTACCGTGCCCGGACCGACCCCTAAATATAAGAACAATGTCTCCCCTTCTCGAGGGCTCTGGATCAAAGGAGTCGAAGTCAACTGTTTCTTCAAATGTTCGAAAGCATTGTCGTATTCTTTACTCCACTCAAACTTAGATCCTCCTCGAAGTATTTTAAAAAACGGAGCACTTTTATCTCCCGACTTAGAGATAAATCGACTTAGGTCTGCCAACCTTCCTCCTAATTGCTGAACTTCCTTTGGTGTGCGAGGAGGAGTCATATCGAGGATAGCCTTCACCTTATCGGGATTTTGTGCAAGGCCATCAGGGGTGAGAAGATGTCCATGAAATTTTCCCTTATTTGCTCCAAAGACGCATTTTAACGGATTCAACTTCAATTTGAACCTTCATAGAGTAGCAAACGTCTCTACAAGGTCTTCCAAATGTATGGAAAAAGTTTTACTTTTTAATAGGAGATCATCAACATATACTTCGAGATTCTTCCCTTTTTGTTGTTTAAAGACAGTGTCCATCATTCTCTGGTAAGTTGCACCCACATTCTTGAGACCAAAAGGCATTACTAAATAGCAATAACACCCATCATTTGTTATGAAGGATGTATGGCGGATATCGGGTTTGTGCATTTTAATTTGATGGTAACCTGAGAAAGCATCGAGAAAGCTCATAAAATAATATCCAACCGCGGAATCAACTAATATATCAATCTGAGGCAAGGGATAACAATCTTTGGGACGCGCTTTATTAAGTTTTGTGAAATCCACACACATGTGCTATTTCCCCCCTGGCTTTTTTACCATTACAACGTTTGACATCCAGGTGGGGTACTGGATTTCAGAAATAAAACCTGCTTTAAGAAGTTTTGCAACTTCTTCTCTGATAGGAACCGCTAGCTTGGTTGCCACTTCTCTTTTCTTTTGCTGGACTGGCTTGAATTCAGGGGAGATGTTGAGATGGTGGCAGACTATATCCGGGTCCACTCCCAGCATATCCTCTGCTGACCAGGCAAAGATGTCCAGATTTTCTAAGAGACAAGTAATCAGCTGGAGCTTCTCCTCTTCAGACAGTTCAGCATTGATAATCAACTTCTTCTCTTCCCCCTCAGCAATGGGGATTTCTTGGTTCTCCTGGGTAGGTTCCAGGTGAACCCTTCCACGGTCCTTATTCTCCTCAGCAACTTCTGGAGGAATGGTCACTTCAAGGGTAACAGATGGAGACATGGTGAGTGGAGAATCTGTAATCATGTTGACTGTTTTGACGTAACATTCTCGAGCCACTTTTGGATCACTCCAGATCCGATATTGCCTCCCCTCTGCAGCAAACTTGATAGACAGGTGGAAATTTGACACCACTGCTCGATAAGTATTCAGAATTGGCCTTCCAAATATGGCACAATAACTGCTCGGAGCGTCCACTACTACAAAGTTGATGAGCTTTGTAATGCCTCCCAATGTCACCAAAAGCTTTACGCATCCCTCTACCTCCTTCTCTCCCGAGAAGCTATAGAGGGGCCCTTCAGTAGAAAGCAAAGGCTTTCCGGTCTTCAGGGCTTCAAAAGTTGGACAGAAAAGGAGGTTGACGGAGCTTCCTGTGTCGATCAAGATCTTATGAACTGTATAATTTTCTATGATGGCCTTGATCACAACGGCATCATCAAAAGGATTTGCATTTTGAAAGTGGAGGTTAGATCTTAAGTTACTCTAGGGGGGGGGGGGGGGGGGGGGGTTGAATAGAGTATTAAAAACGTTTCCTTAGTTTTTATAGCGGAATTAAAATAGTGTTATATATGTGTAAGCAGTGTGAGATATATATATATAAATAGAAAAACTGAGTAAGTAAAAGCGCACAGCACAACACAGATAAATAAACAAACACAGAGGACACAAGTAAATATAGTGGTTCCCCAATAAATCTGGGTAGTCCACTCTTCTACCACCCTTGGTAGGAATCCACTAGGAGAGTTGATCAGGTGCCCTAGCACCAAGGTGATTTTGTTCAGGTGTCCACACACCACAGAGCTTTTGTTCAGGTGCTCAAAACCAACTAGATTTTTTGATCAGGTGTCTTGCCACCAGGGAGTTACACTTTTGAAGGGAGTATTAACCCTGTACCAGAGAGGTGAGAAAAAGGTTATAGTGTTCTTCTCTGTCAAGATGCTGAGAGAAGACTCTAGTGGATTTGTTGTAAAGCTCCCGCTGTCTGATTGAAGTATTTGACAGATGGTGGAGAGGCTTTCTCTTGAAATAGAAATCTTCTATAGCAGATTGATCTGGAAGAGATAATTCTTCAGATTCTTTGTTGCCCTTTTAGAAGACTTGAACTTGTAGCAGATATCTGAGAGATTGATCTTTGAAGAAGATGTTCTCAGAGAAATGGTGATTGCTGCTTGAGAAAGAAGAAGCCTGAAAATATTTTACTGAGTGTTCTTCTTTTTCTTTCTCTATCCTTGTTGTTCTGTTCTCTCTGTATTCTGTAAGAATGTATTTTAATTCTGTCGAGATTATGAGACAATAAAGTCTGTCTTTGATATATTCTCTTTTTGGAATAGAATAATCAGACTTTAATTATTTCTTGGAATAACAACAAAGACAAAATGACTTTGGCAGGTCCTTTAATTCCTTAGCCGTGAAATACTCCTTTGCATTAATTGTCAACGGCTATCTTTTCCTTGGAATAAAGGAAAGAAAGGAATATATTCAAAGAATATAATATCCTTACTTAACTGACTTGAATACGTCCAAATATATTGAATATATCCGTTAGAGTCGTCGATCTGTGTTCAGAGTACTGACAAATAACTGATATTTAAGAATTAAATAATCTGGAACTGAATTTGTCGATCTGAGCTTCAATAAAGAATTTGTCGAGCTCTGGCTGAAAACTGTCGAACGCTGGCTGGAATCTGTCGAGCGTTGGCTGAGATTTGTCGAGCGCTGGCTAAGATCTGTCGAGCTCTGGCTAAAATCTGTCGAGCGCTGGCAGGAATTCGTCGAGCGCTGGCAGCCATCTGTCGAACGCCGATAGCCATTTGTCGAACGCTCGGAACTTAAATTTTACCTTAAGTTCTAGCTAATCTAACAGCCTAAAGACTTGGCCCTTAAACTATACAATGGGGTCAACTTGATCCTTAGTCAACACATAGTGATCCTAGCCCAAATCAGTAATAGGGTTGTTCCAACAATCTCCCCCTATTTGGGTTAGGATACTATTTTACTATCACTCAAATTATAAAGAACAAAGGAACAAACAGTAGAGCATATAAATATATCTGACAGAATGTAAATTCATTTCAGCAGATTGAATAGAATATAGCGCTCTGAGTTTATAAACATTACAACCAAAATGTTAAACAAGAACAAAATATAGAGTCTGAACCTTTTTCATTTCTTTGCTGAGGAAGGCTTGAAGATAATTTCTCTGTTGGGATCTTCAGATTTCATCTTACTCAAGTAGAGATCCTGAGCTCCTATAATAGTTTGAGATTTGCCTTGAATAACTACTGCTTGAGGGTACTGCATCAAAAATTCTTCAGCATTGAAAAGGTTCTTTGATTTATACTTTTCAAAATCTTTTCTTCTATATTCTGACATGGTTGAATATTGAGAGTAGTCTTTTCCTTCAGCTTTTGCCTTATTTATTTGAGCTGTGGCAATTGTCTCCTTGAATCTAGCCATCTGTGTTATTTCTTCAGCTTCTGTATTAACTGGGGAATAAGGCCTTTCATCAGGATCAATGGCCTGCAATGAAGGTTGTTCAAAAGGAATATTTCTTTTCCTGTGCAAGGATCCATCAGATATTTGATACTTGTATTAAGTGGAAACATTTTTGGAAGAATTTGAAGTGAGTCCTGAAGACCAAGAGCTCTGATAACCACTTGTGCTAGCTGGTATACTTGAATGCTGAGAACTGAACTTATGGGAAGAAGATAATCCTGCTGAACCTGCTGATCCTGCTGGAGGAGGAGGTGGAGGAGGATTAAACTTAACAGGCTTAGCAGAATAATAACCAGTTTTTCTAAATTTCTTTCTTCTCTTGTTTTCATTCCTGGATAATTTCATCCAGTCTGGAGTATCTTTATCAAGAGGAATGTTATGAAGGATATAGTAAGGGATATCACTATCAGGATTAGGAGGCTTGGGGACAGCAATTGACTTTGCTTTTCTTTTCTTTCTCTTCTTTGATGATGAATCATCAGAATCACTATCACTATCTTCTTCATTAGAATCAGAAGATGGAATTGGTTCATCATATAAAGCATTGACCAATTTAAGAGCTTTAATCTTTTGCTCTTCAGCTTCAAAAGCTTCATCTTCTGCTTTCCAGATTTCATCAAAATCAGGAATTGGGGATTCATCAAAAACAAAAGTTGGAACATCAAAACTGTTGCTAATTTCCTCTGAAAGTACAACTGATTCTTCTGCTTGACTTTGAATTTGAACTGAAATAGGAACTAGATCTGCAATCTGAACTTCAAAACTTCTGATAATCTTTTTCAGCAAAACTTTATCTATAGGAGCAGTGTAGGGAACAATTGCTCTAGAATATTCATGATATTTTGGCAGAACTGAGTAAACAGAATTGAACTTCGACAGCAAATGAATAATATCTAAAGAAGGATGAATATAGATATTATTTTTCTCCTCTATGACTAGAATTTCTGAAACTTCAAACAAATCAAACATTTCTAAATCATAAACTGGAACTGTATCTTCAACAAAAATTGTAGCCTCTGAAACTAGAGCTTCTAGAGCTTCTTCATAAGGCATCTCCCCCTGCCTAGCTTCAGGGAAACCTGAATCTAGGCCCCTAGAAGAAGGGACAGTAAGAGAGGAAGGAATTGAAGATATTTTAGAAGATAATTCAGAAATGTCTGTAAGAATTGGAGCAAGTTTTGCATCCAGGGTGGAGTCAAGATTAGAAAGAATATGATGAACTGGAGCAGGTTTTGCATCCAGGATTTGATCTAGCTTGGGAAGAATGTAATCAAGAATTTGATCAGCAACATATTGGAAATTTAGAAATAGGAATTCAGGTGGATGAGATGAAGATGATTGAGAAGTGGATGGAATGGAAGTTGGTACAAAGATGTTTGCAACATTGGCATGTTATGTAGGGATGTCTGAATGAATAGGGCAAGAATGATGGATGGGTTACTGATGGTCATCATGCATGGGAGATGGAGGTGGAGAAGTATGAGGAGGTAGAAGGGTAAATGACGGAGGTGGAATGTCATTGGGTGTAGGAGAATTTGGAGGTGGAGTTTGTGCAGGGGAAATATGTTGAGGTGGAGATGGGAGAGGATGAGAAGAAATAAGAGGAGGAGCTTCTGGAAGGGTTGAGGGAGTGACTGGATCAGTCCTGGTGCCTTCAGAAGCTTTCTTTTGTGCAACTGCTCCTGGGTTCTTCTTTGGAATAACCCTGTCCCATTTGGCAAAGAGAGCTGAGGTCAGCTTCTTTCTAGCATTTATTGTTACCTTGGGAGAGACCAGAAGGTCTTGGTGCCTTTCCTGCAAAACTATGCCAATAACTCTTCCAAAACAGACATTATCCTTAGAAATTTTCTTCTTAATCAACAAAATAGAACTGATCCCCAGTTGACTTTCTTCTTTTCCATCAAGACCACCATCAAAAGAAATTGGTGCCTTTTAATGTAATCATGACCTGTTGTCTTGCCTAGCAAAACCTTTCCAACAATATCAGATAAAAACTTGTATTCCAAGGACATGTTTTTCTTAAGCAAATTATTAGGGTTTCCAGTAGAATGACCCATTTTAATCAAAGCTTCACCATATTCAACAGAGCTTAGCTCTAAATCATCATCACCATTCACAAAACCAAAAACTTCAGATAAAATGGTTGGGGTAAGAGAAACCTGATGATCTGAGATGGTTCCAGTTAAACTTTCATCTTCTGGCTTAGCCGTGTAAAACCATTCTTTTATTTCTGCAGTATGCAACTTTATCCTCGTGCTCATGAACTTCTTCAACTATTGTTCTTCAAAAAGTTTAAGAATATCTTTGAATACTTGGTCTGATTGTGCAAATGATTCCATATCAATGTCAAATCCGGCGTCGAACTTCATGGAGTAAAGCGCGGCTTGAGAAATCGCCATTAGTACCTGAAATAGAGAAAAAGGTCAAGTGCAGAGGGGAACTGGAGGAAAATGATTTCTGTAGGTGCAATCTATTAAAAAATAAAATAGAGATTGTATAGACTGGAGAAGGGGGCGCATTTATGGAGCGATGTTCGGCAAAAACCTAATAAAAAGCAGAAGTCGAAAAGACTTTAGGTCTCCGTCAGACAGCGTTCGACAAAAAATATCTTTTTCGTCGACCACCGTACGACAGGTGAGATTTTCTTTTTCGATTATGTAGTTAAAAGGTTTTGTCGACCATCGTTGGACAAATGATTCAAATTCGTCGTCCTCCGTTCGACGAATTGAGGGGATAAATAGAAATTTTAATTTTTAACAGATTGAATCTCCATCTATCATTCCTATTTGATTTATAAAGAAGATATGCTTCTTTTCATCCAAGGGCTTGGTGAAAATGTCAGCTCTTTGTAAATCAGTAGAAATAAATTGTAGGCAAATTTTATTTTTATCCACATTATCCCTAAGGAAGTGGTGCCTAATTTCTATGTGTTTAGTCCTACTATGGAGAAATAGATTTTGTGCTATAGATATTGCACTAGTATTGTCACAAAATATAGTTGAATTATTTAAGTTGACACCATAGTCTAGAAGTTGATTTTGTATCCACAACATCCGTGAGCAGCAACTGCCAACAACTATGTATTCAGCTTCAGCTGTTGATGTGGACACAGATGTCTGTTTCTTACAAAACCAAGACACAAGCCTATCACCAAGAAATTGACAAGTTCTTGATGTGCTTTTCGTGTCTACTCTGCATCCAGCATAATCTGAATCTGAGAATCTAGTTAATTCAAATTCAGATGCTGTTGGATACCAAAGTCCTAGATTAGGGCAACCCTTTCTATATCTCAAAATCTTTTTTAATAAAATTAAGTGAGATTCTTTGGGGTTAACTTGAAACCTAGCACAAATACAGGTAGCAAACAATATGTCAGGCCTACTAGCTGTTAAATAAAGCAGTGAGCCAACAATTGCTCTATATGCTTTTGAATCAATAGGTTTCCCTGATTCATCATTATCAACAATAGTATTTGAGGGCATGGGTGTTTTCATGGTGGAAGAATCAGACATACCAAATCTTTTCACTAATTCCTTAGCATACTTAGATTGGGATATGAAGATTCCATTTGGAGTTTGCTTTACTTGAAGACCAAGGAAGTATGATAACTCACCCATACTACTCATTTCAAATTTAGATTGCATTAGATTGGAGAATCGTTTGCACAAATTTGAATCAGTAGAGGCAAAAATAATATCATCTACATATATTTGAACTAGCAAAATTTGATTTTTATGTATCTTGAAAAATAGGGTTTTATCTACTATGCCTCTACAGAAATTGTTTTCTAAAAGAAAACTAGCTAAAGTCTCATACCATGCTCTAGGAGCTTGTTTGAGACCATAAAGAGCTTTTTTAAGCTTAAATACATAAGAGGATTGAGTTGGAGAGATGAAACCTGGTGGTTGTTCCACATAGACTTCTTCTTTGATTTCTCCATTTAAAAATGCACTCTTCACATCCATTTGATATACTTTGAACTTCTTATTTGCAGCAAATGCAAGAAAGATTCTGATTGCTTCAAGTCTTGCAACGTGAGCAAAGGTCTGATCATAATCAATCCCTTCTTCCTGTGAATATCCTTGGGCTACCAGTCTTGCTTTATTTCTCACAATATTGCCTTGTTCATATAGCTTGTTCCTAAAGACCCATTTAGTGCCAATGACTGGATGGACCTTTGGCCTTGGAACCAAATCCCAAACCTTGTTCCTTTCAAATTGGTTGAGCTCCTCTTGCAATGCAAGAATCCAATTTGGATCTTATTCTGCATCTGTTATAGTTTGAGGTTCAACTTGTGATAGGAAACAAGTATGCATCTGATTTTGGTGTAGTTGATGCCTTGTTTGTACACTTGCTGAAATATCTCCAATTACTTGTGATATTGGATGATCTCTAACTGTGATGTGGTCAACTGTTGGAGTTGGTTCAGCAGTAGTATCTTCTTGGGGAATTTGTTCAGCTATCACTTGAATTGATTTGTCAGCAAGATCTTCTGGATGATCTTCTTCTTCACTATCTTCAAGTGTTTGAGTTGTTGGAAGTAAATAATCTCCTTTCTCTAGATTTAGCTCACTTAGCTCTTCACAAAGATCTGATACCTGCAAAGTTTTTATGGTAGAGGTGGTATTCCTCTCCTCATTTAACAGGTTAGTTTCATCAAAAGAAACATGCATGGACTCCTCTATCTTAAGAGTAGATTTGTTGTAGACTCTATATGCTTTACTAGATAGAGAGTATCCAAGGAATATGCCTTCAGCTACCTTAGATTCAAACTTCCTTAGATATTTCTTATCATTGTTATGCACATAGCATTTACAACCAAAAATCTTAAAATTGCTAACCTTAGGCTTTTTATTCTTGAGTAGTTCATAGGGAGTCTTACCATTAAGTTTATGTATCAGGCTTCTATTCAACACATAATTTGGTGTGTTCACTGCCTCTGCCCAAAAGGAGAATGGCAAATGAGCATCAGCAAGCAATGTAGTTGCTGATTCAATTAGTGTTCTATTTTTCCTTTCAGCTACCCCATTTTGTTGAGGGCTTCTAGGAGCAGAGAAACACTGTCTGATCCCTTCATTTCCACAGAATTCTCTCATCAGAAGAGACTCAAACTCAATGTCATGATCACTTCTGATCAATGCAACTACAGTAGAGTACTCAGTCTTGATGGACCTGAGAAAGTCTGTTAGAACTTTGAAGGTGTCAGACTTGTTCCTAAGAATGAATACCCAAGTGAATCTTGAAAAGTCATCTACAATAACTAGAGAATAATGCTTCCCTCCTAAGCTCTGTATAGTAGTAGGTCCAAAAAGATCTAAATGCAGCAAATACAGAATCCTAGGTGAATCAATCTTGGATAAAGATTTGAAACTACTTCTAGTCTGCTTACCTAACTGACAAGCCCTGCAAAGTCCATCCTTCTTGTATGAACCAGAAGGCAGTCCTCTGACAAGATTGTCCTTAGAAAGCTTAGAGATAGTTCTAAGGTTAATGTGTCCAAGCCTTTTATGCCATAATTCATTTGTCTTACTTATTGAATTAAATAGACAAATGTCTGTATTGGCAGAGTCAAAATTGACTAGATAAATGTTTCCATGCCTAATACCAAACAATACATTTATATTTTTATTATTGGTAATAAGACATTGGGAAGGGTTAAAGGTTGCCTGATAACATTCATCACATAACTGGCTTATGCTGGTGAGGTTGTGCTTGAGACCTTTGACATATGATACTTCTTTGAAGGTGACTGCTCCAATCTTGACTTGTCCATATCCTTTTGTCTATCCACGGTTGGAGTATCCAAAGACAACTTTGGGTCCAAGCTTTGCCTTATAATTTCTCAGGTTGGCCTTGTTTCTTGTCATATGCTTTGAGCATCCACTATCCAAGTGCCAATATTCTTTTATCTTCGGATAGCTGTGTACCTGCAAAGACAGAAAAATAAACTAGTTGTTTTTGACCCAGACTACCTTGGCTCCTTTTGTCTTACCACAATATTCAGAAATAAAGGACATTTCAGGCTGATCCTTATAGCCTTGTGGATGATATCTCCTTGGAGGTATAATCCATTCAGTGAAAGGATTTTTAGTTTATTTTGAATTAAATTCTTGAAATTTTCTGTATAGTGTCTGTTCGACAAATTTGGGTAAATTTGTCGATCGTCGTTCGACAAATGTACATGGTTTTGTCGAACGCCGTCCATGTAATAGCTATACTGAAAATCTGTTTTCTATTTTCGTCGATCTCCGTTCGACAAATTGAAATCTTTTCGTCGAGCTTCGTTCGACGAATTCTTCTGAATTCTTTTATTCTTAACAGACTTGCTTGAAATATCTTTATTTGCTTCTACAGCCTCTTTGCTTTTAGCAGATATGAATTTTATGGGTGTAGATAATATATTCTTCTTAATCAGATATGGCTCACTTGATGAGGCACCCAAGCCCAGTTTGCTATTAAGTCAAGCATTTACTGTGCTTGTTATCTCCATCAGTTTGATGCTTCTCCCATTTAGGGATTCTTCAAACTCTTTGGCTACAGACAACTTGCTCTCAATGAGAACAATATGTTCCCTGGAGGCAGCCAAATCTTTCTTAAGATTTATATTTTCCTCACTTATAATTTTCATTTCAGCTAGCTTACTTCTTAGTGAGATTATTTCTTTCTCAGATTGTAGTAAGTCTAAGCAAAGAACTTTGAATTCAGCTTTGAATTCAACTGAAGTAAAATCAAAGTTAGATAATACCTGATCTACATCATCCTCTGCTTCTGATTCTGATTTTTCTTCAAAATTGTGTCCTGAGGCATTGATAGCCATCATGCAGAATGTTCTTTCTTCTTCATCATCATTGGAGCTGGATGAGGAAGCATATTCTGACTCACTGCCTGAGTCATATATTGCCATCAGACATTGGTCACTTTCCTTTGATTTTTCTTCATCATCATCGGATGAGCTGGATGATGATTCAGATTCAGTTTCACTCCATGATTCTGCTATAAATCCTCTTCCCTTTTTTTTGTGCTTGTGGGAGGAAGATTTGCTGGAGCATCTTTTCTCTTCTTTTTCCTTTTTTCTTTTCTTTCTTTTGATTTTCTGGACATTCTGTCATGTAGTGTTCAGGTTTCCTGCATCCATAGCAAATAACTTCTTTAGGATTTAATTTGTCATACCTTGATTTTTCTCTTATTCTGGACTCTTTCTTTCTGAAGTCCTTCTTAGCCATTTTGTAAAATCTCATGGCTATGAGACTCATGAGCTCCTCATCTTTTGGAGTCTTTTCTTCTTCTTCAGTAGCTTGGAAGGCAATATTTTTGTCCTTCTTTGTTGAAGAGGAAGTGCTCACTTGTTCAGCTTCTCTTGTCTTAATGAGTTGCTCATAGGATTTGAGCTTTCCTAATAAGCTTTCAGTGGTGATCTCATTTAGGCCTCTGGCTTTCTTGATTGGCCAGATCCTAGAGTCCCATGTGCTGGGGAAGCACATTAGGATCTTATCATTGACTTCAGTGACAGATTTCACTTTGTCCAGAGATTTCAGCTCATTGATTATGAGACTGAGTCTGTTATACATGTCTGCAACTGTCTCTGTTTCTCCTTTCTTGAAGTTTTCATACAGAGAGATCAAGTGTGATCTTCTATCTTTTCATTCATCTGCAGAACCTGCAACCATATTGTTTAGTGAGATCCAAATCTCTCTAGCTGAAGTACATTCAACTACTTTTTGAAATATGTCATCAGACATAGTTTGAGCCAGAATGTTCATGGCTTTAGCATATGCACTTCTTTGCTTCTTTTGTGCTTCTGTCCACTCAGGAGGTGGGACAGCATGGTTGTCTGTTGTAGCTTCAGTGTTTGCTGATGTTGTAGGTGCTGGAGGCCCTGTCAGAATAACATTGAAAATCTCTTCATCAATTGAGTTCATATAAAGTCTAATCCTTGCTTTCCACAGTGCAAACTTACTAAGATTGCACATAGGAGGTCTTGTGCTTGAATACTACTTGTTTTGTGCCATGAGTTTTTAACAGAAATAAAAAAAATAAAAAAAAATAAAAACTCTAAATTAATTTAAGATCTAATTGATCTTTGTGATTCAGGTGTTAGCCTGTAAAGAATCAACTTCCTCTGATACCAATTGAAAGTGGAGGTTAGATCTTAAGTTACTCTAGAGGGGGGTGAATAGAGTATTAAAAAATTTTCCTTAGTTTTTATAGCGGAATTAAAATAGTGCTATATATATGTGTAAGCAGTGTGAGATATATATAAACATAAAAACTGAATAAGTAAAAGCACACAGCACAACATAGAGAAATAAACAATCATAGAGGACACAAGGAAATATAGTGGTTCCCCAATAAATCTGGGTAGTCCACTCTTCTACCACCCTTGGTTGGAATCCACTAGTAGAGTTGATTAGGTGCCCTAGCACCAAGGTGATTTTGTTCAGGTGTCCACACACCACAGAGCTTTTGTTCAGGTGCTCAAAACCAACTAGATTTTATTATCAGGTGTCTTGCCACCAGGGAGTTACAATTTTGAAGGGAGTATTAACCCTGTACAAGAGAGGTGAGAAAGAGGTTATAGTGTTCTTCTCTGTCAAGATGCTGAGAGAAGACTCTAGTGGATTTGTTGTAAAGCTCCCCCTGTCTGATTGAAGTATTTGACAGATGGTGGAGAGGCTTTCTCTTGAAACAGAAATCTTCTGTAGCAGATTGATCTGGAAGAGACAATTCTTCAGATTCTTTGTTGCTCTTTCAGAAGACCTGAACTTGCAGCAGATATCTGAGAGATTGATCTTTGAAGAAGATGTTCTCAGAGAAATGGTGATTGATGCTTGAGAAAGAAGAAGACTGAGAATATTTTACTTAGTGTTCTTCTTTTTCTTTCTCTATGCTTGTTGTTGTGTTCTCTCTGTATTCTGTAAGAATGTATTTTAATTCTGTCGAGATTATGAGACAATAAAGTCTGTCTTTGATATATTCTCTTTTTGGAATAGAATAATCAGACTTTAATTCTTTCTTGGAATAACAACAAAGACAAAACGACTTTGGCAGGTCCTTTAATTCCTTAGCCGTGAAATACTCATTTGCATTAATTGTCAACGGCTATCTTTGCCTTGGAATAAAGGAAAGAAAGGAATATATTCAAAGAATATAATATCCTTACTTAACTGACTTGAATACGTCCAAATATATTGAATATATCCGTTAGAGTCGCCGATCTATGTTCAGAGTACTGACAAATAACTGATATTTAAGAATTAAATAATCTGGAACTGAATTTGTCGATCTGAGCTTCAATAAAGAATTTGTCGAGCTCTGGCTGAAAACTGCCGAACGCTGGATGAAATCTGTCGAGCGCTGGCAGGAATTCGTCGAGCGCTGGCAGCCATCTGTCGAATGCCGATAGTCATTTGTCGAACGCTGGGAACTTAAATTTTACCTTAAGTTCTAGCTAATCTAGCAGCCTAAAGACTTGACACTTAAACTATACAATGGGGTCAACTTGATCCGTAGTCAACACATAGTGATCCTAGCCCAAATCAGTAATAGGGTTGTTCCAACACATTTGGAGAGAGATCGTCTTGGCCAAAAGTGACGACTGATCTCTCCGGGGAGGAAGTTGAAGTGGTCTCCACTTCCTGCTTGAATACTCTGGCGACACTTAATTTTCTGGAGGATTCAGGCCCGGCTCCCCCATGAATGCAGTAAACATGGCCAAGAGGGCCATCATCATTTACTTCTATACATTCTCTGGTTGGATGAATGGCGCCATAATGACCGATATCTTCAACATCCGCGCATTCCCAATTGATCTTAGCTACTTCTTTTGCCTTCGAAGTGGAGGGTTTGTCAGACACCTCCTTCCGAACCAGACCCCGAAGCTTTCCTTCCCCAAGAGTTTCTCAATTAACAAGTGAAGGGCTCGACAGTCCTCGGTCAAATGCCCTCCCTCCTTATGATATTCACAGTAGAGGTTCGGATTTCATTTTTGAATATCAGACCTCAAAGGAGTCGGCCTATTAAAATTAGGCCTCTTCTGTAAAATTTGAATGACCTTGTTCATTGTTACATTCAAGGGGGTAAAAGATTCCTGTGAATCATCATATGAGGTGACTTGAGTTGGAGGCACAGTGTATTGTGGCAAATACACTGGCATTATTTATTGGACTGGCACGGAAGGAGCAGGTATGATGTCCAGCGGCAGTTTCTTCTCCTGAAACTGTTGATGGCCAAATGGAGGTTGTCTATGCCTGAAATTTCTTCCTCTTTGAGCTTGGGGTTCTAAATCTTGTCTTGGTTGACGGTGTTATGGTTGATGATTGGCAGAAGATCCGGATGGTTCTTTATCGGTAAGCAGTTTAGCAATATAACCAGGATTCCCCCTTTCGCCTCTAATAAACATGTTGGCTAGGCTAATCAACTCTTGGTAAGTTTTAGGTTCTCTGATTTGCGCTTCGAATTTTAATGGCCCTTCTCTCAGACCATGAATCAGTGCCACTCGATATAGTTCTGGGTCTACATTCTGTACTCCCATGATTTCCTTTTGAAATCGGTCGACAAATTGACCCCATGTTTCGCCTTTACGCTGCTTGATCTCGAAAAGAGCCGCTGGGTCGTCTTTTCTTTTCTTGGAAGTTGAGAACCTTAGTAAGAACTCTCTCCTGTGTTCGGCAAAGCATCCGATGGATTGGGCGTGTAATCCATAAAACAATTCTCTTGCTTGCCCGTCAATAGACGTGACAAGAAGTTTACACTTGGTTGCGTCCGTAAGAGTCTTCAAAGCAACAGCTGACTCGAAGGCTTGCAAATGTACTGTCGGATCAGACTCGCTATTATATGCCGGCAAACGCGGTTCTCTAAAATTATTTGGGGCCGGCTCTCCCCGAATTTCATCCTTGAATGGAGAGATCTCTTCGGCATCCTCATAGAGGGGAGGAAGCGGGTAATAGACCGTTGTAGCTGTGGTTATTTGTGGGCAGGCCTCCGGATAGGCGAAACGGGCTGTGGTTCCCAGCGGTCAGGCTGCCAGATAGGGGAGGCATGCTGCATTTGAAGTCGCACCTTGGAACTCGAGAACCCAGGTAGGAAAATCTTGGGTGGCCTCTCGATAAAAGGCCTGGCGGGAGTTGAAATTATCTCGGGGAGGTTGCGGGTTGGCAGCTTGAGATATGGTATAAGGAGGCGGGGGTGGAGCTGGAGTTACAACCGGGCTGACCGTGGTTTTTTGATCGGTTAGCCGATTAGTGAGAAGGGCCAGAGCCTGACCGATGGCATCTAAACGCTGATCGGTTTGTTTACGAGACCGCTCGGCCTCCTATCTGGATTGCTCCAGTGCTTCCTACAGAGCATCTTCACTATGATCAGAGTGATCTCCGTGGATGAACTGGCGGTCTGACATGTTGTCAAACTGTTCGCTGACAGCTTGCAATCCGAAGGTCACGTGTGTCTGTTGAGGCCGAAAATGCGCCTCCTCGATCACTGCTTGAAAAGCAAAGAATATGAAGGGTTGCAAGCTATCAGTTGCTATCCAACTTAATGATTTAAGTTGATTAGACCGCTGGCAGCGGTCGAGGCCAGAGTTTGCCCATCACGGCGAATGCCTCTCTTGTGATGGGATTTCCTTTGATTAAAGTGAAACGCTTATAGTGGGTTACAGATGAAACCAGCCGGGCAGACAGGTCACAAGACAGTTAATTCAAGACCGCACCTCAGAATAGCAAGCTCCTGGATTCGAGTGTGTGTGTTTGGGAACATCGCCGCCCCCTATTTATAGGCTCGGGGGGCCTGCCCAAACGGGCAGGGATAAAATAACTGCCTGCCCGGGTACAGGAGAATCAGGCAGGGTGTGACGGGATATAGAAAGGAGAAAGAAACAGACTGCACGGCATGGCGGCTTGAGCATCCGATCTGTACTGGCCGGAGTCAAAGTGCATTGCGATCAAAGTTATGATGCAGCCCGGGCGGTCTCGGGCCTGAGACCGTGGCTCTCCTTCTGGACTTAAGCCTTGAAACTCTTCAATCCTTGGAGGCGGTCTGGATTCTATTAGACCGTTCGGTTGGTTCAAGCTGCGCCGAAGAAACTATTGGTTCTGATCTGATTGGCAAGCCGAGTGGTCCGCTGACCGAGACCGCAACTTGCCCCTTTAGGACTTAGGCCCTGGCAATCTTCAGTGACCCTTGGAGACCGCGCGGCTTGATTCATTTGCCGGTCTGATCGGTTAATGCATCAAACCGACTAGTTTAAAGAAGATGTTGTCTAGATAGCGGTCTTCTGGGTAAACAAAGAGCATCAGGGAAGTTTAGAGGCTGACTGGAAGGCTGGTCAGCCTTAGCCGCTTGCTGTCAAAGGCAGGAGAGAATTGCTCTCCATTATTTAAAACACTCTGAAATAATCAACAATTTGAATGGACCGAAGAGTGAGAGAATGCCTTTGAAAAGCTGAAACAGCAAATAACCCAGACACCTCTCCTCCAAGTACTGAGGGAAGGTGAAGACCTACTCCTCTATTTAGGAGTAGGGGTGGAGGCAGTAAGTTCTATGCTTGTTAGAGAGGAAGGGAGTAGCTACCCATCTAATATATAAGCCGCATGCTAAAGAAGGTAAAGATGCAGTATCCCATCCTCGAGAAGCTAGTTTTTGCCTTGGTGGTGTCGGCACGGAAGCTCTGGCCTTATTTTCAAGCCCACTCCATCCAAGTCGTGACCTATCATCCACTTCAAAGTATCCTGAAAGGAGTGCAGCATTCAGGAAGGTTGGCAAAATGGTCGGTAGAACTCAGTGAGTTCAACATTTCCTTCTCTCTCTGTGTGGCAATAAAAGTGCATGCAGTGACGGACTTCCTAGCTGACCTCTCAGTGGAGACAGACAAAAGTGAGGGCCCCTCAAGTCTATTTTCCTGGAAGATGTTCATAGAAGGAGCTTCAGGCAAAAGCTCCGTGGGAGTAGGCATCGTACTTGTCAGCTCGCAGGGAACTAGGATCGAGCAAGCAGTCGAGATCCTCTTCCCCGTCACGAACAATCAAGCGGAGTATGAGTCTATAGTGTCAGGCATGCGTATTGCAAAGGAGTTGGGAATTCGAGATATTCAAGCTTTCACGGATTCAATGGTGGTTGCTTCGCAGATCCAAGGAGAGTTCGAAGTGCGCGATGCTATCCTGCAGAAATACCTGATCAAAGTTAAAGGGCTGATCAGAGGCTTTCAATCCTTCTTCGTCGAGAATGTGCCAATAAAGGAGAATTTGGCGGTACACCGTTTGGCCAAGTATGGTCCAAGTGCCGGTGAAAAATCACTGAGCTATTTTGACCATCCATCAAAGAAGGGGAGATGATGGAGATCGAGAAATGACCTTCCTGGATGGCTCTGTTCACAACATTCCTAGCTACCAGCAACTCCCAGTGGATGGCGAAGATCAAAGGAAGTTTAGATATAAGGCGACCTACTACTTACTGCATAGTGGGGAACTATATCACAAAACTTTCTCGGGCCCTCTAGCCAAATGCGTCTCAGAAGCCGAAGTACCTCGAGTGTTGGAAGAGATCCATTCTGGAGAATGCGGGATCCATTTAGGAACTCTAACTCTTAAATAATGAATCCTGAGACAGGGTTATTTCTGGCCAACCATCCGAAAGGACGTCAAAGCTTTCTCAAAGAGGTGTCAGAAATGCCAGCTATTCGCCCCTCTCTAGTTGCAGCCAACACAGCAGCTTCGTTCTATCATGGCCCCGTGGCCGTTTTCCATCTGGGGAATGGATTCTATAGGCCATTTTCCCCAAGCTAGTGGCCATAGGAAGTTCGTTCTCATCATGATCGACTACTTCTCCAAGTGGATCGAGGCCAAGGATCAATCCAAGACCACCTCTCAAGTCATGAAGAACTTCATCTGGGGAGAAATTATTTGCAGGTTCAGGATCCCTCACGCCATCGTCACCAACAATGGCCCGCAATTCACCAGCTTGGAGTTGGATGACTTCTGCAAGAAGCTAGGAACCGATCTTTGATTTGCCTTTGTGCAACATCTTCGGAGCAACGGGCAAGTGTAAGCAGCCAACAAGCTGGTCATCAACCTCCTGGAAAAAAATAGAGAACTTAAATGGGATTTGGGCAGAGCAGCTCCCTTCGGTCCAATGGGCTCTGAGGACTACTCCTAAATCGACCACAAGAGAAACTCCTTTCAAGTTATCTCACGGGTCTGAGGCTCTCATCCCAGTGGAGTTCGAGGTCAGGAGTCCTAGAGTGGTTATGGCAGAAGATGGAGATGAGGAATGGTGGCTAGAGAATGAAGAGGGTCAAAGGCTATCTCTCGACTACATCAAAGAACTCTAAGACCAAGACTCAGCTCGATAGGGAGAGATCAGGAGACGAATGGCGAAATACTTTGACAAGAACCTCCGCATCAAGCAATTCCAAGTAGGCGATCTCGTTCTGAATAAAGTGGACGCATCAGGAAGAACATCTGCTGTCAGAAAGCTTAACCCAAATTGGGAAGGGCCTTTCATCGTCCATGAGTCACTAGCAGCTGGAGAATATCGTCTACAGAATCACAAAGTGGAGCTGCTTGGGAATACCTAGAGGGGTGATGACCTGAAAAGGTTCCACCACTGACAGGAATGTATATACTCTTCCTCGATATATTTATTTTGTATAAATGAATTCCCCACCCCTGGAACATGGAACGACATGAATCTTTATTCTCCACCAGCAAATATTAAAAACAAAAAGGAAAAAGGAGTAGGTTAAATCGATCTCCATGATAGGTTGCGAAACGGGCCTCTGACTTGACTATCATAAAACCCAGTACAGGTGATGAGACAGTGCATCGGGTTAGCGAGTTTTTCTAAGACTTTGATAAAGAACCTGATTCAGTAATACTCTTAAATCTTTCTCTTCAAGTCCAGAAGCCATCTTCATCAGGCTTCATAAGAACTCTCGAGAGTTGTGTGGAGTATTCTTTTACATGGTAACACAATACATTTTCTGTAGGACTCTTTGAGTCTGAGCTGTAGGGACCTTGTGCCTGAGTTGTAGGATCTATTGTTGATCTGAGTTGTAAAGCCTGAAGTGCCGGAGCTATTGGGCCTTTGAGCCTGAGTTGTAAGGTTCTTAGAACTTGAGGTAGGATCCTTAAAGGATATGAGATGTAGGGCCTTTGTGTCTGAGTTGTAGGATTTTTGAAAGAGATCTGAGTTTGGAGGAGTTGGCCTTGTCTAGCACATATCTAGAAAGGTGAAGGGGGAAAGTCGATGTACCCTTAACTGGGAACCACTATAAATCACTGTGTATTTTCTGTGGTGTGCTCTTAGTCTTTATATCTATAAGCTAAAGCAATCAATAAAAGAAAGAAGACTAAATTATTTGAAACACCTATTCACCCCCTTTAGGTGATTAGACAACATCCAAAAATAACACATATATCGTCTAGACGATCAAGACGATATCGTCTAGAAGACTATTTATTATTTTGACTGTAGAGCTGTATTTAATGCACAGATCTTCTTGGAAATTTATTTGCATTTAATATATACGATGTCTATCATGCCCACTAATCAAGGAGTTTTTAATTATATATTCTTTGATTAAATAGCCATTGCACAACCCTAAATGAAGAATGACAAATACTTCCAAAAGTGCAAGTTCCAATATGGCAAGCTCTTTATTACATTTATAATGTCGTTTTAGAAAATATTCCTAACTGGCTATTCAATTTATGGAATAAAATATTAAGGGCCTTTTAGGTCATTTTATGAAATCAACTAATACTTACACTTTCTGAAAAGTAGAAGCTGAAAAGAAGAAAAGCTCTCTATCTCTCAGCTGTCAAGAACAAAGAAAGAGAATCTCCCTCCCATGCAAGCAAAGTTCATCTGATTTTTTTTCAAGAGGAAGATTCTGATGAAAGCCCCAGTGATTCAGAAGATTGTTGGTGCTCACTTCTGTAGAAGAAGAAGACTCTACAGTAAAAAGCTATAACCTTGAGGCTTTTCTCTTCTACAAGAAAATCTATCTTATCATCCTGTAGGGTTCTATGTGGACCTGAGATTGTAGGATCTTGTAGAAGATCTGAGTATGTGTAGGGCTTGTGAAGTTAGAGTTTTTGTAAGGTACTAGGTACCTAAGTGTAGGCTTTCTTTATGATTGCTGAGGTAGGATCCTTTGTGGATCTGATTTGTACGATCTGTTGTATTGGATAGAGATCTGAGTTTTTGGAGAAATTCCCTAGTCTAGCACACTGCTAGATAGGTGGGAGGGATAATGGACTACCTCTTGACACATTGTCTTGAAGGGAACCACTATAAATTCCTGTATGTTTTTCTATGGTTAATTATGTTGTGGTGTGCTTGTGTTAGATATTTAAATTGCTAGATAATTTTAGAAAACACCTAATCACCCCCTTCTAGGTGGTATTATAGACAACCCATTTCTTTCAATTGGTACCATAGGTAGGTTTAGTTCAAAGGCTTAAGCAAGATCTATCATTTTATTGGGTAGTTAGCTTACACTATGGGTAGTGAGCAGCATAAAGAAATGAGCTCTATTAAGTTGCCTATTTGAACTAAAGAGAATTTTCCCATCTGAAAGCAAAGGGTCAAATTTTACATGGAAGCCTCTGACCCTGGAGTCTACATGGATGTTGAAAAGGAACCTTATGTTCCCATGACTATTCTAGTGGACCCAAAAGAAGTTCCAGTCCCTATAGACTTATCTCAGTTCACCAAGGATAAAATAACTCTGGTAACTATGGACAAAGGGTAAAGAATATAATTGTCAATGCAATTGATGATTCCACATTTCAAAATCTGATTCATTGCAAGAAATGTTGAACTCCTTAGTTATCTATATGGAGTGTACTGAAGAAGTTAGGGATGATAGAAAATCTCTTCTTAATCAAGAGTATGAATCCTTCAGGCAAGACAAGAAGGACAACATAGCTGCACGCTATGAAAAGTTCTTCAGAAATGTGAAAGGTCTCATAACTTATGGAAGAGATTTCACTAACTATGAGCTCAATGATAAGTTTTTGAGATCTCTAAACAAAGAATGAGATATGAAACTCTGTGCTATTAGAGAGGTGGGCAACCTAGGGTATATGGAGCCTCAATTGCTATTTGGCAAGCTTCTTTCTTATGAACTGCAATTAAATAATAGAAAAGCTGAAGAGGATAACTCCAAGGCTCATAGCAGAGAGAAGGCAATGGCCTTCAAAGCTAAAACTTCAAGAAGGTATACAATAGTGGAGCCTGTTTATGTCTCTGAAGATGAGATCATCAGCAACTTCACAAAGCAGTTCAAGAAGCTGCTGAGAAATAGAAGAAGAGAAAACAGAAGGCATGAGTTCTCATCCTATAATTCAAGAAGAGAGGACAAATCAGGAAGCAGACATAAGTCTGATAGGTATTATTCAAAACCTAATAAATTAGTTTCTTCTAACATTATTTGTTACAGCTGCAAGAAGCCTGGACATATCATTGTTGAATGTCTATTCAAAAGAAAGGAAAAAGGTGAAGAGAGAAAGCATTCGAAGAGAATAAAGATGGAGAAGAGCCTTATGGACAAGAAAGTGAGAACACCCAGTGATAGTGGCACTGAGTCATCCTCCTCAGAATCTGACAGCTATATGGTAGGAATGGCCTTCTCAGATAGAGGAAGTTGTGATGAAGACCATCATGACTAGGTAATTCCTAAAGCCTCTCCAACCATATCTGACACTGATTCAGATGCATGCTCCTCTTCAACTGTAAGAGAAGCTGACACTAAATATATTGAAAAGTTTGGTGCCTTACTTGAAGCACTTAAGAAAGCAAAAAGCTATCTGTAAGGCTCAATCAGTTGAGATCATCTCTCTAAATGACAAGAGAGATGACCTACTTGAGAAAGTCAAAGAACTAACTCATGAGAAGGCCAAACTATCAATATCCACACTAAGCACTAGCACATTAACTAAAGTAATTAAACACAAAACAGTAAAATTAAAGAGTTGGAGGAAAAGCTCGTAGTGGAAAGGAATATAGTGACTAATTTTTCCAAGCCACAAACAGTTCTTCACTTGATTGATAGCTTCTCTCAAACCATTAAGAAAGGTTTAGACTATACTCAAGGTGAAGCTACTGGGAAATCTTCTCAAGGAAAGACTATCTTCAGAAAAGTGATCATACCCACAAATTCTTATGATCACAATAGTTTCTATGGGTGTAAAGAGAGCAAGAAAACAGATGGTGGTCTTAAGCTCCTTTCTACCTGGTTAAGCAAGAGACAAACTTTGCTTGGGAAGAGTGCTCTATCTGCACAAAAAGTGCACAGTGTACCTCTGAGAATCCTCTAGAGGGTGGGGGTGAATAGAAATTTAAAATATTTCTATCCTAAATGTGTTTAACAATAAATTTTCTAAAGAGTTATGCTCAACAATCCAGGCAGAATAAAGAATGCAGGAAATAAAATGCAGAATAAAAGACTGGGACAACACAGAAAATGGCAGCACAGACACAATGAATTGTATAGAGGTTCCCCAAACCCTGGGTACTCCCCTCTTCTACCACCTGGTAGGAGTGCACCACATGTACCTGAGTCTTTTGATTAGGAGAGTCTTAGAACCACTGATCTTTTGATAAGGAGATCATGAACCACCAGATCTTTTGGTAAGGAGATTTTGAACCACTGAATCCTTTGAAGAGGGATTAATAAAACTCTTTTATAAGAAATAGAAAGAGAAGGAGAAGAAAGAATGTTGTATGAATTCTGTTCTCAGAAATCTTGTGATGGCTGATTGAAGAACAACCAATGTGAAGTCCCACAGAATCTGCTCTTGATTAGTCTCTACTTTTGATGAAGATGAACTGCAGAGGCTTTGATTGTCAGATTCTTCTTGACTTATGTTGATTCAGATCCTGCTGCTATATGTTGGTGATGAGAAGCAGCTATCAAATCTACTGTTCTCTTAGACGAAGAACAGTTGTATTTCTCTTTTCTTTTCTGTTCTTGATTTGGGTTCCTGAGCGAGGGAGAAGAAGAGGAAGCCCTAGAAAATGAAGGAGACGACTGATTGTGATTAATGCCCTGTCTGCCTCTGTCTTCTCTTGTCTTTTTATTTTCTATTTTTCAAATTTGAATAAGATTCCCTTTCTGATATGCCTTGATAAGGTAATTTGCTTATGACTTTCTCTTTCTTTCCTCTATAATTCTCGTCCCGACCACCTACAAGGAATATGGTTCCAAAAAACCTTTTGTGTCCTTCTTTAATGTTCTTTTCTATTTCAGGCAATTATTGAGGCGTTGGGGAACGATCTTGAAGGATGTGGGCCATGAAAGAAGGATCAGAGAGACAGCTGAAAAGATTATCTTTTACAGACTGTATTCGACGTAGCGTCGAATTCATTTCCTCTCTTATCGACGTAGCTTCGAGTTCTTCTAGGAGCTGCTTCGATTTCATCTGTGCTCCGACTGAACTCTACTAGTCGATGTTGCATCGATATCTTATCGACGTGTATGTCATGTTGATCTGCCTGGCTCTGAGCTTCATCTTCTGCGTCGAAATGAAGTCGACGTCACGTTGACTTTAGATGGCTTCGACAGATAACATCTTCTGCGTCGAGTTGAAGTAGAAGCTGCGTCGACTTCTCCAATTACTCCGACAAGTCCCTGACCTCTACGTCAACATCTATTGGATGTTACATCGATATGAGTTACTTCGACAAAGGGTTTGAACCACTTGGACTTCTAGTCAGAGCAGCGTCGATATGGACTCGATGTTGCGTTGAATTATATTCGACGCAAATGTTAACTTAGCCCAATTTTGCTTCCCTTGATCTGGTCCTGACACCCTATGTTGAGTGTGACATCCTAAGACATCTAATGACCATATTACCCTCACTATACATGGGTAATTCACTCCTAGAGATAAAAATCACTTTTAAGTAATTTGTTAAGTTAAATCAAAAGGTGTTTTCCCAACAATCTCCCCCTATTTATCTTAACAAATTTTACAATTTGTTGAAAGTGATTTTATACAATTTTTATAATCAACAATACATAAAATGCAGTAGAGACATAAGAAAATGAGAAAGCTAGATGAATTGATATCAACACAGATGATAGATTAATGATAGTCAGAAGATTTATCAAAGATTGCCCAGAGTGAGTATCACTTCTTGTCTTTGATAAATAAGGATAGATCTTTATACAATCTTCTATACTTTTTCTCCACATATTTGAAGTTTGCTTGAGTGTTTTTCTCTGAATTTCTCTGCATCCTTCCATGTCCTTTAATTTGAAAAGCTTTTCCAGGTCTACTTCTATATTAGGATGAACATCCTTGAGTGTAAAGCCCATTCCAAAGACCTTGGCTGTCATCAGAATTATAAGTTCTAGATTCAGATCAGCTGATTCTGGTTCTTCCTCTAATTTGGATTCATCAGGCAATGCTTGGGTTTCACCAACTGTTGTCATTTCTTGCTTAGAAATTGATTCCTTTGTGAACAAGATCTTCTTCTTCTCCTTTTCAGGTGACTCTTCCCCTTTCCTCCTTTTTTGAGAGAACTGCACTGCTTCCTTAGGGTTGCACCCAATGCCTACTCTGTGGAGTTGTCCAACTCCTTCTAGCATTTTAGCCTGAGGATTATTTGCAGTATATTTTGAATGATCAAACCAACTGGGGGTTGATAGGGATTGCTTTGGCCAGTTCCTCCTTTTCAACTACTTCCTTCCCTCTTTTTAGTATATCAATAAATATGTCTTTCTTGTCTTGAAGCTCCTTTTGAGCAGCTTCATACTCATATCATTCTCTTTCACCAATGTATTTTAATATTGCATCCAGCCCTGGATCAGTATAGTCTTCATTGTATTTTCTGGAATCTCAACCTTTTCATACTTCTTATAATAAGATTTATTCTTGTTGTACTGTTTCCTTTCTTCCTTTGTGTATTGTTCCCAAATGGGTATTCTTCCTCTACCCCTTCTTACTCTTCCTCTAGCTTGATAAGGAGGTCTTCCTCTGAAGATAGGTGTCAGAAGGAGAGGAGTAGTTGTATGTCTTGGAGCAGGTGGTGGAAAAGGAGGCTGAGCTGGAGTTGAAATTGGATATGTTGCAGGAAGATCTAGAGCATATTCAGTTGAGTCAAATTCTTGATTAGTAACTTTGGCAGGTGGAGGTGTTGTAGAAGAATCACCAGAGGGCACCCTGAATTGAAGAAGATCGGGAATATGTGTCTCATTATTAGCAATGTATCCTTGAAGGTGCATGACATGGATCTGATCGTCTGAGTAGACAGGACTCTCCCCTGTCTAGAAGACTACCCCTATATCACTGGCAGAACTCTTGGAGGTGAAGACTCCCCCTGGATCTTTGCATTGGCGAGCTGTAGTTTAGACACTACAACAGGCTCTCCTTCAGAAATGAAGGAGAGAGGGATTGCAGTTGTATAGACCGAGTCCTGTGGAACCTCTGGAACCTCTGGCCTGCTGGAACACATCTCCTCCTGCTTTATATCCTGAAAGAAGGATATAAAGCCATCAGCAGGCACAGCTACCGATCGTATTTCATCATCAAGGGCCTTTATCTCGGAATTTAGGTCTTGCAACCTCATATGTTGACGGCATAACTTCCGGTAACACTCATTGGAGAGATCATGGTAAAGAGAGCAAAACATTGACAAGACTGCTTCCATTGCAAGGTTGACTGCCTTTACTACATCCTGCTGGTTTGACGGGAATGCCATTTGAAGTTGGAGAGTATCTGCATGAAAACAGAGAGAAAAGACGAAGAGAGGAAAATTCGAAAGCGCAATGATTTCGATGCTGAAGCTGCTTAAAAGAAGACGATTCATCGCAACTTAGGGTTTATGTAGAAGCACCGTCAATAAAGATTAGTATTTGGCGCGCAAACATAAGTCGAGAATGCTTCTAGAAGCAATTCTGGGCGCGCAGCCATTTCGACGTTGCGTTGAATCATATTCGACGTTATCCAGTCGACGCAATAACTTTCTGGAGATTGTTCACCGAACCTTAAGTCGATGTAGTCCAGTCGACGTTGCATCGATTTGCAATCGACGTAGCCTCGACTTTGATCAGCGACCAATCAATATGATGCATATATCGATAAGAAATCGACGCTGCGTCGAGATCTATTCGAATTGTTCACTCTGTGTGCTTCTTGACGCTGGAGTCGAGTAGAAGTCGATGGTGAGTCGACTTCTATTCGACGCACCTCTGAATGAATAGATATATTTCCTTAGAAAATTCTTGTTGTTTTCCCAGCAATTGTATTTAGTGAAAATAGGTTATAATTTAATTTTAATGAATTGTAGGGACAAATTAAGGTAGGAATCACTCCCTTGGATGAAGTTTTGTTCCTTATTCTTGACCTACATCTTCCTTCCCACTCAAATTTCTCCTGAGTGGGATCCTATCTAACCCTGCACATGTAATTCAAACATTAGAGGGAACCCAGGTTACCTTGGGCCCTTTGCTTTTACCATTGTAGGGTTCAATGTAAGAATAGGAGGGTCTTTCATGATACCCTTTGGGATGATAGGGATTGGTTTTCCAAAACCCATTGTTTTGAAATTTGAAATGGGTATAAAATGTATCTAGATATAATAAATCAGAGGAGTGTTTTATTATCCTAGGTCTTGACTTACCCTTTTGATTGTGGTTATTTAATTTCCCTATGTTGTTTTTACCAGAGGATTTCTCTTTCTTATTGAGATGTATTTTGTTGGGTTTATCTATCCTATCTGAACAGCTACCAACATTACCCTTAGTTGATTTGCTCTTCTCACTGGGTTGATAATCTCTAGGTCTAACAAATGACACTGGATTTTTCCAGGAAGGCTGGCTATGTGGTTCTATGCTGGTGGAGGGGTCTGCTCCTAACCCTAAGTGGTTAAATCTCATAGAGAGGTTTTCAATGATGTCTTTGAGCTTCTGACTCCTCCCATTGAGTGAGTTCTCAAAGGCCTTTGCCTTTGCCATCTCTTCTTTTAAATTTGTATTTTCTTCTCTAAGTTTAATTAATTCTACCTCTTTATCATTAATTTCATTTGTTAGTTTTTGATTTATTAGATGCATTTCATCTTCCTTAAGGTTCTCTAGTTCAGTTCTAGCTATGTTTAATTCATTTTCTACCCTAAGATGTTCAATGCAAAAATATTTAAAACAAGTTTTAAAATCATCAGATGTAAAGTCAAATTCATCAAAAACTGATACCTGATCATCTTCATCATCTGATGTCATTCCAAGAGCCATCATGCAGGCTGCTACTGCTTCTTCTTCATCATCACTCTCAGATGATGATGAGCTCTCTTCCACTTCTGAGTCACTCCAGGTTTCAGTAATGAAACCCTTTGCTTTCTTCTTGTCCTTCCCTCTGGAGGACTTCTTCTTCTTCTTCTCATCTTTAGTGCTGCTCCTGTTCTTTTGCTCTTGAGGGCACTCAGGAGCAATGTGCCCTGGCTTGTTGTGGGTGAAGCAGATGATCTCCTTCCTTGGAGTCTTATCATATCTAGGCTTTGAGTCTCTATCTCTTCTCCTTGAGTCCCCGTCTTTACCCACTTCTTGAATCTTTTTGCCAGCAGACTGAACATTTCATCCTCAGGAGTGGAGGACTCTCCCTCTGCAGATTTCAGAGCAAGGGACCTTTTGACAGGAGCTGGAGAGGTCTCCCTTTCTTCTGCCTCAGCTCTGTTCTTCAGAAGCATCTCATATGACTTAAGCTTTCCCAGCAACGCTTCAGTGGAGATCTCTCTGTGGCATCTGAATTCTCTAATTGCCCAGATTCTTGAATCCCATGAGCTAGGGAAGCACATGAGGATCTTATCATTAATTTCAGTCAAGGATATTTCCTTGTCTAAGCCTCTGAGCTCATTAATGATAAGACTGAATCTATCATACATGCATATTAACAACAGCTTCATCAGCCTTCTTTTGAAAGTTCTCATACTGGTATAAGAGAAGGGACTTTTTGTCCTCCCTTTAATCAGCACTTCCCTCAACCATTATGGTGAGGGAATCCCAGATCTCTTTTGTTGATTGGCATTTAGCAACTTTCTGGAAAATGTCATCAGACATTGTTGATACCAGAATATTCATGGCCTTTGCATCACATGCCTTGACCTTCTTCTCAGCCTCTGTCCATTCCTTTCTTGGGAAAGCCTCTATTGTTGAGGATTCTCCTGCCATTTGTCTGACTGGAGCTGGAGTTCCTGTAAGAAGAACATCATAGATATCTTTATCGATGGAATTCATGTAAAGTCTTATTCTAGCCTTCCAGAGTGTGAACTTATTTAAGTTACACACTGGAGGCCTTGTTGAAGCATAATCCTTAATACTCATTTTTTTATGTAGTCTTTGTATACAAGAAATAAGAGTAGGAGGTCTTTCTGATCGAGGTGTTAGCCTTTTATTGATCAACCTCCCTCTGATACGAATTGAAAGTGCACAGTGTACCTCTGAGAAACCTCTAGAGGGGGGTGAATAGAGATTTAAAATATTTCTATTCTAACTGTGTTTAACAATAAATTCTCTAAGGAGTTATGCTTAACAATCCAGGCAGAATAAAGAATGCGGGCAATAAAATGCAGAATAAAAGACTGGGACAGCACATAAAATCACAGTACAGACACAATGAATTTTATAGAGGTTCCCCAAACCCTGGGTACTCCCGTCTTCTACCACCTGGTAGGAATGCACCACCTATGCCTGAGTCTTTTGATCAGGAGACTCTTAGAACCACTGATCTTTTGATAAGGAGATCATGAACCACCAGATCTTTTGGTAGGGAGATCTTGAACCACTGAATCCTTTGAAGAGAGATTAATAAAACTCTTTTACAGGAAATAGAAAGAGAAGGAGAAGAAAAAATGTTGTATGAATTCTGTTCTCAGAATTCTTGTGATGGCTGATTGAAGAACAGCCAATGTGAAGTCCCACATAATCTGCTCTTGATTAGTCTCTACTTTTGATGAAGATGAACTGCAGAGACTTTGATTGTCAGATTCTACTTGACTTCTGCTAATTCAGATCCTGCTGCTATATGTTGGTGATGAGAAGCAGCTATCAGATCTACTGTTCTCTTTGATGAAGAACAGTTGCATTTCTCTTTTCTTTTCTGTTCTAGATTAGGGTTCCTTAGCGAGGGAGAAGAAGAGGAAGCCCTAGAAAATGAAGGAGACGGCTGATTGTGATTAATGCCCTGTCTGCCTTTGTCTTCTCTTGTCTTTTTATTCTCTCTTTCTCAAATTCGAATAAGTTTCCCCTAATGATATGCCTTGATAAGGTAATCTACTTATCACTTTCTCTTTCTTTCCTCTTTAATTCTTGTCCCGACCACCTATAAGGAATATGGTTCCAAGAAACCTTTTGTGTCCTTCTGTAATGCTCCTTTCTATTTCAGGCAATTATTGAGCCGTTGGGGAATGGTCTTGAAGGATGTGGGCCATGAAAGAAGGATCAGAGAGACAGCTGAAAAGATTACCTTTTACATACTGTATTCGATGTAGCGTCGAATTCATTTCTTCTCTTATCAACGTAGCTTCGAGTTCTTCTAGGAGCTGGTTCGATTTCATCTGTGCTCTGACTGAACTCAGCTAGGCGACGTTGCATCGATATCTTATTGACGTGTACATCGTGTTGATCTGTCTGGCTCTGAGCTTCATCTTCTTGATGCGATGATTCGGCAAGTGCACCGGTCGTGCAAGTAATAATAATGGGAAAAATCCCCGAGTGTCGGTCTCTTGAGGAACACAGTAAGGTGGAGTTAGGTTTCGAGGAAGGACTTGAGATTGAAGTCCTTAAATCGGATGGAATGCGGGGGAGTTGGGTTGGCTTTTGGAAAATAAAATAAAAGCTATCAACTACTCCTATGCAATGCCGCTATGCAATGCTTCGCTTGGCGGGATGGAGACTAGGCAGGCCTTGAGCGCGCTGCGTCGAAAGGGCGGATGGACGAGTAGGCAAGCGGATTGAACTATGCAGGCCTTGAGCGCGCTGCTTCGTTAGGCGGGATGGAATACGGGCCGCGATGCCACGCTTCGGTAGGCGGATGGACGAGTAGGCTAGCGGAGTGAGGGTCGCAAGCACCTCTTCGACAAGCACGCCACTAGCAATTGCTAGTGCGGCATACGAACGTGACGGTGGGATGGAGGATGGAATGGGGCGCACCTCAAGCACACAAATAAACAAAAAGGGGTATTTCACATAGACATGAAATAACTTTAAATAGCAAGGTTTATAGTGTTCTTCATCAAAATACAAAAGATCTAACTATTACAACAATCAATAAGAAGAGAACAAGGCAAGAAATCGACCGAATCTGAAGGCTCGTTGGAGATTCACGGTTGGAATCGCCGGGTTGTCAATCCGCGTCCAAGCTCGGTCCGCAACTACGTCCGGGGTAGAGAGAGCTATCACGACTCTCCAATGGACCCGTCTTCTTCGTGTCACGATCCGGTAGAGGTTGCAAACTTCCTCTTGCTTGATGGCAATGGCGGCTAGGTCTTTCTTTGGAGCTCTTGGATGAAGGAGGAGGCCGAGAGGAAACTCCGGCTCAAGATTGGCGTGAAGAGCAAGCCCGGAGCACCTCCATATGGTGGGCGACGGTGGAGGGGCGAATCTGGACGGAACCGGGCGGAAAACGGCGGCTGAAATTCGGGATCGGACCTAAAATCGCGAGCAGGTCATTTTATAGGCGCTGGAATAAACAATGCGCACGGTCATTGGCGCACGACCAGTGGTCGTGCGCACTAGAATCCTGTGATCGTGCGCTCTGCCTGGACGGAGCCTGCAAAGACAGAAATTATAAAATAACATGTTCGCACGACCAGTGGCGCACGACCGGTGGTCGTGCGCACTATCGTAGGTGGTCGTGCGCACTGGTTGAAATAGAACTCATGAAATTGATGATAAGTGCGCACGAACAGTGGCGCACGACCGGTGGTCGTGCGCACTATCGTAGATGGTCGTGCGCACTGCACCAAACAGAACTCATGAAAAAAGTGTTAAGTGCACACGATCAGTGGCGCACGACCAGTGGTCGTGCGCAATAGAACCAGTGATCGTGCGCAGTGTTCCTGTGCAGAATTGCACCGGAAGCACCTGCACGACTCCTGTTCTAGCGTACAACCACGAATCCAGCTACTGAAAGTGGCACCTAACAGTGCATGAAAACTACTAATGAAGATAAACATGAAAACACACCAAAATGGGCCTAGAAGTGCACATAGCAAGTGATAACAAATATAAGCTAAAACAAGGCTAAAGTGCAGTGGAATGACTAGATAAACGGCCCAGATGAGTCCATATATGTGTATATAATCGGGACTCATCACACCCCCAGACTTACCTGTTTGCGTGTCCCGAGCAAATAAATTCTAAGCGAACGGGGAAAGAAAAGTAGATGGCTTAAAACTACAATATAGAGTACCATGCGAAGTCGCATACTCACGTGCATAAGAAGAATAGTAGAGAAGATTTCTGATTATATAAACAGTCTATATATTTCTAAAAGAGTAAAAGCATATTACAACTACTCAAAATGGTGAAAAGCGGTGAATCGTTCGGTCATGCATAAGGAGAAAGTAAACTAAACGCTGAGATGAGCATTGCTCAAGATTGGGATGCCGGACAAACTCCACCGAAATCCATCGGTGTCGGTGACCATAGGCTTGCCCGGTCACATTCTCTCCACGGCACTGGTTTGACTCAAATGCGTGAATCAATAGGACTTTAGGTTTTAAATGAGGCTTGGGTTTAGGTGAGGAAAAACAAAGATAAAAACGACGGCTAAAGCACTAAACCCAAATGAGCTAATGCAGGAAACTATCCTCATTCACCACACAAACATGCGGGTACACAACACCCCCAAACTTGGACTTAACAGCATGGGTGCGTGCACCGCCTACTCCCAAACATAAATCTATACATAAAGATTTTCAAGTAAACATTCCTTCTCTTTCCTTTCTTTTTAACTTCTTTTCTTTTTCTCATTTTTTTTTTCTTTTCTTATCATTTTCAGCAAATAAACAAAAGGACACATCCACATCTTCACAAACATATTACCACATCAACAACCCAACTCATGAAAATAATAAACAGCTAAAGCTCAAATTTTGGGTGTGCGACTAGGATTGGCTTTTGGGCTTTGGTGAAATAAAAGTGGGGTTGAATCAAAGAACAGGTAGGCACAACTGGGCTAGCGAGGATATAGCGGTAGGGATAGGCACAAAGGCTCAACCGGGCCAAAATGATGGCCTATATCACATTCACACAATTGACTAACCGTATACCCATGCTTCAAGAATCGCTTGGGGCAAGTTCTAGCCACCGAGAAAGATTCTCCTTTCTTCCGACTCAAGCAATACGAATCTAGCGATCGTTTACACACATCCCTATGCTATCGTTTGATTCAGACCGGATTCACCATTTGAGTAGAGTAAACAACATTTACACTAATAGAGAAAAATATAAAACCATAGTATAAAAAGAGATCTAACCTACACAAATTCCTATGCAACCGAGCACTCGACTAGCAGCACTACTAGAGTCAACATTTTACTCTGCTACATAGTCCTAAGCCATCACCTAGACTTTTCCAAATAAGCAGAAGAATTAAATTCACAACAGAGCAAGCAAACAGATGAGTACGCGCTCAAGTGGGTGATGTGGTGTGCAATGAAAATAAACAAAACATTTTAAATGAAATCTTCTAGCATGCAGTGCAATAGTGCACGTGAGCGGGTAAACAAAACAACTCTCCCCCAGACTTAAACTAAACAATCCGCATAATATATGACATGAAAATCAGCAAAGGCTAGGGGAAGAGAGTACCCAATGCTCAGCAAGTGAGCATACCAGAAGATTGGCGTGTAAACCACGACTAAGCTGCAGCATCCGCCATCCAAAAGAAATACCTGCAGGGGTCAGCTCCGCAAAACAAAAGAAACAGAAAAAGATAAACTACAATACTACAGCTAACTAAACAGGATTGAATAAAATAAAATGCATGAAAAGTAAGATAACTACTGGGGTTATTGTCATCCCAGCTCGACTTATTTAGCATTTGTACAGTTCTAGCTAATGGGCCTATGAAAAGAAAAGTGGATAGGTAACTGTTCTAATATGCGTGTAGGTAGCGGGTACCTATACGGAGAAAGAACAGTCACGCCTCTACCCGAATATAGATAAAACCTGCCCATCACAGGTAGAGGGAAAAGAAAGTAAGAAGAGGAGGAAGCCTGGTCCTCACTCAACTTACCAAAACTATCCTTGCCCAGCAAGGTATCGTCTGCAGCAGGTCCGCAGGAGGAGAAGGCAATGAGTGGAGCTTCCTCTACGGAGGGGGAATAAACCTCCTCACATGAGAGGATGCTCTCATCATTGACTTGAGCAAAACGCTCCAAGTCCTCCTGAAGTACCTGTGAAGATTCAACCTGCACAGACTCAGATGAAGGAAGGGGATCAAGAAATAAAGAAGACGGAGAACATAAATAAACATCAATCGGGGGAGTGATCCTGGACTCACTCCCATCAGGTGGGGGAAGTAAAATAATGTTTGCATTGTCATCAATGCTACAAGATTCGGCGGGATCAACAGTGGCCAAGCTAGAGATTTGGACTTCCTCCACCGGTGCTGAGGAAAACTCCTCTTCACCTAGAAGGTTGTCCTCCTCCATAGGAATAGGCACAATACTAAGATCAACCGCCTCCTCCTGCGACACATCATCAACAATGTCGTCAGAGACGAGTGTAGTATGCACAACAGGGAGAGGAATAGTGCTCGGATAAAATTCGAGCACCGATTCCTCACAAAGAATCGAATCCACTAGAGGTGGTGGATGCACCGGGAGAATAGGCTCAGCAATGTTGGTGCCCAGATCAGCCACACATCCAGTGACCGTGTCCATGCCATACCCTTCAAGATGTGAAGGTGACAAAGACACATAACCGGATGTTGAAGGTGTGCCGCCAGAGTTAGGATTCGGGACGATCCGGATATCCGGCTCGTCATCCTCATCCAATTGGCGAAGATAAGCAACACAATCCTTCAGGGCATGATCTGTGCTCTGACAAAACTGGCACTGCCTAGCAGGCTTCTTTGGCACAGCGGGGGCTGGAGCCAAAAAGAAGTATGACGGTAAAGGCTCAGCAGAGTAGCCATAAGACTTACGCGCACCATATGGAGTACCAGACGAAGTCGGTGCTCCATATGCTGCGCTATAAGAATTATGCCTACTATTCTCCGTAGGGCATTCATCACTAGAGTGGGAGGTAGCTCCACACCAACGGCAACGGAAATTGAGATGTGCCCACATAGTGCGAAGATAAAATGATTCAAAATAAAAATGCTATTGTGCAAATACTAAACCAAATAGAAATTACTAAAGCAACCTGATATAAAACAAGAAAAAGGAATAAAAAGAACAGAAATAAAATAAGAGATGCAATTTACAAATGGAAGGGCTTCTCTCTCAGACTCTCCCTCTCCAGAAAACTCACACGTCTGTGTTCCCCGGCAACGGCGCCAAAAACTTGATGCGATGATTCGGCAAGTGCACCGGTCGCGCAAGTAATAATAATGGGGAAAATCCCCGAGTGTCGGTCTCTTGAGGAACACAGTAAGGTGGAGTTAGGTTTCGAGGAAGGACTTGAGATTGAAGTCCTTAAATCAGATGGAATGCGGGGGAGTTGGGTTGGCTTTTGGAAAATAAAATAAAAGCTATCAACTACTCCTATGCAATGCCGCTATGCAATGCTTCGCTTGGCGGGATGGAGACTAGGCAGGCCTTGAGCGCGCTGCGTCGAAAGGGCGGATGGACGAGTAGGCAAGCGGATTGAACTATGCAGGCCTTGAGCGCGCTGCTTCGTTAGGCGGGATGGAATACGGGCCGCGATGCCACGCTTCGGTAGGCGGATGGACGAGTAGGCTAGCGGAGTGAGGGTCGCAAGCACCTCTTCGACAAGCACGCCACTAGCAATTGCTAGTGCGGCATACGAACGTGACGGCGGGATGGAGGATGGAATGGGGCGCACCTCAAGCACACAAATAAACAAAAAGGGGTATTTCACATAGACATGAAATAACTTTAAATAGCAAGGTTTATAGTGTTCTTCATCAAAATACAAAAGATCTAACTATTACAACAATCAATAAGAAGAGAACAAGGCAAGAAATCGACCGAATCCGAAGGCTCGTTGGAGATTCACGGTTGGAATCGCCGGGTTGTCAATCCGCGTCCAAGCTCGGTCCGCAACTACGTCCGGGGTAGAGAGAGCTGTCACGACTCTCCAATGGACCCGTCTTCTTCGTGTCACGATCCGGTAGAGGTTGCAAACTTCCTCTTGCTTGATGGCAATGGCGGCTAGGTCTTTCTTTGGAGCTCTTGGATGAAGGAGGAGGCCGAGAGGAAACTCCGGCTCAAGATTGGCGTGAAGAGCAAGCCCGGAGCACCTCCATATGGTGGGCGACGGTGGAGGGGCGAATCTGGACGGAACCGGGCGGAAAACGGCGGCTGAAATTCGGGATCGGACCTAAAATCGCGAGCAGGTCATTTTATAGGCGCTGGAATAAACAATGCGCACGGTCATTGGCGCACGACTAGTGGTCGTGCGCACTAGAATCCTGTGATCGTGCGCTCTGCCTGGACGGAGCCTGCAAAGACAGAAATTATAAAATAACATGTTCGCACGACCAGTGGCGCACGACCGGTGGTCGTGCGCACTATCGTAGGTGGTCGTGCGCACTGGTTGAAATAGAACTCATGAAATTGATGATAAGTGCGCACGAACAGTGGCGCACGACCGGTGGTCGTGCGCACTATCGTAGATGGTCGTGCGCACTGCACCAAACAGAACTCATGAAAAAAGTGTTAAGTGCACACGATCAGTGGCGCACGACCAGTGGTCGTGCGCAATAGAACCAGTGATCGTGCGCAGTGTTCCTGTGCAGAATTGCACCGGAAGCACCTGCACGACTCCTGTTCTAGCGTACAACCACGAATCCAGCTACTGAAAGTGGCACCTAACAGTGCATGAAAACTACTAATGAAGATAAACATGAAAACACATCAAAATGGGCCTAGAAGTGCACATAGCAAGTGATAACAAATATAAGCTAAAACAAGGCTAAAGTGCAGTGGAATGACTAGATAAACGGCCCAGATGAGTCCATATATGTGTATATAATCGGGACTCATCACTTCTGCATCGAGATGAAGTCGACGTCACATCGACTTTAGTTGGCTTCGACAGATAACATCTTATGCGTCGAGTTGAAGTAGAAGCTGCGTCGACTTCTCCAGTTACTCCGACAAGTCCCTGACCTCTACGTCGACATCTATTAGATGTTACGTCGACTTGAGTTACTTCGACAGAGTGTTTGAACCACTTGGATTTCTAGTCAGAGCAACGTCGATATGGACTCGATGTTGCGTCGAATTCTATTCGACGCAAATGTTAACTTAGCCCAATTTTGCTTCCATTGATCTGGTCCTGACAACCTATGTTGAGTGTGACATCCTAAGACATCTAATTACCATATTACCCTCACTATACAATGGGTAATTCACTCCTAGAGATAAAAATCACTTTTAAGTAATTTGTTAAGTTAAATCAAAAGGGGTTTTTCCCAACATGCACCCCAAAATTTTTTTCCTATGAAAACCTTTAAAAGTTCTCATGCTGGGGCAAGTTCTTCAGCTCCCAAGAAGAGAGGGTTGGCAGCCAAGCAACAACTTAATCAAGTAAAACCCTTCTCAACAAGAAAGTCTAGATACAATTGATTTGAATGTTGGTGTTGTGGAAGGATAAGTCACTTTGCCTTAGATTGTTAGTTCAATCCAACTGTTCAACTTAAAACCAACATGAGAATTAGAAATCAATCAACATATTCTCCAAATAGAAATTTCTCTAACAAGCACCTAGTGGACAACCTGGGTTCACCGATGGATTGTGTACAACCCTAGGTTCACTGAGGGGAGGGGGGCTGAGACTCATGTAGGTGAAGCATGCAGGGCGAGACGAGTAAGAACTCTCGCCTTGCGAGCTAGGAAAGTGGGTGCTCGCGCCCCGACGAGTGAGACGAAGAAGGGCTCACACCTTACGGCGAGGAAAGCGAGTGCTCGTGCATTGCGGCAAGCAGATCGCAAGGGCGGGGCAAGCAAGGTCTCGTCGTCCAGTGGTGACTAGATCGTGAAGGGGGCCGAGCTCGCCTATCCAGCGAGGTTGGGGCCAGGCGAAGATCAGCCAAGAACCGACCAGTGAGCCAAGAGCAGGCCTCCACCGGCACTTGCCACTCTTACAAGGAGAGTAGAGTTTTTGGGTGTAATATTTTATTCCTTTTTATTCAGATATGTTTTCCTATAGCCATTCCAAACAGCGGAGTTAGACTGTTGGCAGACCACTTTGGGGTGCATTTTACAAAACTAAAAGGCGGAGTTACGCTATTAGCAAACCCAGTTGATAAACCTATATATAGACCCTGATGAGCACCTTTGGAGAGGATTGTAGTTTCTTTTGCTTCTTCCTCCTCAGGACTTTGGTTAGCTCCTCAGCCTCTCCAAGGTGCCCAGCTTCAGCTTTGGCTTGGGAGGGGAAGCACTCTAAAGATCTTCCGAGTGTGTGGTGGGACCTCCATGCTGCGACCAAGGGTCAGTGTTTAGTTTTAAGTCTTCGATCATGTTCTTCTTCGGGACAAGTAAGTGTTAGTTTCCCTCTCCTAGGGGTCTGAACTCCTCATAGGGCCGATTCTCGGTTCCAACATTTTTGGTGCGGTGAGCGTGGAAAGCAGCTAGTACAAGAAATTCCTGAGGAGGTAACATGGCTGGAGAAGATGAGCAAGGCACCAACTATGATAGCTCGCCATCAACCAACTCGCCGGCAATAGTATGGATGCTGGCAGAATTTTGAAGGGAGGTGCTAGAGATGATCAACCTCGCCTCCACCGCGGCGCGAGGCAAATTCTCGACCGCCGTGGACTTGGTCTTCCCTCCACTGGGGGCAGGCGAGAATGCCAAGGGGCAGAGGCCCAGTAAAGAGAAGGATGGTGAGGCGCCGGAGCGAGACCTCTCCGGGCGAGAGTTGTTCCCCAGCTTAGCGAGCGCGAGCTCTGTCGGTGAGCTAGTGATGCGAGTGGGGCAGGTGAGAGTGGTGAGCGGGGGAAGCTCATTGTGCGAGCTGGTGCTTTCCGCACCAGTCCCGTATGGGTTCACGGAGCCAGACATGGTCTAATACACCGACAAGGATGACCTAGTCCAACAACTACAATGGTTTGAGGAAACGACCTCCTTCCGGCCTATGTCGGATTCTTTCAAATGCAAACTCTTCGCCATCACCTTGAAGGAGAAGGCGCGAGACTGGTTTCACCAGCTCTCCGCGGGGTCGATCTATGCATTCGAGGATCTGCGTCGCTGAGGCGCTCTTCAAGATCAAGCAAGGACCGGGGGAGTTTCTAGCCCACTACGTGCACAGATTCTAGGAGGAGGTATTACTCATCTTGGAGGTGCCCGGGTTCACCCTCCTACTTGCCTTCACGGTGGGGCTGCGGGAGGGGCTCTTCAAGATGAACCTAAAATGGAAGGCCCGCCGTGTCCATCGAAGAGCTGATGGAGAGGGCGGCATAGGAGATCGAGGGAGAAGTGGCCAACCCGGATTTCAAAAGAAGGCTGGCGAAGCTGAGTGAACCGGTGGTCCCACAATAGGAAGTCAGGAGGAGAGATGAGCCAAGGGCCCCGGAGTTGGGGTGGAGGCAGCAGGGAGGGGGCATGCAGGGCCCAGGAAGAGGGTTTTCCCAAGGAGGGGCAACTTCCAGGGAGGTCAAGGGAGTCCCAACCACTCAGGGTGGAGGCACGGCCCGAGAACACTCCCTCCCCTGCCTCAGCAAGCCATGGCGACCGACCGAGGAAGAGGAAGGAGAATAGGAGAGGGAGTAGGTGGAGGTGGAGGAACGGGAGCTAGGAGAAGGAATCGAGTTGCGGTGGTCGATGGAAGGGAGTGGCGTTGCCGTATTATGACTTCCATTAGGAGGAGGGTCACACAATGGCCACCTGCCCTGAGTTCTTGGATATCAGGAGGGTGAGAGGCCCTAGGGAGTAACAGTCACCAGTAAGGATTGAGGAGGTCATCGGGACAACGGAGGAGGAGGATAGGTGAATCAATAGAGCCGACATTGTGAGTCGAGGAGGGATCAGGGTGATCCATGGGGGAGTGGGGATCGAGGTGACCCGAAAGGCGAGCCTCCACACTATGTATCGTCGGAGTGTGGCTTCGACTTCCAAAACCCCACCACCAGAAGAGAAGACTACCTTCTCTCGAAAGGATATGCCTGACCACGAGGACCCATTCTGCGATGTGCTGGTGATTCAGGCAACCATCGAGAATTTCACCATCTCCCAGATCCTCACTGACAACGAGATCTCGGTCAACGTCATCTTCAAGAAGGCCTTTGATGAGATAATGGTGGAGGTGAGGAGGGTACTAGCCTCGGACGGACCCCTGTTTGGGTTCTCAGGAGGAAGGAAGGAGGTGGAAGGAGGAGTAGGACTCCACAAAACCTTGTGGGAAAAGTCACGCAACTGCCGGTTCATCATCGTTGATGTTACGATCAACTACAACACCATCTTTGGATGGCCCCTCATTAGTGCGCTTCGATTTGTCCCCTCCTCATTCCACCAATGCCTCAAGTTCAACATAGGCGGAGTCCATATTTGGGTGAGGAGAGACCCAAAGGTAGCAAGGCAATGCAACGTTACCGCGGTCAATTCCATCACCTGGCAAGCAGAGGCAGAGGAGATGGGTAAGGAGATGGAGAGGCAGTACATATCAGAAGGAGTCGTGGAGGAGCGCGAGGCAGGGCGATGGAAGAGGAAAGGGGAGAAGAGGTACGAGCCCAGGAAGATGGGCGAAGGAGTTGCTGGAAGTTTGGGAGGAGAGGATGGATGAAGAAGGGACCGAAGCACTTGCTGTAGAGGGAAGGAGGGTGACTAAGGGAGTAGTCTAGGCTGGAGGCCGTGGAGGAGGTGGTGGAGTTAGATTTCATCTCCTAGGAAGGGGTGATCGAGAAAGTGAAGATCAACGGGGAGCTTAGCCTCGAGGACCAGAGAAGGATCCTGGCTTGCGTCCAGGAAAACGTGGAATTCTTCGCTTGGAGCGCGGCAGAGATATTGTGGATCGATGCGAATGTGGTTTTCCATCGCCTCAACCTTGACCCCAGTACTCGCCCCATTCAACAAAAGAAGAGGTTCATCACTGACAAGCTAGTGGAGCCCATTCCCGAGGAGGTGGACAAACTCCTCAAAGCCATATTTGTATCAGAGATTCAGTATCCAGGCTGGGTCTCCAACATGGTAATGGTAAAGAAGGTGGATGGACGGTGGAGGGTGTGTGTAGTTTTTCCTTATTGAATAAATCATGCTAAAGGAATGCTACCTCTTGCCTCGAATCGACTCGCTGGTTGACTCAGCCGTCAGCTTTTCTCTAATGAGTTTTCTAGATTCCTTTTCAGGTTATCATCAGATTTGCATGACCCCTCCCCCACTGACATTAAAGACATCTCTTTTATCTTAGGGGACGGGTGCTACTGCTACAAGATGATGCCCTTTGGGTTGAAGAATGCAAGAGCAACATTCCAGCGGATGATGGACTGGGTCTTCCGCGAGCAGAAGGGGAGAAACTTGGAGTTCTACAAGGAGGACCTCATGATCAAGAGCCGGGACCTCGAGTCCTACCTCAGTGACCTGGAGGAGACCTTCGGTTCCTTGAGAAAATACAAGATGAGGCTCAACCCCAAGAAGAGCATTTTTGGGGCTAGCAGGGGAAAGTTCTTGGGCCACTTGCTCACCCCTGTCAGGGTAGAACCTAATTTGGACAAAGTGAAAGCAATCCTGGAGCTAGGGTCACCGAGGAACGCAAAGAAGGTCTAGCGCCTCACAGGTAAGCTAGCCGGGTTGAGCAGATTTCTCTCAAGGGCGAGGGAAAATGCTCATCTTTCTTCAAGGTGCTACGAGGGAACCAAAAGTTTGAATGGAAGCTCGAGTGCGAGGGGGCATTCCAGGGCCTAAATGAACAACTAACCCAGGCCCCACTACTCCAGGGACCGAGGAAGGGAGAGGACCTATCCCTATACCTAGGGGTGGGAGCCGAGGTGGCGAGTTCTATTTTGGTCTGGGAGAAGGGGAAGAGACATCTCCCAATCTACTACGTCAGTAGGGTGCTCAGAAAGGTAGAGTTCAGATATGCCATCCTAGAGAAGTTTGACTTTACACTGGTGGTGTCGGACCGGAAGCTCTGACCTTATTTCCAGGCACACTCTACTAAGGTGGTGACCGACCATCCCCTTAATAACACCATGGAGGCGGTAGAGCACTCAGGAAGGTTGGCCAAATGGTCCGTGGAGATGAGCGAGTTTGACATCTAATTTATTCGCAGATTATCGATAAAGGCACAAGCAATGACAGACTTCTTGGCTGATTACGTAACCGAAGTAGAAGAGTTCGAGCCACCCCACTCAATGGCATGGAAGATGTTGGTTGACGGTGCGTCGGGGAAGCATTCCTTTGGAGGGGGAGTGATCCTGGTGAGCCCTCAGGGAACAAGGATCGAGCATGCAATCAGCATACACTTCCCAGTCACCAATAACCAGGCCAAGTATGAGGCCGTGATCGCAGGGCTCTGCCTAGCCAGGGAGTTGGTGGTGCAGGACGTGGAGGTCTCAACGGACTCCATGGTGGTGTCTTGCCAAGTCAGGGGAGAGTTCGAGGCAAAGGAAAACCCTCCAGCAATATCTAGAGAAGATCAAAGGGCTAATCGGGCATTTTCATGCCATCTCAATTCAGCATGTGCCGAGGGAGGAGATCACCCCGGCAGACCTCCTCAACAAGTTCGGTCCCATGGCAGGAGGGACGGTGTCAGAACTCTTCCGACCATCTATTGAGGAAGGTGAGTTGATGAAGGCAGACCAACGAGCATAGTGGATGGACCCCTTCATCACCTTTCTGATATCGGGGTAGTTCCCAGGAAGGAACGTAGATAAGTGGTGGTTCAGGTACAAGTCAGCATACTATTCTTTGCATGCAAGAGGATTGTACCGTAAGACTCTCTCGGGACTCCTAGCCCATTGTGTGTTGGAAGAGGAGGCCTCGAGACTCCTGGAGGAGATCCACTCCGGAGAATGTGGCAGCCACTCTTGGAGAAGGACCCTGGAAGGAAGGGTGAAAGTGCACAGTGTGCCTCTCAGTATTCTCTAGAGGGGGGGGGGGGGGGGGGGGTGAATAGAGATTTAAAAAATCTTTACACTAAATGTGCACACACAATAAAAATACTAAGTACTATGCAATCACCAAAATCAAAACAGAATAAAGTAATCAGAGTAAATATAAAACAGAAAATAGTAAACTGGGACAACACAAAAAATCAATGCAGAAGACACAAAATTTGATAGTGGTTCCCTAAAATGTGGGTTGTCCACTCTTCTACCTCCCTGGTAGGGTTGCACTTATTGTTCCTGAGTCTTTTGATAAGGAGACTCTCAGAACCATTGAGTCTTTTGATAAGGAGACTCTTAGAACCACTGAATCTTTTGATTAGGAGACTCTTAGAACCACTGAATCCTTTGGAAGAGGGATTCTTAAAACTCTTTTACAGTTGGTGGATGAGAACAGTAGAGTGAGAAGAAAGAAGAGAAAAGAATTCTTCAGTAAGAATCCTTCAGAAGCTGTCTCTTTGAATGTTGTAGCTTCTGTTTATCTCAAGATCTGAATATGATGAACCCTTGCTTATGATAGTGATTATTGCAAGGGTTATAAGCTTGATCCTAATTCTCTGCACTTTTGTAGACTTGCATCTATGTGATGTAGAAAAATAAGAAGCACTATTGTTATGATCTTTTGCTGTGCAGAGGAGTTCTTCTTCTTTTCTGTCTTAGGGTTGAAGGAGGAAGAAGGAGAAGCTCTATTTCGATAGTCATAATATATGATCAGTTGTGCTTCTTTTTCTTCTCCACTCAGCATACTAATTCTCTATAATTTGAGTTTTAATTTCTTTCTTCTTCTGGGCTGTCCTTAGAAGGAATGTCCAATGAGCAATTGATGTTTCCTTCTATTTTTGTTCCCGACCCATCCATCTGATTTGAATAACCTTCCAAGAATTTCTTTGCTGCATTTCTGGAATACTCCATTCCATTCTTGATAATAAACGAGCCGTTGGAGAATAGTCTTCAGCTGTGTAGACCTTCTGAAAAGGTATTAGAAAATACAGCAGAAAACCTTCTATTTCTGACTGTACTCGACGCTGCATCGACTTCATCTTTAGTCATATCGACGCACCTCTGAGTTCTTATAGAAGTAGCTTCGAATTTCTTCTTAGCTCTAGCTGAACTCAGATGTCGATGTTGCGTCGAGTTCTTATTGACGTATCCGTCGAATTGAAGACTTGGACTTGAACTTTATCTTCTGCGTCGAATTAAAGTCGAAGTTGTGTCGACTTCTGAGATGACTTCGACATGATCTTCCTTCTACGTCGAGTTCATTTTGAAGTTGCGTCGACTTCTGATATAGCTTTGATAGGCTCTGTCTTCTGCGTCAAGATCATTTCGAATTTGCATCGACTTCTGATAAAGCTTTGACAGGCTCTGTCTTCTGTGTCGAGATCATTTTGATGTTGCGTTGACTTCACTTATACTACGACAGACAAATTGAGTTACTTCGACTTTCAGTCAGAGTTACGTCGACATCTAGTTAAAGTTGCGTCGACTTCCATTCGATGCAAGTCTTAACTGAATTTGTGCTTTTCCTAGGCTTGGTCTTGACACACTAAGTGAATGTGATATCCTAGGACATTTAATGACCATTTTACCCTTTCTATACAATGTGGGTAATACAACCTAACTGATGAAATCAATTTATGATAATTGGTTAGATAAATCAAAATGATTTTTCCCAACAATCTCCCCTATTTATCTTAACAAATTTTACAATTTGATTTAATGATTTCAAACAAACTTTTACATAAAATTAAATACAAGCACATATACACAAAACAATAATGACATAATAATGACATTATAAACACACAGACTTTCAAGAAATCATATTGTTCTTCATAATCAAGATAACTGTATCCACCAGATGATATAATATAATTTGTTTACATGTACAGTACTATTCTTTTTCTGGAGCTTTCCTATTCCGTGAGAACACTTGCGGTGTTACACTTCTTGGTGCAAACCTCAGTGGTTCATTTTCTTCTTCAATAGCCTTTGTAGCATCTTAATGAGTTTCATTTTCTTTGGGAGGTGCCACCTGAGATTTTGCATCTTGTTCAATAGTCAGAGCAGCCTCCTTGGCAATCTTTGCAACCTCATCCAAGAGTAGATCTTTTTTTAGGAGCTCCACCTGAGTTAAAGCAATCATCTCCCCCTGGTTTACTGTAGAAGGCTCCTCTTGGAATTTTCTTGTTTGAAAAATAGTGAGCTTGTTTGGATCATGGACCTCAGCAGCTGGGGCATTTGGGGCAATCTCTTCTTTTGCACTCTTGTCCTTCCCCTGGTCACTCACATTTTCTTGATTAAGCCTCTCCTCATCCTGGATCTTCTCCCCTTCTGAACCTTACTTACAAGGGAGATTAAGAATTCTTTAGTTACCACGGAGGAGGATATTGTTGATTTCAGTGCCAGGAGGGACTCTTGTGATTTTTGCAGTTCTGTCTCCATCCGGGAGCACTTCTTATTGAGCTTCCTAGCTTAAGTGGCCAGTAGGTCAGCAAATGTACTAGTAGCCAATCCTACTGTTTTGAAATCACTTGTTCAATGTCAAAGGAAGCAGTAGTATGTGTGGTAGAGACAGGACATGTGGTAAGAGTAGGTGTGGATAGGTGATGCAGGACGTCGGGGCCCCGACCGCACCCCATGGAATAACACCAGCTAGCGGACCATGGCCAAGCATGCCTGCCAGAAGGAATGCAGTCCAGGCACCCCAACCCATCTCCGGACCGGTTCTCAGCACTGCGGGTTATTGAGGTTGGGGCTTGATCCCCAGAGCTCTTGGATAATAACCTCTCCTAACAGGCCTTATCACCAACTGACCTGTAGGTCAGTTGGTGATAAGGATTGTTAGGAGAGGTTCTTATCAAGGAGGTCTGGGGATCGAGCCCCGGCCTCAACAACCCACCGCATTGAGAACAGACATGGAGACGGGTTGTGGTGCCTGGACTGCAGTCCTTCTGGTAGGCGTGCTTGGTCGTGGTCCGCTAGCTGGTGTGATGCCACAGGGTGCAGCGGTACCCCGACGTCATGCATCAATGAAAGTTGCACTTTTTTGATGCAGGACGTCGGGGCCCCGCCACACCTCGTGGCATCACACCAGCTAGTGGACCACGACCAAGCACGCCTACCAGAAGGACTGCAATCCAGGCACCCCAACCCGTCTCCACGCCTGTTCTCAGTGCGGCGGGTTGTTGATGTCGGGGCTCGATCCCTAGACCTCCTTGATAAGAACCTCTCCTAACAGACCTTATCACCAACTGACCTGCAGGTCAGTTGGTGATAAGGCTTGTTAGGATTGGTTATTATCAAGGAGGCAGGTCAGTCGGTGATAAGGCATGTGTAGGAGTGGTTCTTATCAAGGAGGTCTGGGGATCGAGCTCTGGCCTCAACAACCCGTCGCGCTGAGAATAAGCGTGGAGACGGGTTGGGGTGCCTTGCCTGCAGTCCTTCTGGCAGGTGTCCTTGGCTGTGGTCCGCTAGCTGGTGTGATTCCACGGGGTGCGGCATGGCCCCGACGTCCTTCATAAATAGGATAACTGGAGGGATTGTTGTGAAGTTCTTATTGAAGTTTGGAAGATCTTGGTGGATATGTGATAGTGGTTGATTATCCTCGGGAGTTATGTCAGATTGAGGTAGGGGAGATTTGTCATCAATAAAATGGATGTCTGGAGGATTTTTTGTAGGAGTGGTGATGGATGGTTGTTGTTGTTGTGGTTGGAGAGAAATCTGTGGTGTAGGTTCTGGGGCTGAAGTGGATGGAATGGACTGGCTGAACTGAGCTGGATCAGCATCTGGAGTCATATTGTGTTGGACTACTGGTGTTTCCTGTACTGGATTGTTATCCCTTGGAGGATCTGGTAGAGTTGCCTCTGTATCTTGTGGAGTTAGAGAGGGAGGAGGTGAAGGTGCAACTTGACCAGGCTTTGGTATCTGCCTGGTCCACTTGGAGAAGATTCAAATATTTATTCTCTTCTCAGGTGGAATTGGCACTCCTTTTAATTTGCATACCATGAGGTAATGATGGAGCAACGCTTAAATCATCATTCTCATATATGCATTTTCTTTATCTGCATATTTATGACCTATCATTGTCAGGAGGCACCTTCCCCAGTTGATCTTTTTGTTGAGGATAAGATATCCCATTATCTGGAGCTGCTGCTTGGGAATGGCATCATGGGCTGATATTTTGCATAGGAGCACTTTTCCTACTATATCAGCCAGGAATCTATACTCTTCAACTAGATCAATCTTCTTTAGATTGATGACCTTCTCTTTCCTGAATTGCATGATTTCTAAAGCCTTCCTGGTCTCCTCCCATGTCAGTTCATCTGAATCACTGCCAGTTGTAAGATCAAACGTTTGATTGAACAGTTCTTCTGTTATATTTATATCAGTCTCAGAAATTCTCCCATTGAGGGGTCCATCATCTCCTATGTGAAGATTGTCTTTGAACTTTGTTAGTTCAACATCAAGGATTTTGTACCTTGTAGAAATCAACTTTGTCAAGCCGACAGCATGGAATAAGCCAAGAATGGCTTTGAAGTTATCAGAAGCTGCATTGAAGGAGTCCACATCAACGTCGAAGCCAGAATTGATCTTAGGAGGAGCCATGAATCTGGGATGAAGTACCTGCAAAGAAAGAAGAGAGAGAAAGAGAGAGAGAGAAGAATGCAAGAGAGCTGGAGAGAATGAAAGCATGAGAGCAAGGGAGAGAGAATTCGAAAGTGTAATGAATTCGACGCCTATGTTGCTTAAAAGAAGATGATTCGTCGCAACTTAGGGTTATTCGAAGCACCGTCGATAAAGATTAATAGTTAGTGCGCCAAAATGTGTAGAGGCAGCTTCTAGAAGTGAAACTGTGTGCGCCTGTCATGTCGACGTTACGTTGATTAGAACTCGACGCACCTTCAAATTTGACGAGTAACTATTAAATCGACATATGCGTCGATATGAAATCGACGCTGCGTCGATATGAAATCGACGCTGCGTCGAATGCTATTCGAATTATCTGATTTAGACGGCTCTCGAGGCTGGCATCGAATAGAATTAGACGGTACGTCGAATTCTATTCGATTCAACTCTGAATAAACAGTTCAATTTTCTTAGAAAGTTCTTGCTATTTTTCCCAGCAATAATTTTTATTGAAAATAGTATTTATACTATTGTTTTCTTGAATCAAAGAAAATAATAAGGGAATTCAGGTAAGAGATCACTCCCTTTGTTGGATTTAGTTCTTTTATTAAGCCCTTAGTTCTTCCTCCCGTCTCCATTATGTTTGGGAGGATCCTACCTTATCCTGCATAAGTAGCTCAAACATCAGAGGGTACCCAGGTTACCTTGGGCCCTTTGCTTCTACCATTATAAGGTTCTATGAAAGAATCGAAGGGTCTTTCATGATATCCATTTGGATAGCAGAGAATGAGTTTATTAAATCTATGTTTATTATTTTGGTACTTGAAATGTGTATAAAATGTATCCAAATATAATAGATCAGCAGAGTGCTTAACAACTTTCTCTTTTATAACACCCTTTTTATTTAGAGATCTTTTCTCACTATTGGAGTTTGCTTTATTAAACACATTGATTTTATCAGGATTATTATTATCTTGATCCTCAATTATTGCACTCCTCTCACTTGTTTGATAGTCACTAGGTCAAAAATACCTAACTGGATTTTTCCAGGCTGGTCTACTATGGATTTCTATGCTAGTGGATGGATCCGCTCCTAAACCTAGGTGTCTAAATCTCATAGAGAGATTTTGTGTAATACCTTTGAGCTTTTGACTCCTCCCATTGAGTGAGTCCTCAAAAGGCCTTTGCCTTTGTTAGTTGTACCTTTAGTTTTAAATTTTCATTTCTTATGTCAATTAGTTCTGATTCCATATTATGAATCTCGTCAATTAAATCCTGATTTCTCAGATATAAATCATCTTTCTTAAGATTATCTAGTTATACCCTAATTGTTTCTATTTCTTTTTGTACCTCTAGATGATCATTACAGAATTTTTTAAAGCATATTTTAAATTCATCAGAACCAAAATCAAAATTATCAAACAGTGATACCCGTTCTTCTTCATCATCTGAGGAGATCCCTAATGCCATTAGGAAGGCAACTTCAGCAGCTTCTTCATCACTTTTTGATGAAGAGGAGCTTAGCTCTGCTTCAGAGTCACTCCAGGCTTCAGCAATGAAACCTTTACCTTTCTTCTTGTTTTTCTTCCTGAAAGACTTCTTCTTCTGCTCCTCTTTGCTGCTGCTCCCGTCCCTTTGTTCTTATGGACACTCAGGGGCTATGTGCCCTGTCTTATTACAGGAGAAGTAGATCACTTCCTTCTTTAGAGTCTTATCAATTTTGGGTTTTGTGCTCCTCTCTTTTCTGCTTGAGTCTTTTGTCTTGACCCACTTTCTGAATCTCCTTGCTAAGAGACTGAGTATCTCATCTTCAGGAGTGGAGGATTCTCCTTCAGCAACCTTCAAGGCAAGACTCCTTTGGATGGGAGTTGAGGTTGTCTCCTTAGCCTCTGTTTCAGCCCTGCTCTTCAGTAGCATCTCATAGGATTTGAGCTTTATTAGCAAAGCATTAGTAGAGATCTCTCTATGTAATTTAGACTCTCTGATAGCCCAGATCCTTGAGTCCCATGAGCTTGGGAAGCACATGAGGAGCTTATCATTTATTTCAGTCTGAGAGATCTCCTTATCCAGACATTTCAACTCATTTATTATAGAGCTAAATCTGTCATACATTTCAGCTACATTCTCCTCAGCTTTCTTTTGAAAGTTCTCATACTGGGATATGAGAAGGGACTTCCTGTCCTTTCTTTCATCAGAACTCCCTCCTGCAATTCTGGAAAGAGATTCCCAGATCTCTTTTGCTGATTGGCAGTCAGCAACTTTCTGGAAAATGACATCTGACATTGTGGAGACCAGAATATACATTGCCTTGACATCACATGCCTTCTGCTTCTTCTCAACATTTGTCCACTCATTCCTTGGGATAGCTTCCTGTATTGCAGATCAACTGGCATCATGCTTGACTGGAGCTAGGGGTCCTGAAATGATAACATCAAAGATGTCTTCATCAATTGAGTTCATATAGAGCTTTATTCTGGCCTTCTAGAGTGTAAACTTATTCAAGTTACACACTGGTGGTCTTGTTGATTCATAGTCCTTAGAACTCATTTTTCTTCATAAAATAGTTTTAGTTAATTTAAAATAAAGAAATAAGAGTGAGGAGATCTTTTGATCAAGGTGGTAACCTTTTAATGATCAACCTCTCTCAGATACCAATTGAAAGTGCACAGTGTGCCTCTAAGTATTCTCTAGAGCGGGGGTGAATAGAGATTTAAAAAATCTTTACACTAAATGTGTACACACAATAAAAATACTAAATATAATGTAATCACCAAAACCAAAATAGAATAAAGTAATCACAGTGAATATTAAACAGTAAAGTGGGACAACACAGAAATTCAATGCAGAAGACACATAAGTTTATAGTGGTTCCCTAAAATATAAGTAGTGTTTACCCAGAAATCGGCGATCACCTCGAGCCGGCTTTTTGCAGATAACCGAAGCAATCCACATGCTCTCGCAGTCCTCAGATGACCTCTCCCAGTAGTCCAGGTATTTTTCGGCGGAGGTCCGAGCCTTGGCGGTCTCCCACCGCCCGGGCAGTCTCGCCTTCGCGCCTTGTGGAGGTCGCGCTTTGCGTGACCTCGCTTGAGAGGTCGCCCCCCTGGGCGAATTCGCCCTGAGGTCTCCCCCGTGGGCAACCTCGCCAGTTCGCCAACCTGGGAGACCTCGCCCTAAGGTCGCCAGCCTGGGCGACCTCGCCAAGTCGCCAGCCTGGGCGACCTCGCCCTAAGGTCGCCCCCTTGGGCAACCTTGCTAGGTCGCCAGCCTAGGCGACCTCGCACTGAGGTCGCCCCCTGGGCGACCTTGCCAGGTACCATCCTGGGCGACCTCTCCCTGAGGTCGCCCCCCTGGGTGACCTCGCCAGGTCGCCAGCCTGGGCAACCTCGATCTGAGGTCGCCCCCCTGGGCGACCTCTCCAGGTCGCCAGCCGGGGCGACCTCTCCCTAAGGTCGCCCCCTGGGCGACCTTGCCAGGTACCATCCTGGGTGACCTCTCCCTGAGGTCGCCCCCTGGGTGACCTCGCCAGGTCGCCAGCCTGGGCAACCTCGATCTGAGGTCGCCCCCCTGGGCAACCTCTCCAGGTCGCCAGCCGGGGCGACCTTGCCCTGAGTTCTTGCTAGGTCGCCAGCCTAGTCGACTTCGCCCTGAGATCGCCCCCCCCCCCCCCCCCCCCCCCCCTGGGTGATCTCGCCAGGTCGCCTGCCTAGGTGACCTCGCCCTGAGGTCGCGCCCCCTTGGCGACCTTGCCAGGTCGCTAGCCTGGGCGACCTCGCCCTGAGATCGCCCCCTGGGCGATCTAGCCAGGTCGCCAACCTGGGCGACCTCGCCCTGAGGTCGCCCCCAGGGCGACCTCGCCCCAGGAGGTCTCGGTCCCGGGAAGCCCGTTCCTTTTGGACCTGCCCGTTTGGGCAGGCCCTCCCAGCTATAAATAGGGGGCAGGGGTCTCAAAAAGAGAGGAGGAGTTTTAAGCTCCCAGCATGTGACTTGAGCGGTCTTAGATTTGAGATCGTAGAGACCTCATCAGCAGCTTCAGCTATCTCAGCTCTCAGCTTTATCTATCTCAACCCTCAGCTTCAGCTATCTCAGCTTCAACTATCTTAACCCTCAGCTTCAGCTATCTCAACCCTTAGCTTCAGTTATCTCAACCTTCAGCTTCAGCTATCTCAGCTCTCAGCTTCAGCTATCTCAACCCTCAGCTTCAGCTATCTCAACTCTCAACTTCAGCTATCTCAACCCTCAGCTTCAGCTATCTCAACCCTCAGCTTCAGCTAACTCAGACCTCAGCTTCAGCTATCTTAGCTTCGACATCTCCTTTCAGGTGACCTCCACCATCCATTTTTCTTCTCTTTCACTCCTTCACTCGTAGCTCAAAGTAACCGGCCATCTAACAGTTTTCCCCCCTCTCCTTTCAGCGTGAGCAAGTGTGGACTTGGTGCAATTTTGGTTCGAACATAACACGCGACCTTCAGATCGGAATGGTTGATGAACAGCAGTGTACAACCCCGATACTCGCCTAGAGGATGGACAAACGAAAGCGAAGCGAGCCAGGTGACTCGCAAGAAGGCGAGCGAGCTAGAGGTCCGCCGAGTGCTCGCAAGGAGGCGAGAGAGCTAGAGGTCTGCCGAGTGCTCGCAGGGGGGCGAGCGAGCCAGAGTCCTCCCCGAGTCGCCGATGGGTCGCGGGAAGACAGGCGAGCCAGAGTCCTCCCCGAGTCGCCGATAGGGTCAAATTACCATACCACCCTTGGTGGTCTGCCTTTCGTCTCTCCAAACAGCGGAGTTTGGCTGTTAGCAGACCTATTTGGGGTGTGGATAGTAAAACCAAAAGGCGGAATCCTGCTATTTGCAGGCCAGATCAGAAAATCTATAAATAGGACCTCAAGGGAACCTTTGGAGAGTACCTCGGTTCAGCTTCCCTCTCCTTAGGCTTTATTTGATTAGCATTTCCTGAGCTCTCCAAGGTGCCCGAGTCTCAGCTTTGGCTTGGGAGGGGAAGCGCTCAACGATCTTCCGGGTTAGTGGAGGGACCTCCTCGCTGTGACCAAGGTCTTAGTCAATTTCCAAGTCTTCAGTATACCTTCTCCGAGGGATCAGTAAGGGCTAGCCGCCCCTCATTTCGGTGAGGGCACCGAGCTCTGCAAGAGATCGAGAAATTGGTTTCAACATTTTGGTGCGGTTAGCGTGGAGCGTGGCTGGTCCAAGAAAGTTCCAAGGAGCAGATATGACAGGAGGCGAGGATCAAGGCGAGGGGTTCAGCGAGCCACCAAAGGTGGTGACGCCGAGGATGTTCGCAGACTTTAGGAGGGAGGTGCTTGACACCTTCGGGCTCGTGGTCGCGGCACTGCGAAGCGAGTTTGCAACCCCAGCACCCCAGGCGACCTTTCCCCCAGCAGCGGTTGGCGAGAACACCCCGGGGGGAAGGTCCGGGAAAGAAGTAGCGGGAAGTTCAGGGCAGGACAGGGAGGGGCGAGTGTTGTTCGCCAGTCCGGCGAGCCCGAGGCCGGCGAGCTCAGTGCTGACAAGCTCTGTCCCAGCGAGTGCGGCGCAGGCGAGCGCGTGCCAGGAGGACACGGCGACTGTGGGAGTGGTTCATGCGAGTGCAGTTGCCGCGAGTGCGATCCCAGTGAGCCCGAGTCTGGCGAGAGAGCTTGGGGGTCGCATGGAGCGAGACAAGGTGGTAGAAGGGGGAAGCCCCTTCTGCGAGTTGGTGCTTTCTGCACCTGTTCCGGCGGGGTTCGGAGAGTGGGACAGGGTGTACTACAACGGCAGAGATGACCACGTCCAACACCTCCAGTCTTTTGAGGACTCGGTCTCCATCAGGCCGATTTCAGACGCTTTCAAGTGTCGGCTCTTCGCCGTCACCCTTAAGGAGAAGGCCAGGGACTGGTTCCATCAACTCCCTACAGGATCAATCTACGCCTTTGAGAATTTGCGCAGGAGCTTCTTGTTGAGATTCTCAACTGCAAAGAAGAGGAAGAAGGACGCCGAGTCCCTCTTCAAAGTGAAATAGGAGCCAAAGGAGTCGTTGGCTCGCTATGCAGAGCGGTTTCAAGAGGAGGTGCTGCTCACTCAGGAGATGTCTGGGTTTGCGCTCCAGCTCACCTTCACGGTCGGGCTGAGGGAAAGTTTCTTTAAGATGGCTCTGAAGAGGAAAGCCCCCGTCTCCTACGAGGAGTTAATGGAGAGGGTGGCGGAAGAGATTGAGAGTGAGGAGGCCAACCCAGAACTCACTAAGCGGTTGGCAAAACTCAGTGAGCCGGAGGTCGGGCAGTAGGAAGTAAGGAGAAGGGAGGAACCCAGGGTCCCGGAAGGGGAGTGGAGGCAGCGTGCCGAAGGAATGCAAGGTCATGGACGAGGTTACGGCCCGGGAAGGGGTAACTTCTTTGGAGGGCAAGGTAGACCACCCCAGTTGGGATGGAGGCAGGGTCCGAGGCCGTTGCCTCCCCCGCCTCAGCAAGCCATGGAGATCAGGAGGGGAAGAGGAAGGGGAAGGAGAGAGGAGGCGAGAGAAGAAGCGGGAGCAAGAAGGAGGAGGAATAGGGTGGCAGAAGGTGAAGCAGGCGAGGTGGTGTTGCCGTATTGTGACTTCCACGATGAGGAAGGTCACGCGACGGCCACCTGCCCAGAGTTCCTAGAAACAAAAAGGGGCCGATTGCCCGCGCAAGGGCAACAGCAGCAGGTGAGGATTGAGGAATTCGAGCCTCGAGGAGAGGAGGAAGAGAGGTGCGAGCACAGAGTCGATGTGGGGAGTAGAGGAGGGATCAGGGTGATCCATGGGGGGGGGGTAGGGGTGGAGGCGACCCGCAAGGCTAGCCTCCATACCATCTATCGGCGGAGTGTGGCCTCAACACCCACCACTCCACCCCCAGTGGAGAGAATCACTTTCTCTCAAAAGGATATACCAAGCTTCGAAGACCCGTTCTGCGATGCGTTGGTCATCCAGATCGCCATCAAGAACTTCACCGTCTCGAGGATTTTAGTCGACAACGGTAGCTCAGTCAACGTCGTCTTCAAGAAGGCGTTTGATGAGATGAAGGTGGAATCCAAGAGGGTGTTAGCCTCGGATGGCCCCCTATTCGGCTTCTCAGGGGAAAGGAAGGAAGTAGAAGGCGGAGTGGGGCTCCATGTGACCCTCGGGGGGGCAGTCCCGGAACTGCCGCTTTGTGATAGTGGATGCCCCAAGCAGCTACAGCGCCATCTTTGGACGTCCTCTCATCAGCGCATTCAGATGCGTCCCTTCCACATTCCACCAATGTCTAAAGTTCAATGCGGGTGGAGTCCAGGTCCGGATCCGATGAGACCCCAAGATGGCGAGACAGTGCTATGTGACGGCTGTCAACACCATCGCCCGGATGGGAGAGGCGGAAGAGTTCGATAAGACGATGGAGGAGGCGGCGGAAGCTGAAGGAGAGAAAAGAGCCGAGGAGAAGATGGAGGGAGAAGAAATTCATGCCCAGGAAGGGGTCGCTGAGAGACCCAAGGCTGGGAGAGGAGAAGGAGAAGGGAAAGGAGAGGGTGCCCAGGAAGGAGGGGCGGAAGAGTTGATGGTGGTTGAAGGGGCAGAGACGGAGGAAGGAGCCCAAGAGCTCGCTGGCGGTGGAGAGGAGAAAAGTTCTTGGGGAGAGCAGTCTAGGATGGAGGCCGGGGATGAGGTTGTGGAACTTGAAGTCACCACCCGGCTCGGGGTGGTAGAAAAGGTCCGAGTCAGCGGAGAGCTCAACCCGAAGGAGCAGGCCGAGATCCTGGCCTGCGTGCAGAAAATTGTGGATGTCTTCGCTTAGAGCGCCGCAGAGATGCCCGGGATCGATGCTGATGTGTCTTGCCACCGCCTCAACCTCGACCCCAGCACCCACCCCATCTGTCAGAAGAGGAGGGCCGTAGCGAACAAGCTTGAAGAACCCATCCGAGAGGAGGTGGGTAAACTTTTGCGGGTAGGTTTTGTATCGGAGATCCAGTACCCAGGCTGGGTCTCCAACGTAGTCATGGTAAAAAAGGGAGGAGGTAAGTGGCGTATGTGTATCGACTTTTCGCTTCTTAATAAATCATGCCCGAAAGATTGCTACCCCCTGCCCAGAATCGACGCGCTGGTTGACTCAGCCGTTGGTTTTTCTGTAATGTCTTCCTTAGATGCTTTTTCAGGTTACCATCAAATCCGCATGCACCCCCCGGACATCAAAGATGTCTCTTTTATCACGGGGGATGGATGCTACTGTTACAAGATGATGCCCTTCGGGCTCAAGAACGCAGTGGCAACGTACCAAAGGATGATGGACAGGGTCTTCCGCGAGCAAAAAGGAAGGAATCTAGAAGTCTATGTCGATGACCTCATGGTGAAGAGTCGGGACCTTGGGTCTCACCTCCGAGACCTTGAAGAGACGTTCGGGACTCTGCGAAAATACAAGATGAAGCTCAACCCCTTGAAGTGTGTCTTCGGGGCTAGCCGGGGAAAGTTCCTAGGCCACTTGCTAACCCCGGCGGGAGTGGAACCCAACCCGGACAAGGTCAAGGCAATAATGGAGTTGGGGTCGCCAAGGAACCAAAAGGAGGTTCAGAGCCTCACAGGGAAGCTGGCCGGACTCAGGAGGTTCCTCTCCAAGGCAGGGGAGAAGTGTGCACCCTTCTTTAAGGCACGATGGGGCAACAAAAAGTTTGAGTGGACCTCGGAATGCGAGGGAGCCTTCCAAGCATTGAAGGAACAACTCACCCAAACCCCCTTACTCCAAGGGCCGAGATTGGGGGAAGATCTGTCCCTGTACCTGAGAGTAGGGTCGGAAGCAGTGAGTGCGGTATTGGTCCGGGAGGAGGGGAGAAAACAATTCCCAATCTGTTATGTCAGTCGAGTGCTGAAGAAGGCGGAGCTCTGATATCCAATCTTGGAGAGGTTGGCTTTCGCATTAGTGGTGGCGGCGCGGAGACTCCGGCCCTACTTTCAGGCACACTCCATCAAAGTAATAACGGACCACCCGCTTCGCAAAATCATGTAAGGGGTGGAACACTCGGGAAGACTGGCCAAATGGTCTGTGGAGCTGAGCGAGTTTGATGTTACGTTCATGCCCCGGACGTCAATCAAGGCCCAAGCGGTGGCAGACTTCATGGCCGACTACACGACCGAGGTAGGGGAACATGAACCGCCTCCCCCGGTGTCATGGAGGATGCTAGTGGATGGAGCCTCGGGAAAGCACTCCTATGGGGGAGGAATCATCCTAGTGAGTCCTCAAGGGACAAGAATCGAGCAGGCCCTGAACATCCATTTCCCAATTACCAACAACCAAGCAGAGTACTAAGCAGTGATAGCAGGCCTGCGGTTGGCTAGAGAGCTGGGAGTGGAAGACGTGGAGGTCTCGACAGACTCCATGGTGATAGCATGCCAGGTCAGGGGGGAGTTCGAGGCAAAAGACCCGATCCTCCTGCGGTACTTGGAGAAGGTCAAGGGAGTCATCGGACATTTCCACACGTTCTCCATCAAACACGTGCCAAGGGAAGAGAGCACTCCCGCGGACCTCCTAGCCAAGTTCGGTCCTCGGGCTGGAGGGACGGTTTCAGAACTCTTCCGGCCCTCCATCGAGGAAGGAGAGCTGATGGAAGTAGACCAGCGGATCTCGTGGATGGATCCCTTCATCTCTTTTTTAACATCAGGGAAGTTCCCCGAGGGGGACATAGACAGGCGACGCTTCAAGTATAAGTCAGCTTATTACTCTTTGCATGCAGGAGGGCTGTACAGGAAGAATCTCTCGGGACTCCTGGCCCGTTGCGTCCCTGAGGAGGAGGCTCCGAGAGTCCTAGAAGAAATTCACTCCGGAGAGTGCGGGAGTCACTCCGGGAGCCGGACTCTAGAAGGAAGGGTGTTGAGGCAAGGCTATTTCTGGCCCACCCTCAGCAAAGATGCGGCCGAGTTTGCAAGGAGGTGTTCGAAGTGCCAACTCTATGCTCCACTCCAACTCCTCCCAGCCCAGAGACTTCGGACCATCACAGCCCCCTGGCCTTTTGCCATATGGGGGTTGGACCTCGTCGGCCCTTTCCCTCAAGCTAGCGGCCAGAGAAGGTTCTTGCTGGTCATGATCGATTACTTTTCCAAGTGGGTAGAGGTGAAGGCACTCGCCAAGGTAACATCTCAAGTTGTAAGAAACTTTGTGCGGGGAGAGATAATTTGTAGGCACGGGCTCCCTCTGGCCATAGTGACAGACAATGGGCCGCAGTTTGCCAGTGAGGAGTTCGTTAGCTTCTGCACCCAACTTGGCATCGACCTCAGGTTCGCGTCGGTTCACCATCCAAGGAGCAACGGCCAGGTAGAGGCGGCGATCAAGATAATCATCAACTTATTAAAAAAGAAAGTAGAGAACCTCCAGGGTAATTGGGTGGAGCAACTACCATACGTTCTCTGGGCCCTGAGGACTACTCCCAACACCGCCACCGGGGAGACCCCGTTCAAACTCTCACATGGGGCCGAAGCGGTCCTTCCCATTGAGTTCGAAGTAAAGACCCCCAGGGTGATCGCCGCAGGAGAAGGGGATGAAGAATGGCGGGTGGCCAACGATGAGGGGCCAAGGCTATCCTTGGACCTGGTGGAGGAACTCCGGGACCAGTCCTGTTGAAATTTTGAAGTGGTGTGGAGGAGACCGGGCGGTCTGGTTTGGGAGACCGCAGTGATCGCGCGGCTTGTATAGGTTATCTGCCAGTCTGGCTCTGCCGGGTTGTTCTGGCGGTCTGCTGGTTGTTCCGGTCTATTCTTGGTAGTTGCGGTTTGTTCCCGAGTAGGTCTGCTAGTTTGCCTGCCTTCCTTGTTGGAAGACCGGGCGGGTTGTTCCTATATGACTGTCTACCCGGGCGGTCTATCCTGGCGATCTGGCGACTTGATTGAAGTCGGCCAGATGGTTCTAGCTTGCTCCTGGTGATCTAAGGAAGGAGCATTGTTGAGACCGCATGGCTTGTGCGCGGTCTCGTGTTCGCGCGGCCTGTGCGCGATCTTGTCTGCTGATCTGCGTCTTGGTCGGGTGATCGTCCAAGAGGTCTGTTCGCGCGGTCTGTCCTTTGAGACCGTTCGCGATCTGATGGGTGGTGACTGTATCCCGGTTTGTGCGGTGACAACATCCGTCCACCCGCCTATAAATAGGGGTGCATGGCCCGTCATTCCTAACAAGAACTGTAAGAACCAGAGCCCGGATTATTTCTAGCGGTCTCAAGTTTGAGTTCGCGCGACTTGGATGCGAGTTAACCTTTGTTGTAGACGCGCTATTTCAACACCGCTAATTAGCGGGCACGAAATGCGGTACGACGGCAGTGCACCGGTCGTTGTCAAGTAATAAAAGTAGGGAGTAACTCCCCGAATATCGTTCTCAAAGGACCGCAAGTTGGGAATACGATTTGCTCGCCAGGAAATTAATTATGGGGGGTTCTAAGTTTAACAAAACAAGAGGGGGGTTTGGTTGATTTTATAGAACGGGAAATGAGAAAACTAAACACTATGCGGGTCGCAATCACTGCGTCGCTTGGTGGATGGATTTAGTGCAGGCCGCGATGCCGTGCTTCGCTTAGCGGATGGCCGGTGAGCATATGGATGAGGTGAGTGCAAATGCGAAAGTTGAGGGTCGAAGGCACCTCTTCGCTATCGCTTCTAGCTTTTGCTAGAGCGAGTGCTAGAACGTGTGGGTGTAAGTGGAGCGGGGGCGGAGCGCATCACAACACAGCATAATGTAAAGACAAGTTCATAAATAAACTTCCATTCATAGACAAATAGATGTTCATTTAGTTCATTACAACCATTAAGAGTACAAATCACAAAACGAGAAGGGGTAGAAGTAACCACGAGATGAGAAGCCTCGCCGCGGATCGTGGTCGGAATGGGGGGGTCGTCACGCCTCCTCCGAGCTCAGTCCTTGGTTGCTTCCGGGGTGTAGAGGCTGTCACTACCTCCAACCGCTGCCCGTCTTCTTCTCAGAGCTGGGTTCACTTCTCCTTCACCCAATGGAGATGTCATCCTCTTGGAATGCTGGTCGTAGATGGCGGAGAATGCTTCCGGAACCCTAGATGAACCTTAGGATCAATGGATGAAGCTTTCCCAAGGGGAGGAATGGAAGGAGGGACCTTGGAGAGGTGGAACGGCGGAGTCGCGCGCAGAAATCGCGCCTCAAACTGTGCAGGAATCCCTAAAATCGCGGAATAGCGGCTTAAATAGGGAGCATAATAAGTACTGCGCACGGTCAGTGGCGCACGACCAATGGTCATGCGCGAAGGAATGCATGTGATCGTGCGCAGTCAACCTGTAGCAAAGACAAAATAGAAAACAACGCACGGTCAGGGGCGCACGACCAGTGGTCGTGCGCGAAGAAATGCCTGTGATCATGCGCATACCTTCGCACCGATCTCGATCTGGGCCGGGAATTAACTCATGACCAATGGTCGTGCGCCTGATCGTGCGCGAAGGAATGCGCACGATCAGAGGCTTTTTAGGCCAAAAATCACCCCGCACCATCCTGAACGTGCACACGGTCCCAGGACCTGCAGGAAAAGTACAAATAACCCCGATCCGTGCACACCACCGGATCCATAACACAGGCATACAGTAATATATCGGAAAAATATGCCACAAAGGGGGAAGGATTGCACAAAAGGCGCAGAAACGCCATGCTATCAATATAAGCATATATGAACAGCAAATGAAGTGCAATGACACTAAAACAAACCCAAATGAGGCCGGAAATCACTGTATAAACCAGACTCATCACACCCCAAGACTTACCTGTTTGCGCGTCCCGAACAAACAAATCCGGCGCAGCGAGAAAAGACATAGTTGGGTTAGAAATTGCAAGGGCGGAGTAATATGCGAAGTCTCATACGCATGTGCATAGAAATCTAGTAGACAAAATTTCTGATTATGCATATTAGTTTATAATTTTCTAAGAGCGTATTTATATATTACGGTTACTCAAAAAGTGAATCACGTTGAATCATAAGGTCGTACATAGGAAGAAAGTAAACTGAACGCTGAGGCGAGCGTTGCCAAAGATCGGGACTCGGGACAACTCCATTGAAATCCATCAATGTCGGTGACCATAGGCTTGCCCGTTCGCACTCTCTCCACGGCACTGGTATGACTCAAATGCGTGAATCAATAGGACTTTAGGTTTGAGATGAGGCTTGGGTTTAGGTGAGGTAAACAAAGATAAAAGCGACGGCTCAGACACTAAACCCAAATGAGCTAGCACAAAAAACTATCCTCATCACCACACAAACATGCGGGTACACTACACCCCCAGACTTGGAATTAACAACATGGGTGCGTGCACCGCCTACTCCCAAACTTATACTTATACGAATGAATTTTTCATTCAAACTCATATCTTTTTCTTTTCTTCTCGCATCTTTTCTCTTTTTCATTTTTTTCTTTCTTTTCTTATCATTTTCAACAAATAAACACTAAAACACATCCACAACTTCACAAACATGTCACCACATCAACAACCCAACTCATAAAAATAATAAACAGCTAAAGCTCAGATTTGGGTGTGTGACTAGGATTGGCTTTTGGGCTTTGGAGCGATAAGAGTGGGGCTGAATCAAAGAACGGGTAGGCACAATTGGGCTAACAAGGATATAGCGATAGGAAAGGGTGCAAAGGCTCAACCGGGCCAACATGATGGCCTATATCACATTCACGCAGTTGACCAACCGTATACCCATGCTTCAAGAATCGCTTGGGGCGAGTTCTAGCCACCGAGAAAGATAATCCTTCCTCCCGACTCGGGCAACACGAGACTAATGAACGTCTACACACATTCCTATGCTACCGTTTGATTCACACCGGATTCACCAAATTTCGAGTAAAGTAAACAATATTTACGCTAGTAGAAAAATATAAACTAAAAGCATAAAAAGAAATTGAATCTACACGAATTCCTACGAGACATGAGCACTCGACTAGGAGCACTACAGGAGTCAACAAAGTACTTCGTCTCGCAATCCTAACCCAGCACCGTGATTTCCCATTCACACAACCGAAACGAGTTGGACTCGTCGCGCGCTTACAGTTAAGTGCGCTCACGTGGGTGTCGTGGTGTGCCATGAGATGAACAATGCTACAATATAACACAGTGTAAATCCTAGTATGATGTGCACTGTGCATGTGCACGAGGTAACAATAACTCTCACTCCCCCAGACTTACACTAAGCAAAAAAAACATGTTCGATAGCGGCATAAGCTTAAGAAGGCTAGGAGGAGAGATTACCCCATGCTCAGAAATGAGCATACCAGAAGATATGGCGTTTGTTCAGAAGGCGGTGATCCCGCCGTGCTCCAATAGATGCGGACCTGCGATTAAAAGGGATCCCAGCACAACAAAAATATAGCAAAGAAAATAACAAGACAGAATGGAACCAAATGGTCCCAAATGGGTTGTCTCCCAAGAGCCCTTTTGTTTAACGTCCTTGAAGGTGGACCAAATACATGTATTATAGTTAGATAACAAAAGTCTAATAATAAAAAAAAACTAAAGAGACAGTACGATGCAGCAAATAACATGAAACAAAAACACAGAAACATCACAGATGGCACACAGCACAGCCCGGAGACGAAAAACTTTAGAAATAATAGTTTCCTCTTGGGAGCAATACTCTGATTGACCAGATTAAGACTTATAAAAGTAGATTACAATTACATCTACCTTAGCGCCAAAAAAGAAAAACAACACGACCAAGCAATTTAACCACACACCCACAAAGTCGAGAAGAGCAGTTTAGTCAACTAAATGCACCACTTGATGGTCAGACAAGGTCGTGCTTCCCTCGTAGATCTTTAGGCGATGCCCGTTCACCTTGAATTTTTCTCCGTTCTCTCCGGATATTTCAATTGCTCCGAAAGGCGCAACGTCGGTAACCACGAATGGACCACTCCAGCGAGACTTCAGCTTTCCCGGGAACAGACGGAGATGGGAATTGTAAAGAAGGACACAGTCTCCAATTCTGAATTCTTTTTGCGCAATACGCTTATCATGCCACTGTTTTGATCTTTCTTTATATATGCGGGTATTTTTCATAAGCAAACTGCCGAAATTCATCAAGTTCGTTCAACTGGGCGAGACGTCGGCTTGCTGCGGCATGGAGGTCCATGTTTAATAATTTGGTTGCCCATAGAGCTTTATGTTCTAGTTCCATAGGTAAGTGGCATGCCTTTCCATAAACTAGCTGAAATGGGGACATCCCGATAGGGGTCTTGAAAGCTGTTCGGTATGCCCAAAGCGCATCGTCCACCCTTAATGCCCAATCCTTTCTATTATAGTGTATTGATTTTTCTATTATCCTTTTAAGCTCTCTATTAGAAACTTCCACCTGTCCGCACGTTTGTGGGTGATAGGCTAAAGCGACTTTATGATGCACCCCAAACTTCTTCAATAGTTGAAGGAACAGTTTGTTACAGAAGTGGCTGCCTCCATCGCTAATGATTGTCCGCGGCGCTCCGAATCTGGAGAAGATGTTCTTGTGGATGAACTTTAAAACTGTGCGGGCATCATTTGCAGCAACGACCTCAACCTCCACCCATTTTGAAACATAATCCACTGCAACTATCATGTAAAGTTTTCCATGGGACATTGGGAATGGTCCCATGAAGTCAATCCCCCAGACATCAAATGGTTCGCAGACCAACATGCTATTGAGCGGCATTTCATCCTTCCTTGAGATGTTCCCAGTCTGTTGACATTCATTACATTCCTTCACGTGAACGTACGAGTCACAGAAGAGGGTGGGCCAATAAAAACCACAATGAAGAACCTTATGTGCTGTCCGCGCAGACCCCATGTGGCCACCTGCTTCACGATCATGACAATGGAGTAATATAGACTTTTGCTCCGATTCAGGAATACACCGGCAGACGATCCCATCAGCGCACGTGCGGAATAAAAGCGGGTCTTCCCAAAAACAGTACTTTGCATCTGAAAGAAATTTCTTTCTTTGCTGAAATGAAAGATTCGGAGGAAGTTTACCGCACGCCAGAAAATTAGCGATATCTGCAAACCATGGAGAGTTGCTCGGAACCGTTCCCACTGTGAACAGCATCTCGTCCGGAAAAGAGTCAGAGATTGGCGGGGGGCTGAGCTGAGAAAGATCTCCACACTCAAGCCTGGACAAGTGATCCGCAATCACATTCTCGACTCCCTTCTTATCGCGGATTTCGAGGTCATACTCCTGAAGCATCAGGATCCAACGGAGGAGCCTTGGTTTGGCATCCTTCTTCTGCTTCAGGTACTTTAGAGCATCGTGGTCCGTGTGTACAATGACTTTGGATAGAATGAGGTAGGAATTAAATTTCTCAAGAGCGAAAATCACTGCTAACAACTCCTTCTCAGTGGTTGTGTAGTTCTGCTGATCTTTGTTCAGGGTGCGACTAGCATAGTGAATTGTGTAAAAGATCCTGTCCCTTCTTTGTCCCAAAATGGCACCAACAGCGATGTCACTGGCGTCACACATAAGCTCAAAAGGGAGCGACCAATCCGGTGATGTCAACACCGGAGCGGTCGTCAAACAGTCCTTCAACACGTTGAACGCATGTAGACATGCATCATTGAAATCGAACCTCTCGCCCTTCCCTAAGAGATTGGATAATGGCTTGGCTATAGATGAGACATTTTTGATGAAGTGTCGATAGAATCCTGCATGTCCCAAGAAACTGTGAATCCCTCTCACAGATGTTGGAGGGGGAAGCTTCTTGATAATGTCCACCTTGGCTTGATCAACCTCTATTCCCTTATTTGAAATCTTGTGTCCCAGGACAACTCCCTCCCGGACCATGAAATGACACTTCTCCCAGTTCAGCACGAGGTTTGTACTTTTGCAGCGCGTGAGAACCGCCGAGAGATTTCTCAAGTAGGAGTCAAAATCAACACCGAAGAGAGTGAAATCATCCATGAAGACCTCAAGGAACTCCCCTACCATATCGTGAAAGATAGAGAGCATACATCGCTGAAAGGTGGCAGGGGCGTTGCACAACCCGAATGGCATTCGCTTGAATGCGAAGGTGCCGGACGGGCAAGTGAACGTAGTTTTCTCTTGGTCCTCTGGGTCAATGAGAATCTGATTGTATCCTGAGTAGCCATCCAAAAAACAGTAATAGTCCTGTCCAGCCAACCTCTCGATCATCCGATCAATAAGCGGGAGAGGGAAATGATCCTTGCGTGTTGCGTCGTTTAGTTTCCTATAGTCGATGCACACTCTCCATCCTGTAACAATCCGAGTTCGCAATAGGTCACACTGCTCATTTTCAACAACGGTGATACCACCCTTTTTTGGGACAAGCTGCACTGGACTCACCCACTTGCTGTCGCTGATTGGGTATATAATTCCGGCATCAAGCAGTTTGATCACCTCTTTCTTGACAACTTCCTGCATCCTAGGGTTGAGTCGTCGTTGAGGTTGTGCAGTCGGTTTGAAGTTCTCCTCCAGCAATATTTTGTGCATACATACAGCAAGGCTGATACCTTTTAAATCCTTGATATTCCAGCCGAATGCGCCCTTATGTGTTCGCAAGAGATCTCCCAAACGTTGCTCATGCTCGAGTGGAAGCAGCGCCGAGATAATAACTGGGTGAGTTTGCTGATCTCCCAAGAATAAATATTTCAGATTTGCTCGCAGGGGTTTGAGAGACAAAGCTGGAGGGGCATCGAAATATGCCGCAGATGTGCATTCCACAGCAGACGTGCTGTCGCTGTTGACATTCCAAGAAACATCCTCAACAACATTTCCCCAAAGAGATGGAGACTAAAGGTCGGGTTCATCCTCCACAAGCTCGAGTGCATCAGCATCTGCATGATGATCTCTGTCAATGGCTCTATACATGTCAAAGGTAGTCAAATCGTCACCTAGACGGAGAGTCAACCTCCCCTTCTCAGCGTCAATAAGAGCGCGAGCTGTGGCAAGAAACGGCCTTCCCAAGATAAGAGGAACAGCAACATCCAAAGCAATATCCATAATTACGAAGTCAGCAGGGAATACCAAGTCATTGACCGATACCGCTAGGTCCTCGACAACACCAATAGGTTTCTTAATAGACCGATCCGCCAACTGTAGATTGATGTTCGTGGGCCTCAAGTTACCCGAACCCAGCTCCCGGAAGATTGAAAGAGGCATCAGATTAATTGAAGCACCGAAATCGCATAATGCCTGATAGCGGCCCGAATGCCCAATAGTGCATGGAATGGTGAAATTCCCTGGGTACTTACGTTTAACCGGCCAATGTGCAACAGCGAAAGTGACACCCTCAGTTAGGGTGGAAATAGACTTGGACGTCTCAAGGCGCTTGTTCTGAACAAGCAGATCCTTTAGATATTTTGAGTAACTCGAAATCTGGGTGAGGACGTCCAGGAGAGGAATATTAACTTGCACCCCTTTCATAATCTCTTGAAACTTCTGGAATTTTTTTCCTTTTTGCATGTTCTTCAGTCTGTGCGGAAATGGGGCAGTAGTGGATGATTGAGCAGGAGCTGGACTAAGAAGCGGCTGAGGAATGTTGGCATCAGCAAGTAGCTTATCCTTGCTCGATGGGTTTCGCGACACTTCTTGAGACTCATTTCTTCTGATGGGCTCCACGGGTGTTCTTCCGCTTCTCAGCTGCATGACATTCAATGTCTCATTTGGGTGGACCACCATTTCCGATACCATAGATATGATGCTTACAACCATGGACTGGAGCCTTAGCAAAGCACAGTTCTGGGCCTCTATGCATCCCAGGATACATTCGGTAAAAACAAGAAATTTATCAACAGACGGCTCAGGTAGGACACAGTCATCCGGTGGGCGTGTCGTAGGGGTGATGCTCATGGTCTCACCACACCTTGCGGGGGCACACCACATCCCACTGGTTCGTGCAACCTTTTCAACAATTTGCCACGCGTCGGCACTTGTTATGCTGAATAAAGATCCACCCGCAGCCATATCGAAGTATGGTCTATACCCAGCCGATACCCCGAAATAGAATATCTGAAGGCGTGCTGGTTCTGTGAGGTTATGCACAAACCAGAACTTCTGAAGGAAAATGAACCTCTCCCATGCGTCAATCAGCGTTTCGTCTTCGCCCTGCGTAAACAATAACAGTCTATTGTGCATTTCCAGGAGATAGAGGCGTGAATAGAATTTAACAAGAAACTCCTCTTCCACTTTACTCCAAGATTGACCTTCTTTTGCTTGTATCTCCCGATACCAAACCCGTGCTTTTCCTGCCAATGAGAAAGCGAACAACTGAATCCTGACCCTCTCTGAATTGCCTACAGCGTGCTGAAAAGTACTGCACACTTCAAGAAAATTCTGCAGATGGGACAATGCATCCTCACTAGGAGTCCCGGAAAATATATCAGCTTGAGACACAAAGGTGATTAGTTCCGTAGATATTTCAAAGCAGTTGTTAGCCATGTCAGGTATGTAGATAAAAAAAATTAAAAGACTATAAGTATCCCAACAATCTCACACAGGCTAGCAAGACAAGAGAACCTTCCTAAATGAAAAATATCAAAAACAAATTATAACCGCTTGCAGTCCCCGGCAACGGCGCCAAAAACTTGACGCGCTATTTCCACACCGCTAATTAGCGGGCACGAAATGCGGTACGACGGCAGTGCACCGGTCGTTGTCAAGTAATAAAAGTAGGGAGTAACTCCCCGAATATCGTTCTCAAAGGACCGCAAGTTGGGGAATATGATTTGCTCGTCAGGAAATTAATTATGGGGGGGTTCTAAGTTTAATAAAACAAGAGGGGGGTTTGGTTGATTTTATAGAACGGGAAATGAGAAAACTAAACACTATGCGGGTCGCAATCACCGCGTCGCTTGGTGGATGCTTTTAGTGCAGGCCGCGATGCCGTGCTTCGCTTAGCGGATGGTCGGTGAGCATATGGATGAGGTGAGTGCAAATGCGAGAGTTGAGGGTCGAAGGCACCTCTTCGCTATCGCTTCAAGCTTTTGCTAGAGCGAGTGCTAGAACGTGTGGGTGTAAGTGGAGCGGGGGCGGAGCGCATCACAACACAACATAACGTAAAGACAAGTTCATAAATAAACTTCCATTCATAGACAAATAGATGTTCATTTAGTTCATTACAACCATTAAGAGTACAAATCACAAAACGAGAAGGGGTAGAAGTAACCACGAGATGAGAAGCCTCGCCGCGGATCGTGGTCGGAATGGGGGGTCGTCACGCCTCCTCCGAGCTCAGTCCTTGGTTGCTTCCGGGGTGTAGAGGCTGTCACTACCTCCAACCGCTGCCCGTCTTCTTCTCAGAGCTGGGTTCACTTCTCCTTCACCCAATGGAGATGTCTTCCTCTTGGAATGCTGGCCGTAGATGGCGGAGAATGCTTCCGGAACCCTAGATGTAACTTAGGATCAATGGATGAAGCTTTCCCAAGGGGAGGAATGGAAGGAGGGACCTTGGAGAGGTGGAACGGCGGAGTCGCGCGCAGAAATCACGCCTCAAACTGTGCAGGAATCCCTAAAATCGCAGAACAGCGGCTTAAATAGGGAGCAGAATAAGTACTGCGCACGGTCAGTGGCGCACGACCAATGGTCGTGCGCAAAGGAATGCCTGTGATCGTGCGCAGTCAACCTGTAGCAAAGACAAAATAGAAAACAACGCACGGTCAGGGGCGCACGACCAGTGGTCGTGCGTGAAGAAATGCCTGTGATCGTGCGCATACCTTCGCACCGGTCTCGATCTGGGCTGGGAATTAACGCACGACCAATGGTAGTGCGCCTGATCGTGCGCGAAGGAATGCGCACGATCAGAGGCTTTTTAGGCCAAAAATCACCCTGCACCATCCCGAACGTGCACACGATCCCAGGACCTGCAGGAAAAGTACAAATAACCCCGATCCGTGAACACCACCGGATCCATAACACAGGCATACAGTAATATATTGGAAAAATATGCCACAAAGGGGGAAGGATTGCACAAAAGGTGCAGAAACGCCATGCTATCAATATAAGCGTATATGAACAGCAAATGAAGTGCAATGACACTAAAACAAACCCAAATGAGGCCGGAAATCACTGTATAAACCAGACTCATCAGTTGTGTTCGCAGGTTTGCGGTCAGCAGGGTGCGGTCTCCTTCCTTGGTGATTTCCTGTGGCTTGAATAAACAGTTCGTCTGCAGTCTGTCAGCGAACTGGGTTATTGTGTTCTTATGCTGTTCGCAGCGAGCTCAGTGATCAGGCGACCTTCAGCGGTTAGGCGGTCTGAGTTGCGGTCTGGCGACAGCTTCAGTTCTTTGTTCCAATAAAGCTCCAGTTCGTGCGGTCTGAGGTGCGGTCTTGCAGTGCTGGCAGTCTGTCCGGTTTCTGTTCGTGCGATCTCAGGGCAAGCCGGGCGAGTTCTGGAGTGGTGCGGCTTGTGCGGTCTGAGCTTGTCTAGCCGCCAGCTTTACCTTTTGGTGTGTTTTGTTCTTCTCGTCTCCGTGATTCTGATGAATCATGTCTCGCCATGTATACCTCGCATTGTAAAGCAGTTCTGTTTCAATAAAGATTTCTTGTGTTGCTGTTTTGGCATTGTGGTTGTTTGGCTATAACTCTTGTTGATACAACTCCTGCTTACTCCTAAACTGTCCAATCAAAAATTTTAACATGGTATCAGAGGTAGGTTTCTGGAGTGGATAAGCAGTGATCAACTAGAGTTGCCATCGTCTTTGTGAAGAAGAGACCACATAGATTGCCATGGAAGGTGGATACGCAAGAGGTCTTGGTATTGAACTCCTCACATCGACTAACTTTAAAAAGTGGAAGTCGTGTATGGAGAGTTACTTGCTTGGCGAGGATCTATGGGAGGTAGTTGGCGGAGAAGACACACAAGAGGTGTTTCTAGCAGGAGATAATATGGCAGAGGTGAGACTTTGGAGGAGGACGAATGCTAAGGCTGAGTTCACTCTCAAGAGGGCTATCTCACCGGAGCTGTTTGATCACATCATCAGATGTAAATCTGCTGCTGAGATTTGGACATCCTTGGATGGATTGTTTAATAAGAAGAATGTAGCGAGGCTACAGTATCTTGAAAATGAGTTGGCGAAGGCCTCTCAAGGTGATCTTTCTGTATCTACTTTCTTCCTCAAGATGAAGAACCTCACGGCAGAGATTTCTGCATTGGACCCTGATGAGCCAATCTCTGAGGCAAAACTCAAGAGGCATATCATCCGCGGGTTGCGGAAGGAGTATCTTGCTTTTGTGACTTCAGTTCAGGGTTGGGCAAATCAACCGTCGTTGTTGGAGCTGGAGAACCTTCTTGCTTCGCAAGAAAGTTTAGCAAGACAGATGGCGGGGGTTTCAATCTCCAGGGGAGAAAGTGATGTGATGTTCTCTAGGAAGAAGAAGAAGAAATGGGAGAAGAAGAAGCCGGGTCATGATGGACCCTCCACTTCAGGTCAGCAAGATAGGGGCTATGCTCCTAAGTCTGATGGGAAGAAGAAAGGAGAGGGACCGAGGTACTTTAGATGCAACAAGACCGGGCACTTCAAGAAAGATTGTCGGGTGAATCTTCAGCCGGGACATGCAGTGGAAAAGGAGATGCCAAAGTCTGGTGAAGTTGGATGGGGAGTAGCCTTTGCGTCTAATATAACGGCGATGCCCATTAAGGCCTTGGCTTCCATCAACTATGATGAGGACTGGATTATTGATTCAGGGTGTGGGCATCTTCTCACCGGGGATGGATCAAAGTTCTCTTCTTTGGCGCCTTACTCAGGTACCAATGCTATTATTACGGCTGATAATTCTATTCATCCAGTAGATCACGAAGGAGTCGTCTCTCTGAGCAGTGATAAGGGTCCACTCACATTAAGGAGTGTTTATCACGTGTCTGGTATGAAGAAAAATCTCTTCTCTGTGACCAATGAGGTCGATGCCGGTTATCACGTTCTGTTTGGGCCAACATAAGTGAAGTTTCTTAAAACTCAACCGGAGACAAAGGGAGATGTTATTCATGTCGGCAAGCGGGTGAAGGACTTGTTCGTTTTATCGACAAGTACCTATGTTGATAAGATGAGGACCAATGATGGCGCGGCCATCTGGCATGAAAGGTTGGGGCATGTAGGCATGGACAAATTGAAGGCTATGGCGGTAAGGGGCCTTGTCAATGTCTTGCCTAGCTTGTCCTCCTATGGAGACGGTCATGTCTGCGAAGGATGTCAGTTTGGTAAGTCTCATCGACTTCAATTTGATAAATCGCAAACAAGGTGCAAAGTGCCGTTGGAGTGCATCCACTGTGATTTGATGGGACCGACTGCCACCCCAAACCTTGGAGGCAACAGATACATGTTGGTGTTGATTGACGACTACACCAGATATGTCTGGGTGTATTTCTTGAAAGAGAAGTCAGAAGCCTTTGCAAAATTTGTGGAGTTCAAGGAGCTGGTTGAAGGCCGGCTTGGCCTGCGGGTTAAAAAACTTAGAACTGACAATGGTGGGGAGTTCACCTCTGGTGAGTTCTCAAGTTTTTGCAGGAAGCAAGGCATCAGGAGAGAGCTCACTTGTGCCCATACTCCACAGCAGAATGGCGTTGCGGAGAGGAAGATCCGTCATCTGACGGAAACCTGCAAATGCTGGCTTGATGCCAAGAGTATCCCAAAGTCTTTCTGGGCGGAGGGAATGTCTTGTGCAGCTTATGTCATCAACAGATTGCCTCTGAGTCCTATCAACATGAAGACCCCTCACAAACTAATGTTCAAGGAGAAGCCGAGCGTTGCACACCTTCGGGTGTTTGGATCAACCTGCTATGTGCACATTCCTGATGCTCTTCGGACAAAGCTAGATGCGAAAGCAAGGAAGCTAGTCTTTGTTGGGTATGATGAGCGGAAGAAGGGATGGAGATGCATGGATTGAAAGTGAGGATAGATCAAGATTACTCTAGAGGGGGGGGGGGGGGGTGAATAGAGTATATTAAAATAATCTTACTTAGCCCAAAAAAAAAACTATATAAAACAATTTTAGTTATTTAGTATATGTGTAAGAAAGTGCAGCACAGGTATAAATACAAACTGGAACACAGCACAAACAAATAATAAAGGCAAGCACAGAAGACACAAGGATCTATAGTAGTTCCCCACAACTTGGGTACATCTACTCTTCTACCACCCTGGTAGGAAATCCACTAAGGCCTTTTTGATCAGGTGAGCCTTCACCACAGAGCTTTTGATCAGGTACTCTAAACCACAATTTAACTTTTAAAGGGAGCTAGAACCCTGTACACAGTTATAGGATAACAATAAAATAAAAGATATGATGTCTTCTCTTTTCTCTAACAACAGAGAAGACTAGTGGATTGATGAAATTGTCAGATCTCCCCCTGTGAGTAGGAGTAAGTAAACAGGAGAGAAAATCTGCTCAGGGTGTAGGTCTTCTTGATCTTCAGAGTATCTCCAGCACAAGTTCTCTAGAGGAAAAATGATGCAGATGATTTCTAGAGATTGAACGTAGGTGTCTGGAAAGAAAGAAGACTTCAGAGAGAAAAAATAAAGAGAGTTCTTCTTGAGGAATGAATGTCTGAGTAGCACACGGCCGCACTAATATATCTTGTATCTGTATCTCTCTCTAGTATAAATAGCAATGATAATCTCCCTTTTTTTTTAGAGAGAGAGAGTTGATCCTCTTTAAAATTTCAAACAGGGCTGGAAAGGAAGGAGACAAAAAGGAAGATTTTTCTGGAATACCAATATATTAAATTCCTTGAAACTTACAATCTGCCTTATAAAATAATCTGCACGCAGCCCTTAATTAATGCAGCAACGGTCATAAAATCTTTGATAGAGAATACTGCAATAACTGACTGATATTTTAATTAGACCAGCTGTCAGCCTTCATAAGAGATCCTGAGGATAACTCCCAAAAATAATACTCTGAATAGAAGAGGTCACGGAATATAGAGACTCTGAAGAAGTTCGTTGATCTGAAGGGAAGTTCGTCGAACTGAATCTGGGAAGCTCGTCGAACAAATAGAAACTTTCGTCGTACAGAACTTTTGAGGTTCGTCGAACCAAGTTCGTCGAACGAAACTTGAATTCGTCGAACGTACTGGAGGTTCGTCGAACACCCTGACTTAGCTAATCTTCAAATTTCTTCTAGACTTAGCCTATGACCCTTATACTATACATGTTGGATCACAACAGATCCTATACCTGAAAATAGGCATCCTAGTCCAAATCAGTAGTAGGGTTGAACTGTGTTCCAACAATCTCCCCCTATTTGGGTTAGGATCCTATGAATAGCACTTATCAATTTAAACAAATATGCAAGAAAGAGGGAGCAGATATAGATCAATTGTCATAAGCAGATATCATCACAGGATAGTAAAAAGTTAATTAATCAGAGAGAGTGTTAAGGATTCCTGTCCTCTAAAGATGACTTCTTGAAGATTATTTTCCTGCTAGTATCTTCAGATTGCCTTTTGCTTAGCTTGCAGTCTTTATCACCCAGTGTTACCTTCTTGGAGATATTTGGCAGCACAACCTCTGGATGGAGACTTATGTAGGCCGAAGTGTTGAACATATTCTTCACCTGGTATTGTTGAAGTTCCTGTTCTCTATAGGGAGATATGGTAGAAATATGAGAAGTATCCATACTCTTTTCTCTGGCCTTTTTTATCTGAGAAAGAGCAACATGCTCTCTAAACCTTGCCATATTGTACAATCTATCTGCTTCAGCTTTATCTTCAGCTTCCTTATTTTTGATTTCTTGTTCAGATAATTTGCTATGCTTTCTTCCATAAACCTGATAGTCTGAAGATCTTTCTTTCTTAATAGAAGAGGATTGACCAGATGGCTTGGAGCCAGCAGACTGAGATGACCTGGATGTGGAGGAAAGTCCTCCTGCAGAACCTGCACCTGGAGGAGGAGGGGGTTTCTTGAACACAGCAGGGTGATCCTTCTGGTATCTTCTTTCAAGCTTCCTTCTCTTGAGCTCATTCTTGGAGAATTGCATCCAAGGTTGAGTTATTTCATGAGGCTTGAGATTTTTTTGCACATAATAAGGAATATCATTTTTATCAGGCTTTTTAGACGGGGCTGGCAGCTTCTTGCATGTAGTTTTTCTTTTTCTTGATTTGACTTTGGCATCACTATCATCACTGTCATCATCATCATCAGAGTTTGAAGATGAAGGCACATTCTCATACATTTCATCAATTTCCTTGTATGCTTCAGTCATTCTTTTCTCTAAATCAATATTCTTGACAATAGCAGCAGCAGCAGCAGCAGGCTCAGAAGAGGAGGAGAGAACAGAGGCAGAGGCATCAGGCATCTTTTCATCAAGGACAGTCTGTTCAGGAGCAGTAGGTTCCTGATCTGCCTTGGAGATAACTGGCTCTGGAGCTGTAGACATTTGCAAATCTCCATTCCTGGCTTCCAAGTCTGGGGAATTGCATATAATGGCCTTGGAGAGGTCTTCAGCTGATACCTTGAATGATGGGTCTGAGCTCAGGGACTGATTGGAAAGCTGCAGAATCTTATTTACTATAGGGGAGAGTATGAAGGAGCTGCTGAGAAGAACTTCTGGAGGAGAAGGAAGAGGAGCACTTTCTGTGCTTTGAGCCAGGGAGACTAGTGATGAGCAGTCATCAGGTAGGTCTGACCTTTTCTCTTCAGGAGCTTCTGCCTCTAGAGCTTCATCCTGGAACATCTCCCCCTGCCTAGACTCTGGGAAGCTAGAGTCTGGGCCCCCAGATGAAGGGAAAGAGGAAGAGGAAAGAGAGGCAAGATGGGAGAGAATGAGATCAAGCTTAGAATGTACTGGGACCAGACTTTGATCAAAAAGCTCTTGTAGTTTAGGAGTGATGTGACCAAACACCTAGGTGGCTATCTGTGAGACATCCACAAACAGTACATCTGGAGTTGGGTGAGAAGAAGAAGAAGAAGGGATGGAAGATGTGGTATGAGCATAAGAAGTGGATGGAGGAGGAGGAGGATTGAAATCTGATGGGATTTCATCCTGAAAAAGGTCTGGAGTGAGAATGTCTTGAGGAGGAGGAGGAGAAATGTGAGGAGGAGAATTAGAGAGAATTTCATTTTCTGGAGGAGGAGGAGGAATCTGGGGTGAGAGAGTGGCTGTTGTAGCCCTGGTGTCCTCAGAAGCTTGAACTGATGGAGTCTCAGGAGCCAATTTCTTCTTGAATGTCCTATCCCACTTCTTGAACAAAAGGGGGGTCAGTTTCTTTGAGGCATTAATGCCAACAGCAGTAGAAACTGAGAGGGATGGACACTTGGCCTGAAGAAAGATTCCCAGAATCCTTCCATAGCCTACATTCCTTGATGTTACTTTCTTTTTGATGGAATCAAATAGAGTCAGACCCCAATTGATGTGCTTTTTCTCAATCAAAGCACTCATGACTAGAAATTGCTGCCTGGTTATGTAGTCATGTGCTGAGCTCTTCCCCATCAGAACCTTTCCCACGACATCTGCCAGGAAGGTGTATTCCACTGTAAAATCACGTTTCAGAAGATGTTTGGGGTTACTCCCGGAGTACCCCATCCTGTCCAGCATCAAGTTGAACTCTTCCTCAGTGAGGTCTAAATCATCATCTCCATTTTCAAAATCAAAAATTTCAGACAGAACAGCAGCATTTAGAACCAATTCATGCCCTGACACTTTTCCTGCAATGTCTGTGCCATTGCGAATCTCAGAAGTGAATGCCCATTCCTTTATCTCATTGGTATGAATCTTGGGCCGACAAGTCATAAACTTGCGCAACCTCGAGTCTTCAAAGAGATTCAGAATGTCTGTGAAGCCTTCTCCGGACTGGGCAAACGATTCTAGATCAATATCGAATCCTGTATCGAACTTTATTGAGGCGAGGATTTCAGCAGTGATCGACATTTGTTCCTGCAAAGAAAGAAAAACGATCAAGTGCAAAGGGAATTGGAGGGAGACGAAGAGTTTGAGAGCGCAAAAGACAGAATCCAGACAGAATAGAGATTAAATATTAGGGTTCGCCGAAGACTAGGGTTTTCGCGGAACGAATGTGTCGAGAAGACACGTGTTAGCGGGAAAAGGTTCTTTTGATAATCCCGTTCGACGAATGAAATATTTCGTCAATCTCGTTCGACTAATAACTTTTCAAAACTTCTCTCATAATGAAGATAGAACGTCAAAGACTTCGTCGGAGGGGTTCGACGAAATTATGACTTCGTCGATCGAGTTCGACGAAAAATTTCTCTGAACTTTTTAGAAAGAATTCTTGACCAGTTCGTCGACCTTGATCGACGAAAAAGATGTCGTTCGTCGAGCACATTCGACGAATTGTTGGGTAGAGAACTTTGCCAATTAGATTGACTCCTCATTTATCATTCCAAGCTGATTTATAAAGAATTGATGTTTCTTTTCATCTAAGGGCTTAGTGAAAATATCAGCTCTCTGCAAATCAGTTGGTATGAAGTCTAAACATATTTTTCCCTTTTCTACATTATCTCTGATAAAGTGGTGTCTGATCTCAATATGTTTAGTTCTACTGTGGAGTACTGGATTTTGTGCTATTGATATTGCACTGGTGTTATCACAAAAGATTTTGGAATTATTTAGATTGTAACCATAGTCTAGGAGCTGGTTCTGTATCCACAAAAGTTGTGAACAGCAACTGCCAGCTGCTATATATTCAGCTTCTGCAGTTGATGTAGACACAGAGGTTTGTTTCTTACAAAACCAGGACACAAGCTTATCTCCAAGGAACTGACAAGTTCCTGAGGTGCTCTTCCTGTCTATTCTGCATCCAGCATAATCAGCATCTGAGTATCCAGTCAACTCAAATCCTGATTCTGTAGGATACCAGAGTCCTAGATCTGGACAACCCTTTATATATCTTAAAATCCTTTTTAATAAAACATAGTGAGATTCTTTAGGATTTACCTGAAATCTAGCGCAAATACATGTGGCAAACATGATGTCTGGTCTACTGGCTGTTAGGTATAAAAGAGATCCCACAATGGCTCTATATACTTTCTGATCAACAGGTTTTCCTGATTCATCAGTGCCAACAGCGGCATTTGAAGGCATGGGAGTTTTCATGGGGGAGGCATCTGACATCCCAAATCTTTTAACAAGCTCTTTAGCATATTTAGATTGGGATATAAAGATGCCTTCTTTTGTTTGCTTAACTTGCAAACCAAGAAAATAAGACAGTTCTCCCATACTGCTCATTTCAAATTTTGAATGCATTAGATTTGAAAATCTTTTGCATAACTTAGAGTCAGTAGAACCAAATATTATGTCATCTACATATATTTGTACCAATAGGGTTTCAGATTTATGATTTCTAAAAAATAATGTTTGGTCTACTTTACCTCTAGAAAATTTATTTTCCAAAAGAAAGTTTGTAAGGGTCTCATACCATGCTCTAGGAGCTTGTTTGAGACCATACAAAGCTTTATGTAATCTAAATACATGAGAGGGTTGAGTTGGAGAAACAAAACCTGGTGGTTGTTCCACATATACTTCTTCCTTGATATCTCCATTTAGAAAAGCACTCTTAACATCCATTTGAAATACCTTGAATCTTTTGTATGCAGCAAATGCTAGGAATATTCTAATTGCTTCCAGTCTTGCTACAGGTGCAAAAGTCTGATCATAATCTATGCCTTCCTCTTGGCAGTATCCTTGAGCCACTAGTCTTGCCTTATTTCTGACTATGACTCCTTGAGCATCCAATTTATTTCTGAATACCCATTTAGTGCCAATTACTGGATGATTCTTGGGTCTTGGAACAAGTTCCCATACTTTGTTCCTTTCAAATTGATTTAATTCTTCTTGCATAGCAGTAATCCAGTTGGGATCTTGCTCTGCATCTTTGATGGATTGAGGTTCAATTTGAGAGAGGAAACAGGTGTGCAAATTATTTTGATTTAGTTGATTTCTTGTTTGCACACCCACTGAGATGTCACCAATTACTTGATATCTGGGGTGATCTCTTATGTTGACATAATCAGTAGGAAATATAACTTCTCCTTGAGCTTGTTCATTTTCTCTGTGAGGAATTTCTATGTCCTCCTGAACTTCAGCATTAATAGCTTCAAGATTTGTAGGAATATTTGCTGTATTCAATGTTGGTTCATTATGACATTCTTCTTCACTGTCCTCATTAGGTAATTGAGAAGGATTTATTAAATCCTCTTTCTGTAGAGTTAGGTTATCTAACTTCTCACAGAGAATTGGTACCTATGCATCTTGTGAGGTAGAGATATTTCTCTCCTTGCAGCTTAAGCTGGTTTCATCAAAAGTTACATGAATAGATTCTTCTATTTTAAAAGAAGATTTATTAAATACTCTGTAAGCTTTACTACTAACTGAATAACCAAGAAAAATGCCATCTGAGGCTTTTGCTTCAAATTTCCCTAGGTGCTTCTTGTCATTATTATGAATGAAGCATTTACAGCCAAAGATCCTAAAGTAATCTACTCTAGGCTTCTTCCCTTTAAGCAGTTCATAAGGTGTCTTCTCCTTTTGTTTATGAATTAAACTTCTGTTTAAAACATAATTTGCTGTGCTGGCAGCCTCAGCCCAGAAGGATTGGGGCAAACCAGCATCTGCAAGCAATGTTCTTCCAGATTCAATTAGTGTTCTATTTTTCCTTTCAGCTACCCCATTTTGTTGAGGAGTTCTAGGAGCTGAAAAGCACTGCCTGATACCTTCCTTCTCACAGAATTCTCTCATCAGAAGAGATTCAAACTCAGTACCATGATCACTTCTGATCAATGCAATCTGAGTAGAATACTCAATCTTGATGCTCCTGAGAAAGTCTGTAAGAACTTTGAAATTATCTGACTTGCTTCTCAGAAAGAATACCCAACTAAATCTAGAGAAGTCATCAACAATAACTAAGGTGAAAGACTTACCTGCCAAACTGTGTATGGGAAGGGGTCCAAAAAGGTCTAAGTGCAGTAAATACAAAAACCTAGGAGAATCACTCTTAGATAATGACTTAAAGCTGCTCTTAGTCTGCTTTCCCAATTGGCATGCTCTGCAAAGGCTTTCCTTCTTGTATGATCCAGAGGGTAGTCCCCTGACAAGATTGCCCTTTGATAATTTGGCTAGAGTTCTATGGTTTACATGACCTAGTCTCCTATGCCACAAATCAGTGTTTTTACTGACTTGGTTAAACAAGCAGATTTCAGGTTTGGCTGAATCAAAATCTACTAAATAAACATTACCTTGTCTATTTCCTAAAATGACATTATTATTTTCAGAAATGATAATGCATCTAGATTGGTTGAAGCATACCTGATAACCTTCATCACATAGTTGACCTATGCTGATGAGGTTATGTTTGAGTCCACTTACATAGGCTACCTTTTTGAATGTGATTGTCCCAATCTGGACTGATCCATAGCCTTCTGTCTGTCCCCAATTGGAATCTCCAAAAATCACTCTTGGTCCAAGCTTTGCTTTGTAGTTGATTAATTTGGCTCTTGTTCCTGTCATATGTTTTGAGCATCCACTGTCCAAGTACCACTGTTCCTCTGTAGTAGGACAGTTCTTTTTCTGCAATAGAAAGGAGGTTGGGTGTTCTTAACCCAGGTTACCTTGGGTTGCTTTTTGTAACCTTGAAATGCAGAAATATAAGAGACAACAGGTTGACTATGATACCCTTGAGGGTGATATTTTCTAGGAGGGATAATCCAATCACTAAGTGAATTCTTCATTTTAGAAGAGGATGTATATTGTCTGTCTTTAGTAAAATTTGCGTTCGACGAACTTTGTTGTGTTCGTCTACCTGGTTCGACGAAAGATGTGGCATTCGTCGAGCCCTGTCTGCAGTAGGTTTGCTGTTTAGATTTAGGCCTTGGTTTTCGTCGATCGCCGTTCGACGAACTTGCTTGTGCAATATTTGTTTCAGAAATTTTTTCTGTGTCTTGTATTGCTTCCTTCTCTTTTGCAGATACAAATTTTACTGGGGTGGATAACATATTCTTCTTCAAAAGAAGAGGTTGATTAGATGATGCCCCCAAGCCCAGTTTACCAGTCAGACTGGCATTCACTGTGCTTGTGATGTCCATCAGCTTGAGACTTCTCCCATTTAGAGAGTTCTCTAGCTGCTTGGCCTCAGTTAGCTGTGTTTCTAGAGAACTTACTTGTTCCCTGGAAATTCTTAGCTCATTTTTGAGGTTAGTGTTTTCAGTGGATATTCCATCCATCTTAGCTAACTTGTCTCTCAGAGCAATAATTTCTTTCTCTGATCTGATCATATCTTTACATAATTGTTTAAAATCATCTTTAAATTGTTCTGAATGAAAATCAAAACTAGAAATTACCTCATCCTCATTTGCTTCCAATTCATCATCTGAATTGTCATTTGATGAGGAGGCATTGATTGCCATCATGCAGAATTCCTTGTCTTCTGTTTCCTTCTCCTCATCACTGGAGCTGGAGGATGACTCAGATTCAGTGTCACTCCAGGTTTCAGCAACAAAGCCTTTTTCTCTTTTCTTGTGGCCTTTTGATGAGTGTTTGCTGGAGTGTTCCTGCTCTTTTCTCCTGCTTTTCTTGTGAGCTTCTGGACATTCAGTGATGATGTGTCCAGGCTTCCTGCACCCAAAGCATATTATTTCTTTAGATGGAGTTTTATCATACCTTGGCTTTTCATTGTGCCTGTTGGGTTTTCTTCTAAAGTCCTTCCTTGCCATCTTGTAAAATCTCTTTGCTAAGAGACTCAGCATCTCCTGATCACCAATCTTCTTTTCTTCCTCTGTTGCCTGAAAGGCAATGCTTTTCTCTTTCCTTGAGGATGAGGAAGGAGAGGCTTCTGCTTCTCTGCTTTTTATCAGCTGCTCATAGGATTTGAGCTTTCCAAGAAGATTCTCAGTTGTAATCTCATTTAGTCCTCTGGCATCTTTAATTGGCCAGATTCTTGTGTCCCAAGAGCTGGGAAAGCACATTAGGATTTTGTCATTAACTTCAGTGACTGTGATCACTTTTTCAAGGGTTCTTAACTCATTAATGATGAGGCTGAGTCGGTTGTACATGTCTGCAACAGTCTCTGATTCTCCCTTTTTGAAGTTCTCATACTGGGAGATCAAATATGATCTTCTGTCTTTTCTCTCATCTGCTGATCCTGCCACCATTCTTGTGAGGGAGTCCCAAATTTCTTTGGCAGAGGTGCAGTCAACCACCTTTTGAAATATGTCATCAGTCATGGTTTGTGCTAAGATATTCATGGCCTTTGCATCAGCAGTTTTCTGTTTCTTTTGTGTTTCTGTCCATTCTGGAGGAGGGACAGATGTTGTGTCTGATGTTGTATTTGTTGTTGAGGTTGATGCAGTTGGAGGTCCTGTCAAAATCGAATTAAAAATTTCTTCATCAATAGAATTCATGTAAAGTTTGATCCTTGCTTGCCACAGTGGAAACTTGTTCAGATTGCACATAGGAGGTCTTGTGCTTGAATATTCTTTGTTCTGTGTCATGGCTTTAATGGACAAAACCTTTAAAGTAGTCTAGATCTATCAAATCTGTTGGTTCAGGTGTTAGCCTGCAACAACCAACCCTACCTATGATACCAATTGAAAGTGAGGATAGATCAAGATTACTCTAGAGGGGGGGGGGTGAATAGAGTATTTTAAAATAATCTTACTTAGCCCAAAAAAAAAAACTGTATAAAACAATTTTAGTTATTTAGTATATGTGTAAGAAAGTGCAGCACAGGTATAAATACAAACTTGAACACAGCACAAACAAATAATAAAGGCAAGCACAGAAGACACAAGGATCTATAGTAGTTCCCCACAACTTGGGTACATCTACTCTTCTACCACCCTGGTAGGAAATCCACTAAGGCCTTTTTGATCAGGTGAGCCTTCACCACAGAGCTTTTGATCAGGTACTCTAAACCACAATTTAACTTTTAAAGGGAGCTAGAACCCTGTACACAGTTATAGGATAACAATAAAATAAAAGATATGATGTCTTCTCTTTTCTCTAACAACAGAGAAGACTAGTGGATTGATGAAATTGTCAGATCTCCCCCTGTGAGTAGGAGTAAGTAAACATGAGAGAAAATCTGCTCAGGGTGTAGGTCTTCTTGATCTTCAGAGTATCTCCAGCACAAGTTCTCTAGAGGAAAAATGATGCAGATGATTTCTAGAGATTGAACGTAGGTGTCTGGAAAGAAAGAAGACTTCAGAGAGAAAAAATAAAGAGAGTTCTTCTTGAGGAATGAATGTCTGAGTAGCACACGGCCGCACTGATATATCTTGTATCTGTATCTCTCTCTAGTATAAATAGCAATGATAATCTCCCTTTTTTTTAGAGAGAGAGAGAGTTGATCCTCTTTAAAATTTCAAACAGGGCTGGAAAGGAAGGAGACAAAAAGGAAGATTTTTCTGGAATACCAATATATTAAATTCCTTGAAACTTGCAATCTGCCTTATAAAATAATCTGCACGCAGCCCTTAATTAATGCAGCAACGGTCATAAAATCTTTGATAGAGAATACTGCAATAACTGACTGATATTTTAATTAGACCAGCTGTCAGCCTTCATAAGAGATCCTGAGGATAACTCCCAAAAATAATACTCTGAATAGAAGAGGTCACGGAATATAGAGACTCTGAAGAAGTTCGTTGATCTGAAGGGAAGTTCGTCGAACTGAATCTGGGAAGCTCGTCGAACAAATAGAAACTTTCGTCGAACAGAACTTTTGAAGTTCGTCGAACCAAGTTCGTCGAACGAAACTTGAATTCGTCGAACGTACTGGAGGTTCGTCGAACACCCTGACTTAGCTAATCTTCAAATTTCTTCTAGACTTAGCCTATGACCCTTATACTATACATGTTGGGTCACAACAGATCCTATACCTGGAAATAGGCATCCTAGTCCAAATCAGTAGTAGGGTTGAACTGTGTTCCAACATGGATCCTAAGACACGGAGGTCAATTGTTTCTCGGGATGTGGTGTTCGATGAAGTGACTTCTTACAAGGGGAGTTCAGGAGTTGAGCTACCAGAGAGCAGGGTTGATGAAGGAGGAAAAGCTGCGGGAAGTCTTCAAGTGGAGTTGCCTGTTTCACCAGGAGCTCCAGTTGTGTCAAGATCTGAGATGGAGGCTTCAGGTTCTGGAAGCAGGGGGAGCGATGCTCCAAGTTCATCTGGAAGGGGAGCTTGCACAGAAGAAGCAGCTGAGGAGGTGGTTAGTCAGGAGCAACCTCTTAGGAGGTCGAAGAGGACTATTCAACCACCAGATCGATACACAGGAGGAAACATGGTGAACTTTGTTTCATGTTTCTTTGCTGGTCCCTTGGATGAAAGGGAGCCGTTTTGAGAAATCCAGAGGCGTGAAGGAGTGGGACATTGCTATGCAAGAAGAGATGGCAGCTCTCAAGAAGAATGAGACCTGGTCTCTTGTGCCCAAGCCCAAGGGCACCACTCCTGTCACTTGCAAGTGGGTTTTCAAGCTGCAGAAGAAAGTTGACGGCAGTATCGAGCGGTACAAGGCTCGCCTTGTAGCTCGCGGGTTTTCACAGCAGTACGGAGAAGATTATGATGAGACGTTTAGTCCAATGGCAAAGATGACTTCGGTTCGATTTGTTATTGCCTTGGCGGCTTCGAGTGGTTGGGAGATTTGGCAACTCGATGTGAAGAATGCTTTCTTATATGGCGAAATTGACAAGGATATCTTCATGCTCCTACCGCAAGGCTTCATCTCGAAGGAGTATCCGGAATACGTTTGTAAGCTGAAGAAGGCCCTGTATGGGTTGAAGCAAGCGCCTCGGGCGTGGTACGGGAAGATTGCAGAGTATCTCTTATTCTGCGGATTCGTTGCTTCAGACTCTGATTCTAGCTTGTTCATCAAGAAGGAGGGGGTGCTTCGGGTGATTGTGCTGCTGTATGTGGATGACATGATTGTCACCGGAAACTCGAAGGAAGCTGTTGCAAGACTCAGGGCTGAGCTTGCTATTAGATTCGAGATGAAGGATCTGGGGGAGCTTCACCATTTCCTTGGACTCGAGGTGCAGAGGCGGGAGAGCGGAGTGCTCATTTCTCAGGCTGGCTATGCGGAGCGGATCGTTCAACGATTTGGCTTGGAGGAAGGGAAGAGCAGCTCTATACCTCTGGAGCAACATCATAAACTTCGGAAGGATGAGAGAAGAGTTCTATCTGATCCGTTGGTGTTCCGAGCTCTGGTTGGGAGCTTGATCTATTTGACCATCACGAGGCCTGATATTGCTTATGCAGTTGGCAAAGTGAGTCGGTACATGGCGGAACCACGGAAACCTCATCTTCTGGCGGCAAAAGGCATCTTGAAGTATGTGAAGTCGACCTCTGATTTGGGTCTCCTATATAGGAGATGGTCAAGCTTAGAGTTGCATGGTTTCATGGATGCTGATTATGGGGGAGACGTGGATGATCGGAGATCAACGTCTGGTTATGTCTTTATGACGGGCCCCACAGCTATTTCTTGGTGCAGCAAGAAGCAAGACTCGGTGTCTGTATCTACCACGGAAGCGGAGTACAAGGCTTCGGCCTTGGCAGCTCAGGAAGCCGTTTGGCTCAGGAGGTTGGTAGAGGACGTTCATCAGGAGGTTCGAGGTCCCACTATGCTACGCGGGGACAATGAGAGTGCTCTCAAGCTGGTCAACAATCCAGTCTGTCACACGAGGACCAAGCATATAGAGATTGAGCACCATTTCATTCGTGAAAAGGTGTTGGGAGGATCTCTTATGGTCGAGCATGTTCGGAGTGCGGACAATGTCGCAGACATCTTCACAAAGCCGCTGGCGAAGGGACCGTTTACATGGTTGCGGAATTTACTCGGGCTTGTCTCCACTTCCCACTTCAAGGGGGAGTGTTGAAATTTTGAAGTGGTGTGGAGGAGACCGGGCGGTCTGGTTTGGGAGACCGCGGTGATCGCGCGGCTTGTATAGGTTATCTGCCGGTCTGGCTCTGCCGGGTTGCTCTTGTGGTCTGCTGGTTGTTCCGGTCTGTTCTTGGTAGCTGCGGTTTATTCCCGAGTAGGTCTGCTAGTTTGCCTGGCTTCCTTGTTGGAAGACCGGGCGGGTTGTTCCTATATGACTGTCTACCCGGGCGGTCTATCCTGGCGATCTGGCGACTTGATTGAAGTCGGCCAGATGGTTCTAGCTTGCTCCTAGTGATCTAAGGAAGGAGCATTGTTGAGACCGCACGGCTTGTGCGCGGTCTCGTGTTCGCGCGGCATGTGCGCGATCTTGTCTGCTGATCTGCGTCTTGGTCGGGTGATCGTCCAAGAGGTCTGTTCGCGCGGTCTGTCCTTTGAGACCGTTTGCGATCTGATGGGTGGTGACTATATCCCGGTTTGTGCGGTGACGACATCCGTCCACCCGCCTATAAATAGGGGTGCATGGCCCGTCATTCCTAACAAGAACTGTAAGAACCAGAGCCCGGATTGTTTCTTGCGGTCTCAAGTTTGAGTTCGCGCGACTTGGCTTGGATGCGAGTTAACCTTTGTTGTGTTCGCAGGTTTGCGGTCAGCAGGGTGCGGTCTCCTTCCTTGGTGATTTCCGGTGGCTTGAATAAACAGTTCGTCTGCGGTCTGTCAGCGAACTGGGTTATTGTGTTCTTATGCTGTTCGCAGCGAGCTCAGTGATCAGGCGACCTTCAGTGGTTAGGCGGTCTGAGTTGCGGTCTGGCGACAGCTTCAGTTCTTTGTTCCAATAAAGCTCCAGTTCGTGCGGTCTGAGGTGCGGTCTTGCAGTGCTGGCAGTCTGTCCAGTTTCTGTTCGTGCGATCTCAGGGCAAGCCGGGCGAGTTCTGGAGTGGTGCGGCTTGTGCGGTCTGAGCTTGTCTAGCCGCCAGCTTTGCCTTTTGGTGTGTTTTGTTCTTCTCATCTCCGTGATTCTGATGAATCATGTCTCGCCATGTATACCTCGCATTGTAAAGCAGTTCTATTTCAATAAAGATTTCTTGTGTTGCTGTTTTGGCATTGTGGTTGTTTGGCTATAACTCTTGTTGATACAACTCCTGCTTACTCCTAAACGGTCCAATCAAAAATTTTAACAAGGCCACCATCAGGCAGGAGGAAATCAAGCGGCGAATGGCCCGATATTTTGACAAACACATCCGATTTAAGCACTACCAGAAAGGAGATCTGGTCTTGAAAAAGGTCGACGCAGCCGGAAGAGGGGCTGCGGTAGGTAAGCTTGACCCCAACTGGGAAGGACCTTACATTGTAAGCGAAGTGCTCAGGTCGGGAGGATACCACCTCCGGGATGTGGATGGGGTACCTCTCGGCCGTGCTAGGAGCGGAGATGATTTAAAAAGATTTTATCCTTAGCCATTCTTTGTAAATGACTTTCCATGCTCCCTAATCAACACATGCACTTTGGAATAATCCTTTGGCAGGTCTCAAATGATTCTTATGTTGGATTGCCCTAGATCGATTCCGCTCCCGGGCTCTCACTAGACGGGGGGGTTCAGGTTGATCTCTGGAGAGGCTGGCAAGGTGACAAGTATTGGTGCTGGATTGCCCCAGATCGATTCCGCTCCTGTGCTCTCACTAGACGGGGGGTTCAGGTTGATCTCTGGAGAGGCTGGCAAGGTGACAAGTATTGGTACTGGATTGCCCCAGATCGATTCTGCTCCCGGGATCTCATTAGACTGGGGGTTCAGGTTGATCTCTGGAGAGGCTGGCAAGGTGACAAGTATTGGAGCTGGATTGCCCCAGATCGATTCCGCTCCCGGGCTCTCACTAGACGGGGGGTTCAGGTTGATCTCTGGAGAGGCTGGCAAGATGACAAGTATTGGTGCTGGATTGCCCCAAATCGATTCCGCTCCCGGTCTCTCACTAGACGGGGGGTTCAGGTTGATCTCTGGAGAGGCTGGAAAGGTGACAAGTATTGGTGTTGGATTGCCCCAGATCGATTCCGCTCCCGGGCTCTCATTAGACGGGGGGTTCAGGTTGATCTCTGGAGAGGCTGGCAAGGTGACAAGTATTGGTGCTGGATTGCCCCAGGTCGATTCCGCTCCCGGGCTCTCACTAGATGGGGGGTTCAGGTTGATCTCTGGAGAGGCTGGCAAGGTGACAAGTATTGGTGCTGGATTGCCCTAGATCGATTCCGCTCCCGGGCTCTCACTAGACGGGGGTTCAGGTTGATCTCTGGAGAGGCTGGCAAGGTGACAAGTATTGGTGCTGGATTGCCCCAGATTGATTCTGCTCCCGGGCTCTCACTAGACGGGGGGTTCAGGTTGATCTCTGGAGAGGCTGGCAAGGTGACAAGTATTGGTGCTGGATTGCCCCAGATCGATTCCGCTCCTGGGCTCTCACTAGAAGGGGGGTTCAGGTTGATCTCTGGAGAGGCTGGCAAGGTGACAAGTATTGGTGTTGGATTGCCCCAGATCGATTCCGCTCCCGATCTCTCATTAGATGGGGGGTTCAGGTTGATCTCTGGAGAGGCTGGCAAGGTGACAAGTATTGGTGCTGGATTACCCCAGATCGATTCCGCTCCCGGGCTCTCACTAGACGGGTGGTTCAGGTTGATCTCTGGAGAGGCTGGCAAGGTGACAAGTATTGGTGCTGGATTACCCCAGATCGATTCCGCTCCCGGGCTCTCATTAGACGGGGGGTTAAGGTTGATCTCTGGAGAGGCTGGCAAGGTGACAAGTATTGGTGTTGGATTGCCCCAGATCGATTCCGCTCCCGGGCTCTCACTAGACGGGGGGTTCAGGTTGATCTCTGGAGAGGCTGGCAAGGTGACAAGTATTGATGCTGGATTGCCCCAGATCGATTCCGCTCCCGGGCTCTCACTAGACGGGGGGTTCAGGTTGATCTCTGGAGAGGCTGGCAAGGTGATAAGTATTGGTGCTGGAATGCCCCAGATCGATTCCGCTCCCGGGCTCTCACTAGACGGGGGGTTCAGGTTGATCTCTGGAGAAGCCGGCAAAGTCGTAAGTGGGTTGGGCAGGTAAAACAAGATACTCATGCCAGGAGATTCTGGCTCGCGAGCGACCCCAAGACCCGGCCGAGGCGAGACTGGAGGTCCGCTCGCGCACGAGGATCATTCGCGGCAGGGTAATAGAGTCGACGGCTCGCAAGGTCACTCGCAAAAGTTATCGAAGCGAATAAGGAAGGTGACCCGGGAGGAGTCCGTTCTCACGGCGAACCTCGGATATCGATGGGGGCCCGCCAGAGGCGAGTGCGAATGAGGTAGGCGAGAGCGACCCAGATACAACACGACGAGGTAAGGCTGCCAATAAAATAGGGACGAGCGCAAACGCCGAGCGAAAATCTACAGATACGAACATGAGACGATCGGACCGCGCGAGCACAACGGAGAAGAGTGCGTGCAAATCATAAATAATACTATAACACAGGAAAAGACCGATAAAACATTCCCTTTCATTCATCACAAAAGATTACAATTCAGCGGCGGTCTCGCCGGGAACAAAAAGAAAGGAAAACTTTTACATTATTAACAAAAAAGGAAAATCAAGGCGACTCGCCAGGCAGCTCTTCATTCTCTCTCGCGACCCTCCGCCCCGGAGATAGGCGCGAACAAGTCGGGAACGACTTCCTCCGCGGTGAACTCCATGGCGTCGGGGACGATCATGCCCGCTCCCTTGAGAATGTCGAGGACGAGCTCCGCGATCTCCATCGACCTCTTGCGGTCGGCTTCCTTCTCTTCCCGCGACTGACCGCGAGTCCCAGCTCACGGAGGAGGGGGAGGTAACACCGCCGAGGCCAGGTCGTGGACCTGGGCCTTGAGGCAAGTATTCTCCAGCTCCAAGTCAGCAATCCACGCGTGGAGCTGACTGACGAACTCGGCATCCTGAGAAAGGCGGGTTAGCGAGAGGGAGACGAAGCCGAACTAAGAAATCCTTCCGCATAGCACTACTTACCAGTCCGCCTTGAAGACTAGCGAGGAGGCCCTCTGACAAGGCCTCTTTCCCCTTAAGCTCCGCGACTTCATCCGCGGACTTCTGAAGCTCGACGTTGAGCTCCTTGATCTCGCTATCTGTCGTGATGTACCGGAGACCCACCATGTGAGTTAGCTCCATCGCCCGGAACTGGGCTCGCATCGCCTCATACACGACCCCCCTCGGCATGAAGGACCGAAAGAGGGAGGCATCCTCGCGACCATAGAGGCCAAAGGCGAGGGCGAACGCCTCACCCCCAGCCTTGCCTTCCTCTACCCAGGAAGGGAGCAGAGAGGAGCAGGTGATCTTGTTCTGGTCAGGGTCCCATGCGAGTACCAGTTCGCCGACCGCATCCACCAGCTTCATGCCGAGCCCGAAGTTAGTATGGCTCGACGGCTTGGGCCGGGCGACAGTCTCCCCTGGCTCGCCCCCCTCTTTGGCGATCTCCTGATCCGCAGAAGGAGAGGGGAGGTCGGGCTCAGACAGGTCCACGACCTCCTTCGCCTTGGCAGCAGAGGGAGTCTTCTTGGCCTTCTTTACCGCCCCCTGCGAAGCAGGCCGGCGTTGGAGAGGAGGACGCTTCTTTCTCGACGAAGAGCTTGGGACGTCGTGGTAGGCCTCGGCGGCCACACGCGCGAGCGAGCCGGGAGAAAGAGAAGAGGGAGGCGCATGAGGCGGATTGAGGGGGAGTTCGCGTTCTCCTGCAAAGGTAACAGGGAACGTTAGACGATCAAAAGAGAGAGGATTAAGAAAGTTGATGAGTGCGAGTCAAACCTTCTCCCGGAGGGACGGGTGGCAAGAGGTCCACTCGCTCTCGGAGGAAGGCGACTTCGAAGTTTTGTCCTTTGAGGAACTGGTACAGTGCCGCGTCACAACCCCCTAGCGAGATCGGAGGACGGTAGGCAGCCTCATCTCGCTGGATAGGGGTGTAAGACATGTTGCCGAAGGGACCCTTCACCAGGATGAACTTCTGCGTCTAGTAATGAGTTTTGTTCACCGTCTCGCAGACGGTAACATGTTGGCTCGCAAAGTGAGCCGTTCCGTCCCTATTCGCACGAAATGAGAAGATCTTGCGGAAGGCGAGTAGGCTGAACTCGATCCTCTCTGCCCTGAGATAACTGGCGAACGCGACCACCACGGCGATCGCGTTCGGCGTTAGCTGGCTCGGCATAACGTCGAAGTACTTTAGCACCTGGAAAGGTCGACAAACTTTAAGCGCCGTTCGCAAAGCAATTCAGGAAAGCCAGGGATGAGAAATAAATAATACCTGGCGCACTTCCGGCCAGAGAGGGAGTCGAAACCCATTTTTGAAATGAGCGACGGGAATCGCGAGCTCGTCCGGGTGCGGGTCGCTGAGAGTATCCCGGTCGGTAGGGCAGCGAGCCATGAAACCGGAGTGGATGAACCGGTCCACGACGGCCCGGTATTCCTCCTTCGTGAGGTTGGCGCAGTAGAAAATGCCGTCGAGGAAGGCCTTAGCACACTTGGCTCGCCCCTCTGTTTCCGCCTCGCCAACCATGGTGTGTGATCCGCCGAACCGCAAAGGTCGCGAGGATAAGCTAGATTTGCGAGAGAAATAGAAGGAGAAAGAGCGCGAGGAGGAAACAGTAAATGCGGTGGTTGAAAATAAAAATGGTCGGCTATTTATAGGAATAAGGAAGGCGGGAAGAAGCCGAAGCGTCGATATCTACGGATAGCGGATTCGCGCGGTACTCTCCCGCCTCCAGGGGTCCAATTCGCTCCCCGCGGGTCAACCACTTGTAAAAAAGCTTCTCTCCAGTAGCGAGCTAAGACCAAAGGATGAATCACAAGCATAAAGCAAGGGAGGTACGCGCAGGCGAATAAAAAAGATGTAATTTGCAAGAACGAACCAAGCAAGGTAAAAGAACAAGATAAGAAACAGAAAAATAAAAGACTCGCAAGCGAGTCGAAATATTGTTATTACAGACTCATAAATATTGTTCGTGGCCCCTCCTACCGAAGAGGAGGGGGGAAGAAAAACAACAGAAATGCAATGCGAGGATCCTTAGTATCGTAGCCATTTCCAGCGACCGCGACCTCGGACACCAGAGCGAGGGGGGCCTCGTGGGTAGTGATACTCGCGGAGTGACTGGTTCGCCTTGCTCGTCAGCTGCATGTAATCATCGATGCGAGCAATATACACCCCGGGGGAGGTCGCGTCACCAGGATCGGTCGGCCGTATCTAAGCGAGAATGCGCGCGTTCGCATCCTCCATAGCGGCAAACCTTTCGTCATTGGCGAGCCGGTCCAGCCGATTCTGCTCGTGTAGATCCCTTAGCAGGATGGTATGCTTTTGGAATATCTCCGTGACCCGCCTATTCATTTGCTCCGGATCGCTGGGATCCCCCAGAAAGTCAGCAACCTGGCTCGGCGAGGGGGGTGGAGATATCTCCAGCGCTCCAGACTCTTACTCGGAGAGAGGGGTCTTCGGGTCACCTGCGAAGTAATAATCAGCGGCAAAATGGAAAACAACACTCAATGACGACAGCCTAACCTAGTGGGGGAATTTGGGTATTGGGCCGCTGGCGGGAGGTGCCCGGCTGGCCTCGGAATGCTTCAATAAAGGCAGGGGTGAAGGCCTTACCCAGACCAGAGGCGAGCGCGGGTCTGGAGCCAGGTCTGGACTCGGCAATCAATGTCCCCCCTGGGCTCCTCTGACCCGATAAGCCGAACCCGGGAGTTAGGATAGTTTGATTCGGTAGGACGGGCGAGTTCGCCGGGGGAAGAACTTGATCCTCCGGAGGCGCGAGGGAGGACACTGCATGAAAAAAGTAAGCATGATTTAGTGAGTCAAGGAACATGAGGGAAGACGAGATAAGCCGCACACCTCATTGCGAAGGCGAGTCCTGTCGACTGACGGCCCACGTATCCGCAAGAAGAACGTCACCCCCACCCGTAGAAGAGAGAGGGATCTCCGTGTTTGGCCTTCCCGATTCGCTCTCGTCCGGAGGATCATTCTGCGAACATGATAAATAAGGATGAAAAAGAAGAACATCGAATAAGCGAGCTTAGCGACAATACCTGTGAGGCGCGCCCGTCATCCGAAGAGTACGGCGAAGAGGAGAACTCTCCCCCACCAGCCGCGAGCCGAACGACCTTTGCTGTCCTTAGGGAAGGAGATGGGGAGCGTCGCGGAGAATTCCAAGAGGCGATGACAGCGGTCTTCCCCTTCTGGGCCGCTTGCGAAGCCTTTAGGCGGGCCAACATCTCATCCTTTTTCGACATCGCGTTGAGGCCCGCGGCGAGTAAGAAAAGATAGAGGAGAATGAAAAGTTCGAATGACGGCCAGGGAGAGTGGTATTTATAGTGGGGGCATGGGACCCACCGAAAGATTCTCGCCACGTCACCGAGGGGCCAGCGAATATCTAGGGTTGGATGATTCTTCGCGAGCCTAGATAGCCTCACGAAGAGCGGGGATTGTGTACAACCCCGATATTCGCCTAGAGGATGGACAAACGAAAGCGAAGCGAGCCAGGTGACTCGCAAGAAGGCGAGCGAGCTAGAGGTCCGCCAAGTGCTCGCAAGGAGGCGAGCGAGCTAGAGGTCCGCCGAGTGCTCGCAGGGAGGCGAGCGAGCCAGAGTCCTCCCCGAGTCGCCGATGGGTCGCGGAAGACAGGCGAGCCAGAGTCCTCCCCGAGTCTCCGATATGGTAAAATTACCCTACCACCCTTGGTGGTCTGCCTTTAGTCTCTCCAAACAACGGAGTTTGGCTTTTAGCAGACCTATTTGGGGTGCGGATAGTAAAACCAAAAGGCAGAATCCTGCTATTTGCAGGCCAGATCAGAAAAATCTATAAATAGGACCTCAAGGGCACCTTTGGAGAGGACCTCGGTTCAGCTTCCCTCTCCTTAGGCTTTCTTTGGTTAGCATTTCCTGAGCTCTCCAAGGTGCCTGAGTCTCAGCTTTGGCTTGGGATGGGAAGCGCTCAACGATCTTCCGGGTTAGTGGAGGGACCTCCTCGCTGTGACCAAGGTCTTAGTCAATTTCCAAGTCTTCAGTCTACCTTCTCTGAGGGATCAGTAAGGGCTAGCCGCACCTCATTTCGGTGAGGGCCCCGAGCTCTGCAAGAGACCGAGAAATCGGTTTCAACAAGCAGCTGCGATGAAGATATGAGATTTTTTTTGAGAACGACACCCAATCTTAAAACAGCTATAACTTTTAATCCGTTTATCCATTTTCAGCCCACAATAACTTTTGGAAAGAGCTCGGTGAGCTCCATCCAACGGCGAACAGGTTTACCCGTTCGATTAAAATAGAGATGAAAGAGGTTCAAGATAATTCAAATGATGAACTCACTCTGGAAGCTCTCGAGCTACGCATAGAATTTCGTCTGGAGCAATTTTGCAAAGAGCTTGCTCAACAGCTGGAGCAGACTCATCAACAAATTGATGGGATTAATTAATCTATAGCAGCTATCACTCAGCAGCTTCTTCCTCAAATCGCAGCTCCCTTTCCACCTCAAGCTCTGATGAGTCCCATTTATATATATATTTTTGGACTCATTTGGGCTGATATTCTAGTCTTTGCACCACATTTTAGGCACGTTTTCATTCATATGTATTATTCCATGCTAGGTGCACTATTAAGCTCATTTCGGTGTGCAATTGCATTCCTTGTTGTTGGGGGTAAGCACATGGTGCTCCCTTCCCTTCTTTTATGTTTTTCTGATGCTGGACGTGTATTCCCAGCTGTTATATCTTGTATGCAGGTGACCTGATCATCCCGTTTTCGCAAGAAGTAATTTCTGTGCATATCGCACGGTCGTGCGTTTCCTTGATGCACGGTCGGTTGCGGTCGTTCGTTTATGTCTGGGCAGAAAATAGAGCGTCGGAGTTTACTCGTGCGTTTTGACGCACGGGTGGATTCGCCCGTGCGTGAGTAAAACGCACGGTCGACCTGTGTCTTTGTGATTTCAGAGCGTCGGAGTTTACTCGCGCGTTTGAACGCACGGGCTGTATTGGTCGTGCGTGAGCAAATCACACTGGCGGCGCAGCTTCTTCCCCAAGCCATATTTTATCCGTTAATATCGCACGGTCGTGCGTTCGATCGTGCGTGACCATTTTTCATCCTGTTTGCTATAAAAAGCAGGAATCGAGGAAGTCAACGGGGAGAGCGATTGGAGAGCGATTGGAGGCGGACTGGAGCGATTCAGAGAGCGAGAAATCACTTCCTTCCCGCTGCTCTTGAGGGCTGAAGGCTTCCCCTTCATCTCCACCACCATAGAGGCCATTTACGGTGATTTCCACCTCCATCCTTCCATCCAGGAGCACTAGGAAGCTTTCTCCACCATTAGCTCAAGCATTCCACGCCAAGAGATCAGAGAAGCGCTGAAGATCGTAGGAGCGGTGACAGCCTCCTTCGAGCCAAGCTCACCATCTGAGGGCTGAGTCCGGAGAGAGCCCGATAACCTCTCATTCCGGCCGTGAACCCAAGACGTGACTTCTTCTTTGTGGTCCTCTCTAACCTTTGATGCTTGAACTTCTTTGTTGTTGTTTTATGAATGCTTGTTAAGTTAATCTTAAGGATTATTGCTTGTGTTCATATGCAATGTTGTTGTGATGGCATGAATAGCCCTTTTTCCTAGTGATTTCTGAGATTCGTTGTGTGTGAAGCCACTAGCAATTGCTAGTGGTCATGTTTAGAGAAGAGGTGTGTGCGACCCTCAACCGTCATAGTTACATTCCGTCCACGCGCCTTCCGAAGCACGGCATCGCGGCCGTTGCATCCATCTCGCCTTGCGAAGCCGTGTTTTGACCCGCATCTCTCTTTATTCTGCAATAGCATAGGATCCCAAACCAAACCTCCCGTTGTTACTTATTAACCCTTTTAACTGATTTCCTGGTTTGAGCAAAGCGTACTACCCAACTTGCGGTCCTTTGAGAACGATATTCGGGGAGTTTCTCCCTATTTTATTACTTGAGCGACCGGTGCACTGCCGTCGTATCGCATTTCGTGTCTGCTAATTAGCAGTGCCGGAATATCGCATCAAGTTTTTGGCGCCGTTGCCGGGGACTGCAAGCGTGTACGATTTGTTTTTCTTTGGAGATCCGTTTTAAGGTCTTTTTTTATTACTTTTTTTCTGTTTTGTGTTGAATAGCGGTGTATGCATAGAAGAGATCCTGGTGAGTGCGCAGCATTTGACCCTGAAATAGAGCGTACCCTGCGGGCGCGTCTCCGTGCTGCTGCCACCATGGATGTTAATGGAAATCAGGCTAATCCTGGAGAGGCAAATGCACCGGTCGTGGGTCAGGAAGCTGACGAAAATGAAGTGGTCAGGCCGAGACCTAGGACCATGAGAGACTACACCACTCCTACAGTTGGGAGTGTGTATCCTAGTTTTGGGCCTAACATCATGAACAATCAGTTCGAAATCAAGCCCGCCATCCTGAACATCATCCGTAACAACGCGTAGTTCTCTGGGATGCCCAGTGAAGACCCACATCTTCACTTGGCTGAGTTCGCCGACATTTGCGGTACCTTCCGGTAAGCTGGAATCACTGACGAAATAGTCAAGTTGAGACTGTTTCCATTCTCATTGCGTGACAAAGCCAAGGTGTGGCTCCATTCTATCCCTCCAGGAACTGCTGCAACGTGGGATGTGCTCGCGTCCAAGTTTCTCGCCAAATTCCACCCGGTGGACAAGATTGTGAGCCTTCTGCGTGAGATCGCCACCTTCCGGCAAGCTGAGCAGGAAACCCTCGCAGAAGCTTGGGAGCGTCTTTGTGACCTCCTGCGCAAATGCCCAAATCACGAGCTCCAGCCGTGGAACATTGTGGAGACCTTCTACTTCGCCATCGAGCCCAACCATCGGGAGATGATTGATGCTGCTGCAGGAGGAACCTTGATGAACCACACGCCTGAGGAAGCTCTTAGAATTCTGCAGGACACCGCGTCCCACAGCACTTTCTGGACTGCGTGGAGAAATGCGCCTAGAAGCGCACGGGGACTATTCGTGGTGGATTCACTACCTCCCGCTGCTGCGCCCGCGTCTAACATTACATGTGATGGATGTGGAGGTGGTGGTCACCACTCATACGAGTGTCTAGGTAGCGGACACTCAGGTGATTTCTCTCAGCTCAGTTTAAATGAGTCTGTAAATTTTGTTGGAAATCAAGCTAGGGGGCACCCTACGGAAATGCTTATAATCCGGGTGTGAGAAATCACCCCAATTTTTCATGGAACCAAAATGCTGCAGGCCAATGATGGCAACCGGGCCAGCATCAAAATGATGCTCAAGCATCCGGAAGTCAACCAAGGCCGCCTCAGCCGGGTTATAATCAAGGTGCCCCGGTCCCTAAGAAAAGTAATCTCGAAGAGTTGATGGAGAGGTTTATGGAAGTCGCCAACGCTAATATGGTGAACCAAACCGCGTCTATGCGTAACTTGGAGACGCAAGTGGGCCAACTGGCTCAAGTGCTAACCGAGCGTGCGCAAGGGACCCTTCCCAGTAATACAGAAAAAAATCCAATTAACCAAGGGAAGAGTCTCTCCGACGCGGGAGTAGGTGAACTGAGTGAGTTGGTAGTTGCTTACTCCATTAACAATATTGAAACGGCAGCCCTATGTGATTTCGGTTCATCTCGCAACATCCTCGCCTTGCAGGATGTTGCTAAACTGCAACTTAATATGGATACAGATGAACGGAAGTCACTAGTGCTTGCTAATGGGACCGTAGTTAAGGCTGGGGGAGAAGTCAGGAATGTGGAAGTTACAATTGAAGGGACGGTAGTAGTTGCCGACTTCCAAGTCTTGGTACCAAGTCTGAATCAATCCATTCCCATCTTGGGAGTACCGTTCTTAAAAGAGAGCGGTGCCACCTTAGATTTTTCTAAGGGGTGTGTTGTCTTACCCTATAAGGTGACGCCCTCCACTTGTCCCAAGATTGTATCAGAAGCCGTAATCCAATCCCCCCTTGTTTTTACTGATAAACCATCTAGTGATGCAGAAGCCGAGAAAAGAACAGAATCGCCAGAAGGAGCAAGGAATGAAGAGAAGTTGCAAGTTGTGACGGAAGAAGGGAAGGAGGCAAGAGACAGCACTAAAATCAGAATATTGAATGACGAGGGAGATGGTGGAACAAAGCGCCTTATAAAAATTTGCCCGAATAAAAGTAACAAATGTGAACATTTTAAGCAGGTCCATTGGGCTGATCCGGTTGCCACGGCGACAACGGAAGTGAAGCCACCCACCACTAAGGAGGGAAATTATGCCAGTTATCAACGTTGGCGCTCTCCAACTGTGGAGAAGCTGAGGAAAGAAAAATTACTGCGTGAATCACGCTCTGCTGCCCTCCGGATCGGGAAGGAAGAGGCTAGGGGCAAGGTGGAGACATCCTCCTTGGGCCCTAAAGCCTTCACCTCTTTCCCATCTCGCGCAGCGGGGGAGAACAACCACAAATCAGCATACAGCTGATGCGTGATGGGGTCTCGGGGTTGTGATTGTGCTGTTTCTTCGGTCTGATTTTTGTGCTCTATTTTGTCACTTCGCTGTGTTGGCCATTTTTATTTTAGTTTGGAACAATATCTTTCTGCTCTTTGAACAATGCTTAATACAGGTATTTGGTCCACCTTAAAGGACGTTAAACAAATGGGCTTCTTGGGAGACAACCCATGAGGAACCACCGGGTTCCGTCTTTCTTTTTAATTCCTTTTGTGCACTGTTATTTCTGTTTTGCTAACATTGTAGGAGGATGCTCTCTTGTGGACGATGATGAAGGAGAAATATTTTTAAAAAAATGGGATTACCGCACTTCTGGCATGCTCTTTTATGAGCATAGGTCAACTCTACCCCTCTCTTACTTATGTATGAATTGTTTATTCTAGTTAGTTTTAATCAAGTCCGGGGAGAGAGAGCGAGCTGTGCACGTGCACACACGTTGCATGACATGCTAGAATGTGCTGAGTTAGGATTTATATTTTGTTGCGCACATTGCATACACTTGCACCTAATTCACGCGCACTTGATCACGCGTGCTTTTTGGGTATCGCTGCGAGGTTTTCCCACTCGTAAGAATTGAATTGTTAGCATGTGAGTGAGGAGTAGAGAAAAATGTTGACTCGAGTAGTGCTCTAGTCAAGTGCTCCCGTCACGCCTAGAAATTCAATTAGAGTAGAATGAAATTCAGAATTATAATTTATTTATTTCTTTTATAGTAGATGAAATTTATTTTACATTAGTGGTGAATCCGGTGAATCCAACGGTAGCATAAGGTCGAGTGTAGCAGACTAGTAGTAGCTTATTACTAGAGTCGGGAGGAAGGACAACCTTTCTCGGTGGCTAGAACTTGCACTAGGCGACTCTCGACACGATTGTGTTGAAGCACTCATCATAAAATGTGATATAGGCCATTTCTTGATCCGGTTGAGCTTTGGAAATCCTTACCTACGTAATCACTGTTGCAAGCCCACTTGAGCCTACCCTTCCTCCTTGTTTAGCTCCACTAAAAATTTAACCAAAGCCATACGGCCGAACCTATTTTCGCACCAACCTTTGAGCTGAAAGAAATTTCTTTCTCGATCACATTTGGTGTCATTTTTGTTATGTATGGCAGCTTCAAATTAGCCAAGGGAGTTGTTTTATTGTGCGTACAAATGTCATTTTGTCGATGAGAGAAAAGAAAAGAAAAGAAAGAAAAGAAAAGAAAAAAAGTGGTGCAAAAATGATACTCTCTCGGCAAATTCAATTTATTTTTGGCTTAGCACACCTAGTGTTCAGTTGAAGTCTGGGGGTGTTGTGTAATTACTGAAAATTGTGTATTAGTGATTGTTATTATCTTGAGTGCTCAGGTTGTGTTAAGTGCGATTCCCATCGTCCTTCTACTTACCTAACCTATACTCAACCTAAGCCCAATAATTGCCTCTCAGTCCTATTGATTTTAGACACGAGTCGTCTCATGCAGTAGAGAGGGTGCGGACGTGCAAGCCTATGGACACCGACTTTGATGGATTTCTTAGGAGTTTGTCCCTAGCTTCGATTTGAGTAATACTCTACTCATTAGTCACGCTATTTTCCCTTTTGCGTGATCGAAAAATTCACCAGGATTCACAATCCAAGTAAATTAAATTTCAATTTACTGTTTTTGAAATAATTAGATACAATCTTGAGTTTAATTCTGTTCTAATGCATTTCTATGCGCGAGAGCATGCGACTTCGCATTGCTCTCTACCACTCAAACTAATGCTAACATTCAATTGTTCCGACAGGAGAGCTGAGTAGTTTGCACGAGACGTGCAAATGGTTAAGTCTGGGGGTGTGATGAGTCTCATTTATATATATATTTTTGGACTCATTTGGGCTGATATTCTAGTCTTTGCACCACATTTTAGGCACGTTTTCATTCATATGTATTATTCCATGCTAGGTGCACTATTAAGCTCATTTCGGTGTGCAATTGCATTCCTTGTTGTTGGGGGTAAGCACATGGTGCTCCCCTTCCCTTCTTTTATGTTTTTCTGATGCTGGACGTGTATTCCCAGCTGTTATATCTTGTATGCAAGTGACCTGATCGTCCCGTTTTCCCCAGAAGTAATTTCTGTGCATATCGCACGGTCGTGCGTTTCCTTGACGCACGGTCGGTTGCGATCGTGCGTTTGTGTCTGGGCAGAAAATGGAGCGTTGGAGTTTACTCGTGCGTTTTGACGCACGGGCGGATTCGCCCGTGCGTGAGTAAAACGCACAGTCGACCTGTGTCTTTGTGATTTTAGAGCGTCGGAGTTTACTCGTGCATTTGAACGCACGGGCGGTATTGGTCGTGCGTGAGCAAATCGCATGGGCAGCGCACGCTTCTTCCCCAAGCCATATTTTATCCAGTAATATCGCACGGTCTGCGCACGTCGTGCGTTCGACTATGCGTGACCATTTTTCAGCTTGTTTGCTATAAAAAACAAGAATCGAGGCAGTCAACGGGGAGAGCGATTGGAGAGCGATTGGAGGTGTACTGGAGCGATTCAGAGAGCGGGAAATCACTTCCTTCCCGCTGCTCTTGAGGGCTGAAGGCTTCCCCTTCATCTCCACCACCATAGAGGCCATTTCCGGTGATTTCCACCTCCATCCTTCCATCCGGGAGCACTAGGAAGCTTTCTCCACCATTAGCTCAAGCATTCCACGCCAAGAGATCAGAGAAGCGCTGAAGATCGTAGGAGCGGTGACAGCCTCCTTCGAGCCAAGCTCACCATCTGAGGGCCGAGTCCGGAGAGAGCCCGACAACCTCTCATTCCGGTCGTGAACCCAAGACGTGACTTCTTCTTTGTGGTCCTCTCTAACCTTTGATGCTTGAACTTCTTTGTTGTTGTTTTATGAATGCTTGTTAAGTTAATCTTAAGGATTATTGCTTGTGTTCATATGCAATGTTGTTGTGATGGCATGAATAGCCCTTTTTCCTAGTGATTTATGAGATTCGTTGTGTGTGAAGCCACTAGCAATTACTAGTGGTGATGTTTAGAGAAGAGGTGTGTGCGACCCTCAACCGTCATAGTTACATTTCGTCCACGCGCCTTCCAAAGCACGGCATCGCGGCCGTTGCATCCATCTCTCCTTGCGAAGCGGAGTTTTGACCCGCATCTCTCTTTATTCTGCAATAGCATAGGATCCCAAACCAAACCTCCGGTTGTTACTTATTAACCCTTTTAACTGATTTCCTGGTTTGAGCAAATCGTACTACCCAACTTGCGGTCCTTTGAGAACGATATTCGGGGAGTTTCTCCCTATTTTATTACTTGAGCGACCGGTGCACTGCCGTCGTATCGCATTTCGAGCCTGCTAATTAGCAGTGCCGGAATAGCGCATCAAGCTCCTATTGAGGAGGCTCATTTTCCTCCTCGATTTGCAAACCTTTTTCTTCCTCGAGTGGCAGCTCCTCTGCTTCCTACAAAGTTTGCACATCCAGTTGCCCCTCTACCATTTCAAACTGAGGAATTTACAGTTGCTCGCCGTGATTATCTCAGATCAGTTGCCCAGAAAGATCCAGTAAAGGTGTCGAATTTTCAGGAGGATTGTGCTTATTTTCTGACTCCTGCTGATGTAGCTTATCCTTCAGCCACTCGAGTTATTGCTGAAGTAGATGAACTCTCTCCTTTTGCAGATAGAATTCGTTGGGAACCTTCTCCTAATGGGTTTAAAGAACCCCGCCTGCCAACCTTCTCAGGGGGAGAAGATCCAATCTCCCACCTTCAAGTCTTTGAGTTAGCTGTTGCGTTAAGAACTATATCGGATATCATCAGGTGCAAGCTTCTTGTCATGACCTTTGGCGGTCAAGCTCTGGAATGGTTTTATAAGCTGCCACCTCAATCAATTACTTGCTTTATGGATCTCAGAAGAGAACTTCTCTTGAAGTTTGCTACCTCAAGGAAGCGAAAGAGACGCCCAATAACTCCTTTCCAAATAAAGCAAAGAGTTAATGAAACTATCGCTCACTTCGTCGATAGATTCCAGAGAGAGCTTTTTGAGGTTGTTAATGTTGATCAAGAGATGTATAAATGTGTCTTCATTCATGGACTCCAAGAAGGCCCTCTCAGATATAAAGTCAGCATAAAAGAGCCAAAGTCTTATGAGCATCTCATCGAAATAGCAAATCAGTTTATTGAAGGTGAGGTGATGAATCCCAACTATGTGTGTTCTCAGAACTAGAAGATTCAGCAGCATCAGAGAAATTTCTATCATAGTCACTCATCTTCAACACAGAACCCTCCGCAAGTTGAGTAGTTTGTCTTATTCTCTTCCTCTGAATATGTCATCTCCATACTTGGAAGTCTCTCCCATCCAGTCTTATGATCCTACAACACTTGAATATGAAAATTACCCAGAAGGATCTATTCAGTTGAATCTCTCCTTGGAAGAGGTCCTTCCAAATATTCAAAATATGCAAGAGTATAGAAGACCTCATCCTATAAAGTCTAAGGATGAAAATCGCAATCAAGAGCTCTTCTGCGCATATCATTCAGATATTGTTCATGATACAGAAGACTGTCGTGCTCTCCAAAAATTAATAGACCAATTGTTGAAGGCAGGAAAGTTACAAGACAATGTTACTTGGTAGTATGAAGATAGTTTTTCTTCTAGCAGAGACAACTATATAAAGCAGAGAATTTTTCCCTCAATAAAAGAAGTGCATAGAATAGAGAAGAGATAGAATATCGCTTTATCCCCTATTTTGTATGACTCCCATTTGTTTGGAGTTTTTTTCGTATCTTTTTTTTTAGTTTTACTTGTAATAAGTATGACAGCGACTGGGGTTCTATCAACAACTATCATCGCGAAGATCTTCTCAGCAGTCAGATACATCAATCGTCATATCCATATTCACTTTCGTATCCTTCATTGCAAACATTTATCCTTTTTATGTCTTAAGCATTTTTCATTACTCTATTTCCTGCTATTCACATTAATACTTATGAAATTGCGTGGATGCAAAGGGTAGAAATACTACCTCTGATTTGTGTAAGGGTCGTAAAACCCACTGCGACCACATCTCGATAGAAGCAATCGCAGATGTGTAGTGGTAGCCCAACCTCTTTTCCTCTCTATCTCTTTCTCAATAATGATTGTCATTGATTGCAATGATGTTTTTGTCGAGTTAATCGACTCGATCTACTTGAGTGTAGATATTTTTATTATTAATGGATTGATTATGACAGATCATTAACAACTGATGTTAGAAGGTGTGACATTATTTGCAAGAGAAACGGACTAATTTTAGTATGACAATACACTGCCAAATAATTATGCAAGTTATTTGTTAGGTACAAATTTTTCAGGTACCATAAAATTTCACATTTTCTTCATGCCGAGATTTCTGGATTTCTGGACTTCGGGATTCCATGTTTAATCTATTTATGACTTCAGATTTCTCAAATAATATATTGAGACCGGGCATCAACTGACGTGATATCATTAGCAACATTATTATCGGCAAGACAAAAAGAGTCCAGCTGTACTAATTTCACGCTCATATTTCTGGGAGCATGTGAATATAAAGATATCAGAATGTTGGTTTTCTCCCTCCGCATACATGAGTACTATCTCTTCTCTCCACATATAGATACTATTTCATCAACATCAAAACAAAGTGATTGTGAATAAGCACTCATATACTCTCTATAAATGAGATGAGCTCTCTTATAAACTTCAAATATGAATAAAATAAGTATCAACAAGTGGTCTCAGGTGCATAACACATTATTACTCCCCATATTATACCTGCTCTTCATGTATTTTGCAGATAAGCAGACGCTCGCGAGTTCTATTTTGGTACTCACGTATCATTTTTCTTTTTTTTCTGCTTTGAGTACTCTTTTGCAGATAAGCAGGTGCTCGCAAGTTCTCTTCAGGTACTCCCGTATTGTTTTTCTTTTTTACCTGCTTTGACAACTCTTTTACCTGAGATAAACAGGTGGTCATAAACTCTCTTCAGTCATTAATAAGTTCTCTCAGGTACTTTCACTTTTTATTCTCGTATTTTTTGTTTTAACAAAAGAGGTGGATCTCAATTTGCGTGGGTAAGTTCTATTTTTTCAAGTTTCTCAAAACTTGAAAAAATGCGGGGATTATATTTACCCAGAAATTGGCGATCACCTCGAGCCGGCTTTTTGCAGATAACCGAAGCAATCCACATGCTCTCGCAGTCCTCGGACGACCTCTCCTGACAGTCTAGGTATTTTTTGGCGGAGATTCGAGCCCTGGCGGTCTCCGACCGCCCGAGCGGTCTCTCCTTTGCGCCTCGTAGAGGTCGCGCTTCGCACGACCTCTCCTGAGAGGTCGCCCGCCCTGGGCAACCTTGCCAGGTCGCCATCCTGGGCGACCTCGCCCTGAGGTCTCCCCCCTGGGCGACCTTGCCAGGTCGCCAGCCTGGGCGACCTCTCCCTGAGGTCACCCCCCCTGGGTGTCCTTGCCAGGTTGCCAGCCTGGGCGACCTCGCCTTGAGATCCCCCCCCCCCCTCTGTGAGATCTTGCTAGGTCGCCAGCCTGGGCGACCTCGCCCTGAGATCACCCCCCTGGGCGGTCTCGCCAGGTCGCCAGCCTGGGCGACCTTGCCAGGTCGCCATCCTAGGCGACCTCGCCCTGAAGTCGCCGCCTGGGTGACCTTTCCAGGTCGCCAGCCTTGGCGACCTCGCCCTGGGGTCGCCCCCTGGGCGATCTTGCTAGGTCGCCAGACTGGGAGACCTCGCCCTGGGATCGCCCCCCCCCCCCCCCCCCCCCCCCCCCCTCCCTGGGCAATCTCGCCAGGTCGCCAGCCTGGGTGACCTCGCCCTAAGAACTCCCACCTCGGCGATCTTGCTAGGTCTCCAGCCTAGGCAACCTCGCCCTGAGGTCTCACCCCTTAGCGACCTTGCCAGGTCACCAGCCTGGGCGACCTTGCCTTAAGATCGCACCCCCCCCCCCCCCCCGGGGCGATCTCGCCAGGTCGCCAGCTTGGGCGACCTCGCGCTGAGGTCGGCCCCCGGGCGACCTCGCCCTGAGGTCGGCCCCGGGCAACCTCGCCCCAGGAGGTCCCGATCCCGGGCAGCCCATTCCTTTTAGACCTGCCCATTTGGGCAGGCCCTCCCGCCTATAAATAGGGGGTAGTGGTCTTAGAAAGAGAGGAGGAGTTTTTAGCTCCCAGCTTGTGACTTGAGCGGTCTCAGATTTAAGATCGTAGAGACCTCATCAGCAGCTTCAGCTATCTCAGCTCTCAGCTTCAGCTATCTCAGCTCTCAGCTTCAGCTATCTAAACCCTCTACTTCAGCTATCTCAACCCTCAGCTTCGGCTATCTCAACCCTCAGCTTCAGCTATCTCAGCTCTCAGCTTCAACTATCTCAACCCTCAGCTTCAACTATCTCAACCCTCAGCTTCAGCTATCTCATCTCTCAACTTCAGCTATCTCAACCCTCAGCTTCAGCTATCTCAACCCTCAGCTTCAGCTATCTCAGACCTCAGCTTCAGCTATCTTAGCTTTGGCATCTCCTTTCAAGAGAACTCCACAACAATTTTTCTTCTCTTTCACTCCTTCATTCGTAGCTCAAAGTAACCGGCCATCTAACAGGTCCCCCCCCCCCCCTCTCCTTTCAGCGTGAGCAAGTGTGTACTTGGTGCAATTTTGGTTCGAATAGGTAGTCCACTCTTCTACCTCCCTAGTAGGATTGCACTAACTGTTCCTGAGTCTTTTGATTAGGAGACTTTCAGAACCACTGAGTCTTTTGTTAAGGAGACTCTTAGAACCACTGAGTTTTTTTATAAGGAGACTTTTAGAACTACTGTGTCTTTTGATAAGGAGACTCTTAGAACCACTGAATCCTTTGGTATATGGTTTCTCAAAACTCTTTTATAGTTGGTGGATGAGAATAGTAGAGTGAGAAGAAAGAAGAGAAAAGAATTCTCTAGTAAGAATCCTTCAGAAGCTGTCTCTTTGAATGATATAGCTTCTATTTTTCTCATGATCTAAATATGATGAACCCTTGCTTATGATAGTGATGATTGCAAGGGTTATAAGCTTGATCCTGATTCTCTACACTTTTGTAGACTTGCTACTATATGATATAGATGTAGCAGCAAAACTATTGTATGATCTTTCGCTGTGCAGAGGAGTTGTTCTACTTTTTTGTCTTAGGTGTTGGGAAAAACCCCTTTTGATTTAACTTAACAAATTAACTATGAGTGATTTTACCTTCTAGGTTTATTACCCACATTGTATAGAAAGTGTAATCTGGTCATTAGTTGTCTTAGGATGTCTCACTCAACTTAGAGTGTCAGGGCCGAGACAGTAATCACAAATCAAGTTGAGATGAGACTTGCATCGAATACAAGTCGACGCGACTTAGACTTGATATCGATGCAACTCTGTGTTGTTGTTGAAGCAGATCATTCATCCTGTCTAAGTATAAGTTAAGTCGACGTAACGTCAAAAGTATCTCATCACAGAAGGAAGACCCAGTCAAAGCTATCTGAGAAGTCGACGCATCTTCGACTTCAACTCGATACAGAACATGAAGGTCAAGTCCAAGTCTTCAAATCGATGGTTATGTCGATAAGTAATTAATGCAACATTGACATCTGAGTTCAACCAGAGCTAAGGAGAAATTCAAAGCTACTTCTAATAAAGAACTCAGAGGTGCGTCGATATGACGAAAGATGAAGTCGACGCAGCGTTGAATACTGTCAAAAAAAGGAATTCTTTCCAGCTCTCTTTCTAATACCTTTTCAGAAGGTCCACCATACTGAAGACAATTGTCTAATGGCTAATTTGTTGCTAATAAAGGAAAGGAGTATTCTAGAAGAGCAAAAGCTTTCTTGGAATAAAATCGAATGTGATAGACGGTTCGGGAACAAAATAAGAAAAGAAATCAAGTATCCAATAAGAATACCTTCTCAGGTCTGTCCAAAATAAGAATGAAATTCAAATCCAATGATGGACAATAAGTAGGTTGAGAAGAAAAGAAAGGGAAGAACATTCATTACATTATTTCTCTCTCTGTCGATTGGGGTTGCTTCTTCTTCTTCCTCCTTCAACCCTAAGAGAAACAGACAGAAATCAAGTGTTAACTCTACACAGGAAAGATACAGGGCTTCTACTTATTCTACATCATACAACAACCAGATTACAAGAAGGATAAACATAGAAGGATCAAATCAAATAACCCTTACAATAATCACTATCATAAGCAAGGGTTCATCATTTCTGATCCTGTGAAAGAAAGAAGCAACAGAAGTGCTTCTGAAGAATTCTGAGAACAGAATTCTAATCTTCTCCTCCTTACTTTCTTCTTTCTATTTTCATCAACTGTAAAAGAGTTTTAAGAATCTCTCTTCCAAAGGATTCAGTGGTTCAAGATCTCCTTATCAAAAGATCTGAGCGGTTCAAGATCTCCTTATCAAAAGATCTGAGTGGTTCAAGATCTCCTTATCAAAAGATCTTTGGTTCTAAGAGTCTCCTTATCAAAAGACTCAGGCACAGGTTGTGCAATCCTACCAGGGAGGTAGAAGAGAGGACTACCCACATTTTGGGGAACCTCTATAAAAATCCTTGTGTCTTTGCTGTGAATTTCTATGCTGCCCCATTTACTTTTTCTGTGTTCATTTTCAGCAAACCTTATTTTATTCATTCTGCCTTTGGTTTCGCTGTGTGCATAATATTTTAGTATTTTTTATTATATGCATAGTTAGGATAGAAAAGATTTAAAATCTCTATTCACCCCCCTCTAGAGAATTCTCATAGGCACACTGTGCACTTTCAATTGTTATCAGAGGGAGGTTGATCACAAAAAGGTTAACACCTTGATCAAAAGATCTTCTACTCTCATTTATTCATTTTCAAATTAATTAAAACTATTTTTATATAAAAATGAGTTCTAAGGATTATGCATCAACAAGACCTCCAGTGTGTAATCTGAATAATTTTACACTCTGGAAGGCCAGAATAAGGTTATATATGAACTCTATTGATGAGGACATCTTTGATGTTATCATTTCAGGTCCTCCAGTCCCATACAAGAAGGATGTCAGTGGAGCTTCTACACAGGAACTTGTACCTAGGGCTGAGTGGACAAAGACTGAAAAGAAGCAGAAGGCATGTGATGCCAAAGCTATGAACATTCTGGTATCCACCATGTCAGATGAAATCTTCCAGAAGGTAGCTGACTGCCAATCAGCCAAAGAGATCTGGGAATCACTCTCGAGAATGGTAAAAGGAAGTTCTGATGAAAGAAAGGATAGGAAGTCCCTTCGCATATCTTAATATGAGAACTTTCAAAAGAAAGCTGATGAATCTGTTTGTAACACCCTGCCAGTACGAATAGTATAACAGTAGGTCCGGCCGGGACCCCACGCCATACAAACCACACTAGCTAGGAGTTAAAAGGTGATAAACAGAAAGAACTACAACAGAGTAAACTAAACACTAGCGGAAGCATAATGATTTAACATTTCATTTAGAACTTTCCACTATCATAGGAATGAAAGCATAAAATAGAGTTACGGCCTTAGGGCCTTACATTCACCAATGTACAAAACTCAGAACATACTTCGGCACGCAGGCCGGCAATACATGAGAAAGCAGAAAAGGGAGGCTGGCCTTCAAGGGCCAACTCGGCAATAGGGCCATCGCTCGCTATTTCCCACTAGTCTCACCTGCACTTGCATAGGAACATTCCACCGAGCGGTGGCAAACAAAGTAACAGTCAGCACAGCTGACCAAATTATAACAACCCCACCCCTTTTCCGGGGCGGCGGAGCTTCTACCCTGCAAGCAAGCCATACTAGCACAAGTACTAATATAAAGAAAGTGCAACTACACGAGGTGAGGTTTCAAGCACAATCAATCTTCTAGGTTGAGCATCAAAAAGGAGGGAACCTAGGTATGCACATGATGTTGGTTGGGTTCACCCGAAGGTTCCCCACAACCGCCTAAACAACCGCATGAGGCTAACAACATCAATTCCACAAAACACTCCACCGTAAGGGCCATCGCCTTAGGTGGCGAAAAGAGATTTTGGTCGGTCTAGGTAAATCACCTTCCACGACCTCTCCCATGATCACACGGCTTCCATGAGGTAGGGACCTCTTACCGATCTGCATGGAAACGGGTTCGGTTTAGCTTTGCCCGTGCTCTAATCGTCGCGATCTATCGCACGACGCGGGTATGGCTTCACCTCGGCCCGTAAGGGTGTAGCACTTTCAAGTGCTACACAATTTATAAGCTACGCACCTAACCCCTTCGCAAGGATCTAGGCTTCACAAATACTCAACAAGGGAGGTACAATACGCTCCGCATCAATTTCGTGGTGAAGGTTTGCCTTCATCTAATCTCAAAGCATGGGGCTTTCGTTAGGATCTTCACAAGACGCCTACACTTAAATCCCGCAATACTATAGATGATTTCACGGAGTCATTCTCCGGCACGCATTCTAGGCTTAACCTAAATGCAACGTTGCAAATCAAGCATCACCGATTCGGGCTCACGGCCACGAATAGGCTTCACACAAAATGCCTAAATCCGCACGACTACCGGATTTCTACATGCAAAAATGCCAGGGACGGACACAATCTACCCGGAGTTCCGAAGAACTTGAGGAAATCCTACACTTCACCCAATTGGTGAAAGGGATTCCTCATGCAAGCATAGAGAAATGAAAGAGAGGACAATTGACAAGTCCAAATATCGGGAGGAAGAATCGTTACCCTAGAAGTGTTCTTCTTAGCCATGGATCTGAGATTTCACACGGAGGGAAAGGACCGCACCGGGCTGCACTCTCCAGATCTGGAAACGGCTCGCGAAATGGAGCTCCGGAGCTCCGTCAATGGCGGGATCTCCTCTTCTTCTTCCTTGCCTCCTTCTTCTTTCTCTAGCCTAGGAGAGAGAAGAGCCTTGATATTATGAGGATAGAACCCCTCTCAAAAGACATAATACCCTCCAGCCAAACATCACAGCCGTTGGATCAAATTCCAATAATTTTGAACGACCGGATCATCTTCTCCATTCATTTTCGCGGAGCAGAATAAACAGTGCGCACATTCACAGGCGCACGGTCACTGGTCGTGCGCGAAGAACCTCTGGTCGTACGCGTATAGCTTTTCAGCCGACCATATTTCCTCTCAATTAATGCACGATCATGCGCACGATCACTGGTCGTGTGCGAAGAAGAGGCCACTGGTCGTGCGCGAGGAGCAGGTAGGGAAAATTCAGCCTACTTCGAGTGCCGCACTACCATTCCGCCTACTTCGACAAACTACGATTTTTGGGGTGTTACAACTCCACCTCCCTTAAAAGAATTTCGTCCCGAAATTTCGAAAATCGTAGTAAAAGCAAATACAGTTAAAATTACCTGAGGGGAATAGCTCGGGGTACTCCGCGAGCATCGCTTGCTCTCTTTCCCAAGAGAGTTCCTCTCTTCCGCAATTATTCCAATGGACTTTCACCATCCGTATGGACTTGTTCCGCAACTGCTTCACTTTACTATCTTCAATGCAAATGGGCTTGACTTTCGTCGTTAGCCCACCATCAACCGACACTTCGTTGACAGCAACAACCACAATAGGCTCTTTAACAGCCTTCCGCAAAACAGAGATGTGGAATACATATTGCAGCCCGCTCAACTCCAAAGATAGAGCAAGCCGGTAAGCAGCTTCACCGATGCGCTCCAAGATCTCGAACGGTCCTAAGTACCTCGGACTTAGCTTTTTCAAGCGTCGGATCCTTGATACTCCTTTGAACGGTTTGATCTTGAGATAGACCCAGTCGCCAACGGAAAACTCGACGTTTCGGTGATTTGTGTTGTAATATTTTGCCTGCCGATCCTTGGCAATGAGCAAGCGCTCCCGAATAGCCCGGATCGATGTATTCGCCTCATCCACGTCTTTGCGTTTTAACAACTTAGTGTCGCCCGTTTCAGCCCAAGACAACGGTGTGCGAAATTTCCTACCATAAAGAGCCTCGAAAGGGGCCATCTTTATACTCGCTTGGTAGCTGTTGTTGTAAGAAAATTCGATCATAAAGAGATGGTCCTCCCATCTCTTTCCGAAATCCAGGGCGCACATCCTCATCATATCTTCCATCATCCTATTGGTCCTTTCGGTCTGTCCATCCGTTTGCGGGTGGAAGGCCGTGCTAAACTTCAGCTTGGTACCCAATAGTTGATGAATCAGCTTCCAATCATTCGATGTGAACCGCCCATCACGATCACTGACGATGCTACGGGGAATCCCGTGCAACCGTACGATGTTATCCACGTACAACTTTGTCAGCTTTTCTACAGAATCATCCTTCCGGTTCGGAATGAAGTGATACCTTTGTCAGTCTGTCCACGATCACCCAGATGGCGTCGTTTCCATGTTGTGATCTCGGCAATCCGTGCACGAAATCCATCGAAATATCATCAAACTTCCATTCCGGAATCGGCAAGGACTTCAAAAATCCACCGGGACGTTGACATTCCACCTTCACCAACGGGCAAGTATTACACTTGGCCACGTAGAGGGCAATGTCCTTCTTCATACCCGGACACCTGAAAAGTTTCTTCATGTCCATGTACATTTTCGTGCTCCCAGGGTGGATCGAGTACTTGGTATGATGAGCCTCGTACATCAACTCCGCCCGTAGAGTACCAATGTTTGGGATGCACAATCTGCCCTCTTTCCACATAAGGCCATCTTCGAAGGAGAAATCAGCGTTTAACCCATCCACGGTTTCCGCTTTATAGCGTTTCATGCTCTCATCCATCTCCAATGCTTGTCGAACTCGGTCGGCAAGGTCGTATTGAACCTCCGTCCAGTTCAAGCATGCTGAAGTAGACGCTCTTCTATCAACGCAAATGATCTCCATTTCTTCCAGTTCGCGGATTAGACGCTCATCGTGCATCAAAATCCAATTTGCTTGAGCGGGAGCCCGACGACTCAACGCGTCCACAACTACATTTCCCTTTCCAGGAGTATATTTGATGTCGAAGGTGTAGTCCCCCAGGAACTCCATCCACCTCCTCTGACGCATATTCAACTCCCTTTGATCCAGCAGGTACTTGAGGCTCTTGTGGTCGGTAAAGATGTTGATCTTCACGCCATACAAATAATGCCTCCAAAGTTTGAGAGCAAATACCCGGCCGCTGGCTCCAAATCATGGACCGGGTAATTCCTCTCATGAACCTTCAACTGCCGGGAGCCGTAGGCAATTACCTTTCCGAACTGCACTAGGACACAACCCAAACCACTCCCCGAGGTGTCGCTATAGATTTTGTAGCCTTCCGTACCACATGGCGAGCATAGAATGGGCGCCGTGGTCAGACGGCTCTTCAGCTCTTCAAAAGCTCGTGCGCACTCGGGCGACCAAACGAACTTATGATCTTTCCTGGCCAGTTTAGTGAGAGCGAGTGTAATCCTCGAGAAGTTCTCCACAAAGCGCCTATAATAGCCGGCAAGTCCTAAGAAACTTCGGACTTCCGCTACATTTTTCAACAAAGGCCATGCTCGGATCGCTTCTATCTTCGACGGATCAACTGCAATTCCTTCTCCACTAACAACATGACCAAGGAATGCTACAGACGGTAGCCAAAACTCGCACTTGGAGAACTTGGCATATAGCTGACTCCTCCTCAAGGTGCTCAGAACTGCGTGCAGATGCCCTACATGCTCCTCTTTCGACTGAGAGTATACCAAAATGTCATCGATGAAGACGATCACAAATTGATCCAAATACTCTCGAAACGTCCTGTTCATTAAGTCCATGAATACCGACGGTGCATTAGACATACCGAACGGCATCACGGTGAACTCATAGTGCCCAAAGTGGGTACTGAACGATGTCTTTGGAATATCACATTCCCTTATCCGCAGTTGGTAATAACCGGACCTTAGGTCCAGTTTGTAGTATACCGTCGACCCAACCAGTTGGTCGAATAAATCATCGATTCTTGGAATCGGATATCGGTTCTTCTCGGTCAACTTTTTTAGCTCTCGATAATCAATACATAGACGCAAGCTCCCATCCTTCTTTTTCACAAAGAGGACCGGTGCACTCCAAGGCGATGAACTTGGACGTACGTAGCCTTGCTCTAGCAGCTCTTTCAATTGGACCTTCAGCTCTGCCAATTCCTTTGGCACTATCCGGTACGGTGAGCGGGCCACAGGTTTGGCACCTAGCACCAACTCGATACAGAAATCAATCTCTCGCTGAGGCGGAGCCCCAGGGAGTTCGTTAGGAAACACGTCGGCGTACTCCGCTATAACTGGGACATCACACAACCTGGGTTTTGGTTCTGAAGCCTCCAACAAGGTGAAGAACAACTCGGTGCCTTGTCTCACCGCCTTCACCACTTGGAGAGCAGACATCAGCGTCTTGCTCGCTCCTCGCATACCGGCGAACGTGGTTTCGTCTTCAGTGTTCTTTCCTAGAGTGATCTCCTTTGAATTGCAATCTATGCATGATCGCTGCTCCGAGAGCCAGTCCATGCCGAAGATCACATCAAATTCCGCTAACGGTAATAATGACGCTTCCAAGTCGAAATCCTGACTTCCGATCCGCACCTTCACACGGCTCTTCCTATCCGCACTCATCCGAGATCCATTGGGTAGAACTACTTCCAATCTATCCTCTACTAAGGTAGACGACACTCTGATTCGCACCACGAAGTCCTCAGACAGAAAAGAGTGTGATGCACCCATATCAAATAGAGCTCTTGACGGATAGTTGAAAATTAGGACGAAACCTAATTGTACACAAATAAAGCATAGTCGTACAATAGTATGAATTATATAAATAGCTGTAAACGCTAGCTTCTAATTCGTACCAGTGACGACATCAGTCTGTCGTATAGCTTCTTGCTGGCCAAGCGAATAGACTCTCGGCTGAGTCGGAATGTGCTGGGAAGCTGAAGACTCCGCAGCTTTACCCTTTTCCGCAGCACGAGCATAGTCCAACGCTCGGTTCTCTGCCTTCGGGGGACCACTTCGACACACCGCGGCCTTGTGTCCCACCTTCCCGCAGGTGAAACACGTGATAGGACCCCGCACAGTCGTTGCTCCCGAAACATTTGAGCGAGATTGCTCCGCCGGTTTGAACTTCCTTTTGTTCTTTCTGAACTCTGACTTGGACTGAGAGGCCGGCGCATGAAACTCAGGTTTCTTTTCCATGGTTTTTGCTTGTACCCTCTTCATGTCCAACTCTAGGGATCTGTCAGTTTGGACCATCACATGGAAACCTAACGTCATTGGGCCTGCAAGGAGCAGCCTCAACTCGTCCCGAAGACCTTCATAGAACTTGTTCGTCTTTGTCTCTTCATCTTCCATCATAGGCCCCACATAACGACCCAGTTTAGTGAACTCGTGCAAGTACTCATCCACTGAGCTGTCACCTTGAGTTAACTTCAGAAACTGGTTCTGCAACGCAATGCGTTGGGCAGAAGGAATATACCTTTGAAGAAATGACTTTGAGAACTCCGCTATCGTGATCTTGGTAATCTCCTTGCCTCCAAACTTGTGCACTTCCTGTTCAGCCCACCAACGCTCTGCCTCTCCGTTAAGGAGGAAGGTGGCTAAAGTGACCATCATAGCTTCTTCTGTTGTTGTCGCCTTTAGAGTTTTTCTAACCGTTGACAGCCAGTCCTCCGCCTCCGTTGGGGATCCGGTCCCCGAGAAAGTTGGAGGGTGGAAGCTTAGAAAGTGTTGCAGTTGTTGGTCACGTGCTCGTGCAACGGCTACACGCTCTACAGGACGCTCCACCCTTTGCACCACCGCAGGTTCCACTGCAGCCACTGGCACAGGGGTCTCAACCCTCGGTTCCACCGCAGGTTCCATTGCAGGTTCGATCATCGGGGCCGCATATGTATTAGGCGTAGCAGGTTGTGCAAGCCTTTGCGGTTGAGCATTGAACATCGCGAAGACAGCTTCTGCGATTAACCTGATCATCTCAGCAGGAGGAGTGGTTGCTGGCACTTCAGCCGATCCACTACTTTCAGTAGTGTTACGGGGTTGAGACGGCCCCGCACCACTCCTAGTCACCTATAATTGTGTAAGACGCAATTTAGTGACTGAAAACATAGCAAACAACAATCGTGGAATGCTCAGGTTCCGCAAACAAGTATGTTTTTCCATTCCTAAGTGGACATTCTTATTAGTTTTTGTCGTTTTAGGTGAATGCGCATCCCGTGCACACCACCCCTTAAAAGGAATTCGTCCCGAATTTGCTAAACTACGGATCGACGCCTTAAGTCCGATACCAAATTGTAACACCCTACCAGTATGAATAGTATAACAGTAGGTCCGGCCGGGACCCCATGCCATACAAACCACACTAGCTAGGAGTTAAAAGGTGATAAACAGAAAGAACTACAACAGAGTAAACTAAACACTAGCGGAAGCATAATGATTTAACATTTCATTTAGAACTGTCCACTATCATAGGAATGAAAGCATAAAATAGAGTTACGGCCTTAGAGCCTTACATTCACCAATGTACAAAACTCAGAACATACTTCGGCACGCAGGCCGGCAATACATGAGAAAGCAGAAAAGGGAGGATGACCTTCAAGGGCCAACTCGGCAATAGGGCCATCGCCCACTATTTCCCACTAGTCTCACCTGCACCTGCATAGGAACATTCCACCGAGCGGTGGCAAACAAAGTAACAGTCAGCACAGCTGACCAAATTATAACGACCCCACCCCTTTTCCGGGGCGGCGGAGCTTCTACCCTGCAAGCAAGCCATACTAGCACAAGTACTAATATAAAGAAAGTGCAACTACACGAGGTGAGGTTTCAAGCACAATCAATCTTCTAGGTTGAGCATCAAAAAGGAGGGAACCTAGGTATGCACATGATGTTGGTTGGGTTCACCCGAAGGTTCCCCACAACCGCCTAAACAACCGCATGAGGCTAACAACATCAATTCCACAAAACACTCCGCCGTAAGGGCCATCGCCTTAGGTGGGGTAAAGAGATTTTGGTCGGTCTAGGTAAATCACCTTCCACGACCTCTCCCATGATCACACGGCTTCCATGAGGTAGGGACCTCTTACCGATCTGCATGGAAACGGGTTCGGTTTAGCTTTGCCCGTGCTCTAATCGTCGCGATCTATCGCACGACGCGGGTACGGCTTCACCTCGGCCCGTAAGGGTGTAGCACTTTCAAGTGCTACACAATTTATAAGCTATGCACCTAACCCCTTCGCAAGGATCCAGGCTTCACAAATACTCAACAAGGGAGGTACAATACGCTCTGCATCAATTTCGTGGTGAAGGTTTGCCTTCATCCAATCTCAAAGCATGGGGCTTTCGTTAGGATCTTCACAAGACACCTACACTTAAATCCCGCGATACTATAGATGATTTCACAGAGACATTCTCCGGCACGCATTCTAGGCTTAACCTAAATGCAACGTTGCAAATCAAGCATCACCGATTCGGGCTCACGGCCACGAATAAGCTTCACACAAAATGCCTAAATCCGCACGACTATCGGATTTCTACATGCAAAAATGCCGGGGACGGACACAATCTACCCGGAGTTCCGAAGAACTTGAGGAAATCCTACACTTCACCCAATTGGTGAAAGGGGTTCCTCATGCAAGCATAGAGAAATGAAAGAGAGGACAATTGACAAGTCCAAATATCGGGAGGAAGAATCGTTACCCTAGAAGCGTTCTTCTTAGCCATGGATCTGAGATTTCACACGGAGGGAAAGGACCGCACCGGGCTGCACTCTCCAGATCTGGAAACGGCTCGCGAAACCGAGCTCCGGAGCTCCGTCAATGGCGGGATCTCCTCTTCTTCTTCCTTGCCTCCTTCTTCTTTCTCCTGCCTAGGAGAGAGAAGAGCCTTGATATTGTGAGGATAGAACCCCTCTCAAAAGCCCTAATACCCTCCAGCCAAACATCACAGCCGTTGGATCAAATTCCAAGAATTTTGAACGGCCGAATCATCTTCTCCATTCATTTTCGCAGAGCAGAATAAACAGTGCGCACGTTCACAGGCGCACGGTCACTGGTCGTGCGCGAAGAACCTCTGGTCGTGCGCGTATAGCTTTTGAGCCGACCATATTTCCTCTCAATTAACGCACGATCAAGCGCACGATCACTGGTCGTGCGCGAAGAAGAGGCCACTGGTCGTGCGCGAGGAGCAGGTAGGAAAAATTCAGCCTACTTCGAGCGCCGCACTACCATTCCGCCTACTTCGACAAACTACGATTTTTGGGGTGTTACACTGTTGCTGAGATGTATGACAGATTTAGTATCATTATCAATGAGCTGAAGAGTCTGGACAAGGAGATATCCTTTACAGAAATAAATGATAAGATCCTCATGTGCTTCCCTAGCTCATGGGATTCAAGGATCTGGGCCATCAGAGAGTCTAGATGTCATAGAGAAATCTCTATTGAGGCTTTGCTAGGAAAGCTTAAGTCATATGAGATGCTTCTGAAGAATAGAGATGAATCAGAGGAAAGGGAGACAACTCCAGCTCCTATACAAAGGAGCCTTGCTCTGAAAGCTACTAAAGGAGAGTCCTCCACTCCTGAAGATGAAATGTTTTGTCTCCTAGCAAGGAGATTTAGAAAATGGGTCAAGACAGAAGACTCAAGGAGAAGAGAAAGGAGCTCAAAGCCCAGATATGATAAGACTCCAAAGAAGGAGATAATTTGCTTCACCTGCAACAAGCCATGACACATTGCCCCTGAATTCCCACATGAACAAAGGGTCAGGAGCATCAACAAAGAAGAGAAGAAAAAGAAGTCTTTCAAGAAGAACGACAAAAAGAAAGGTAAAGGTTTCATTGCTGAAATCTTGAGTGACTCTGAAGAAGAGTTAAGCTCCTCTTCATCTGAGAGTGATGAAGAAGCATAAGCAGAAGCAGCATGCATGATGGCATTGAGGATATCCTCAGATGATGAGGAAGAACAGGTAACTCTGTTTGATGATTTTGATTTCAATTCTGATGATTTTAAAGATTACTTTAAAGAATTTTGCAATAATTTCCTCAATAGTCAAAAAGAAATAAATGTAGTTAGGAAAGAGCTAGAAGAACTTAGGAAAGATGATGTATACTTAAGAAATCAGGATTTAATAGATGAAATTAATAATAAGGAATTAGAACTAATCAAAATAAGAAATGAAAATCAAGAATTAAAAGAATAGCTAGCAAAGGCAAAAGCCTTTGAGGACTATCTCAATGGGAGGGGTCAGAAGCTCAAAAATATCACACACAATCTCTCCATGAGATTTAAGCATCTAGGTCTAGGAGCAGACCCATGCACTGGCACTGAAATCATTAGTAGACCACCCTGGAAAAATCCAGTTAGATTTATTAGACCTAGTGATTATCAACCATGTGAGAGGAGTTAATTAATTGAGAATCAAGATAACAATAATCCTGATAAAATCACTATATTCAATATAACAAATTCTAATAGTAAACAGGGAAATGCTAAGAAAATTAATCCAGATAAGCCTAAAAATCTAAATCAAAATGCTAAAGTCAAAAATAAAATAATTAGACATTCTACTGATCTATTATATTGTGATTCCTTCAATGCACATTTTCAATATCAAGGTAATAAACATAGGATTGGTAAACCAATCTTCTACCATCCAAAAGGATACCATGAAAGACCATTCTATTCTTTCATTGAACTTTATAATGGTAAAAGCAAAGGGCCCAAGGTAACCTGGGTTCCCTCTAATGTTTGAGCTGATTATGCAGGATTGGGCAGGATGTCTCTTAGTAGAGAATGGAAGAGGAAGAAAGAACTATGGTCTAACAAAGACCCAAATCCAACAGGGTAGTGATTTCTACTGAATATCTTCCTATTATCCTCTTTAGGTCATGAAAATAATAGTATAAAGACTATTTTCAATAAAAATATTGCTGGGAAAAACAGCAAGAAATTTCTAAACAAAATAGAACTATTTATTCAAAGTTGCATCGAATAGAATTCGACATACCGTCTAATTCTACTCGACGCTTGCTTCAAAAGCAGGCTTGAAACAGACAAGTTGAGTTGCGCCGAATAAAATTCGACGCACCATCTAATTCAATTCGACGCGAGAGTTGATAGACGTATGTATATAACAATTCCAATGGTATTCAACATGGCTTCGATAGCATATCGATGCATGCGTCGAAATAATAGTTTCTCGTCAAATTTGAAGATGCGTAGAGTTCTACTCGACACAACGTCGACATAACAAGCGCGCACAGTTTCACTTCTAGAAGCTGCTTCGACATCTTTTGGTGCGCTAACTATTAATCTTTATCAACGATGCTTCGAATAAAACCCTAAGTTACGACGAAACATCATCTTTTAAGCAACTTAGGCGTCAAATTCATTACGCTTTCGAATTTTCTCTCTCTTGCTATCGTGCTCTCCTCTTGTCTAGTTCTCTCGTGCTCGTGTCTCTCTTTCTCTTCTCTCTTCTTTGCAGGTACTTCATGTTAGATCTGTAGGCGCCCTTAGAGGGGGGTGAATAAGGGATTTAAACTTTTTCTGATTATTAAAGAAAATAGTTCTCTGTTGTTACCGCCAGCGGTAGTGTTACTGCTCGTCGTTAATGACAAAGAAAATATGTTTAGGTTAAAACAGTGAAAATCAGAGAGCACGAATCAGAGATGAAGAAATAAACATATTTTTCATTAATATTAATTTGAAACAGTTATGATTACAAAACTTTTCCCAATAACGCTTGGAAAGAGGCGACCAGCAAAAAACTCTTTTGGTTTTCTATACCGACCCTTCTCCCACGGACCGGTTGGCTTTAGCCTATCTCTCCCCAGATAAGGCCTCAAGCTGCTCTAGCCCTTCCCTCTCCGGAAAGGCCTTGAGCACTCCCTAGATCTACACCCTAGACCTAGTCGCCAACGTGAGGCGAATTTCCCCTAGTACCCGCAAGGCCCTAGTCGCCGTGTGGCGAATTCCTCTACCGAACAAAAGATATAAAGGTTACAATTTGAAAACTAAAACAAAACACAAATTAAAAACTCCCTCAAGAGAAGAACTTGATGTCGATGTAGATACGATCGGATCGGTCATCAAGTTCTTTGCATTCACGAACGTTGATGGAGTTCTTCGGGATGCTTGGAAAAGGCTCTCACGAGTGCTCTGAATATGTGGCTTCAATTCCTTCGGTAACAGCAAGCATCAACGGAGGAAGCGTGCGTCTTTAAATAGAATCAGCCGCTAACGCCTGCGGTAGTACTACCGCCCCGCGGTAGCCATATTAGGCAATGACCAGGCACGCGGATCGTGGCAGTTTAGGCAACGTTTGAGCGCCAAACTTTAAACTTCAACTAGCACGTCGCGGTAACACTAACGCTCCGCGATAGTGAGATAACCTTCCATCAATCAATATCTCATTTCATATTTTCTCCTCAATTACATGCAGATGGGAAGATTCCAAAAGCTACCGCCGGGCGTTAGTCCTTAACGCGCCGCGATAGTACTTGCCAAAATAGCGTCCCGTCGACATTGCTTTTTCTCCACTATTACCTTCTCGTCAATTGTTACAATTTATGCTAGCGCCAGTGGTAGTGCTAACACTCCGCGATAGTATGCATTTCATCGAGCACCACGGTAGAGCATGCAGTTCGTCGAACTCAATTTTCATTACGGCGAACGCCAGTTCCGTTCTCAGCGGTTTCCTTCTCAACTGTTTCTGATTCACTAGCGTCAGCGGTAGTGCTAGCGCTCCACGGTAGAGCACTTTTCTTTTTGTCGAATGCAGTTTCATTTCGTCGAACGGCTTCACAATTCGTCGAACGCAGTTTTGTTCTCAGCGGTTTCCTTCTCAACAGTTTCCATTTCGTCGAATCGCTAGCGCCAGCGGTAGTGTTACCGCGTCGCTGTAACAACAGATAATCATCCTAATGTCGCTTCGACGTCTTTCTTTTTCACACTCCTTTGGGGATTGAATGTTGAAGATCCTACACACTATAAACACAATGCAAGTATGATCAAATACAATAGGATTTGTTATTGTCAAACCAAGAGATGCGGAAAGCATGTTCCAACAAACTCCCCCTTTTGATAATAACAAGTCCCTTTAGAAAGAAATAGTTCAAAAGATAGGAATTGTGTTTATTAAAAAGGATAAGCATGAAATTTAAGACATGTGCATATGCTCCCCCTAAATGAATGCTCCCCCTAAGTGAATGCTCCCTCTACAACAAAAATTCTTATGAACTAGACTCCCCAAACATGTGAATTTCTTTACAATTTATTCTCCCCCTTTTGGTATTATCAAAAGAGGGTGGAGAGAAAGTCAAACGTTAATGTGTGCAATAAATGTGTAGAGAGGGAAAGAAACATGATAAAGAGTTAAACACTTAGGGAAAAAATACAATATATAGGAGTGAAAATGGTAATGTGAAGAAATTGTCATAAGGAAACCACCTGTTGGAAAAAAATGTATTCATGATTGAGCGTACAAGTAGTAAAGAGGTGGAAAGCATGGAGAAATATATTTTTGAAGAGAACATCTATATAAGAATGGTGAAGCATAGTAGATGATTAAGAGTTTTAGACCAAAAAATATATGTTGTAGCAATTTAAGTACACAAAATTATTTCAGTTGCAACATAACCATAGACTTGTTTTTAAAGGTAAGTGTTGAAACCGATTTCTCGGTCCCTTGTGGAGCTCGGGGCCCTCAACGAGTTGAGGGGCAGCTAGCCTTTACTGGTCCCTTGGAAGAGGTGGGCAGATAGCTCGGACAAAGAACAAAGACCCTGGTCTTAGCGAGGAGGTCCCTCCACTAACTCGGAAGATCGTTGAGTGCTTCCCCTCCTAAGCCAAAGCTAAGACTCGGGCACCTTGGAGAGCTAGAGAGCCCAAACCAAAGCGGCCTAAGGAGAGAAGAAGGCTCAAAGATTCTGAACCGGTCCTCTTCCAAGGTGCCCTTTAAGGTCTATTTATAGATTTTAGTTTTGTGGTCTGTCAATAGCCAAATCCCGCTGTCCATTCTTACTATCCGCACACCGGATTGGTCTGCTAACAGCCAAACTCCGCTGTTTGGAGAGGCTAACCGCAGACCACCAGGGGCCTCCTGGTAAAAATCCATTCCTGGACTTTTACTGGGCGAGCCAGCCCGCTTCGAGACCTCCCTTACGAGTGGAGCTCCCGAGCCTCTGGATTGGCGAGCCCCAGAATTGCTATTGGCACATTACCTGGCTCGCTTGCCTACACTACCTTGGCTGAGACCTCCCTTGCGAGTGGAGCTCGTGAGCCTCTGGGTTGGCGAAACCCAGAATTGCTATTGGCACATTACCTGGCTCGCTCGCATACACAACCTTGGCTGAGATCTCCCTTGCGAGTGGAGCTCACAAGCCTCTGGGTTGGCGAACCCCAGAATTGCTATTGGCACATTACCTGGCTCGCTCGCATACACTACCTTGGCTGAGACCTCCCTTGCGAGTGGAGCTTGCGAGCCTCTGGGTTGGCGAACCCTAGAATTGCTATTGGCACATTACTTGCCTCGCTCGCCTCTATGGCCACCCGCTCTTCCTGGGCTCGCCCCGCCTGGGTTCGCCCATCTTGGCTCGCTTTCTAAAGTGTGAGCCGTCTGACTCTCCCTGGCGAACATCGGGGTTGTACACAATCCCCGCTCTTCGCGAGGTTGTCTTAAGCTCGCGAAGAAACATCCCACCCCTGGTATTCGCCGATTCAGCTAACGTGGCGGGAATCTTCTGGTGGGTCCCATGCCCAAAAACTATAAATACTGCCCACCGTAGCTAGTGATCAAGCCTTTCCTTCTCCCTCTTCCTCGCTGAAAACACTCACCTTCAGAATGTCTTCCAAGCCGAGCGCACGGGATCGACTAAAGGCTTCCAGGGAGATGGAGAAGGCCCAGGCCGCCGATCGCAACGCCTGGATGTTCAACCCCGCCACATCCCCTTCCCCCTAGACTAAGAAAGCCAAGACGGTTTGGAGGTCGCAGGGGGAGGATGTGTCGTCACCTCCTGCCTCTCCCCCGCCGCCTAATACCGGGCTCACGCAACAGGTATTCTTTGTCTGAATTCTTTATATCGACTCCCCACTTATTCCTTTTCCTCTCGCAGAATCCTCCACCTGAGGAACGCATGGCGGGCCTTACGCTGACCTCTTCTCGTGCCCCGTCCCCAGCGAGGTTGGGATCGCTAATTGCTGGGGTTGGGACCTCAACCCAACAGGCGCCTCCCTCGCAACCCCATAAGTCATAAGTACCTTCCTTTATCCCCGCTCAAGTCTCTGTGCGATATCCATGCGCTTATGGTCTATGCAGATACCCCACTGCCGAGCCCTGAGAAGAGGGGCTCCACACAGGCGCGTTCGCCAATTCCGCCTAAGGCTAACATGGAGACCCCGGGCTTCGGTATGGTGGGCAGGCGAAGCCCAGGCGGCTCGCTTCTCGACGGCGCCCAAGTCGCGGAGAGGGTGGTGTACCCCCCTGGTCTGGGGAAACCCCACGTCCGCGGGTTCCGCGAAAACTTCCAGAGTCGACCGGAGTCCTCTCGCAAACAACGCCGCGAGTCCCCCTTCTCCCATGGTTAGTACATCTGTGCGGGCTCACTTTCTCACTCGTCCCCTGATCCTACTAATTCTTCATTCGCAGAAATTTCAGAAGCCACACCTGAGTCAGAGCACGGGAGGGTGGAGATGTCACCGCCGCCCTCGCCGAGCCAGATCGAAGACTTCTTGGGAGACCCGGGCGACCCCGCGTGGATGAAGAGATGGGTGTCGGAGGTGCTTCAGAAGCATGGCATGATGCTGCGCGAGCTGGAGGAGCGGTATGACGTGGATCGATGGATTCAACGAGAGATTCGCCGCGATGGAGGACGCGAATGCGCGCTTGCTCGCCGAGGTGGGGCCGGTGACTCGCGCAGACGCTACCTCGCCTAGTGTGCACATCTCGTGGGGTGAGGACCAAGCACACCAGATCCTGCGCGAGCTCAAAGTGCTTCGCGAATACCACTATCTGAGAGTGCCGCCGCGCGCGGGGAAGCGAGGCCGGGGTCGCTGGAAATGGCTTCCTTACCCCTGAGCATGTCGTGGGTTTATTTCTGATGTCCCCTTATTTGAATTTCTCTCATGATACCTGTTGAACGATACCTATGGTGTGGTAATATTTGTGAGTCCATCGTGACTCGCCTTTTATCATTTCTTACCTTGCCCTTTATTTATCTGTGGTGCGCCTGTGGCTTATTCTGCCTGCTCGCCGTATTTGATATGATTGCCCTCGTGGAACGCTCGCGAACCTCTGGGCGACGTTGCGCCCAAGCCCCCTTCCCTCACGGGCCGGCCTCAGGCGGGGCTTAGTTACCGCGCAGTGGCGAGCCCGGGCTCGCAAGGCTGTAGTCTTATTCGGGTAGAAATCTGCTTTATTTTCACTATCCGCACTCTCGACGCTTCGATTCCCGTGCCCATCCTATTTTCCTATAAATAGTTCGGATTCACTTTTCCATCCGCCGCATTTATTTCCCAAATCCTCTCGCCTCTACGCTCATTTCAGTTCTAGCAAGCTTGCGCTCGCGTTCTCTATTTGCAGGTCGCTTCTTCCTGGATCGCTGCGAACAAATCCTTCAATAGGAGCAGATGGCGAGAGCGAGGGGCGGTCAAGATGCGCCTCAGCATTCCAAGCTCACGAATTCTACTGTGCGAACCTCACGGCGGAGGAATACAAATATGTCATGGATCGCTATCTCCCGGAGGGCTATTCGGCTCGCTGTCCAAGAAAAAAAGCTACGCTGAACGAGACCGAGGCCGGCGAGCTCGCGATCCCTATTGCTCACTTCGCGAATGGGTTGCGGCTCCCCTTATGGCCTGAAATTCGTCAGGTACTTCGCTTATCCCTCTCGCCGCTCCCTGTTCGCTATCGCAACTTTTTCATCATCTGTTCCTTGCAGGTGCTACGGTACTATGGGTGCTGCCGAGCCAGCTGACCCCGAATGCGATCGCGGATATTGTCGCGTTCGCTAGTTATCTGCAGGAGGAGAGGATCGAGTTCAGCCTCCTCGTCTTCCGCAAAGTGTTCTCTTTCCGCGCTTCCGGGACGGGACCACTTATTTCACGAGTCAGCACGTCACCGTCTGCAAGACGGTGAACAAGATTCACTACTGGACTCAGAAGTTCATCTTGGTGAAGGGGCCTTTCGGTACCCTCCACTTCACTCCTCTTCAACGGGATGACGCCACCTACCGCCCTCCGAGCTCGCTGAGCGGCGCCGACGCCAAACTCCTCCACTACCTTTCCGGCAAAAACTTTGAAGTCGCCCATCTGAGGCGCAACGTCGACTCGCTACTCGCGGTTCCTCAAGGGGAAGGTATGGCTCGCTTTCGCCCAACCCCCCTTTTCTTTTCTTCGCTGTGTAACGCTCTTATTCTATAGGCGAGCGTGAGGTCCCCATTAATCCTCCGCACGCACAAGGCACCACACTTACGGCGGACACGCTCACGACCGCGGCGGAAGAGGCTTGCCGCGATCTTCCTACCACTGGGTCCGGCAAGAAGCGACTTCCGTCTGCGAGTCAGCCCGGTTCGCAATCCTCTTCCAAGAAATCAAAGGCGAAAACCCTCGTTGTTAAAGACAAGAGCGTGGTCGTTGATCTGAGCGAGACCGACGGCTCGCCCCCTTCCCCTACGAAACAGCCGGACCCCTTGGCGAGCCAGGGCGCTGGGAGCTCTTCCGCAACCCCCCAACCCAAGGGTCACAAGAACTTCGGCCTAGGTGAGAAGGTTTCTGATTCCCTCGGCGACCCCCTGCTCGCTTGGGATCTTGATGCCAACAGGATTTCCTGCTCCACACTTCACCCCTCCTGGGTGGAGCTTGGTAAGTCCGGGGAGGAGGCGTTCTCTATCGCCTTCGGCTTATACGACCGCGAGGACGCCGCCGCTTATAAAGAGATAGGGCCAAGGCAACTGGTCTATGAAGAAATACGAGCCCAATTTCGCTCGACGGAGCTCGCACACATGGCGGGGCGCCGTTACCTGCAGGCGGATAGGGATATCTGCGCATACAGGGAGGAGCTTAAGAGAGCTCGCGATGAGATCAAAGGTCTTAAGGAGAGAGAGGCGGCGTCGGAAAGCCTTCTCGCCGGGATGCAGGGCAAGATGGTAAGCGGCCCTGGGCCTCCTCTCTTTGCTGTTCGCGACCCCCGATCTTTATCTAACTTATTTGGTATTAACTCAGGATGCCGATGTAGCAACCAAACTTCTCGCTCACAACGGCGAGCTAGAGTTGGAGAATACCATGCTGAAGGCTCGGGTGGACGAGCTGATTCGCAGCGTGCTACCCCCCTCTCCTGGGCGAGCCGGGTCTCAACAGAGGGTTTCCGAGAGCGAAGAGAAGAGGCGGTGAGATGCACAGGAGGTCGCTAACCTCGTCTTCATGACTCTCAAGAATGCGAGTCTCCTTGCCGAAGACGCGATGGAGTTTACAGTCGAAGACGTCTGCCCGGATCTCTTTGACTTGGCGCCATGGTTGGGGGCTCGCAAAAATGGCGAGGGCCCCCCCCAGAATGAGCCCCCTTAGCCACCCTTCTCTCTCTTTCCTTCGAATGTATATTATTCTTTTTTGAGCTGGCGAGATCGCCGCCGAACATAGAAGAATCTTGGGGAATGATAGTTATGATTTTTTGTTAGTATTTATGAGCATGCTCGCATTTATTTTTCTCTCGCATTTGATCTTTTTCTTTTGAGCTCCTATCTCATGACTAGTAGTTACACGGCAGTGCTTCCGGAGGGCTCGCGAATGCGCGCGTCTGGGCTCGCCTCGCCAAGATTCTCCTTTTATGGATTTCGCGAACCCGAACTGTCGCCGCCCGCGGATACTGCCCGGCGAACCCGACCTTGGCGAACTCAGACATTTGGCATCTTGCGAACTAAACCTCCCTGGTTTTAGCACCTCAACCCGCTACCTTAGGCCTCACCAGCCTCAACCCTTTCAATTTTTTGAACCAAACCCCCTCTGGCTTTAACACCTCAACCTGTTACCTTCAACCCGTGCCTCCTTTTTCCAGCCTCTCCAGAGATCAACCTGAACCCCGTCTAGGTGAGAGCCCGGGAGTGGAATCGATCTGGGGCATTCCAACACCAACACATCCAACCTTGCCAGCCTCTCCAGAGATCAACCTGAACCCCCCCCCCCCCCCCCCCCATCTAGGTGAGAGCCCGGGAGCGGAATCGATCTTGGGCATTCCAGCACCAACATATCCAACCTTGCCAGCCTCTCCAGAGATCAACCTGAACCCCCCGTCTAGGTGAGAGCCCGGGAGCGGAATCGATCTGGGGCATTCCAGCACCAACACATCCAACCTTGCCAGCCTCTCCAGAGATCAACCTGAACCCCCCGTCTAGGTGAGAGCCCGGGAGCGGAATCGATCTGGGGCATTCCAGCACCAACACATCCAACCTTGCCAGCCTCTCCAGAGATCAACCTGAACCCCCGGTCTAGGTGAGAGCCCGGGAGCGGAATCGATCTGGGGCATTCCAGCACCAACATATCCAACCTTGCCAGCCTCTCCAGAGATCAACCTGAACCCCCCGTCTAGGTGAGAGCCCGGGAACGGAATTGATCTGGGGCATTCCAGCACCAACATATCCAACCTTGCCAGCCTCTCCAGAGATCAACCTGAACCCCCCATCTAGGTGAGAGCCCGAGAGCGGAATTGATCTGGGGCATTCCAGCACCAACACATCCAACCTTCGTCACCATTGCATGGCGGTAGTTATAAGCATCACAAAAAGGAGTAAGACATTTAGTAAACAACAGAATAAAGCTTTCAAGGGTAAAATCGTTTCAAATCATCCCCACTCCGGGCTCGGTCGAGAGGCCCCCCCCCCCCCCCCCCCCCCCCCACATCCTGGAGATGATACCCCCCTGACTTGAGAACCTCGCTTACAATATATGGACCCTCCCAGTTGGGGTTGAGCTTACCTACCGCGGCCCCTCTGTCGGCCGCTTCGACCTTCTTCAGGACTAGGTCTCCTTTCTGAAAGTGTTTTATTCGGATATGTTTGTCGAAATATCGAGCCATCCGCCGCTTGACCTCTTCCTGCCTGATGGTGGCCAAGTCCCAGAGCTCTTGCACTAGGTCCAAAGACAGCCTCTGCTCTGCATTGTTATCTTCTAGCCACTCTTCATCCCCCTCGCTCGCAGCGATCACCCGGGGGATCTTTACCACAAACTCTATGGGGAGAACGGCCTCGGACCCGTGAGAGAGCTTGAACGGAGTCTCCCCGGTGGCGGTATTCGGAGTAGTCCTCATGGCCCAGAGGATGGAGGGTAGCTATTCTACCCAGTTTCCCTGAAGGTTCTCCACTTTCTTTTTTAATAGGTTAACAATTATTTTGTTCGCCGCCTCCACCTGCCCATTGCTCCTCGGGTGGTGGACCGACGCGAACCTAAGGTCAATGCCGAGCTGAGTGTAGAAGCCAACAAACTCTTCACTAGCAAACTGCGGCCCATTGTCCGTTACTATAGCTAGAGGTAGCCCGTGCCTGCAAATTATCTCTCCCCACACAAAATTCCTTACCACCTGAGAGGTTACCTTAGTGAGTGCTTTCACTTCTACCCACTTGGAGAAGTAGTCGATCATGACCAGCAGGAACTTCCTCTGGCCGCTGGCTTGGGGGAAGGGACCGACCAGGTCCAACCCCCATATGGCGAAAGGCCAGGGAGCCGTGATGGTCCGGAGCCTTTGAACTGGGAGGAATTGGAGCGGAGCATAGAGCTGGCACTTCGGACACTTCCTCGTGAACTCTGCCGCATCCTTGCTGAGAGTGGGCCAGAAGCAGCCTTGCCTCAACACCCTCCCTTCCAGGGTCCGACTCTCGGAGTGACTGCCGCACTCCCCGGAGTGGATTTCTTCCAGGACTCTCGGAACCTCCTCCTCGGAAACACAACGGGCCAGGAGTCCCGAGAGGGTCTTCCTATATAGCCCTCCTGCATGCAAGGAGTAATAGGCGGACTTATACCTGAAACGTCTCTTGTCCACGTCCTCTCCAGGGAACTTCCCGGAGGATAGGAAGGTGATGAATGGATCCATCCACGAGGCTCGTTGATCCACCTCCATCAATTCTCCTTCCTCGATGGAGGGCCGGAAGAGTTCCGAAGCCGTCCCTCCCGCTCGGGGACCGAACTTGGCTAGGAGGTCTGCTTGGGTGCTCTCCTCCCTCGGCACGTGCTTGATGGAGAAGGTGCGGAACTGCCCGATGACCCCCTTTACCTTCTCCAGGTATAGCAGGAGGGTCGGATCCTTCGCTTCAAACTCTCCCTTAATTTGGCAAGCTACCACCATGGAGTCCGTTGAGACCTCCACGTCCTGCACTCCTAGTTCCCGGGCTAGCCGAAGCCCTGCTATCACTGCCTCGTACTCCGCCTGGTTATTGGTAATTGGGAAATGGATGTTTAAGGCTTGCTCAATCCGGGTCCCCTGGGGACTCACCAGGACCATCCCCCCTCCGTAGGAGTACTTTCCCGACGCTCCGTCCACCACCATCTTCCATGCCTCTTGGAGAGGTGGCTCGTGCTCCCCCACCTCGGCCGCATAGTCGGCCATGAAGTCTGCCACCGCCTGAGCCCTGATGGACGTCCTGGGCACGAACGTGACATTGAATTCACTTAGCTCCACGGACCCCTTTGCCAACCTGATGGCGCAAATCTCACACACCGCAATAGGCGGTAGCTCGACTGCGACACGAAACGGCAGTGTACCGATCGTTCAAGTAATATAAAACGAGTAGTAATCCCCGAGTATCGAATCTCTCAAGGAACACAGTAAGGTGGAGTTTATTATCGAGGAAGGACTTGAGATTGAAGTCCTTTCGAGCGGATGGATGCGGAAATGGGGGATTTGGTTTGCGAATAATAAAATAAAATATTACAACTACTCCTATGCAATGCCGTTATGCAATGCTTCGCTTGGTGGAATGGAGACTAGGCAGGCCTTGAACGCGCTGCGTCGCAAGGGCGGATGGACGAGTAGGCGAGCGGAGTCGAACTGTGCAGGCCTTGAGCGCGCTGCTTCGTTAGGCGGGATGGAATACACGAGCCGCTATGCCACGCTTCGGCAAGCGGATGGGCGAGTAGGCTAACGGAATGAGGGTCGTAAGCACCTCTTCACAAAGCACACCACTAACAATTGTTAGGGCGGCACAACATAACGAATAATCCACACCACGGGGCACACCTCAAATGAAAATATAACAAGATTACTCAATCACATAGACATGATTTCATACTAATGTTGACAAGCAAAATTTTACTTCATCAAAATGTTGATTCTAGCTACATACACATCAATAAGAGAAGAATAAGGCAAGAAATCGACCGAATCCGAAGTCTCGTTGTAGATTCACGGTTGGAATCGCCGGGTTGTCAATCCGCGTCCAAGCTCGGTCCGCAACTACGTCCGGGGTAAAGAGAGCTGTCACTACTCTCCAATGAGCCCGTCTTTTTCGTGTCACGATCCGGTGGAGGTTGTAAACTTCCTCTTGCTTGATGGTGATGGCGGCTAGGTCTTCCCTTGGAGCGCTTGGATGAAGGAGGAGGCCGAGAGGAAACTCCGGCTCAAGATTGGCGTGAAGAACAAGCCCGGAGCACCTCCATATGGTGGGCGGCTGTGGAGGGGCAAAATCGGAGCCCTGGAGCGAGAAAACGGCGGAAGAAAATCGGGATCCCGACCTAATTCACGAGCAGGTCGTTTTATAGGCGCTGGAATAAATAGTGTGCACGGTCATTGGTGCACGACCAGTGGTCGTGCGCACTAGAATCCTGTGATCGTGCGCCTGACTGGACGGAGCCTGCAAGGGAAGAAAATTATAAAATACAAACTTCGCATGACTAGTGGCGCACGACCAGTGGTCGTGCGCACTATCGTCAATGGTCGTGCGATAAGGGGAAACAGAACTCAGTTTTCAGGGGTAAGTGCACACGATTAGTGGCGCACGACCAGTGGTCGTGCGCAGTAGAGCCAGTGATCGTGCGCAGTGTTCCTGTACAGATTTGTACCGGGGACACCTGCATGACTCCTGCTCCAGCATACAACACTAATCAAACCACTGAAAGTGGCACTTAACCATGCATGAAAACTAATAATGAAGATAAATAAGAAAAAACACCAACACGGGCCTAAAGGTGCACTTAGCATGGAGAATCAAATATAAGTGAAAACATGGCTAAAGTGAAGTGCATAGACTAGAAAATCGGCCCAGATGAGTCCATAAATGTGTATATATTTGGGACTCATCACACCCTCAGACTTAACTGTTTGCGCATCCCGAGCAAACCATCTCTCGCGGACAGGAAAAACATAAGCTGGCGAAGAAACTATCAAGCGGAGTACCATGCGAAGTCGCATGCTCATGTGCGTAGAAATACAGTAGACAAAATTTCTAATTATACATATTAGTTTATAATTTTCTAGGAGCGTATTTATATATTACATTTACTCAAAAATTGAATCACGGTGAATCACAAGGTCGTACATAGGAAGAAAGTAAACTGAACGCTGAGGCGAGCATTGCCAAAGATCGGGGCTCGAGACAACTCCATTGAAATCCATCAATGTCGGTGACCATAAGCTTGCCCGTTCGCACTCACTCCACGGCACTGGTTTGACTCAAATGCGTGAATCAATAGGACTTTAGGTTTTAAATGGGGCTTGTGTTTAGGTGAGGATAAACAAAGATAAAAACGACGGCTCAAGCACTAAACCCAAATAAGCTTATGCAGAAATTATCCTCGTTCACCGCACAAACACGCGAGTACATCACACCCCCAGACTTGGACTTAACAATATGGGTGTGTGCACCGCCTACTCCCAAATATAATCTCAAACAGATTTTTTTCAATTAAACTTTTCATTCTTCTTTTTCTTTTCAAATCTTTTTATTCTTTTCTTTTTCTTTCTTTAGCAATTTCAGCAAATTTTTAAAGAGGCACATCCACATTTTCACATTGTACTTCCACAATCAACACCACAAATTTAAAATTTAAACAAAATGCTTGCATTTTGGGTGTGCGACTAGGATTGGCTTTTGGGCTTTGGTGAAATAAAAGTGGGGCTGAATCAAAGAAAGGGTAGGCACAACTGGGCTAACGAGGATATAGCGATAGGAATAGGCACAAAGCTCAACCGGGCCAAAATGATGGCCTATATCACATTCACGCAATTGACTAACCGTATGCCCATGCTTCAAGAATCGCTTGGGGCAAGTTCTTAGCCACCGAGAAAGATAATCCTTTCTCCCGACTCGGGCAATACGAGGCTAACGAACGTCTACACACATCCCTATGCTACCGTTTGATTCACACCGGATTCACCAATTTTTGAGTGTAGTAAACAATATTTACGCTAATAGAAAAATATAAATTAAAAGCATAAAAAGAAATTGAATCTACACGAATTTCTATGGCAGACATGAGTACTCGACTAGGAGCACTACAGGAGTCAACATTTTACTCCGCCTCATAATCCTAAGCCAGCACGATGATTTTCCAAATCACACAAAAAGACAAATTCAACTTGCGACGTTCCAACGGCTAAGCGCGCTCAAGTGGGTGCTGTGGTGTGCAATGAAAATAAACAAAACATTTTAAATGAAATCTTCTAGTATGCAGTGCAATAGTGCACGTGAGCGGGTAAACAAAACTACTCTCCCCCAGACTTAAACTAAACAATCCACAAAATATATGACATGAAAATTAGAAAAGGCTAGGGAAAGAGAGTACCCAGTGCTCAGAAATGAGCACACCAGAAGATTGGCGTGTAAGCTAAAATGAAGCTGCAGCATCCGCCATCCAGAAAAGATACCTGCAAGGGTCAGCTCCGCAAAAACAAAAGAAAAAGACAAACTAAAATAAACTGCAGCTAACTAAACATGATTAGAAGAGATAAAAATGCAGGAAAAGTAAGATAACTACTGGGGTTATTGTCATCCCAGCACGACTTATTTGGCATTTGTACAGTTCTAGCTAATGGGCCTATGAAAAGAAAAGTGGACAGGTAACTGTTCTAATATGCGTGTAGGTAGCGGGTACCTATACGGAGAAAGAACAGTCACGCCTCTACCCGAATATAAATAAAACCTGCCCATCACAGGTAGAGGGAAAAGAAAGTAAGAAGAGGAGGAGGCCTGGTCCTCACTCATCTCACCAAAACTATCCTTGCCTAGCAAGGAGTCGTCAACAGGGAGGCAGCAGGAGGCGAAGGCAATGAGTGGAGCTTCCTCTACGGAGGGAGAATAAACCTCCTCACATGAGAGGATGCTCTTATCATTGACTTGAGCAAAAAGCTCCAAGTCCTCCTGAAGTACCTGTGAAGATTCAACCTGCACAGACTCAGATGAAGGAAGGGGATCAAGAAATAAAGAAGACGAAGAACATAAATAATCTAAAATCGGGGGAGTGGTCCCGGTCTCACTCCCATCAGGTTGGGTAAGTAAAATAATGTTTGCATTGTCATCAATGCTACAAGATTCGGTGGGATCAACAGTGGCCAAGCTAGAGATTTGGACTTCCTCCACCGGTGCTGAGGAAAACTCCTCTTCACCTAGAAGGTTGTCCTCCTTCATAGGAATAGGCACAACACTCAGATCACCCACCTCATCCTGCGACACATCATCAACAATGTCGTCGGAGACGAGTATAGTATGCACAACATGGGGAGGAATAGTGGTTGGATAAATGTCAAGCACTGATTCCTCACAAAGAATCGAATCCACTAGGGGTGGTGGATGCACATGGAGAGTAGGCTCAGCAATGTTGGTGCATAGATCAGCCACACATCCGGTGACCAGGGTGTTACATCCATGCCATTCCCTTCAAGATGTGAAGGTGACAAAGACACATAACCGGATGTTGAAGGTGTGCCGCCAGAGTTAGGAGTTGGGACGATCCGGATAACCGGCTCGCCATCCTCATCCAGTTGGCGAAGATACTCGGCACAGTCCTTCAAGACATGATCAGTGCTCCGACAAAATCGGCACTGCCTTGCGGGCTTCTTTGGCACAGCGGGGGCTGAAGCCGAAAAGAAGTATGACGGTAAAGGCTCAGCAGAGTAGCCATAAGACTTACGCGCACCATATGGAGTACCAGACGAAGTTGGTGCTCCATATGCTGGGCTATAAGAATTATGCCTACTATTCTCCGTAGGACATTCATCACTAGAGTGGGAGGTAGCTCCACACCAACGGCAACGGATATTTAGATGTGCCCACATAGTGTGAAGGTAAAACGATTCAAAATAAAAATACTATTGTGCAAAATACTACACCTAACAAAAATTACTAAAGCAACCTAATATAAAACAGGAAAACAGAATAGGAAGAAATAAAACAAAAGAATGCAATATACAAAGGGAAGGGCTTCTCTCTCAGGCTTTTCCTCTCAAGAAAACTCACACGACTGTGCTCCCCGGCAACGGCGCCAAAAACTTGATGGCGCAAATCTCACATACCGCAATAGGCGGTAGCTCGACTGCGACACGAAACGGCAGTGTACCGATCGTTCAAGTAATATAAAACGAGGAGTAATCCCCGAGTATCGAATCTCTCAAGGAACACAGTAAGGTAGAGTTTATTATCGAGGAAGGACTTGAGATTAAAGTCCTTTCGAGCGGATGGATGCGGAAATGGGGGATTTGGTTTGCGAATAATAAAATAAAATATTACAACTACTCCTATGCAATGCCGCTATGCAATGCTTCGCTTGGCGGAATGGAGACTAGGCAGGCCTTGAACGCGCTGCGTCGCAAGGGCGGATGGACGAGTAGGCGAGCGGAGTCGAACTGTGCAGGCCTTGAGCGCGCTGCTTCGTTAGGCGGGATGGAATACACGGGCCGCTATGCCACGCTTCGGTAAGCGGATGGGCGAGTAGGCTAACGGAATGAGGGTCGTAAGCACCTCTTCACAAAGCACACCACTAACAATTGTTAGGGAGGCACAACATAACGAATAATCCACACCACGGGGCACACCTCAAATGAAAATATAACAAGATTACTCAATCACATAGACATGATTTCATACTAATGTTAACAAGCAAAATTATACTTCATCAAAATGTTGATTCTAGCTACATACACATCAATAAGAGAAGAATAAGGCAAGACATCGACCGAATCCGAAGTCTCGTTGTAGATTCACGGTTGGAATCGCCGGGTTGTCAATCCGCGTCCAAGCTCGGTCCGCAACTACGTCCGGGGTAAAGAGAGCTGTCACTACTCTCCAATGAGCCCGTCTTCTTCGTGTCACGATCCGGTGGAGGTTGCAAACTTCCTCTTGCTTGATGGTGATGGCGGCTAGGTCTTCCCTTGGAGCGCTTGGATGAAGGAGGAGGCCGAGAGGAAACTCTGGCTCAAGATTGGCGTGAAGAACAAGCCCGGAGCACCTCCATATGGTGGGCGGCTGTGGAGGGGCGAAATCGGAGCCCTGGAGCGAGAAAACGGCAGAAGAAAATCGGGATCCCGACCTAATTCGCGAGCAGGTCGTTTTATAGGCGCTGGAATAAACAGTGCGCACGGTCATTGGCGCACGACCAGTGGTCGTGTGCACTAGAATCCTGTGATCGTGCGCCTGACTGGACGGATCCTGCAAGGGAAGAAAATTATAAAATACAAACTTCGCACGACCAGTGGCGCACGACCAGTGGTCGTGCGCACTATCGTCAATGGTCGTGCGATAAGGGGAAACAGAACTCAGTTTTCAGGGGTAAGTGCACACGATTAGTGGCGCACGACCAGTGGTCGTGCGCAGTAGAGCCAGTGATCGTGCGCAGTGTTCCTGTACAGATTTGTACCGGGGACACCTGCATGACTCCTGCTCCAGCATACAACACTAATCAAACCACTGAAAGTGGCACTTAGCCATGCATGAAAACTAATAATGAAGATAAACAAGAAAAAACACCAACACGGGCCTAAAGGTGCACTTAGCATGGAGAATCAAATATAAGTGAAAACATGGCTAAAGTGAAGTGCATAGACTAGAAAACGGCCCAGATGAGTCCATAAATGTGTATATATTTGGGACTCATCACAACCTTCCCGAGTGTTCCACCCCTTCCATGATTTTACGGAGCGGGTGGTCCGTCACTAACTTGATTGAATGGGCTTGGAAGTAAGGCCGGAGCCTCCGGGCCGACACCACCAATGCGAAGGCTAACTTTTCCAGGATCGGGTACCGGAGCTCCGCCTTCTTCAGCACTCGGCTGACGTAGTAGATAGGGAACTGTTTCTTCTCCTCCTCCCGGATCAACACGGAACTTACTACTTCGGACCCTACCCCCAGGTACAGGGATAGGTCTTCTCCTGGCCTCGGCCCCTGGAGCAGAGGGGTTCGGGTGAGTTGTTCTTTCAGAGCCTGGAAGGCCTCCTCGCACTCCTGGGTCCATTCAAACTTCTTGTTGCCCCGTAGCACCTTGAAGAAAGGCGCACACTTTTCTCCCGCCTTGGAGAGGAACCTGCTGAGCCCAGCCAACTTCCCTGTAAGGCTCTGAACCTCCTTCGGATTCCTCGGCAACCCCAACTCCATTATCGCCTTAACCATGTCCGGGTTGGGCTCCACTCCCGCGGGGGTGAGCAAGTGGCCCAGGAATTTTCCTCGGCTTGCCCCGAAGACACATTTCAAGGTATTGAGTTTCATCTTGTAGCGCCGCAGGGTCCCGAATGCCTCCTTGAGGTCTCAGAGGTGAGACCCAAGGTCTCAGATCTTTACCATGAGGTCGTCAACATAAACCTCCAAGTTTCTTCCCTTCTGCTCACGGAAGACTCTGTCCATCATCCTTTGGTATGTGGCACCTACATTCTTGATCCCGAATGGCATCATATTATAACAGTAGCATCCATCTCCGTGATGAAGGAGACATCTTTGATGTCCAGGGGGTGCATGCAGATTTGATGGTAACCTAAAAAAGCATCTAAGAAAGACATCACAGGAAAATCGACGGCTGAGTCAACCAGCGCATCGATCCTAGGCAGGGGTAACAATTCTTAGGGCATGATTTATTAAGTAAAGAAAAGTCGATACACATCCTCCATTTACCTCCTCCCTTCTTTACCATAACGACGTTGGAGACCCAGCCTGGATACTGAATCTCCGATAAAAAGCCTGCCTGTAGGAGCTTGCTCACCTCCTCGTGGATGGGCCCTTCCAGCTTGTCGGCGGTGGCCCTCTTCTTCTGGCGGATGGGGCGGGTGACGGGGTCAAGGTTGAGGCGATGGCAAGCCACATCCGCGTCGATCCCGGGCATTTCCACGGCGCTCCAAGCTAAGACGTCTATGTTCCTCTGCACGCAAGCTAGAATCTCCGCCTGATCTTCCGGGTTGAGTCCTCCGCTGACCTGGACCTTCTCCACCACCCCTAGCCGGGTGGTGACCTCGAGCTCCACAACCTCGTCCACAGCCACCAGCCGAGACTGCTCTCCCCAAGCCCTCTCCTCCTCAGCACAAGCGAGAGCCTGGGTTCCTTCCTCTACCTCCTTCTCTACCACCATCAGCTCCTCCGCCCCTCCCTCCTGGGTCTTCTCCTCTTCTTCCTCTCTTTCCGCCCGGGGTCCCTCAGCTACCCCTTCCTGGGCATAAATTTCCTCTCCCTCCATCCTCTCCTCGGCTACCTCCTTACCTCCGGCTTCGGCCGCCTCCTCCATCATCTTATCCCATTCCTCAGCTTCTCCCATCCAGGAGATGGTGTTGACAGCCGTCACGTAGCACTGTCTTGCCACTTTGGGATCCCCCCTGATCCGCACCTGAACCCCTCCGTCGTTGAACTTAAGGCATTGATGAAAGGTGGAGGGGACACAGCGGAACGCACTGATGAGTGGCTGTCCAAAGATGGCATTGTAGCTGCTTGGAGCGTCCACTATGACAAAACGGCAGTTCCTGGACTGCCCCCCTAGGGTCACATGAAGTCCTAATCCCCCTTCTACTTCTTTCCTCTCTACCGAGAATCCAAACAGAGGGCCATCCGAGGCCAACACCCTTCTGGGTCCACCTCCATCCTGTCAAACACCTTCTTGAAGATGACGTTGACCAAACTTCCATTGTCCACTAGGATTCTGGAGACGGTGAAGTTTTCGATCGCCATCCGAATGACCAGCGCGTCGCAGAACGGGTCCTCATAGCCCGGCATGTCCTTTTGGGTGAAAATGATTTTCTCGGCCGGGGGAGGAGTGCTGGATGCTGAAGCCACGCTCCGCCTGTAGATGGTATGGAGGCTAGCCTTGCGGGTCGCCTCCACCCCTACCCCCCCATGGATCACCCCGATCCCTCCTCTACTCCCCACATCGGCTCTATCCTCACACCTCTCCTCATCCTCCTCTCGAGGTTCGACCTCCACGATCCTCACTAGCTGCAGCTGCTATGGCGCGGGCGCTCTGCCCCTCTTCACTTCCAGGAACTCCGGGCAGGTGTCCGTTGAGTGACCTTCCTCATCATGGAAGATACAATATGGCAACGTCACCTCCCCTGCATCGGCCTCCACCACCCTATTCCTTCTCCTCCTAGCGGCTGCTATTTCCACCTCACCTCTCCTTCCTCTTCCTCTTCCCCGGCCAATTGCCATGGCCTATTGAGGTGGGGGAGGCATCTGCATTGGACCCTGCCTCCACCCTAACTGGGGGGTCTCCATTGACCTCCGAAATGGTTACCCCTTCCTGGGCCGTAACCCCTTCCCTGCCCTTGCATTCCTCCACCTTGCGGCCTCCATCCCCCTCTGGGGCCCGGGGCTCTTCCCTTCTCCTGACCTCCTGCTGCCTCACCTCCAGCTCACTGAGCTTTGCTAGCCTCTTGGTGAGCTCCGGGTTGGCTTCTTCACTCGCGACTTCCTACGACACCCTCTCCATCAGCTCTTCATAGGAGACGGGGGCCTTTCTCTTCAACGCCATCTTGAAGAAACTCTCTTTCAACACGACCGTGAAGGCGAGTTGGAGTGCAAACCCAGGCATCTCCTGAGTGAGCTGCACTTCCTCCTGGAACCGATCGGCATATTGAGCCAACGACTCCCTGGGCTCCTGCTTCACTTTGAAGAGGGAATCAGCGTCCTTCTTCCTCTTTTTTGAGGTCGAGAACCTCAGCAAAAAACTTCGGCGCAAGTCCTCGAACGCGTAGATTGACCCTGCAGGGAGCTGATGGAACCAGTCCCTGGCCATCTCCTTGAGGGTGACGGCAAAGAGCCGACACTTGAAGGCATCTGACATCGGCCTGATGGAGACCGAGTCTTCGAAACTCTGCAGGTGCTGGATAGGGTCATCCCTACCGTTGTAGTACACACGGTCCCACTCTCCGAACCCCCCTGGGACGGGTGCGGAAAGCACCAGCTCGCAAAAGGGGCTTCCCCCTCCTGTCACCTTTTCTGGCTCCACTCGCCCCCCAAGCTCTCTCGCTAGACTTGAGCTCGCCGGACTGCACTCGCGAGGGCGGCGCTCGCCTGAACCACCCCGATCATCACCGCACCCTCCTGGCGCGCGTTCGCCTACGCCGCGCTCGCTGGGACAGAGTTTGTCGGCACTGAGCTCGCCGGCCCGGCGCTCACCGGCACGGAACTCGCCGGCCTCGGGCTTGCCAGACTGGCGAACAATACTCGCCCCTCCCTGTCCTGCCCTGATCCAATGGCAACTTCCTTTCCAGCTCTTCCCCCCAGGGCATTCTCACCAACCGTCGTTGGGGGAGGGGTCACCTGAGGTGTTGGGGTTGCAAACTCGCTTCACAGAGCTGTGACCGTAAACCCCAAGGTGTCGAGCACCTCCTTTCTGAAATCTGCGAGCATCCTGGCCATCGCCTCCTGAGGTGTCTCGCCGAACTCCTCGCCTTGCTCTTTATCTCCCGCCATAACCCTTCTCTGGAACTTTCTTGAACCAGCCACGCTCCACGCTCACCGCACCAAAATGTTGAAACCGATTTCTCGGTCCCTTGTAAAGATCGGGGCCCTCAACGAGTTGAGGGGCAGCTAGCCCTTACTGGTCCCTCGTAAGAGGTGGGTAGATAGCTCGGACAAAGAACAAAGACCCTGGTCTTAGCGAGGAGGTCCCTCCACTAACCCGGAAGATTGTTGAGCGCTTCCCCTCCCAAGCCAAAGCTAAGACTCGGGCACCTTGGAGAGCTAGAGAGCCCAAACCAAAGCGACCTAAGGAGAGAAGAAGGCTCAAAGATTCTGAACCGGTCCTCTTCCAAGGTGCCCTTTAAGGTCTATTTATAGATTTTAGTTTTGTGGTCTGTCAATAGCCAAATCCCGCTGTCCATTCTTACTATCCGGACACCGGGTTGGTCTGCTAACAGCCAAACTCCGTTGTTTGGAGAGGCTAACCGCAGACCACCGGGGGCCTCCTGGTAAAAATCCCTTCCTGGACTTTTAATGGGCGAGCCAGCCCGCTTCGAGACCTCCCTTACGAGTGGAGCTCGCGAGCCTCTGGATTGGCGAGCCCCAGAATTGCTATTTGCACATTACCTGGCTCGCTCGCCTACACTACCTTGGCTGAGGCCTCCCTTGCGAGTTGAGCTCGCGAGCCTCTGGGTTGGCGAACCCCAGAATTGCTATTGGCACATTACCTGGCTCGCTCGCCTACACTACATTGGCTGAGATCCCCCTTGCGAGTGGAGCTCGCGAGCCTCTGGGTTGGCGAACCCCAGAATTGCTATTGGCACATTACCTGGCTCGCTCGCCTACACTACCTTGGCTGAGACCTCCCTTGCGAGTGGAGCTCGCGAGCCTCTGGGTTGGCGAACCCCAGAATTGCTATTGGCACATTACCTGGCTCGCTCACCTCTATGGCCTCCCGCTCTTCCTGGGCTCGCCCCGCCTGGGTTCGCCCATCTTGGCTCGCTTTCTAAAGTGTGAGCCGTCTGACTCTCCCTGGCGAACATCGGGGTTGTACAGTAAGCAATAAAGAGTACACATGGTGTAGCGGAAAAAAATGTAGGCATGATACAACATATCATGTCAAGATATAAGAATACAATGTCTTAAATTAAGAAATCAAGTACACTTACTTATACATTGTATTGATCATGCAAAGCTATCTAGTGCATTTACTTAAGAATTTAGAGAATACATGTAGATATGCAATAGACTCCAATTCTCATGAGTAGAAGGCTGACAGGTGATAATGATATGTACAAAATAGTGTTTTTGATAAAAGTATACATAAGAGTTAATCAAAACACATGACATGTATAATGGAATAAATACAATATTATTGAAAAATGCATTTTTAGAGTTACTTCTACCCACAAAGCTATATAAATTTTTCAATGCACATAGAAAAGTAGTACAACTACCAAGGTGCTCTGCACACACAATGCTTATTAAGACTTATCACGGTGCAAAGTAGTGTTTGGGGAATCACAATTATTATTTTGAATTTTAGTGATTTGTGATCTGGTGTACAAGAAGAAGTAGTGTAAAAAAAAATATTTGCAACAAGGCACTTTACAATTCTCTCCAAGGTGCTCAACCTCACAATGCTCATTAAGACTTATCAGGAGGGTGAGTAGTGCTTGGTGGAGTTATCTTTGTCAATTATTTATTTGAATTTTTGCTTAACGACAAAGGTCTCCGAATTCACTTGTATGTGCAAACAAAAGATTTTTGAAAAGACACACTTCTTCAAAAAATAGGTGCATGAAAAAGATTTTTACTTGTGGTGTAGGTAAAACTAAGCATGCAGAACAATAATATTAGGTTATTACACTACACACTCATGTAAGAGTAGATTAAATTCATATGTAGTTTATCAAAAAGTGTGAGTGAATAAATCGTTAGCAAATATAAACCATTTACTCATGCATAGAGGCATGCTATGCAATACTACACATGATTTCTATAATCAATTTCAAAGCACACATAAGATAAAGATCAAGGTTGTTGGAGCATGCGTTCCGCACTCGTCCGGTTTGAGAATAACAAATCCCGAATGTATTTGATCCTATTTTTGATTAATGGTGTGCAGATAACAGGTGCTAGAATAACATGACTTCAATTGGAGCAAAATGACATTTTCCAGAAATTTGAGCTATCGGATTTCCGACAGTGCTATCGGATTTCTGACAGCTCATTTATTTAATCTCTACGCAACGGTTTGGAGCTATCGGATTTCCGATATCGCTATCGGATTTCCGACAGCCCATGATCTGCCAATAACGCCAGGACGTGCAGCAGTTATCACACAGTGGTTAGGAGCTATTGGATTTCCGATATCGCTATCGGATGGCGACAGCCCATGATCTTCCGATAATGCCAGAACGTGCAGCGGTTACCTTGACTATCGGATATCCGACAGTGCTATCAGATATCCGACAGCCCACGTCTCAACCACGACCTCAACGCGACGCAGAAACTTTGTTTTAGCGGGACACGTGGCAGCCTCTGGAGCTATCGGATATCGACGACAGCAGCTATCGGACGGCGACAGCTCCTTTTTATTAAAAGGGCTCAAAACTTCATGGAATTCAATTCTTAAGATTTCTAAGCCTCCTTCCTGAGTTTTATTGTCCAGAGAGCTCCAGAGAACGAAAATCCCCATCCTTGAAGAAGAAAAGAGAGAGCGAAGCCGAAGATTGTACACACATTCCAAGGAGGCTTTCTCAAGGGCTCTTCGCTGTTTTAGTCCAGAAATTCTAAAGGGGGTTTTTCATATTGTATTTTCATTCATTCACTTTTCATTTTGTAATCGTTGGTAGAGAAATCGTCGTCTTGCGTGCGACGTCTAAGTCCTTGCGTGGCTTAGGGGAAAATCGCTCCCTTGTGCGGAGCGTCCAAGTCCTTGCGTGGCTTGGTGGGAAATCATTGCCTTGTGTGCTACGTCTAGATCTTGGGAAGATCTAGAGGATAGGCTTGGGCTTGGTCTTGGGAGAGACTAGCAATAGCCTTCCGATCCTTGGGAGAAGGATTGGTAAACCAAAATTGTAGAATTTCTTATTAACTTATTTGTGCCTTGATCTTAAGCATTGTTAAGATCATTTTTATTGTACTCAAATTTCATGATTAATATAATTATGTCTTTTTCTTTAAATACATATTTTGTGGCATAATCTTTATCTTGGAAATTTGTGTTTTGATTTAATACTAAAATTGCATTGGTTTGAAAATATTTATAAGTAACTTTTTAGTAAAGTAAATTCTCTTTAAAAAAATTACTAAGTCAAAAATTAAATTTTAGACACACCCTTATTCACCCCCCCCCCCCCTCTAAGGGCATCATACGATCCAACAAGTGGTATCAGAGCGAGGTTACTCCAAAACGGTTTTACCACCGGGAGTAATGGCGCACAACGATCACGCGTTCGTTGAGGGGCAAGGAATTAGTAGGCCACCACTTTTTACGGGCACAGACTACAATTATTGGAAAACACGTATGCGTTGTTTTCTAATTGCGCTAGATATTGAAGTCTGGAATATGGTAGAATCTAGTTACACTTCTCCAACATTTGTTGTAGGAGATGTAACCATGGATAAGCCCAAAGACAAGTGGGATGACAACGATAAATTAAAATGTAAGAACAATGCAAAAGCCATGAATGCTTTATTTTGCGCATTAGATCGCACTGAATTTAATAGAGTTTGTGCTTGTAATTCTGCATTTGAAATTTGGAATTTATTAGAAATCACTCATGAAGGTACTTCGCAGGTAAAGGACTCAAAGCTATTTCAACTGGAATCTGAATTTGAAAGGTTCAAAATGGAGGTAGATGAAGAGGTTGATACGATGTACACACGATTCACAAAAATCGTGAACGACTCAAAGGTGCTAGGAAAGGTGTTCTCAAATGGAGATTTGGTAAGAAAAATTTTAAGATCACTTCCCCTGAAGTTCAATCCTAAAGTGACTGCAATTTCCGAGTCACATGATCTTAAGACTTTAAAATTGGAGAGCCTCATTGGGAATTTGAAAACTCATGAAGTTGAATTAAAAATTCAACAACAAGAGTATATGGAGCCAAGGAAGAAGGGATTGGCTCTAAAATCTAAGAAGGAAGAAACTAGTGATTCTGAGGAGGATGAAGAAGATGAGGAGAGCTTATTTGTTAAAAAATTTAGAAAATTTATGAAAAATCCGGAGAGAAGAAATTCGTTTAAGAAGTATTTTAAGAAGGAGACCTTTAGGAAGAAAAAAGGAAAGGAGGGCGATGAGGAGGAAGAGAGACCGCCACCGGAGTGCTATCACTGCAAGAAGTTAGGACACATTCGAAGCAAGTGTCCAAAGTACTTGAAAGAACTTAAAGTAAAGAAGCACAAAGGGTCGAAGAAGGTGTTGAAGGCGGAAACCTGGGATGATACTACTTCAGAGGATGCAAGCAGTTTCGACTCAAGTAAAGAGGAGGAGGCCAACATATGCTTAATGGGAAAGAGCGTCATATCTGATGACGAATGCAGTGTCCAAAGCGACACTGAGGTAACTCCTCCAACTTATGATGAATTATTTTCTGAATTTTTAAAGACTTGCAAATTTTTTGAAAAAAGTTTAAAAGATAATGATCTTCTAAAATCTGAAAATGGAATTTTACTTAAAGAAAATAGAAAATTGTTAAATGAAATTAAGACTATTGGAAAAAGGGATATTTCTTGCCAAGAGTGTGATCACTCTTTGGGAAGAATTAAAGAACTTGAAGAATCTCCTTCCAAATCTCATTCTACAATAAAAATTCTTACTAAAAAGAATGAGATTTTAGAGAGAGATCTAAAATCTTCAATTTCCAAAGTCCATGAGGGAAAGAAATCTTTTGATCGGAGATGCGTAAATCTAGTATCCGAGAATACAAAAATGAGACACCAGATTCATGACTTAACATTAGCTATGAAAAAATTTGGAATGGGCCGAAGATCACTTGATATGATCTTAGGATACCAACGCCATGGATCTGGAAGGTCTGGGCTCGGATACACATCTGGAAGCTGTCGCCCGGCGACAACCATTGTCGCCGGCGACAGTGAAAATTCCAGAAATTTTACTTTTAAAAATTCTAAAATTAATGAGATATCAAATACTTCATCCTCATCCAGTAAAAGTCAAGAAAAGTTATACTCTTCTAAATACATTACATGTGCCAAATGCAATAGATTTGGTCACACTACGGACTCTTGCTGGAAGGAAGGAAAAAGTAAAATAAAACAAATCTGGGTGTCTAAGGCTTCTACCTATACTATGGGTGGAACCACTTGGGTAACCAGATCTTTACTCACCTCCTCTTTCTAGGTGTGTTGGCAGGCTAAGGACAAAGAAGACGTGTGGTACTTGGACTCGGGTTGTTCAAAACGCATGACGGGCAATAAAGAGAAGTTCCTTAGCCTGGAGATGAAGAAAGGAGGAATTGTTACATTCGGTGACAATGGAAAAGGAAGAATCATCGGCATCGGTGTTGTGGGTAACGAAAATTTTTTAATTTCAAATGTTTTATTTGTAGAAGGATTAAAGCATAATTTGATTTCTATTAGTCAATTATGTGATAAGGGTTTAAATGTTTTATTTGAATCTTCTACAAATTTGTGCAAAATTATTAATTCCAAAACAAATGAAATTGTTTTTACCGCACCTAGATGTCATAATGTATATATGATTAAATTTCTTGATTTTTCAAATTCTACCTTAAAATGTTTTTTATCAAAAAATGATGAATTAGATTTATGGCATAGGCGACTTGGACATGCTAGTGCCAAGTTAATTACAAAACTTTCAAAAGATAAATTAATTAAAGGTTTACCTTTGTTGAATGGAAATTTATCTTCTTCACTATGTGTGCCTTGCCAAAAAGGAAAATTTTCAAAATCATCTTTCAAAAGTAAAAACATTATTTCTACCACTAGGCCACTTCAATTAATACATATGGATTTATTTGGGCCAATTGGAATTTCTAGCTTAGGAGGTAGAAAATACACATTTGTATTGATTGATGATTATTCTCGTTTTTGTTGGACTTTATTTCTAACCTCCAAATCCGATGCATTTTCAGAATTTTCAAAATTATGTATGCGTATCCAAAATGAATTTGAGTTAAAAATTAAACGCATACGATCGGATCATGGAGGAGAATTTGAAAATGAAAAGTTTATTTCTTTTTGTACGGAATTAGGAATTAAACATGAATTTTTTGCTCCACGCACACCACAGCAAAATGGTGTAGTGGAGAGGAAAAATAGAACTCTTCAAGAGTTAGCCCGTACAATGTTATCTGAATTTAAATTACCAAAATCCTTTTGGGCTGAAGCGGTTAGCACGGCATGTTATGTAATTAATAGAGTAATGCTTCGCCCTATTTTAAAATTAACTCCTTATGAATTAATATTTAGTAAAAAACCAAATGTTTCTTATTTCAAAGTTTTTGGCTGTAAAAGTTTTATTTTAAATTCTAAAGATTCCTTAGGAAAATTTGATGAAAAATGTGATGAAGGTATTTTTATTGGTTATTCTTCAACTAGTAAAGCTTATAGGATTTTTAATAAAAGAACAAAAATAGTTGAAGAATCTATTCATGTTAGGTTTGATGAGTTTGCTTCATGTGTAGAAAAGAAAATTACAGGAAAAGAAGATGAACCCCTTCCATCCGTGGAGAATAATGATGAAGAACTTGGAGAAAATGAAGAAGAAAAAGATGAAGAAAGAGAAGAAGAAAGAGGAGAAGAAGATAGAGAAGAAGAAGAAAGAGAAGGATATGTGCCTCCAAGTGAATTGAGATTCTCAAAGGATCATCCAAAGGAGCTTATCATTGGAGATCCGCAAAAAGGGGTTAGTACTCGTTCATCGTTACATGTTTTATTTTCAAACCTTTGTTTTGTTTCTGAAATAGAACCAAAAGATGTTTCCACCGCTTTAAATGATGAATTTTGGTTTTTAGCTATGAATGAAGAACTTAATCAATTTGAACGTAATAAGGTTTGGAATCTTGTAGAACGACCCAAAAATTGTCCTATAGTTGGTGTTAAATGGATTTTTAAAAATAAAATGGATAATGAATCTAGAATTGTTTGAAATAAAGCCAGATTAGTTGCAAAAGGTTATGCACAAATTGAAGGGGTAGATTTTGATGAAACGTTTGCACCCGTAGCAAGATTAGAAGCGGTTAGGATATTTCTTGCATTTGCTTGCTTTAAAAGATTTAAATTATATCAAATGGATGTCAAAACCGCATTTTTAAACGGGTATATAAAAGAAGAGGTTTATGTAGAACAACCCCCTGGCTTTATAAATGAGAAATATCCAAATTATGTTTATAAATTAGATAAAGCGCTTTATGGATTAAAACAAGCGCCTCGTGCTTGGTATGATCGATTAACTCAATATTTGTTAAAGCACGATTATAAAATAGGAAGTGCTGATTCTACACTCTTCATTAAGCAAATTGATCATGATTTAGTTATTTTACAAATTTATGTTGATGATATTATTTTTGGAGCCACTAATGAAGAGTTGTGTAATGAAGTAGTACAAATTATGAAAAATGAATTTGAAATGAGCATGGTTGGAGAACTTTTATATTTTCTAGGTTTTCAAATTACTCAAAAACATGATGGTATTTTTATATGTCAAACCAAATATATTCATGATATGTTAAAAAGATTTGGATTTGAAAATCTTAAGCATGCAAACACTCCTATGAGTACTTCTCTAAAATTAGGAAAAGATGAAAGTGGTGTTTCAATTGAACAAACCCTTTATAGAAGTATGATAGGGTCTTTATTGTATTTAACCGCATCTAGACCTGATATTATGTTTGCCGTTTGTTTATGTGCTAGATTTCAAGCTAATCCTAAAGAGTCACATTTAAAAGCGGTGAAATGTATCTTTAGATATCTCATTGGAACATCAAAATTAGGATTATGGTATCCTCATAATGATTCCTTTATTTTGCATGGTTTTTCGGATTCCGATTATGCTGGATGTTCTTTAGATAGGAAAAGCACTAGTGGCACTTGTCACTTTATCGGCCCTTCACTTATTTCATGGTCGAGTAGGAAACAGAATTCTGTTGCCCTCTCTACTACCGAGGCCGAATATATTGCACTAGGTAGTTGTTGTGCCCAAGCTCTTTGGATGTCACAAACATTAGAAGATTTTGGCATGCAACAAAGTAGTGTAGAATTAAAGTGTGACAATAAAAGTGCTATAGATTTAACTAACAATCCTGTATTACATTCTAGATCTAAGCATATAGATGTCCGACATCATTTTATAAGGGATCATATTAAGAAGGGTAATATAAAAATCAACTTTATAGGCACGGAAAATCAACTAGCAGATATACTCACTAAACCGTTACCGGATTCCCGTTTTTCTATGCTTAGGCTAGAATTGGGAATCCTAGATATTTCACAATGAATATATCACTACTTAGAACCTATAAAATTTTAATAATAAAAAAATCACAAAAGACTTATACATATCAAAAGAAAAACAATCTCTTAAAATAGACATTCACCAAATCAAACATGTTCACATAGTCAAAATTATTACAATAATTTAATCATAATGTCTGATAATAGAAATGCAGAAAATTAAAAAAAAATATGGGCATTGGAGTTGTCGGATGGCGACAGTGAGCTGTCGGATGGCGATATCCTCCAGAACTCTATTTCAGTCTGACTCCTCCTCATTCCGACTACCAGCCCCACTGCTTTCAGGAATGTCAAAATCTGATCTCCTCATGACTGTCTTCCTCCGTCGACCATGACTGACGGATTGCCGACGAGGCTCCTCCTCTGAAGGCATCTCCCATTCCGCGGCTTCCGCAGGCGTAGGCTTTAATTTAAGTCCTTTCACAAGGAACTTCATAAATTTCTGCATTCGGGTCCGATCTTTTTTCACCTCCACCTTATGTTCTTCAAATGACCTCCTATGTTCTTGGAAGTCGTCAATATGTTTATCCAACTTCGTTTGAACGAGTCGAGTGCCTCCCGCATTGACCCTCCACGTGCTATTGGAGGCTCTCTCATTTCCATAGTCGGCGGCTTTCGTTGACTTTTCTTACCCTTAATATCCGTCGTTTGATATATCTCTGGGCAACAATCTCCAAGATAAAAATTTTGATCTATCCAAGAGTATTTCTTGTATAGGATACGTTGGATAATCGCACCCAAAGGGAGAGTGTGTGCCTTTTTCCAATCCGGATTTTTGAGGCGGTATGTATATCGCATCATAGATAAAAGGAGATCGGCCACATCACATAACTCATTCTCCACTATATAATACGTCACAAGACTAAGTTGAGCCGTAATACTGTGAGTATCACCGGACTTCAACATAATCGTATGCCTTAGTATATCTTGCACAAGACGAGCATCGTCTGTCAATGTCGTCAAAGTGGATATGAGATTTTTGGTGGAATTTCCATGCAATGACATGTTCACTAATGTCCAATCTCTGTCAAGTCTATAATTTTCCACAATATCCAAGATATTCTCACTTTCCATTAGACCAAACTCACTTCTTAAATCAAAAGGAGTGATCTCCACATATTGCCCTTGAATTTTGGATCTTACTCCTCCATTCAAATTGGTATATGCAGGATCCTCCAAATGATTATAAAATTCTCGGACTAACACTGAAGAGAAAATATCTTGAATAATAACTGAGAGTATACCTGCCTCAGCAAGCAAAAAATAAACTCGTTCATGCCTAGGGAGATCAAATTCCACGATCTTTGAAATTCCTATTTGTGCTTTTTCAATGGCCGGGAAACTTTGATACGAAGAATGGGCGTCTCCTGATTGACCTCTTCTTGATCTCCAACTTGAAGACATATCTGCATCAGACATAACAAAAATTTTACAAAAAAAAATGGGGAACAATTCTGGCACTGTCGGATTTCCGATACCACCTATCGGAAATCCGACAGCTAAAAATTTTTTTTTGTGCCGAAAATTTTCATTTTACATCAATCTTCCTATCCCATACTCTAAACACTTTTCACATAGCAACAAATCTTCAACATTTCTAATATTTTTGAAAAATCAAAACTTTGGTGCAAAACACTATTCATCATCTTCTTACTCTACCACTTCATTTTTGTTGTTCATCATCATTATTCCTCTAAAGCTGAACCTATCAACATCTAGATCTACACAAAAACAACAACAAAAAAGGGAAAATCTTGTTTCAAAACACAAATACAACAAAAATACTAATTTCTCTCACAAAAGACAAGATCCACATCTCTTATACAACCAAAAATCTAAAATATCTAGATCTACTAACCCTTGTACAGTTTATCTTCAAAATACTCCATGAAATTCAAGAGAAATATGAAAATCACAAAATTAATGGAGAAATTTTAACCAAAACTTAAATCTCACCTTAGATCTGAAGATTTCTGGCACCTGGAGCTCTAGATCTCGAAATTTCTCCCAAAACTGAAGAGAAGTGTCGGTCAAAAGATGAAACACGTCTTTTTATATTTTCTGAGCTGTCGGATGGCGATAGCTAGCTATCGGAAATCCGACAGCTCCCAAAATTTATTTTTTCTTTCTCACTAGTTTGTTCATTCCCTGTTTCTATACATGTTAATATGAGAATTTTGGTATCTTGCATAAAGTATTCTTAATGTGTTATTATTCCTAACAATAGCTTAACACATGCTTATGATGTTCAATCTTATCATATCATTGTGATGACACTTTCATATCGTTATTAAGAATTGTTTTCGCATGCCTCTAAGTATAAGAAAACTTTTATCTATGACAATGAGCACTCACAAACACTTGCTTTGGTAATACATATAAAAAAAATTATTTTATACATACATCATGATTGCTCGAACATAACAAAATACATTTTATAATGTCACATTCACCTTTGTTACTTTGCACTTATTCAACTCTTACCATTTATGGCATGCAAGTGAATTCGGATATCCTTAACATCTATGAATCCTCTAAAGAAATTGGGAGGCAAATTCAAATGCAAAACATTCTTTTTGCCCAACATGTTGAAAAAATAAATAAAAATTGACAAGGATCATCCACCAAGCACTACTTAGCCTCCTGATAAGTCTTAATGAGCATTGTGAGGTTAAGCACCTTGGAAAGAATTGTAAAGTGTCTTGCAAAACCAAAATGGTCCTTTTTTGTCTATTTGCAAAGTTTCTGGTTCATAAGTATGGGCTTTATGTATATTTATGTTATGTTTAACAATTCCATGATCATGTATATTTTAAATATATTCATATGTATTATTTCTCAAAGTATCACTACTACACTTCATTGTTATTTATAAATTTTCTTCTTATGAGAATTGGACCGAAACAATTCAAGTTTCTATATTGAACTGTGTCTCTCTCTGATATTTGAAATTGAATCTCATCCTGGTTGAGTTTATTTGATTCTATACTTTAAAACACATTACTAGAATGCTTAGATTCCTCTCTAAGATTACCTATCTCATTATCATATCACTTACCAAGCTTCCGCTAGTGTACTCCAACTTGTCATATATTCTTTCTCCATGACTAACATATCTCTGTAATACTCTTTCCTAGTCTGTCATCTCTATATTCATCTTTTGCTAATATCAAAGGGGGAGAAGATAATAAGAAATCAATTAAATCAATTAAATCCCTTAACACTACTAAATTAATTTAGTAAGCATATATGTAGGGGGAGTTTATATGTAGGGGGAGTTTATATGTAGGGGGAGAATGTTTTTAGACGGGACTATATTAAGGGGGAGCTCATATTAAGGGGAAGATCATGGAGATCTTAAGCTCACAACACTTGTACACACATAAGTATTTTTCACTATCTCAATAGGATTTATTCGATTTCTTTTTATAAGGATTTGTTATTATCAAAAGGGGGAGATTGTTGGAGCATGCGTTCCGCACTCGTCCGGTTTGAGAATAATAAATCCCGAATGTATTTGATCCTATTTTTGATTAATGGTGTGCAGATAACAGGTGCTAGAATAACATGACTTCAATTGGAGCAAAATGACATTTTCCAGAAATTTGAGCTATCGGATTTCCGACAGTGCTATTGGATTTCTGACAGCTCGTTTATTTAATCTCTGCGCAACGGTTTGGAGCTATCGGATTTCCGATATCGCGATCGGATTTCCGACAGCCCATGATCTGCCAATAACGCCAGGACGTGCAGCAGTTATCACACAGTGGTTAGGAGCTATCGGATTTCCGATATCGCTATCGGATGGCGACAGCCCACGATCTTCCGATAATGCCAGAACGTGCAGCGGTTACCTTGACTATCGGGTATCCGACAGTGCTATCGGATATCCGACAGCCCACGTCTCAACCACGACCTCAACACGACGCAGAAACTTCGTTTTAGCGGGACACGTGGCAGCCTCTGGAGCTATCGGATATCGGCGACAGCAGCTATCGGACGGCGACAGCTCCTTTTTATTAAAAGGGCTCAAAACTTCGTGGAATTCAATTCTTAAGATTTCTAAGCCTCCTTCCTGAGTGTTATTGTCCAGAGAGCTCCAGAGAACGAAAATCCCCATCCTTGAAGAAGAAAAGAGAGAGCGAAGCCGAAGATTGTACACACATTCCAAGGAGACTTTCTCAAGGGCTCTTCGCTGTTTTGGTCCAGAAATTCTAAAGGGGGTTTTTCATATTGTATTTTCATTCATTCACTTTTCATTTTGTAATCGTTGGTAGAGAAATCGTCGTCTTGCGTGCGACGTCTAAGTCCTTGCGTGGCTTAGGGGAAAATCGCTCCCTTGTGCGGAGCGTCCAAGTCCTTGCGTGGCTTGGTGGGAAATCGTTGCCTTGTGTGCTACGTCTAGATCTTGGGAAGATCTAGAGGATAGGCTTGGGCTTGGTCTTGGGAGAGACTAGCAATAGCCTTCCGATCCTTGGGAGAAGGATTGGTAAACCAAAATTGTAGAATTTCTTATTAACTTATTTGTGCCTTGATCTTAAGCATTGTTAAGATCATTTTTATTGTACTCAAATTTCATGATTAATATAATTATGTCTTTTTCTTTAAATACATATTTTGTGGCATAATCTTTATCTTGGAAATTTGTGTTTTGATTTAATACTAAAATTGCATTGGTTTGAAAATATTTATAAGTAATTTTTTAGTAAAGTAAATTCTCTTTAAAAAAATTACTAAGTCAAAAATTAAATTTTAGACACACCCTTATTCGCCCCCCCCCCCCCCTCTAAGGGCGTCATACGATCCAACAAAGGCATGATACAAAACAATGTTATTAAGATACTTGAAATAGAGAATGAAACATTGTATACTAAACTTGGCAAGATAAACCATATCATTCTTTTATGCTTGAAAAGCACATCAGTTTTTTTTATAAAAAATTTAAGTTTTTCAAAAGCAAAAATAAAACAAATGCAAAGCATGTTTTTGTTGTTTTAATTGGTTTTTCAATTTTGTAGTTTGTTTTGATATATAGAAACACAAAGCATGTTTTTGGTTGGATTTTGATTTGTTTAATAATTTTTTTTAGAATTTGAAAAAAAATAACCGGACCAAAAAATAAAAAATGAAAAAGAAAACTGGAAATTCAGAAAATACCCACTACCGCCAGCGGTAATCAGCTATCGTCGGGCGGTAGTGACAGAGCTCAAATTTTGAGGAAAATGTGAACTTGTTCAGAATTTTTCTTTTGAAAATATTTGTGCAGATTAGTGACCATATAGTTCAGCAAAGAAATCAGATATATGCATACACAAAAATGCGGATTTTGCAAGTTTAAGCTTGGATGTCCAATACCCCTAGTTCTAGTCTAAGTAGAGCAAATCGTTAATCGAGTAGAGGCTTGGTAAAGATGTCCGCAAGTTGCAATTCAGTTCCAATGAAGTTTACATGAACATGTTCCTTTTTGATGTGATCCCTAATGAAGTGGTGTCGTACGTCTATGTGTTTAGATCGTGAGTGATGAACGTGATTGTTTGTTAAGTCAATAGCACTCTTGTTGTTACACTTAAGCTCAATATTAGTTAAATGAACACCAAAGTCTTCTAAGGTTTGAGTCATCCATAATGCTTGGGCACAACAACTTCCAAGTGCAATATATTCTGCCTCGGTGGTGGAGAGGGCAATAGAATTTTGTTTTCTACTTGACCATGCAACTAGAGAAGGACCTAAGAAATGACACGTACCACTAGTGCTTTTCCTATCTAAAGAAAACCCGCATAATCAGAATCTGAATACCCACGCAAGAGAAAAGAATCAGTATTTGGATACCAAAGTCCTAATTTAGATGTGCCGATTAGATATCGAAAAATTCGTTTCACCGCTTTTAAATGAGATTCTTTTGGATTTGCTTGAAATCTAGTGCATAAACATACGGCAAACATAATATCGGGTCTAGATGCACTAAGGTATAATAGGGATCCAATCATTCCTCTATATAATGTTTGGTCAATTGAAATTCCGGCTTCATCTTTTCCTAATTTTAGTGATGCGCTCATTAGAGTACTAGCTTGTTTCACGTTTTCAAAACCAAAACGTTTTAGCATATCATGGACATATTTGGATTGACATATAAAAATTCCATCATTTCTTTGGGTTATTTGAAATCCTAAAAAATATGTTTGTTCACCCACTAGACTCATCTCAAATTCATTTTGCATCACTAAAACAACTTCATTACACAACTCTTCATTAGTGGCTCCAAAAATAATATCATCAACATATATTTGTAGAATAATCAAATCATTATCAAAATGCTTAATGAAGAGCGTGTTATCGACACTACCCATTTTATAATCGTGCTTTAATAAAAAAAGAAGTTAAGTGTTTATACCAAGCACGGGGCGGTTGTTTTAGACCATAAAGCGCTTTTTCTAATCTATATGCATGATTTGGAAATTGTTCATTAATAAAGCCAGGGGGTTGTTCAGCATAGACTTCTTCTTTAATTATCCCATTTAAGAAAGCACTTTAACATCCATTTAAAATAATTTAAACTTCTTATAACTCGCAAAAGCTAGAAAAATTCTAATCGATTCAAGGTGAGCAATGGGTGCAAATGTTTCATCAAAATCAACCCCCTCAATTTGAGAATAACCTTGTGCCACTAATCGAGCTTTGTTCCTAGTTATTCTAGACTCTCCATCTAATTTATTTTTAAATATCCATTTGGCACCAATAACGGGGTGATTAGATGGTCTTTCAACTAGTTTACATACCCTATTACGTTCAAATTGATTCAATTCATCATTCATAGCAATAAACCAAAATTCATCATTCAAAGCAGTGGAAACATTTTTCGGTTCTATTTCGGAAACAAAGAATAAGTTTGAAAAGGATTCATTAAAATAAGAACATGTCGTTACCCCCTTTGATGGTTCTCCAATGATAAGCTCCCTTGGGTGATCTCTTGTAAATCGAAGCACACTTGGAGGAATGAACTCCTCTTGCACCGTCTCTACTTCTTTTTCTTCTCCAAGTGGTTCATCATCATCATGCTCCAATGGTGAAGGAGGCTCATCTTCATTTCCTGCACAAGTAGAATCTACACAAGGCACAAGTTCATCAAACTTCACATGAATAGACTCTTCAACCTTTTTAGATTTTTTATTATATATTCTATATGCTTTGCTAGTGGAAACATGTCGTCATCACATTTTTCATCAAATTTAGCTAATGCATCCTTGGTGTTTAGAATAAAACGTTTACAACCAAAAACATGAAAATATGATACATTAGGTTTCTTTTGAAAATACAATTCATAAGGAGTTAATTTCAAAATAGGGCGAAGCATGACACGATTTATGACATAACATGATGTATTTATGGCTTCGGCCCAAAAATATCTAGGCAACCCATACTCGGATAGCATAGTGCGTGCGAGTTCTTGAAGAGTTCTATTTTTTCTCTCCACCACACCATTTTTTTGGGGGTGCGTGGAGCGGAAAATTCGTGCTAAATACCTAGATTATTATAGAAAGTGGTGAAGCTATCGTTTTCAAATTCCCCTCCATGATCCAATTGTATACACTTGATTTTTAGATCTAATTCATTTTGAATACGATTGCAAAGCTTTGTAAATTCAGAAAATGCATTGGATTTGGAGGTAAGAAATAAGGTCCAAGTAAATCTAGAAAAATCATCAATTAATACAAAAGTGTACTTTTTACCACCAAGACTACACATACTAATAGGTCCAAAAAGATCCATGTGAATTAGTTGTAACGGTCTTGAGGTGGATATTTCCTTTTTACTTTTAAACGATGTTTTTGAAAATTTTCCTTTTTGGCATGGCGAGCATAAAGAAGATAGATTTCCATTTAGCGTAGGCAAACCATTAACGAGTTTATTCTTTGACAGTTTTAAGATTAACTTGGTGCTAGAGTGACCGATACGCCTATGCCATAATTCAAGTTCTTCATTTTTTGATATAAGACATTTGAGTGACGCACGTGATAGATCATGAAAGGCAATTAGATACACATTGTTAATTCGTGGTGTAGTGAGTACAATACTATTGGTTTTAGGATCTATAATTTTACATAGATTAGTAGAAGACTCAAATAAGACATTTCGACCTTTATCGCAAAGTTGACTAATAGAAATCAAGTTATGTTTCAAACCTTCTACATATAAGACATTAGTAAGAGAGAAAGAATTGTTACCCACAGTACCGGTGCCTAAAATCCTTCCGTTTCCATTGTCCCCAAATGTCACCATTCCTCATTTCTTCTTAGTGAGGCTAAGAAATTTTGCTTTATCGCTCGTCATATGTTTGGAGCACCCTGAGTCCAAGTACCACATGTCTTCCTTTTCCTTAGCCTGCCAACATACCTAACAAGAAGATGAGAGTAAAGATCCGGATACCCAAGTGGTTCCTCCCTTAGAATAGGTGGAAACCTTAGGCATCCAGATTTGCTTGACAGTATATCGACCCTTCATCCTGCAAGAGTCCAAGGCATGCCCGAAGTGATGACACTTGGCACATAACACAAAAGGGGTTGAGACCTTTTTCAGTTTTTGTTGTGGACTCTTGCTGGAGGATGGGGAATCAGGAGAAAAAATTCCAGAGTTATGATTATTACATGAATTATGAGTTTTATTACTACCGCGAGCGTTAACTGTTACCGCCGGGCGGTAGTTACAAGAGACATAACCTAGCCCAGTTTTTGCACTACCATGCCTTTGGTTGGCCAAAATCATATCAAGACTTTTATGGCCAACAACAAATTTTTCTATGGCTAAGTTAAGGTCATGGATTTGGGCTTTTAATGCAAAATTTTCACTAACTAAATTTCTGCATCTATTGTCAAAGTTTTTCTTTTCATTTTCAACATTAGAAAGTGAGAGTTTCAAATTTCTTTCTAAGTCTCTCTTTTGTTTCGAGAGTGATTTGATATTGGAGAGAGCGTTAGAAAGATCAATTTCAAGTTCGCTAGTCCTTGCCAAAAGATCATCATTCTTTTGGCAAGAATCCACCTCCTTTCCCAAGACTAATAATTCCTTATTTAATTTTTTATTTTGTTTTAAAAGGATTTTATTTTCAGTTTTAAGTAGATCGAGATCTTTTAAATTTTTGCCAAAAAATTTACAAGTTTTTAAGTATTCGGAATAAAGATCATCATAGTTAGAAGGGATTACCTCAGTGTCGCTTTGGACACTGCACTCATCGCCGGTTGATTCATTGCTTTTCCCCATAAGGCATAAGTTTGCCTCATCATCATCGCTTGAGCTTGATTCACTTAAGCACCCGGAGGAAGAGTCATCCCATGTTGCAGCATTTAAGACCTTCTTATTCTCCTTTACTTTAAGCCATTTTTTTCCTTTTTGCTCCTTTAAAAATTTTGGCCATTGACTTCTAATATGCCCGGTCTTCCTACAGTGGAAGCACTCAGAAGGTGGCCGCTCTTCGTCGTCGTCGCTAGACTTCTCCTTCTTCTCTCTTTTGGATGAGGAGCCCTTTCAGAAAAATTTCCAGAAGGTGTTCCTCCTTTCTGGATTCTTCATGAACATAGTGAAGTTAGTGAAGTTCTTCACAAAGAGACTCTCCTCGCATCTTCCTCGTCGTCATCTTCTTTTCTTGACTTCAGTGCCAAGGCATTCTTCTTTAGCTCCTTGTTGTACTCTTCTTCTTGAATCTTGAGTTCCACCTCATGGATTTTGAGGTTCCCAATGAGGCTCTCAATTTGTAGCCACCTAAGATCATGTGATTCGGAAATCGCCGTCACCTTTGGACTGAACTTTGGTGGGAGTGATCGAAGAAGCTTTCTCACCAAGTCGCCGTTTGAAAATGTTTTTCCAAGAATTTTTGAGGCATTGACGATCTTGGTGAATCGAGTGTATATGACGTCGATGTCCTCATTCGGATCCATCCTGAACCTCTCGAATTCAGATTCCAGTTGGAATAGTTTAGAATCTTTGACCTGCGAGGTACCTTCATGCGTTATTTCTAATAAGTTCCAAATATCATAAGCAGTTTCAAATGCACTTACTCTATTAAATTCAGTCCTATCAAGAGCACAAAACAAAGCATTCATCGCTTTCACATTATTCTTACACCTAGCCTTATCTCCATCATCCCATTTATCTCTAGGTTTTTCCATGGTTACTTCTCCAACAATATATGTAGGAGAAGTGTATGGAGTTTCAACACATGCCCATACATCAAGATTTAAGTTTATCAAAAACAACACATACGCGTTCTCCAGTAATTATAATCAGTTTCAGTAAACAGCGGAGGTCTACTTATTCCCTGCCCCTCATGGAAATCGAGGTCACAGAGCGCCATTATTCCTGGTTATTAGACCGAATTGGAATAACCTAGCTCTGATACCACTTGTTGGATCTGTAGGCGCCCTTAGAGGGGGTGAATAAGGGATTTCAACTTTTTCTGATTACTAAAGAAAATAGTTCTCTGTTGCTACCGCCAGCGGTAGTGTTACCGCTCGGCGTTAGTGACAAAGAAAATACGTTTAGGTTAAAACAGTGAAAATCAGAGAGCACGAATCAGAGATGAAGAAATAAACATATTTTTCATTAATATTAATTTGAAATAGTTATGATTACAAAACTTTTCCCAATGACACTTGGAAAGAGGCGACCAACGAAAAACTCTTTTGGTTTTCTATACCAACCCATCTCCCAAGGACCGGTTGGCTTTAGCCTATCTCTCCCCAGATAAGGCCTCAAGCCGCTCTAGCCCTTCCCTCTCCAGAAAGGCCTCGAGCACTCCCTAGATCTACACCCTAGACCTAGACGCCAACGCGAGGTGAATTTCCAACTAGTCCCCGCAAGGCCCTAGTTGACGTGTGGTGAATTCCTCTACCGAACAAAAGATATAAAGGTTACAATTTGAAAACTAAAACAAAACACAAATTAAAAACTCCCTCAAGAGAAGAACTTGATGTCGGTGTAGATGCGATCAGATCGGTCTTCATGTTCTTTGCGTTCACGAACGTTGACGGAGTTCTTCGGGCTGCTTGGAGAAGGATCTCACGAGTGCTCTGAATATGTGGCTTCAATTCCTTCTGTAATAGCAAGCATCAATGGAAGAAGCGCGCATCTTTAAATAGAATCAGCCGATAACGCCTGCGGTAGTACTACCGCCCCGCGGTAGCCATATTAGGCAATGACCAGGCACGCAGATCATGGCAATTTAGGCAACGTTTGAGCGCCAAACTTTGAACTTCAACTAGCGCGCCGCAGTAACGCTAACGCTCCGCGATAGCGGGATAACCTTCCTTCAGCCAATATCTCCTTCCATATTTTCTCCTCAATTACATGCAGACGGGAAGATTCCAAAAGCTACCGTCGGGCGTTAGTCCTTAACGCGCCGTGATAGTACTTGCCAAAATAGCGTCCCATCGACATTCCTTTTTCTCCACTGTTTCCTTCTCGTCAATTGTTTCCATTTATGCTAGCGCCAACGATAGTGCTAACGCTCTGCGATAGTATGCATTTTGTCGAGCGTCGCGGTAGAGCATGCAGTTCGTCGAACGCCGCGGTAGAGCCTGCAGTTCGTCGAACATAATTTTCATTTCGTTGAACGCCAGTTCCGTTCTCAGCGGTTTCCTTCTCAACGGTTTCTGATTCGCTAGCGCCAGTGGTAGTGCTAGCGCTCCGCGGTAGAGCACTTCTCTTTTCGTCGAATGTAGTTTCATTTCGTCGAACGACTTCACATTTCGTTGAACGCAGTTTTGTTCTCAGTGGTTTCCTTCTCAGCGGTTTCCATTTCGTCGAACCGCTAGCGCCAGCGGTAGTGTTACCGCGCCGCGGTAACAACAGATAATCATCCTGATGTCGCTTCGACGTCTTTCTTTTTCACACTCCTTTGGGGATTGAATGTTGAAGATCCTGCACACTATAAACATAATGCAAGTATGATCAAATACAATAGGATTTGTTATTGTCAAACCAAGAGATGCGGAAAGCATGTTCCAACACTTCACACAAGAGACAATGGCCCCTCCTAAGATTAACTATGGATTTGATGTGGATGTGGATTCCTTCAACGTAGCATCAGATAACTTCAAGGCCATTCTAGGCTTATTTCAGGCAGCTGGGTTAACAAAGTTGATTTCCACAAATAGCAAGATACTTGATATAGAGCTGACAGAGTTCAAGGTGAGTGTGTAGATAGGAGATGATGGCTCCATTTCTGTTGTCATTAAATTTATTATTTCTAGATTTAAATCACCTGAATCAGGTTCTTTATCAGGATTTGATTCAGCGGCAATCGCTTGTGCTTTCCCAGAGGTTGAGGCCTTTGTGAACATAATCTTCTTTTTCTTCTTCTCCTCATCATGTGACTTTTCTCTTTTCTTTCTTTTCTGAGGAAGTTGTACACCATCATCTGGATTGCACCCAATACCTCCTCTGTGGAGTTGCCCTACTCCTTCTAACATTTTGGCTTGGGGATTCTATGTAGTATACTTTGTATGATCAAATAGAGTAGATTTAATTGGAATTGCTTTGGCCAATTCTTCCTTTTCAACAACCTCTTTTCCTCTTTTCAAGATATCAATGAACCTGTTTTTCTTCTTTTCAAGCTCTTTTTGGGTTGCCTCATATTTATATCTTTCTCTATCACCAATATCCTCTGAAGCTCTGTCAAGCTCTGGATTAGTGTAAGTTTTCATTGTGTTCTCTGGTAACTCAACCTTCTCAAATTTTTTGTGATTGGATTTGTTTTTCTTGTACTCCTTCCTTTGCACTTTTGAGTACATCTCCCAAATAGGCACTCTTCCTCTTCCTCTACATATACCTCTATATGGAGGTCTTCCCCTGAAGAGAGGTGTTCAAAGAATTTATTGGTGAATTGGAGCAGTGAAGATGAGACCTAAGCTGAAGGTGGAAGTTGAGGTGAAGGTGGAAGCTGAGCTGGAGATATTGGTTGAGCTGGTGCTGGATCAGATGAAATGGGATCCTGATCAGCCACCTTGACTAGAGAGGGTGTTGTAGAGGAATCTTCAGAAGACACTCTGAATGAAAGTGGATCAGGGATAGATGGTTTAGTGTCTTCATCGAATTCTTGTAGAGAATTGAAGTAGGCATGATCATCTGAAATTAGAGGTGTAACGACCCAGAAGCCGACATCTGATTGGGACAACGTCCACCGATCTAGCCTCAACTGGTCTCGCTACCGGGCTGCAGCCCAACCCCAAAGCCTTTCCGCGCCACTATTTCTCAGCAACGGCGCATTGTTGAGGCCGGGTCTTGAACCCGCAACCTCCTTGATAAGGAGTTTTCAAACCACTCCTCATCGCCAATTGAGCTTTATTTCCATTCGCCGAACGCAGTCTTAAATCTGTTCATCGAACGCAGTTACAGTTTGGCAATTTGCGAAATAACAGACTCGTGACTTCTTGTTCATAGCCGTCAGATCCAGGGCTTTAAATCCAAGGGCTGGGATTTCTTTCTGGGTTATCTTAGGGTTTGTCCAGAGGGGTATATGTATCCTCTTTAACTTATAATCTTTATCTTCTTCAAGCGTGAAAAGGATGGAAGCCGAGGAAGAACAACGACAGCGAGGAAGAAGACCGAGGCTTGTTCTGCCATTGTCGAAGCTTCGGAGCTCTGATTCGCGTGCCATTTTCAGATCTGAAAAGAGCAGTCCATTGCGGTTCTTTCTATCCGAGTGAAATCTCAGATCTATGGCGAAAAAGAAAGCTCCAAGGGTAACAATCCTTCCTCCCGGTCTTAGGACGTGTTTTGTCCTCTCATTCCTTTTCTATGCGTGCATGAGGAATCCCTTTCACCAAATGGGTGAAGTGTAGGATTTCCTCTAGTTCTTCGGAACTCTGGGTCGATTGTGTCCGTCCCCGACATATTGCATTTAGAAATCCGGCAGTCGTGCGGATTTAGGCATTTTGTGTGAAGCCTATTCGTGGCTGTGAGCCCGGATCGGTGATGCTTGGATTGCGACGTTGCACTTAGGTTAAGCCTAGAATGCGTGCCGGAGAATGTTTGATGAGTCCCATTTATATACACTTTTTCGGACTCATCTGGGCTAGTTTTCAGGCATTTGCACTTCACTTTTATTTCATTATCGCTTAAACTTCACTTGAACACATTTCTTCACAAAGTGCACTCTTTGGGCCATTTTGGTGTGCAATTGCGCGCTATGTTGTTGGGGGTAAGAACACGGTGCTCCCCAACCCTTTTTTATGTATTTGGATTGAGCTGGAAGGGAATTCCCAGCTGTATGATTGATGTTTGGTGATGTGCAGGTGGGTAGATCATCAATTATGCCCAGTTTTCATGTCTGCATGAATCGCACGGTCGTGCATTTTATTGACGCACGGTCGGCTGCGATCGTGCGCGTTCATTTACGGCCCAAAATAGCATTCTGAATTTGGTCGTGCGTTTTTACGCACGGTCGTGCGTTCGGTCGTGCGCTTTATTATTTTCTGTAATGTTTGTCTTGCAGGTTTTCTGGCACAGCGCGCACGACCACCAACTTCCAATGTGCACGACCACTGGTCGTGCGCCACTGGTCGTGCGCCTCGTTTTCTATAAATACGCAGTCCACAAAATTAGGTCGGACGATCCAGTTTTCCCGCTTCCAGACGCCAGTTCCACGCCCTTTTAGCTGCTCCATCGCCGCCCACCTCCTGGAGGTGCTCCGGGCATATTCTTCACGCCAATCTTGAGCCGGAGTATCCTCTAGGCCTCCTCCATTGTTCGTGCACCTCCAAAGCTCCATTTTGAGGGATTCCTTGCTGCACTTGTGAAGTTCTCCGGTGAGATCATTGCTAAAGAAGATTGACGGAGAAGACGGGTACAATAGAAGAAGGTGACAGCTCTTCCGGACCCCGGACGGTAGTTGGAGCCCGAGCCCGGACGAGGATTGACAACCCTAGATTCTGGCCGTGAACCTCCGATGAGTCTCCGTGCTTTGGTTGTAATCTCAACCCCCTTTATACTGTAGTATTGTTTTCCTTTCTTATTTGGGTGTATGAATAATGTTTTCTAAACCTTGTTATGATACTTAGTATTTCATGTCTTTGTGAAATTGATATGTGTGGTTTATGCAAGTGAGGAGCGCCCCATTCCATCCTCCATCCCGCAGTCACGTTCGTGTGCCGCACTAGCAATTGCTAGTGGCGTGCTTGTCGACGAGGTGCTTGCGACCCTCATTCTGTAAGACTACTCGTCCATCCGCCTAGCGAAGCGTGGCATAGCGGCCTGTGTAAACCATTCGACTAACGAAGCAGCGCGCTCAAGGCCTGCACAGTTCGATTCTGCTTGCCTTCTCGTCCATCCTCCCTTTCGAAGCAGCGCGCTCAAGGCCTGCCTAGTCTCCATCCCGCCAAGCGAAGCATTGCATAGCGGCACTGCATAGGAGTAGTTGTAGTATTTTCTCTTTATTTCCACCAACCAAAACCTCCGTTTCCGCAACCCATCCGACTTAAGGACTTCAATCTCAAGTTCTTCCTCAATAGTTAACTCCACCTTACTGTGTTCCTTCGAGATCGATACTTGGGGATTCACTCCCACATTTTATATTACTTGAACGATCGATACACTGCCGTTTCGTGTCGCAGTCTTGATACCGCCTATAGCGGTGTGCTAAGATTTGCGCGTCAAGTTTTTGGCGTCGTTGCCGGGGAACACAGACTTGTGAGTTTTCTTGAGAGGGAGAGCCGAGAGATAGTAGTTCTTCCAGTGTGTATAGCCGCCTTATTGTTTTTGTTTGCTTTTTAATTATAAATTGTTTGTTATTATTTCTTTCTCTCCTGTTTTAAAGTTTTAGGCAAGGTTAATCCAAGTAGTTTTATCAGTCTGTGTAAATTTCCTTGCAAAGAATTTCAATTTCGTTTCATCTGCTTTAATTATTGAAAATGTCTTCATGGTATATTTCTCCTGGCACTTACGACATGATGGTCTATTATATAGACCAAATGAAGGAGTTAAATGCTAGGCAGTGTAGGAACGTTGTTTGCTTGTTGTGTCGAGGAGAGGGTCATGAATTGAAGGACTGTCCTAGTTTTTTCAATCCTGACCGCTGCTCCTCCACTCATGACAACATTGTTCCTACCACACATTCTTTACCCATGGAGGCAATCGTGCCCTCTATCCCCGAGTTTATCTCGTGCATGGACTCCTCACTCCCTGTGTATGGCTTCACTCCTAGTGATGATGATCACTAATCTGTTGGCCAACAAGGAGAGGAATGGGAGCTCCTAGATGCTCCTGAGTGGGATATGGAAAGTATTGTTTCCATCAGGGAGGCATTAGCAGATCTTTTTGCGGAGGAACCAAATCTTTTTGTTCCTCCAGTTTCTTTGCAAGATTTTTCTACACACATTCTTTATGATCCTATCGAAGTGAAGGAGTGGGGTGATGCTTCTGACTCGGAGGATGCTCCAAAGTGGGATGAGGAGTTTGTTTTCCCCGAAGGGGATAATGAATGCTTTGAACACGATGGTGCACCTCGGTGGGATGTGGAGGATACTCTCTCTGATGAGGAGGTTTGCACTTCCTCATGGGACGAGGAGGTCCAACTCACCACCGAGGCCCTTGAGTTCTTGGGTTCCCCTCGCTATGATACTTACGATGATGATAGTGATCTATCCTTGGATCCTGCTGGGAGTGAGACCGGGACCACTCCCCCGATTGATTTTTATTTATGTTCTTCTTCTTATTTATTTCTTCATCCCCTTTCTTCATCTGAGCCTGTGCAGGTTGAGTCTTCACAAGTACTTCAGGAGGACTTGGAGCATTATGCTCAAGTCAATGATGAGAGCATCCTCTTATGTGAGGAGGTTGATCCCCCCTCCGTAGAGGAAGCTCCACTCATTGCCTTCTCCTCCTGCTACCTCCCTGAAGACGATACCTTGCTGGGCAAGGATTTATTTTGTTGTGAGACGAGTGAGGACCAAACTTCCTCCTCTTCTTACTTCCTATTTCCTCTACCTGTGTTAAGCAGGTATTTTTATTTAGGTAGAGGGGTAATTGTTTTATCGCCGTATCGGTACCCGCTACCGACACGCATATTAGAACAGTTACCTGTTCATTTCCTTTTTCATACGCCCATTAGCTAGAACTGTTTTCAATTTGAATAAGTCGTGCTGGGATGACAATAACCCCAGTAGTTATCTTATTTTTCCTGCAATTTTGTTTCATCTAGTTTAGTTTAGTTAGCTTTATTTCATTTTATTTTTGTATATTTTCTTTTGTTTTTGGCGGAGCTCACCCCTGCAGGTCCTTTTTCTGGATGGCGGATGCTGCAGCTTTGTCTTGGTGTACACACGTCTTCTGGTATGCTCACTTGCTGAGCATTGGGTACTTTCTTCCCCTAGCCCTCATTTAAATTTCATGTTGATATTTTATGCTGGTTTGTTTAGTTTAAGTCTAGGGGAGAGATATTTATTGTACCCACTGCACGTGCACATGACACTGCATACTAGAAGTACATTTTAGTTCAATTTTCTCTTATGTGTTGTTTCATATGCACCGTACACCACTACACCCACTTGAGCACGCACTCACTTGTGTGTGTGTTTCCGTTCGCGCTTATCTTGGTTTGGAATGTGAAATAGGATGTTAGCTTAGGAATTGCAAATCGGAGTGCGATGTTGACTCTTGTAGTGCTCTAGTCGCATCCGCATGCTTCCATAAAAATTTGAGTAAAATTAGATTATCTCTATGCTTTTTATTTACAATTAGTGTTCTTGCGTAGTTTTTGATTTAATTTACTCATTTGGTGAATGTGACTGAAATTTGTGGTAGCACGGTGTTGTGTGTAAGCGAGCGGTAGTTGTGTGTTGCTCGAGTCAGAAGGAAGGTTTACCTTTCTCGTGGGCTAAGAACTTGCTTCAAGCGACTCTTGAAGCATGGGCGAGAGCAACTCATATTGTTAAACATGATGTAGGCCATTTTTTGGCTAGTTTGGGCCTTGTTTTCCATGACCTATGCGTTTACCTTTGCAAGCCAAGTTTGTGCCTACCCCTCCTTTGTTTCAACTCTTCTTTCAATCACCAAAGCCTGAAGCTTATCCTATTATCGCAACCAAAAAATTGAGTTAACTGAAATTACATTTCATATTTGGATGTGATGTATGGAATTTCTGTGATGTGAAGAAAAAGTGTATTGTGTGTTGAACACATTATTGTAAACCAACCGGGGGATAAAAGAAAAAAAATGAAGATTAAAAGAAAAATCTGAAAAGAATTGGAATGAAGAGAAATCCCTTTGTGCATAATAAAAAATTCAGTTGGTATTTGTTGGAGTAGGTTGTGTGCACACCCAGTTTTCAAGCTAAGTCTGGGGGTGTGTCACACTAGCAACGCTCGTGGTCTTGTTTTAGTACAACGTTATCTTTTGACTCAATTGGGTTGCGTAGCCGTCTCATTTATCATTGAATATCATACCGTAACCTAAGCCCCATTATAACCTGAAAGACCTATTGATTTAACTTGAGAGTTTGCTAGCACCGTGGAGAGAGTGTAACTGGGCAAGCTTATGGTTCTCGTCGTTGATGGATTTTAGCAGAGTTATCCCCGAATTCCGGTCTTTAGCAACACCCTCCTGAGTGGATTGTGTACTTTCACACCGGGCACGACCGCACAAGTTCTTCATGATTCAACATTTGAGTAATAATAAACCTTTATTTGCGCTTTAACACTTTTGTAAATTAGTTAGCATAGTTAGAATCTCCTTTTACTGAATTTTTATTTGCATGCGTATGATACTTCGCACCGTACTCCTATTTTGCAATTCTCTTCACTAACTACCATTTTCATACTCCACCGGATTTGTTTGCTCGGGATGCGCAAACAAGTAAGTCTGGGGGTGTGATGAGTCCCATTTATATACACTTTTTCGGACTCATCTGGGCTTGTTTTCAGGCATTTGCACTTCACTTTTAGTTCATTATCGCTTAAACTTCACTTGAACACATTTCTTCACAAAGTGCACTCTTTGGGCCCATTTTGGCGTGCAATTGCGCGCTATGTTGTTGCTGGTAAGCACACGGTGCTCCCCAACACTTTTTTATGTACTTGGATTGAGCTGGAAGGGTATTCCCAGCTGTATGATTGATGTTTGGTGCTGTGTAGGTGGGTAGATCATCAATTATGCCCAATTTTCATGTCTGAATGAATCGCACGGTCGTGCGTTTTATTGACGCACGGTCGGCTGCGATCGTGCGCGTTCATTTATGGTCCAAAATAGCATTCTGAATTTGGTCGAGCGTTTTTACGCACGGTCGTGCGTTCGGTCGTGCGCTTTATTATTTTTTGTAATGTTTGTCTTGTAGGTTTTCTGGCACAGCGCGCACGACCACCAACTTCCAATGCGCACGACCACTGGTCGTGCGCCACTGGTCGTGCGCCTCATTTTCTATAAATACGCAGTTCGCAAAATTAGGTCGGACGATCCAGTTTTCCCGCTTACAGACGCCAGTTCCGCGCCCTTTTAGCTGCTCCATCGCCGCCCACCTCCAGGAGGTGCTCCGGGCTTATTCTTCATGCCAATCTTGAGCCGGAGTATCCTCTAGGCCTCCTCCATTGTTCGTGCACCTCCAAAGCTTCATTTTGAGGGATTCCTTGTTGCACTTGTGAAGTTATCCGGTGAGATCGTTGCTAAAGAAGATTGACGGAGAAGACGGGTACAATAGAAGAAGGTGACAGCTCTTCCGGACCCCGGACGGTAGTTGGAGCCCGAGCCCGGACGAGGATTGACAACCCTAGATTCCGGTCGTGAACCTCCGATGAGTCTCCGTGCTTTGGTTGTAATCTCAACCCCCTTTATACTGTAGTATTGTTTTCCTTTATTATTTGGGTGTATGAATAATGTTTGCTAAACCTTGTTATGATACTTAGTATTTCATGTCTTTGTGAAATTGATATGTGTTGTTTATGCAAGTGAGGAGCACCCCATTCCATCCTCCATCCCGCGGTCACGTTCGTGTGCCGCACTAGCAATTGCTAGTGGCGTGCTTGTCGACGAGGTGCTTGCGACCCTCAATTCGTAAGACTACTCATCCATCCGCCTAGCGAAGCGTGGAATAGCGGCCCGTGTAAACCATTCGCCTAATGAAGCAGCGCGCTCAAGGCCTGCACAGTTCGATTCCGCTTGCCTTCTCGTCCATCCGCCCTTTCGAAGCAGCGCGCTCAAGGCCTGCCTAGTCTCCATCCCGCCAAGCGAAGCATTGCATAGCGGCATTGCATATGAGTAGTTGTAGTATTTTCTCTTTATTTCCACCAACCAAAACCCCCGTTTCCGCAACCCATCTGACTTAAGGACTTCAATCTCAAGTCTGTCCTCAATAGTTAACTCCACCTTACTGTGTTCCTTTGAGATCAATACTTGGGGATTCACTCCCACATTTTATTATACTTGAACGATCGGTACACTGCCGTTTTGTGTCGCAGTCTTGCTACCGCCTATAGCGGTGTGCTAAGAGTTGTGCATCAAGTTTTTGGCACCGTTGTCGGGGAACACATACGTGTGAGTTTTATTGAGAGGGAGAGCCGAGAGATAGTAGTTCTTCCAGTGTGTATAGCCGCCTTATTGTTTTTGTTTGCTTTTTTATTATATATTGTTTGTTATTATTTCTTTCTCTCCTATTTTAAAGTTTTAGGCAAGTTTAATCCAAGTAGTTTTATCAGTCTGTGTAAATTTCCTTGCAAAGAATTTCAATTTCGTTTCATCTGCTTTAATTATTGAAAATATCTTCATGGGATATTTCTCCTGGCACTTACGACATGATGGTTTATTATATAGACCAAATGAAGGAGTTAAATGCTAGGCAGTGTAGGAACGTTGTTTGATTGTTGTGTCGAGGAGAGGGTCATGAATTGAAGGACTGTCCTAGTCTTTTCAATCCTGACCGCTGCTCCTCCACTCATGACAACATTGTTCCTACCACACATTCTTTACCCATGGAGGCAATCGTGCCCTCTATCCCCGAGTTTATCTCGTGCATGGACTCCTCACTCCCTGTGTATGGCTTCACTCCTAGTGATGATGATCACTCATCTGTTGGCCAACAAGGAGAGGAATGGGAGCTCCTAGATGCTCCTGAGTGGGATATGGAAAGTATTCTTTCCATCGGGGAGGCATTAGCAGATCTTTTTGCCGAGGAACCAAATCTTTTTGTTCCTCCAGTTTCTTTGCAAGATTTTTCTACACACATTCTTTATGATCCTATCGAAGTGAAGGAGTGGGGTGATGCTTCTGACTCGAAGGATGCTCCAAAGTGGGATGAGGAGTTTGTTTTCCCCTAAGGGGAGAATGAATGCTTTGAACACGATGGTGCACCTCGGTGGGATGAGGAGGATACTCACTCTGATGAGGAGGTTTGCACTTCCTCATGGGACGAGGAGGTCCAACTCACCATCGAGGCCCTTGAGTTCTTGGGTTCCCCTCGCTATGATACTTACGATGATGATAGTGATCTATCCTTGGATCCTGCTGGGAGTGGGATCGGGACCACTCCCCCGATTGATATTTATTTATGTTCTTCTTCTTCTTTATTTCGTCATCCCCTTTCTTCATCTGAGCCTGTGCAGGTTGAGTCTTCACAGGTACTTCAGGAGGACTTGGAGCATTATGCTCAAGTCAATGATGAGAGCATCCTCTTATGTGAGGAGGTTGATCCCCCCTCCGTAGAGGAAGCTCCACTCATTGCCTTCTCCTCCTGCTACCTCCCTGAAGACGATACCTTGCTGGGCAAGGATTTATTTTGTGGTGAGACGAGTGAGGACCAAACTTCCTCCTCTTCTTACTTCCTATTTCCTCTACCTGTGTTAAGCAGGTATTTTTATTTAGGTAGAGGGGTAATTGTTTTATCGCCGTATCGGTACCCGCTACCGACACGCATATTAGAACAGTTACCTGTTCATTTCCTTTTTCATACGCCCATTAGCTAGAACTGTTTTCAATTTGAATAAGTCGTGCTGGGATGACAATAACCCCAGTAGTTATCTTATTTTTCCTGCAATTTTGTTTCATCTAGTTTAGTTTAGTTAGCTTTATTTCATTTTATTTTTGTATATTTTCTTTTGTTTTTGGCGGAGCTCACCCCTGCAGGTCCTTTTTCTGGATGGCGGATGCTGCAGCTTTGTCTTGGTGTACACACGTCTTCTGGTATGCTCACTTGCTGAGCATTGGGTACTTTCTTCCCCTAGCCCTCATTTAAATTTCATGTTGATATTTTATGCTGGTTTGTTTAGTTTAAGTCTAGGGGAGAGATATTTATTGTACCCACTGCACGTGCACATGACACTGCATACTAGAAGTACATTTTAGTTCAATTTTCTCTTATGTGTTGTTTCATATGCACCGTACACCACTACACCCACTTGAGCACGCACTCACTTGTGTGTGTGTTTCCGTTCGCGCTTATCTTGGTTTGGAATGTGAAATAGGATGTTAGCTTAGGAATTGCAAATCGGAGTGCGATGTTGACTCTTGTAGTGCTCTAGTCGCATCCGCATGCTTCCATAAAAATTTGAGTAAAATTAGATTATCTTTATGCTTTTTATTTACAATTAGTGTTCTTGCGTAGTTTTTGATTTAATTTACTCATTTGGTGAATGTGACTGAAATTTGTGGTAGCACGGTGTTGTGTGTAAGCGAGCGGTAGTTGTGTGTTGCTCGAGTCAGAAGGAAGGTTTACCTTTCTCGTGGGCTAAGAACTTGCCCCAAGCGACTCTTGAAGCATGGGCGAGAGCAACTCATATTGTTAAACGTGATGTAGGCCATTTTTTGGCTAGTTTGGGCCTTGTTTTCCATGACCTATGCATTTACCTTTGCAAGCCAAGTTTGTGCATACCCCTCCTTTATTTCAGCTCTTCTTTCAATCACCAAAGCCTGAAGCTTATCCTATTATCGCAACCAAAAAATTGAGTTAACTGAAATTACATTTCATATTTGGATGTGATGTATGGAATTTTTGTGATGTGAAGAAAAAGTGTATTGTGTGCTGAACACATTATTGTAAACCAACCCGGGGATAAAAGAAAAAGAAAAAAAATGAAGATTAAAAGAAAAATCTGAAAAGAATTGGAATGAAGAGAAATCCCTTTGTGCGTAATAAAAAATTCAGTTGGTATTTGTTGGAGTAGGCTGTGTGCACACCCAGTTTTCAAGCTAAGTCTGGGGGTGTGTCACACTAGCATCGTTCTTGGTCTTATTTTAGTACAACGTTATCTTTTGACTCAATTGGGTTGCGTATCCATCTCGTTTATCATTGAGTATCATACCGTAACCTAAGCCCCATTATAACCTGAAAGTCCTATTGATTTAACTTGTGAGTTTGCTAGCACCGTGGAGAGAGTGTAACCGGGCAAGCTTTTGGTTCTCGTCGTTGATGGATTTCAGCGGAGTTATTCCCGAATTCCGGTCTTTAGCAACACCCTCCTGAGTGGATTGTGTACCTTCACACTGGGCACGACCGCACAAGTTCTTCATGATTCACCATCTGAGTATTAATAAACCTTTATTTACGCTTTAACACTTTTGTAAATTAGTTAGCATAGTTAGAATCTCCTTTTACTGAATTTTTATTTGCATGCGTATGATACTTCGCACCGTACTCCTATTTTGTAATTCTCTTCACTAACTACCATTTTCATACTCCGCCGGATTTGTTTGCTCGGGACGCGCAAATAGGTAAGTCTGGGGGTGTGATGAGTCTCATTTATATACACTTTTTCGGACTCATCTGGGCTAGTTTTCAGGCATTTGCACTTCACTTTTAGTTCATTATCGCTTAAACTTCACTTAAACACATTTCTTCACAAAGTGCACTCTTTGGGCCCATTTTGGTGTGCAATTGCGCGTTATGTTGTTGGGGGTAAGCACACGGTGCTCCCCAACCCTTTTTTATGTTTTTGGATTGAGCTGGAAGGGTATTCCCAGCTGTATGATTGATGTTTGGTGCTGTGCAGGTGGGTAGATCATCAATTATGCCCAGTTTTCATGTCTGCATGAATCGCACGGTCGCGCATTTTATTGACGCACGGTCGGCTGCGATCGTGCGCGTTCATTTACGGCCCAAAACACCATTCTGAACTTGGTCGTGCGTTTTTACGCACGGTCGTGCGTTCGATCGTGTGCTTTATTATTTTCTGTAATGTTTGTCTTGCAGGTTTTCTGGCACAGCGCGCACGACCACCAACTTCCAATGCGCACGACCACTGGTCGTGCTCCACTGGTCGTGCGCCTTGTTTTCTATAAATACGCAGTCCGCGAAATTAGGTCGGACGATCCAGTTTTCCCGCTTCCAGACGCCAGTTCCGCGCCCTTTTAACTGCTCCATCGCTGCCCACCTCCAGGAGGTGCTCCGGGCTTATTCTTCACGCCAATCTTGAGCCGGAGTATCCTCTAGGCCTCCTCCATTGTTTGTGCACCTCCAAAGCTCCATTTTGAGGGATTCCTTGCTGCACTTGTGAAGTTCTCCGGTGAGATCGTTGCTAAAGAAGATTGACGGAGAAGACGGGTACAATAGAAGAAGGAGACAGCTCTTCCAGACCCCGGACGGTAGTTCGAGCCCGAGCCCGGACGAGGATTGACAACCCTAGATTCTGGCCATGAACCTATGATGAGTCTCCGTGCTTTGGTTGTAATCTCAACCCCCTTTATACTGTAGTATTGTTTTCCTTTATTATTTGGGTGTATGAATAATGTTTGCTAAACCTTGTTATGATACTTAGTATTTCATGTCTTTGTGAAATTGATATGTGTGGTTTATGCAAGTGAGGAGCGCCCCATTCCATCCTCCATCCCGCAGTCACGTTCGTGTGCCGCACTAGAAATTGCTAGTGGCGTGCTTGTCGACGAGGTGCTTGCGACCCTCATTCCGTAAGACTACTCGTCCATCCGCCTAGCGAAGCGTGGCATAGCGGCCCATGTAAACCATTCGCCTAACGAAGCAGCGCGCTCAAGTCCTGCACAATTCGATTCCACTTGCCTTCTCGTCCATCCGCCCTTTCGAAGCAGCGCGCTCAAGGCCTGCCTAGTCTCCATCCCGCCAAGCGAAGCATTGCATAGCGGCATTGCATAGGAGTAGTTGTAGTATTTTCTCTTTATTTCCACCAACCAAACCCCCCGTTTCCGCAACACATCCGACTTAAGGACTTCAATCTCAAGTCCGTCCTCAATAGTTAACTCCACCTTACTGTGTTCCTTCGAGATCGATACTTGGGGATTCACTCCCACATTTTATATTACTTAAACGATCGGTACACTGTCGTTTCGTGCCGCAGTCTTGCTACCGCCTATAGCGGTGTGCTAAGATTTGCGCATCAATGTCTCCGTGAGATTTTCTATCGTGTTGCGGGACTTGAGTTTTAGGCCTTTTGAGAGCCTAACGGAAGCCCCTTGCTTGGGTGGTTGAATGCAAACCTTCACCACTAGATTTGAAGAGGAGTGGTCTTGTACCTCCTTCTTATTTGTTATTTGTGAAGTCTAAGTCCACGTGAAAGGATTGGATGCGTAGCTTAATTATGTGGGCACTTGTTGTGCTAAACCCTTACGGGCCGAGGTGAATCCGTACCCGCGTCGTGCGATAGATCGTGACGATTAGAGCACGGGCAAAGCTGAACCGAACCCGTTTCCATGCAGATCGGTGAGAGGTCCCTACCTCCTGTAAGCCGTGTGATCATGGGAGAGGTCGTGGAAGGTGTCTTACCTAGACCGACCAAAAGCTCTTTTTCCCCAACTAAGGCTGTGTCTTTAGGGTGGAGTGTTTGTGATGAATTGTTGTTATGTTAGCCTTATGCGGGTTCTTAGGCGGTTGTGGAGAACCTTCGGGTGAACCCAATCAACATCATGTGCATACCTAGGTTCCCTTTTACTTGATGCGCAACCTAGAAGATTGATTGTGCTTGAAACCTCACCTTGTGTAGTGTAGTTTGCACTTTCTTTATATTATTACATATTGCATGTACGGCTTGCTTGCAGGTTACGCCCCTGAGCAGGCTAGATGGCCGGTGGTCGGATCGTTACGCGGTTTGTGGTCAGCTCATACCTGACCCTCGTTTACCTCTTATTGGTTGTTGGTTGCAGGTGCAGGTGAGCCTAGCGGGAAATAGCGGGTGGTGGCCCTTTTGTTGTGTTGGCCCTCGAAGGCCAGCCTCTTTTCTATTTTTCATGTATTGTCGGCCTACGTGCCGATGTATGTTTTGAGTTTCTATACATTTGATAAATGTAAGGCCCTAAGGTCGTAACTCTTTTTGTTTCATTCCTGGGATAGTGGACGATTCTAAAAGATGTTTAATCCAAATGCTTCCGCTTACGCTTTTTATACTCTCGTGTAGTTGTTGTTCTTTTCTGATTATCACCTTATAATGCCTAGCTAGTGTGTATAGTATGGCGTGGGGTCTCGGCCGGACCTACTGTTATATTATTTATACTGGCAGTGTGTTACAAGAGGAATCTCCACCTGAATTAGGGACTCCCCCTGAGCAACAGGCAGGATCCTTGGAAGGATTGGCTCCCCCTGAGTTGATGAACTTTCATGCTGCAGCCTAGATGTGATGGCTGGCTCTCCTTCAGAAACAAAAGAGATAGGAAGTGTTGTTGTATATACTGAGTCTGGGAGAGGCTGCCTGCTGATACACTTCTCCCCCTGCTTTATACCTCTGACGGGAGATATAAAGACATCAGCAGGTACAGCTGACGATCTGATCTCTGCATCAAGAGCCACGATTTCAGAATTAAGGTCTTTCAATCTTCTGTGTTGGAGGCGGAGCTTGCGATAGCAATCCTTTGAGAAGTCCAGATATAAAGAGCTGAACTGTGAGAGAAGAGTTTCCATGGGTTGATCAACTGCATCGACAACATCTTGAAGAGACGCCATTGCTGCACTTCGAGTACCTGCACGACACAAAGGGAGAGATGAAGAAAAGAAAGATGGGGAGAGAAAGAGGGAGAGAGAGTCGAGAAGCACAATTGACTCAATTGTCTAAGTTTCTTTGAGTAGATGAATCGTCGCAACATAGGGTTATATACAAAGCAACGTCGACAAAAAATATGAGCACAGCTCACCAAAATATGTCCTGGGCGCGCATCTTGTTAAGTCGACGCTATGTCGATATGAAGTCGACGTGGCTTCAAAATATAATCATCAATTATGATGTCGATGTAAGCATCGATATGTATTCAACGTTACATCGAGTGTTATTCGACTTAGCGACCCCATAATGCTCTCGAAGCTGACGTCGAGTATAGTTCGACGGTACGTCGATTTGAATTTGACGCAGCTCTGATTAAACAGTTATGATTTTCTTTAAAATCCTTCCTATTTTTCCCAGCAATAATTTTCTATAGAAAATAGATTATTGTATATAATAGATATGACCTATAGTGCTCCATCAGGCATACCCAGTGCATTGATGAAGAACTTGTGCTTAGTTTCATCAAGAGGCTTAGTGAAGATGTCAGCCCTTTGAGTGTCAGTAGATATGTATTGAAGGTTGATCATACCCTTCTCTACATTGTCTCTGAGAAAGTTGTGTCTTATCTCTATGTGTTTAGTTCTGCTGTCAAGAACAGGATTGGAAGCAATTCAAATTACACTAGAGCTGTCACAATAAATTGTGGAATTATCAAGGGAAAAGTTGTAATCCAACAACTGATTTTGCATCCACAAATTTGTGAACAGCAACTTCCTGCAGCTATATACTCAGCTTCAGCTGTAGAAGTGGAGACTGTGGTTTGCTTCTTGCTAAACCATGAGACCAGTCTAGCACCCAGAAACTGACATGTTCCTGAAGTGTTTTTTCTATCCAGCATGCATCCAGCATAGTCTGCATCTAAATAACCAACTAATTCAAATCTAGATTCAGCTGGATACCATAAACCAAGCTCAAAAGTACCCTTCAGATATCTAAGAATTCTTTTGATAGAACTCATGTGGGATTCCTTTGAATCTACCTGAAATCTTGCACAGATATAGGTAGCAAACATAATATCAGGTATGCTAGCTGTGAGGTAGAGAAGAGAGCCAATGGCTGCTCTGAAAGTCTTTTGATTAAAGGACTTACCTTTTTCATCTCAATCCAAAACAGCATTGGTAGCCATTTGGGTTTTCATTACAGAGGCATTTTCCATCCCAAATCTTTTGATGAGTTCTCTGGTATATTTGAATTGGGATATAAAAATGCCATCTGCATTTTGTCTCACTTGAAGACAAAATAAATAGGATAATTCCCCCATGCTACTCATTTCAAATCTGGACTGCATTAGGTAGGCAAACCTTTTGCAAAGAGATTGATCTGTAGATCCAAATATGATGTCATCTACAAATATTTGTACATGTAGTAGTTGATTTTTATGTGCTCTTGTGAAAAGGGTTTTATCCACCATTCCTCTTTCAAAGTTGTGTTCCAGGAGAAAAGTGGATAAGGTCTCATACCAACCTCTTGGAGCTTGCTTGAGGCCATATAGTGCTTTATCTAGTCTATATACAAAAGAAGGAATAGTTGGATTGATAAAACCTGGTGGTTGTTCCACATATACCTCTTCTTGAAGTTTTCCATTGAGAAATGCACTCTTGACATCCATCTGGTATACTTTGATCTTCATGTGGGCAGCATATGCTAGGAACATTCTGATTGCCTCCAGCCTTGCCACTGGAGCAAATGACTGGTTAAATTCAATTCCATCCTCTTGCTTGTTCCCTTGGGCCACAAGTCTAGCCTTATTCCTGATTATGATTCCGTTGAGTCCATTTTGTTTTTGAACACCCACTTGGTGCCAATAACTGGGTAATTCTTTAGTCCTTCAACCAATATCCAGACCTTGTTCTTTTTAAACTGTGTCAATTCCTCTTGCATAGAAGATATCTGATGCGTGCTCGGCAACTGCACTGGTCGTTGTCAAGTAATAATTAGGGGAATAGTTTCCCCGAATGTCGATCTCTTGAGGAATACAGGATATGGTGAATGAATTGCGTTGTGAGTCAATTGTTACACGAGCGAAGAAAGTAAGAACAATGGGCGTTGTGATTGGGTGTCCTAAGCTATTATAGAAATAAGAGAAATGCGGGTCGAAAGCACCGCTTCGCAGAGTGGGGGTGAGTGCAGCGGCCGCGAAGCCGCGCTTCGGTAAGCGGGAGAAATGACCACAGAGCGGGGTTTTGCGAGGGCCGTATTCACCTCTTCGCCAACATCACCACTAGCAATTGCTAGATGGCTTCACACGCAAGCAACTCAGAATATCACAACAAAAAGCAAAGCGATTCTCACAACCATAGCATCATTGCACATGAACATCAAACAAAGGATCTATAACATTAATCTAACAAGATTTCATTACAACAACACTAAAAGAAGCACGAGCTCAAGGTTTAGAAAGGACCCAACAGAAGATGTCACCGTATCCTGGGTTCTCGGCTGGAATGAGAGGTTGTCGGACTCTTTCCGGGCTCGGCCCTCAGATGGTGTGCAGACTCGAAGGAGGCTGTCACTTATCCAGCGATCTACAACACTTCTAAGGTCTCCAAGATGAAGAATGCTTGAACTCGTGGTGGAGAAAGCTTGCAAATGATCTCGGATCGAAGTACGGTGGAGGAGATCACCGGATGTGGTCTCCTATGGTGGAAAGGGTGAAAATGGCGGGCTTTTCTGGATTTTCCCGCAAGGGGAATCATCCTCCCCGACTGCAGCTGATTACCTGCCTTAAATACTAAAAAGTTAGATTTTTGGTCACGCACGGGCGAATGCATGACCATGCGCTGCCCGGGCATTATTTACGATAAAATAGACTTGAGGAAGAAGCAGCCGCGCCCGTGCATTTTACTCACGCACGGGCAAATCCTCCCGTGCGTAAAAACGCACGGACAAACTCAGAATGGCTAAAATCAAGCCTAAACAGGATGATCGTGCGATTCCTTCGCGCATGGGCGAATCCGTCCGTGCGTAAAACGCACGATCAAATTCAGATCACCGGTTTTCTCCCCAGATGAAAGCGCACGACCGCAGCCGTCCGTGCGTCAAGAAAATGCACGACCGTGCGATATACACATTCATGAATTCTGGGAATAAAGGAGATGATCCAACCACCTGCAAGGACAGCAATCCAGCTGGGAATACACCTCCAGCACCAATCAAACAAAGAAAAAGGATTGGGGAGCACCATGTGCTTACCCCCAATAACATGGAGCGCAAACGCACACCAAAATGGGCCTAAGAGTGCACTTAGCATGGAATAACGAATATGAATAAAAACATCCCTAAAATGTAGTGCATAGACTAGATAATCGGCCCAGATGAGCCCATTAATGTGTATATAAATGGGACTCATCAATATCCAGTGAGGGTCATTGTCTGCTTCTTCAAACTTCTTGGGTTCATATTGTGACAGGAAACATTGCAGCATTGTCTCACTTGTGAGTTGTCTCCTTGTCTTGACTCCAGCTGTCAAGTCTCCTATTACTTGTGCTGGAGGATGATCTTTTTGAGTCATCCTGGATCTTGTGGAGTGATCTAGGAGATTCTCTTCTTCCTGATGTATCACTTGCTCAAATTTGGCAAGATGGCTTTTCCCATTATTGAGGATAATAGAGGTACACCGAAAAATTCTAAAGTAAGTGACTATGGGTGCCTTTCCATTCAATAACTCATAGGGAGTCTTCAACTTAGTCTGTCGAATGAGACTTATGTTCAGAACATAGTTGGTTATATTCACTGCCTCAGCCCAAAAGAACTTTGGCAAGATGGATTCAACTAATAATGTCCTACCAGATTCAATTAGAGTTCTATTTTTCCTTTCAGCCACCCCATTTTGTTGGGGGTTCTAGGAGCTGAAAAGCATTATCTGATCCCTTCATCATCATAGAATCTACACATTAACTGATTTTTAAACTCAGTTCCATGATCACTTATGATCACAGCAACCTGGGTGTTGAATTCAGATTGAATCTGTCTAATGAATCTTGAGAGGATCTTGAACACCCATCTGAATCTAGAAAAATCATCCACAATGACTAGTGTGTAAGACTTACCTGTTAAGCTTTGAGTGGAGATTGGACCAAATAGATCCAAGTGCAACAGGAAAAGGATTCTAGGGGAATCATTCTTACCAATTGGTTTGAATGATACTTTGATCTGCTTTCCTAGCTGGCAGGCTATACAAGATAGGATGGTCCTTATTGAATTTACCAGTTGGTAAACCCCTAACTAGGTTAAGTTTGGAGAGTTTGGCAATGGTCTTAAATTTAAGATGACTAAGTCTCCTATGCCACAGCTCACTATTTTCTAATTGGGAATTGAATAAGCAGATCTCAGACTTTGTGTACTCAAAATCTACAATATAGACCTTACCCTTTCTGAGACCAGTCAATACTATTTGATCAGCCTTAGAACAGACTATATGACACTGAGATTTGATGAATACAACTTTGTATTCACCATCACACAGCTGGCTAATGCTAATCAAATTAAGTTGAAGTCCTTCAACATAAGATAATTTAGAAAATGAGATTTCCCCAGTCCTGACCAAACCATATCCTCTAGTTTGACCAAAGTAAGAATTCCCAAAAATTACCTTAGGGCCTTCCTTAGCCTTGAAATTCTCCAGCAGTTCTTTTGCTCCTATCATATGCATGGGGCAAACACTTTCCATGTACCACTGTTGATTTGTGGTTGAACAGTCACCCTTCTGCACATTAATTTAAACATTAGTATAGACCCTCACATTCCGGGGTCCCTTTCTTCTGTCATCATATGAGGATATGAATGAATGAGATGGTCTTCCGTTGTTCCCCCTTAGGTGAATAAGTGCTGCAATATTTGGCAATATGTTCTAGTTTAGAGCAGCAAAAACATCTAGGAATAGAGGTAAAAAGATGTTTTGATGTTTGGTAATTTTGTGCAGAAAGTATGCGTCGAGAAGAAATCGACGCATTTTTAGAGTTGCATCGAGTGAAATTCGATGTACCTGCATAGTCCTGTCGATAGTCATTCGAGGAATGATATTGTTTGCATTGAGTGTAATTCGACGCACCCTCATAGTTGCTTCGAAATGATGTCGATGCATATGCTGGAATCCGTCGAGTTGCATTCGACGCATTCTTAAAATTGCGTCGAGTTCTATTCGATGTATGATTCTTATCATTAAGTTTTTCATTAGATTTTTCCAAGGGATGTTTGCCTAAGATTCCTGGTTGATCACTAATGTTTACCTTATTAAATATTGTGAGTTTATTAGGGTTGTTATTATTATGATCTTCACATGATTCTAAAACATTATTAGGTCTAGAACTAAATAATGCCATAGGTTTTTCCCAAACATGTGTATGGTTTATTAGGGTGCTAGTGGATGGTTGTGATTCCTGATCAAGATGATCAAATCTCTTGCAGAGATTTTGTGAGATATCTTGAATCTTTGACTCCTTCCATTTAAGGAGTCCTCAAAGGCTGTTGCATTTGTGAGTTCTTTCTTTAAGTCTGAGTTTTCAATATCTAGTAAGTATATTTCTTTTTCTTTCCTAAATAGTTCACCTCTCATATTATAGTTAAATGGGAATTGATAATCTGTCCTAAGTTCTTCTAGTTCTGATCTAATTGTTTTAAGTTCCTTTTGGTTGTTAATAAAGTCTTGGCAGAATTCTTCAAAACAAGTCTTAAAATCACTTGAGGAAAAATCAAATTCATCAAAGATTGTTACCTCATTTTCTGCAAAGGAATCTTCCAGGGCCATTAGATAGGCCTCTTCTGGTTCATCATCTTCATCATCAGATGAGGAGGAGCTTGATTCAGTGTTTGAATCACTGCAAGTTTCAGCTATGAAACCTTTCCCTCCTTTCTTATCCTTTCTCATGAAGGATTTCTTCTTGTGCTCCTTCCTCGACTTGTTTTTCTTGTTCTTTTTTTCCTCAGGACATTCAGTAGAAATATGTCCTGGCTTTCTGCAAGAAAAACAAATAATCTCATGTTTAGAAGTTTTATCATACCTTGGCTTGCTTGAGCTCCTCTCTCTCCTTCTGGAATCTTCTGTCCTGACCCACTTTTTGAATCTCTTAGCCAAGAGATTAAACATTTCTTCTTCAGTGGGGGAGGACTCTGCTTCTGCAGTCTTTAATGCAAGAGTCCTTTCTTTAGGAGTTCATGTCCTTTCTTGGGCTTCTGACTCAGCCTTACTTTTCAGCAGAAGCTCAAAGGACTTGAGCTTTCCCAGGATAGCATCAGTTGATATCTCTCTGAAGCATCTATAATCTCTAATGGCCCAGATTCTTGAGTCCCATGTGCTTCGGAAGCACATGAGGAGTTTGTCATTAATTTCTATTAGAGAAATTTCCTTAGCAAGCCCTCTCAGCTCATTTATGATGAGGCTGAATCTGTCATACATTTCTGTTATGCTTTCATCAACCTTTTTCTTGAAATTCTCATATTAAGATATGAGAAGAGCCTTTTTGTCTTTTCTCTCATCAGAGCTTCCTTCTACTAGTTTGGAGAGAGATTCCAAGATCTCTTTTGCAGAGTTGCAATCAGCAACTTTCTGGACTATGTCATCAGACATGGTTGAGACTAGTATGTTCATAGCCTTAGCATCACATGCCTTAACCATCTTCTCATCATCAGTTCATTCTGCTCTGGGGACTGAAGTTTGTATGACCTTTCCACTAGTGTCTTTCCTTATTGGGACCGTGGGACCTGTGAGGATGACATTGAAAATTTCCTCATCAATAGAATTTATATAAAGTTTTATACTGGTCTTCCAGAGTGTAAACTTATTAAGATTACACACTGGAGGTCTTGTAGAAGCATAATCCTTAGAACTCATTTTTCTTTATGAAATATATTTGTAATATAGAGTGTAGGAGGTGTTTTTGATCAAGGTGTTAACCTTTTAATGATAAACCTCCCTCTGATACCAATTGAAAGTGCACAGTGTGCCTCTGAGAATACTCTAGAGGGGGTGAATAGAGATTAAAAAATGTTTCTATCTTATTTGTGCAAACACAATAAAATACTAAGTATTATGCTCAACAATTTCTCACACAGAATAAGACAAGTGCTGAAATGTAAAGTAGGAAAATAGTAAACGATATGGACAACACAAAAATTTCACAACTAGAAGACACAAAGATTTTATAGAGGTTCCCCAAAATGTGGGTAGTCCACTCTTCTACCACCTGGTAGGAATGCACCATCTATGCCAGAGTCTTTGGATAAGGAGACTCTTAGAATCACTGGTCTTTTGATAAGGAAATCATGAACCAACCAGATCTTTTGATAAGGAGATCTTGAACAAACCAGATCTTTTGATAAGGAGATCTTGAACCACTGAATCCTTTGGAAGAGGCATTCTCAAAACTCTTTTATAGTTGGGAATGAGAAGGAGAAATAAGAAGAGGGAGGAAGAAGAATTCTATTTTTAGAATTCTTATGAAGACTGTATCAAGAACAGCTTCTATATTCTTTCACTGGATCTGCTGATGATGAACTCCTGCTTATGATTGTGATATTTTTGCAGGAGCTACGATTGTCAGATCCTTTCTCTTCCTTTTGGATGCTATATGATATTGATGATGAGCAGCCTTCTGTTGTTCTGTTTTAAGAGAGGGAGAGCAGTTCTTGTTTCATCGCTCTGTTTTCTCTAATACGGTTCCAGGAGGAAGAAGAAGAGGAAGCCCTAATTGAAAAAGTATAGCCGATTGTGATGAATGCTCTGTGTTTCTCTTTCTGCTCCTCCCTTATATTGTCCCTCTTTAATTCGAATTAATTTCCTTTTATGGTAGGTCCTGAAAAGGTATTTTTTCTTGGACAAATTCTCTTTCTTTCCTTATTTAATTCACGACCCGTCCACCAACTGTAAGCTTATTTCCAACAAAGCTTTTCTGACCTCTTTTAATTCTTCTTTCTATTTGAGACAATTATTAAGCCGTTGGAGAACGGTCTTCAATATTGTGGGCCATTAGAGAGGGTCCAAAATGACAACTGAAAAGGTTTCCTTTTCAGACTGTATTCGACGTAGCGTCGAGTTTTCTTCCTCTCTTATCGACGCACCTTCAATTCCTTATAAGAGCAGCTTCAAATTCATTCTTGATCTAATTGAAATCTGCTTGTCGACATTGCGTTGATACCTTATCGACATAATCGTCGAGTTGAAGGCATGGCTTTGAACTTCATTATCTACTTCGAGATGAAGTCCACGTTGAGTCGACTTTAGATGGCTTCGACAGATACTTCCTTCTGCGTTGAGTTGAAGTAGAAGCTACGTCGACTTCTCGAGGTACTTTGACAGGTCCATGGCCTCTATGTCGATATCTATTCGACGTAATGTCGACTTGAATTACTTCGACAGAAGTGTTGGACCACTTGGACTTCTAGTCAGAATAGCGTCGACATTAACTCGATGTTGCGTCGATTTCTATTCAACGCAAATATTAACTTTGCACAAATTGCGCTTCTTTTGATCTGTCCTTGACACCCTAGGTTGAGTGTGACATTCTAAGACATCTAATGACCATATTACTCTTACTATGCAATGGGTAATTCAACCTAAGGAATAAAATCACTTTTAGGTAATTTGTTAAGTTAAATTAGAGGGTTTTTCCCAACACCATGGACTTCTCAAGGACTACCCTGTGAGGGGCTCGCAGCGGTACTAGGAGCTATGATGGGCTGAACACCAAAGCTCCCTTTCCAAGACACTTATTCTTATTGGTGTCTACCCTTGACCTGGCCACTATTAATGTTACACTTACTAACACTAAGTGTGTTTTACTCCACCCCAAGGGAATGACAACCTCTCGTTGATCCCAAGCACACTCTTATCTCCTAGTCAACCAGGCATCTCACTCTGACCCTCTTTTGGTGAACCCTTCCAAACCAAATCAGTCAGGGTGCACCAAATTCTTAAACTTTCCATGTAAGACCTATATGCTTATCTTAATTCAGTGTTTTCACTATACGCGGACCACTTGAACTACATGATGGATAAAAAGAGGAAGACTCCAAATGCTCATCCAAATGACCCAGGATTATTATTGGGAGTGTGTTATGACATCTTAATACTATCTCCAAAAATTCATAATTTTTCTAATTTATTTGGCATTTATTATAATTTCCTCAAAATCAGGGAACCTAGGACTTTGAACACCAAGTATGGTTTTCTAATAAGCTATGGCCTTACTAAAAACTTGTACAACTATATATCATCAAAATAACAGCCATATATGAAGTTCATAAATTTCCAGAAATGTTTTGACCTCCAAAGAAAATATTGATTAATTTATCAAAATCAAGGATTAACAAGGAAAGTACCAAAAATACTCATTCAAAAATTGCAAGAAAATTAACAGATGTCCAAGGTGATCGGAAAAGTTCACTACTTGAATTTCATGATTTTCCAGATTCATTTGACCATATGAATCCTTTATTTAACTAAACAAAGCCCAGGACACTTTGTGAAGAGAATCATGTATAAGTTCTTCCAAAAATTATACTAAAATTAACAGATCATATACTTCCCCTAAACAGTTTTCTGACCAAGTTTCATGATTTTCCAGTGAATATTAAACCCTTAATTAACTCCCCTTATAAATAGGTCAAATAATAGAATTGTGAATGAAGTAATAAATAGATCAATCTAAAATTCACAATAAAATCATCAAAGAACAATATCACAATAAAAGCTTACAGCCAAAATTTCATGAACATCCAAGGTTAAATAAACATGTAAATTCTTCTTATAAGAAAGTGCCCTGGTTGGTTCTTAATTAATTCAGAGGGGATAGATATTCTTAAAAATTCCAAGTAAATTATCTAGGGCATAATACTACCCTATGAACCTCTCTACCAAGTTCCAAGTCAATCCAAGGGCATATGTCCCTATATCCTTCATTAGGTTCATTAGATATCCCTAGGGTTCACACTAGAGTTTAGTGGCAAATCAACCCCAAACTACTTAAAATCCCTTGTGGGGGTATTCTATGTGGCATCAAGTCAGTGGTTGTTAGTTATGGGGTGTCGACTTATCACCTAGAGGGGGGGGGGGGGTGAATAGGTATTTCAAATTACTTTGACCCTCTTTGGTGTTCTTGTTTTCTGGTTTGTTAGATTATGATACAAGAAGCATAACACAGAAAACACACAAAGATTTATAGAGGTTCCTCAAGACGATGTGTCTTGAGTAGTCCTCTGTCCCTCTGCGCCTACCTAGCAATGTGCTAGGCTCGGCAAACTCTGCCAATGTCTCCACACCGTAATCCTTACAACTCAGACCCGCAAGTCCTACAGCCTAGGCCCGCAAGCCCCTATTGCACTCAAGTCTGCAAACATAACACTCAGGCCCTCAATCCCTACACAGCACAGACCGCAAGTCTTGCCTCTTAGACCCGCAAGCCCACTTCCCTGGCTCTCAAGCCTCACAGCTCTCAAGCCAGCAAGCTCGACACTCAGATCTGTAAACAGATCCTACAGTTTTTGGCGCACAAGCCTTACAAAGAAAGAGTAGATAATGATTCTTTTGCCTGATGTGGATCGGCTTCTTGACTTGAAGAAGATGCTTCTGATTTGAACCTTGGCAGCACAGATCTTCTTCATGCTTTTCTTCAAACTTGAATGATTCTTTTCAGTCGATGTTGATTGACTAATTCTTAGAGAACACAAGATGTGAGTTTTTTCTCATCTTTTTCTTGATTCTTCTCAGCAACTTTTACTGTTTCATTAATTTGTTGTGCGAGATAGTTTTTTCGTTCTTCGGTTTGAGAGAGCTTTTAGGGCATCTACTATTCCCTTTTATAGGACAGAGGAGTAGTCCAACGATCTCGTATGATGTCCATTAATGACAGATGCCCATACTTAAAGAGCACGCACTGATTGGACAATCAGGCGACGACATTAAATGTTGACAGCGCGTCTGGCAACTTTTGAATCTGTCTCGACAATATTTCCATCGTTATGATGACATGGACAATATCTCAACGACAAAACTTGTCGTTGTCTTGGACTTGGACAGATCTTCAAGTCTTCTTCCTTCTTCTTCAGAAAAGGATATCTCGACGATAAGAGACATCCTTTCTGCACTTGCACTTAAGATGACATGAAGTCATCTAACTGATGTCGGCATAATCTTGACTACTGGATGTCTTGTTCACGATGTCGTCAACACCACCTTGTCTTATCAACGACATAATCACCATTACGTAGATAAGATATTCTTCAGCAATTGTCTGTGTTCATAATACCTTTCATTGCCATCTCGATGTCAAGCCTTCTTTACGACAATATCGTCAATATCACCTTGCTTAGCCTTTTTGACGTCAAGGCTTCTTTACGATGATGTCGTTGACATTGTCATGTACTTGTACGTAAGTGTTCTTCCTTCATCTCGGCATCCTGATATCGCTGTGTGGTGTTGTAGTGTTGATGTCACAACGATATCATTATGTGCATGTTATCTCGATGATAACTGACATGATCCTTCTGCTTTGCTCTGCACATCATTTCAATGACATGCATACTCTTTTCGACGATATGTCTAGTCCTTTTTGATGTTATTGTACTTAGTGAAGTTATTAAAGTACTGGACATATTGTCTGATCTCTGCAAGCATGAACTAAATATAGCATCAAATACACAGTGCTTTTATCATTGAACTGGGCACTTCTTCAAATTAGGAACATTGCAGGGCACAGTTCCCAACAATCTCCCCTATTTGAAGAAGTCCTACCTTAATGATAAATTCCACACACATAAAGAATTAAAAAATAAGACAGATTCGACTAGCATTCATATAAATAGGTGAAATATGTTTGAACAAAAATTAATTATCATTTTCCCCTTTTTAATTTCCTGACAAGATGTTCCTCAGGGTCTGTTGCTGCTTGCACCTTTGTCTTTCTTCTTTTGCCTCTGATGGAAATGGATGGGCTTTGGATTCTTTTTCGGAGAAGGAGGAGGACCATGAGGGAAGGACAACTTGTGGTTTTTCCTCTTTCCTAGTTGCGTTAGATGTTGGTTCCATTCAACTGAGTTGTATACTCTTTCAAGACCATACCGAGGATCCAAACTGCATCCATGCTTTTGTTAAAATGTTTCTAGATTCTGGACTCCACTTTCCTGATTGGGGATCTTGCTCAATCTCCCTTAGCCTTTTCTGCATGTAGTTGTTGCTCTGGAGTTTCTTTCTTTTTCTGGAGTTTGCTGAATCGCCTAAATCAATACGGTATTCCGATGAATCAGTTCTTACTGATGGATCAACTACTTCATACACGGTTGGAGGTTTTTGCATTGTTTGCTTAACTTGATTTGTTATCCACATCGCTTGATGGGATCCGACATTTATTATTTCCTTCTCCCCTTTAGGACTTGTTCAATCACACGTTCTCTGAGAGCTTCTTGGGCCAATGTTATCTGTTGGTGTAGGTAGTATTCAGTGGCATCCAAATTCTTCCTGGCTTCCAGTAGATATGTATATAATCTATGAGCATTCTCGTTGACCCTGTTCAGGACTTGATCTCTGTTATTGTGAACGGCTTTTTCTATTTGCTCAAAGGCATAATTCACATTATCTGAGATGGTTACTTGATTTTGCAAGATGTCAAGGGTTTGATGGCCCACCCGGTTGATTTCCTCACCAATGTGATCTATGGCGGGAGTTGCTAGAGTGTAGAAGTGAGTGCACTGTGTGTTTAGATGAAGTATGTCTCTCTTTACTGTCTTAATCTCTGCCTTCATCTCATTCCTTAGGGCATCCACGGTCATTATAATGAATGTTTCCATTTGCTTTCACTGAGCTGTGAGAAGAGCCGATAACATATGGTAGAGAGGGTCTGCTTGAGCCGAAGATTGCTCAACAATTTCTTCTTCTGGAGCAATTCTGTTCTTTGGAGCTATATCAAAAGTATCTTCAGATGATTCATCACTGATGCAAGTTGTCATCTTGGCCTTTCCCTTGAGGACTTCTGGGATGATTTCACTTGGAGATATGATCACGATCTTACTCCCTATTGCCAACTCGTGGCCAGTTGAGGGAGTTGTGTCTTCCATCAGCTCGGGCACATTCCTCTGATCTTCTAGGGCAGAGTACCCCAGTTGGGTCTCCCCCTCAATTTGTTCCTCATATTAGGTTGAGCCTCCTGCCAGGAGCTCCCCATCAACCAACTCTGTATCTTGGGCTGAGCTCCCAAGTTGGGACTCCCCCTCAGCCAGAACACTCCACAAGTTGGATTTGCTACCTTCGTCAATAACCTCTTTGGGAGCAGGTTCAGGTACTGATGCTGGGATATCTCTTTGAGTAGATGTCTCCCCCTCAAATGTATCAGGGTTTTGCTGGGGTGGGGGACTGTCATTCGAACTGCTTGATGAATCTTCTTCTTCGGAGAGGACAACTTGGGCGGCTAGCTTCTTCTGCTTCTTTAGAGCGGATGAGGCTTCAGAGGGTGCTTTGGGGATGGACCTATCCCATCTGTCGAGCATCTTAGCATCCAGCCTTTTGGAGTAGTGCAATGGCACTCCCATCCTTCTAGGGAGAACTTCACTGAGGGTATTTAGGAGGAATAGAGATAGTATTCTTCCGTAAGACGGAGTTTTAGGATACTCTTCATTCTATGGAAGAGAAACTCACTCCAGTCAGTCTTCTTAGATTGAATGATCCGGTCCATTACAACAAACATTTCCTTTGAGATTAGGTCATGCAAGCCTGGTTTGCATAATAACACTTTCCCCACGATGTCAGCCAGCAGCTTGACCTTCTGATTGAACTCATTTCTCTTAATCGACCCATAGGTCTTCCTAGTGTGGCCGCACCAGGTGCAGCTAGCGGAGATATTCTCTGTGGTCAGCTCTTCTTCCTCTCCCCCTTTGATTCTGGGCAGATGCAGCACCTTCCTGAGGCTCTTGGTAGATATCTTAACTTTCTTACCGGCCACGGAGAATTTGATCTGGGATTTCGAGTGGTTGAGCCTGGATTCAGCGAAGAATTCTGCCAGTTCTCGGTGGAGAAGAACTGAGGGCTCGCTTAATAGATATTCTAAGCTGGCAGATTCCAAGAGCCCTATCACGGACCTGATCTCTTCAGATCATGATTTGAAGCTATCGCGCTGAAGTTCACAACCTAAAATCATTTCTTCTCTCTTGGGAGCCATTGATACAGGACAAGAGAAGAGGCAGTACGTCGGAGATGAATCGGTGGTTTGTCGAAGGAATAGCTTAGGGCAAATGATAGCGTAATTTTTTTGTTTAAGCATTCACTCTATTTATATTGGAGGTAGGTGAAGGGGCGTGCACCTTTGATTATGCGATGAGAATGATCGGATGGCTCCGACAGATCGATCCAGTACCGTGTTAAATAGATGGACTCTATCTTGACGATACTGCTGATTGTCATCGACACTGGTCTTGGATACGCATCCTTCCAGCTTAGTCCATTTTTTCGTTGCGACCTCTACTATGTCGTCATGACAACTTATTGTATCGATGATACAATTTTCCTACACTTGTCTGTCTAGGGCAATCTTCAGCCCTTCTTGGGAGGCATCTTTGGCACCAACCCTGAGAGTTCTCTAGGGGTGTTTAGGTCATTTTCAACTTGTAATCCTGCTGACATCTTTTAATCTTTTCAATAGGAGGATCTGCAATAAGATTTTTAGTAATCTAATTTTGTTGTTCCAGCATATAGGCCAAAACAGGCTTCTTGTCCAAGGCCCAGATTTGCTTTTGGTGGGCTCTTGGACTACCTGCAAAATGAGATTATATACCCTTATGTACCCAAGTAGCTTTGGGTCCTAGGACATTGTTAGCTTTAAAGAGTATAGTGGATTTGACTGCTCCAGGATATGCATAATGATAGTGAACAAAGTTATTTGCTAGTTTAGCATTTGTTACCCTTGGAGCAGTTGGATTGAACCAACAATCAGTTGCAAAGTGGCCAGTCTTTCCATAGCACCAACATTTATATCTCCCTTTCTGGCGGACAGTGTGAGCATGAGTCCTTTGTGCGTGAACAGGAGGATATTTAAAGGATACTGAATTGTACTGATTGTGAATGTGGTGTTGGTTATTGTCATCCACAACTTTGCCTCTGGAGTCAGTCTTCTTTAAGGATTTCTTCACTTCTCTAGACCCAATGACTTCATGTTTCCTCACGATCATCATTTCATGAGGTACCTTTGAGGCATTTGGCAAGTTATTTGCTCCCTTTGTGGAGCTCCCATCCTTGAGGTGTCTATGGTCTCTTCTTTGAGTGGAGAAAGAGTCATTAAGCGGTGGAGGAGTGATCTTGGGTTTGGAGGAGCTTGCTACAGGCGTTCTTTTAATAAGGGATTTATCCTCCATACCCCTGACTTTATTATCCTTGGTTTTCAGGATACTAGACTGATCTTTATCCTTCTTTAGGAGCACAACCTCTTTTGTTAGGGAACAACACAGCTCCCTACTGTCAATTAATGCCTTTAGAGTTTTCCCAAATTTGATTATTAGGTCAAGGTTGGAGCTTGCTTTGAAGTCCTTTTTGAGTTGGCAAAACTCTGCATTCTGTAGAGTTAGCTTTTCAGCCTTTTTAGAGAGATCAGACTTTCTGGCTTGAAGAATTGAGATCTTTTCATCTTGCTGCTTGCAGAGCATCTTGATCTTTTTGAGATCCTCTAGAAGGACATCATATGGCTTGGACAAGTCATCATTTCTTGATGAGCTTGTCTCAGATTCTGAATCTGTGGCAGATAGAGGATCCCTAATGCATACCTATTTAGGATAGACTTCATCCTGAATTTCCTCCTCTGACTAAGATAAGGCAGTCAGTCCAAAATCAGCTTCCTCTTCTGAGTCTGAACAGCTTGAGTCACTGTCACTCAAGGTTTTGACTTTCTTCTCAACTACATTGCTCCATTCTTCCTTCTGAATCTTGGAAGGCAATGCTAATTCTGCATTTCCTTCTTTTGAACTTTCCATAAGGACTGTTAGAGAGTCTCACATCTCCTTTGCTGTTATGCAGTGATCAAGTTGCTGGAATATAGAAATATCAACTGCAACAGCTAGAATGTTTTTGGCCTCCTTGTCCAAGTTGATCAAGATAATCTCATCTTCAGTCATTTCAGAAGTTTTCTTGGGCACCATCTTACAAGAACAACATGTAGAAGCTGTCATGGGGGCATATGGCCCTTCTTGAACAATTATAAACATTTTAGGATCCATAGCCTCCATGAATATCTCAGCTCTTACTTTCCATAGGGAAAAGTTCTCCCTAGAATAAATAGCTAGTCTTGATTCCATAGCTATGAATGGACACCCAATAGCAGATCTGTTCAAGCTGTTAAGCTTTTCCTTGAACAACCTATCTGTGATACCAATTATTAGTTATGGGGTGTCAACTTATCACCTAGAGCGGGGTGAATAGGTATTTCAAATTACTTTGACCCTCTTTGGTGTTCTTGTTTTCTGGTTTGTTGGATTATGATACATGAAACATAACACAGAAAATACACAAAGATTTATAGAGGTTCCTCAAGACAATGTGTCTTGAGTAGTCCTCTGCCCTTCTGCGCCTACCTAGCAATGTGCTAGGCTCGACAAACTCCGTCAATGTCTCCAGACCACAAGCCTTACAACTCGAACCCGCAAGTCCTACAGCCTAGTCCCGCAACCCCTACTGCACTCAGGTCTGCAAACCCAACACTCAGACCCTCAAGCCCTACATAGCATAGACCCACAAGTCTTGCCTCTTGGACCTGCAAGTCCACTGCCCTGGACCTCAAGCCTCACAATTCTCATGCCTGCAAGCTCGACACGATCAGACCCGCAAGTCCACTGCCCTGGCCCTCAAGCCTCACATCTCTCAAGCCCGCATGCTCGACACTCAGATCTGTAAACAGATCCTACAGTTTTTGTCCTCCAAGCCTTACAGAGAAAGAGTAGATAATGATTCTTTTGCCTGATGAGGATCGGCTTCTTGACTTGAAGAAGATGCTTCTGATTTGAACCTTGACAACACAGACCTTCTTCAAGCTTTTCTTCAAACTTGAACGATTCTTTTCAGTCGATGCTGATTGACTAATTTTTAGAGAACACAAGATGTGAATTTTGTTCTCTTCTTCTTCTTAATTCTCTTCTCCGAAACTTTTACTGTTTCTTTGATTTGTTCTGCGGGATACTTTTTTCATTCTTCGGTTCGAGAGAGCTTTTAGGGCATCCACTGTTCCCTTTTATAGGATGGAGGAGCAGTCCAACGGTCTCCTATGATGTTCTTTAATGACAGACGCCCATACTTTAAGAGCACGCACTGATTGGACAATCAGGCGGTGACATTAAATACTGGCAGCATGTCTGGCAAAATTTGAATCTATCTCGACAATATTTCCATCGTTACGATGACATGGACAATATCTCGACGGCAGAACTTGTCGTTGTCTTGGACTTGGATAGTTCTTCAAGTCTTCTTCCTATTGGAACATGGTTTTCCGCATCCCTTTGATTTGAGAATAACAAATCCTACTTGTATTTGATCTTGTTTGTCATTGTGTTTTTAGCATGCAGGTTTGAACAGATATGACACCAGGTTGCCGCAGTATCGGTCTGGTACTATCCACAGGCAGAAAGATTGAAAGATGTCTAACGCCAGGCGTTAGGACTTAACGTTGTGCGTTAGCGATCGACAGGATGATCTGCCGATCGGCGGGATAGCTTGCCGATCGACGGGATGGCTTGCCGACTGAATAAAAAGAGAAAGAAACTCAACGCCAGGCGTTAGTACTTAACACTGGCGTTATCGATCGACGATTATGGGAAGGAGGAAGTAGTCATGATTGAAGGAGGAACTTTAGGAATGATTTTCCTCAACGCCTGCATTAGCCTTAACGTCGGCGTTAGTATTGCCTAAAATAAAACAATTCCTAAAGTGCAGAATCTCCTTCCTCTTCTGATGATCCGAGCCATCAATATGTTGCTATATATGGTCAACGCCCGGCGTTAGAACTCAACGTCGGCGTTAGCTCAAAGTCTATAAATTGGATGATTTCGACGTCTCTGACTACTGATTGATTAGTGCTTTATTCCAGCACTTCAGAAACTCTGAGAGGGCCGTATTTCCAGACCAACTCATCTCCCACTCAATTTCAAAAGGAGGAATCGAAGGAGGCTTGGATCAATATGCTAACTCAACGCAAAGAACGCACGCTTGGACTTCAACGATCTTCATCGACTCTTCGGCGTCTCCTTCATATTACCTCATAGGGAGTTTCATATATTATCTTTTGTATTTGTATTTTTATTTTATCATTGTAATCGGTTTGTGAATTCACCTCGTGTTGGCGACTAGGTCTGGGTAGGACTTAGGGAGGAATTCGCCTCGTGTTGGCGACTAGGTCTAGGGAGTAGTCTAGGGGGTGCTTGAGGCGTTTCTAGGGTTAGAAAGGCTAGAGTGGCTTGAGGCCGTATCTGGGGATAGATCGGCTAAAGCCAACCGGTTCTTAGGGAGAAGAGTCGGTAAAGAAAACAAAAAGAGTTTTCATATTATTCGCTTTGATTTCTAGGGTCATGGAAATCAGATTTTGTAATCAATTTTATAAATGATAATCATGTCTTTTCTTGTTTAATAAAATTGATTTCATTTCTAATTTCTATCTCTTTACTTTTGATTAACTTACTTCTAATAAAATATCTAATGTTTTCTATACAAGATTAAAGTTTTATAAAACCCTTATTCACCCCCCCCCCTCTAAGGGCACCTCAAGATCCAACAAGTGGTATCAGAGCTAGGTTATTCCAAATCGGCTTAACAACCGGGAATAATGGTGTCTCTTGATCATGATCTCGCTTCTACTAGTGGGGAAAATTTTAATAAAAATGAAAAAGTATTATCACCACCTTTATTTATGGGCAAAAATTATAAAGGGTGGAAAATACTAATGAAAAAATTTCTTAAAGCTTTAGATGAAGAAGTTTGGAATATTACTATTGAAAACCCACCTAGCGTACTAACTAGAAATGAAATTGTTTTAAATGCAAAATCTATAAATAGTCTATTTTGTGCATTAGATCAAAATATCTTCAAACTTTTTTATAATTTACCTACAACATATGAAATTTGGAATTTTCTTGAAAGAACTTATGATTCTCCTTCTATAGGTATGGAACAAACACAAGACTTTGAGAACATACGAGCTTGCACAGATGTTCAAGAAAGCTTCTTTCATAATGGACCCATGGAGTACACATCAAGTGAAAGAGAAGAAGAAAACCTAACTTTAGAAGAGGAGTGCCAAAAAGATGTCAAAGGAACTATATGTTCTAATCTTGCCTCTTCCGATAGCAATGTAAGGAAATCAAATTCTATTTTTTGTACTTCTATTTCTACATTACAATTGCTACAAACTACTAAACGTAAGATTAAGAAATTAACAAGGACTAATGCAAAACTACATTTAGAAAATAAATCGTTGAAAGCAAATGTGAATGTAGAATCCAAAAATGTTGTGTTTGAATCTTCATCATGCTCTTCATTTGAAAACTATATACCTTGTATAGAATGTAATGAATTAAAATAAAAATACAAGGAACTTAAAAAGGAACTTATTTTTGTAAAAGAACATAATGAAAAATTGTCTTTGGAAAATTCAACTTTAAAAAGTGATTTGTGCTATGTGTAAAAGTTATAAATTGAAATTAAAGAGATGGATGAAATATTTGAAGAATTTAGAAATAACTATTAAAATCATATTGACTCTATTGTTTCCACTCTTAAGAATAACACAGTTGCGTATACTAAAGCTAGACATAATCTCAAAGTTAAAAACTAAGAATTAGAAAATAAAGTCAACTTGCTTAAGGAAAGTATAAAGAAATATTCTCAAAACACACTCACATTATCAAGCAAAATCCAAAAGCAAGTTGAATATGAATTTTCATAATTTATCTAAGCCAAACAAAGGAAATGAAAAACATCAAAATCTAGTAAATGAAATTACTAAACACTATCATCATTATCATTTACAACAAAACACTTCTCACAACATAAAATTGAAAATGAACAAATTTCCTATAAACAATGTTTTAAGAAAATCATCATGGAAATTTGAATTATAAAAACATTAACCCAAGGTTTGAATGGAGACCCATACTTAAGAATGATGCACAAATGTCAAATGAATGGGTCCACTCATCCTTGCCTTCCCAAAAGCATACACGATTTATTTGGGTGCCCAAAGGAACCATCCCTCTTGGTCCTCTTTGGGTACCTAAATCTCAAATTCATTAAGAATCATCAAATGCATGAAGTAGAACATTTTTTATATAGAATGTGCAAATATCTACTTCATGATATACTTTAAGTTTCTTGTTTAATATTTGAAAGTTGAACCTTTTTTTTAATTTTACAAATTAAATCAAATTAAAAGTAAAGTTTCTATCTCTTAAATGATCAATCTATTATCACATAAGACATGAGTATCCTACAATATTAAATGATTGTTCAAAACTCAAAAAAATAATTAGGAGTGTTGTTGAAAACCTAATACAAAATCATAAAATAAAACGTCACACCAATGCTTATCCGTACGAGTCATTAAACAAATTTAAAACTAGAACACCATATTATTAAATCCTTAAACAATTCGATATTCTAATCCAATGCCTATAAAATACCATAGATAGTTTTTTTTCATTGTAAAATTCACCAAAGATTAAGTGAAATTTGTTGTGTTTCAAAATTAAAACTATGAAATCCTGGATAAATATTAGAACACAGCACAGAAACAATTCACAGAATAGATAAAAACAAAAATAAAAGGAAAATCATGATAACAGCTAACGCTAGGCGCAATCAGTAACGTCTGGCGTTGGACAATATTGTCCAAATACTAAAAACTGTTATTACAGAACTAAAAAGCACTTTAAATTGTCTACTTTCACTAATTGAGTCTGATTCTACAGTAGTAGAACTGCCTCGTTCCCTTGACCTTCGAGTATGGCGGGTCAAGTGACGTGGCAGATCATCCACGGGAACCTCCCAATCCCTTTCTTCTGTCGGTGTCGGTTTCAATCCAGGGCCCTAATCATGTATCGCATCATTTTCTCGATCTGTGACATTCTTCGTGTCGCATTCTCTTTGAATTCTTCAAACGACTCCTGATGCTCCTAATTCGTCTCTCGGAGTGAAACTCCTCGTCATAGGGGTGGCCATGAAGATGATGGTATATCTCGTGGTCGAGGGACTCAAAGGGTTGAAGTAGAATAAAGTTCAGGAACAAGATCATTAATGTAGTTACTCTTGGTTATATACTCATAATTCTCCATCACCACCTGTAGAATAAGTCCTCCTAACGGAAGAGTGTTGAGTCTAGACCGTCTTGGATCCTTCAACTTAAAGGTATAACGAATCTGAGATAGGATAAGATCTGCCACATCAAAAAGTACTTCTTGCATAATATGATATGTCACTATGCTCAATTGTGTAGTGATCTTCTTAGTGTCTCCAGACTTCAACATAATTGTATGTCGCAAAATATACTGAATTATAAATGCTTCCTCCCTAAGTGAATAAACATCCATAAGTTGATCTCCTATCTCCTTCCCATGCAATACCAGATTTACTGGTGTCTAATCTCGCTCAGCTCTATACTTTTCTACCACATCTAAACGATTATCACTCTTTATTAACCCAAACTCATTCCGGAGATCCTCATGCGTGATTAGAATAACTTCAAACTACATCTGATGAGTAATTTATTTACTCATCTTTTAGTATAGTATTATTACAATTTTATTATGAAATTATGTTATTTTTATAAATTATATCGTATAAATCTTTCCTATGTTAATTTCATAAGCTAACTTTTGTTTATTTTATATTTTTCAGGTTTTCTGGACATTTGGAGCAGAAAATGCATTTACACGCCCTAGATCACGGGCATGACCATGGGCGTGTAACCTGCGCAGTGTTCCAGACCTGTTTCTGCCACTCCAGGGACGTTCCGTGAAAAGTTCGCCAAGTACATGCCCCAGGTCACGGGCGTGACCAAGGGCGTGACCCAATGTCACGGCCACGACCTGCCACAAGCATCCGGAGCACGCTGCCACATCAATTAAAATTACACGCCCTCGGTCACGGGTGTGACCAAGGGCGTGACAGCATGTCACGGGCGTGACTCGCCCAGCGCGCCTTCCTGCTACAGTTTCCCGCCAGCAGCCACTTTTGAAGATTACACGCCCCAGGTCACGGGCGTGACCTAGGGCGTGACGCGCCCAAAATGCCTGCATTGAAGCCAGAACGCACCCTCTCCGCACCAGCATCGATCACGCTCCTTACACGCCCTTGGTCACGGGCGTGACCAAGGCCGTGTAACATCAAATTTCTGTCTATTTAAAGGGAGCTTCTCCAGATCTTCAGGGACCGAATTTTTTAGGATTAAAATTTCATTTTTCTTGTATTATTTTCATGTTTCTAGTAGTTCTTATGCTCCTCCTTTATTTCTTATGATTGTAGCTATTTCTATTCTTAGCTTGTACTTTCATTCAGGTTTGTAACTTTTAATTCTTAATTGTAATTTCTTTTGCAAATCAATAAAATTAGTTCTCTTTTCTCTTATTCTTTTCTCTTTTCCTCGATGTACTCTTTTATTTTTGTTAATTCCTCCATCTCCATGAGTAACTAAAATATTATTAGTACTCGATCGAGATGATCCCAGGAATGATATAAGTCATGAAATAATCTATAGTTGCTATTTCTCTATTCGAAAATGCTTAAGATTTACCCTTGATTTTAAGATAACGAGATTATATTTTCAATATATAATTCTTGTTCTTGTTTTCGTTCTTTAGTTAGACGAGAGGCTCGTAAGACGAATCGATCACTCAAGGATAAAAAAGAGTAGAATGCAATCCTCGAGAGAGGACGACGTTACCCTTCTGGATTGGAGTAAAAGCCAATAGCGGGATTCACTTCGATAAGGCGAGTTTTAGGAGTTTCGATTCTAGAAAGAGAGTTCGACTGATCAACCTAAACTCAGTTGAGCGCATCCTCGAGAGAGGTGCGTTCATAATTCGGGAATCTCCACGGTCAAAGCTATTTTATTAAGAGAATGCGCTTTTATTTCTTTGTTCTTATTTTTATCTCCAAGGTGATTCAAAGATCGAGTGCTAATCGTTCTTTTAATTCTTATTTTAATTTTCCATTTGCAAAACCAACCTCAAGTTTTAATTGATAAAATAATAGAGACTTTCTTGAAGTAAGAGTACTCAACCACCCCGAGTCTAATACGACCTTGTTTTAATAACCTATACTACATTCGATACGGTACACTTGTCGTTGTCGTTTGCGGATATAGTTTTGCACCATCAAGTTTTTGGCGCCGTTGCCGGGGACACGGTTGATATTTTGAAAAAAGAAATATTTATTAATTTTATCGTCCTCTTTCTTCTCCCCCTTCTCTAAACAAATAAAATAAAAAAAGCGTAATCTAAATTCTCGGAAAGGACGCTTTGGGCTTGAATTCCCATCATAGCCTCTAGTACCTTGCGAGCCCTTCACCGGGTTGACCTTGGGAAGTCCGGGACTAATTTAACCCGCTTTTTGAAAAAAAAATTATATAATAAAAATATTTTTAAAATTCCATTTATTTAAGTGAAAGTTGTTTCCTTTTTTATTCTTATTATGAAATTAGTAGAAGCGGTCGTTAAAATTACTGTGCTTCAAAACCAAATTGAACTCTTACAAGCCGCACGAAGGCGCCAGTTTAGTTGTTATTATTGTGGTGAGTCTCATCAAAGTGAGGAATGTTATTTACATTCTGATTCTCAAAACAATTATTATGAAAATAATTATCCTCAATATTATGCAAATAATTCTGATAATAATTATGATCATAATTTTTCATCTTTTACTGAAAATAATTTTTCAAACTTTGATGAAAATAATTTTTCTAATTTTAATGAGAATAATTTTTCGGCGTTTAATAATTGTTCTTCTAGCTCCGAAGCAGATTATTCCTCATGGCAAGCTCACCCGGATAGTTCTCAGAGCAATGAAGATAAATCTTTAGATCTGAATCTTTGTTTTTCTTCTTATACACCGCAATTTTTGTTCTCTAATTTTGGGGAAATTTTGCAAATTAAATAGATACTTCCCCCCCAAAAGTTAGAGGAACATATTATCTCGTCTAGTGTTTTTTCTAATTTTCACGAGAATAATTTTTCGTCTTCTAATAATTTTTCTTCTAGCCCCGAAGTAGATTATTCTTGGTGGCAAGGTCACCCGGATAGCTTTCGGAGCGATGAAGAAAAATCTTTTGATCCGAATTCTTGTTCATATTCTTTTGCGCCGCAACCTTCGTACTCTAATTTTGGGGAATGTCCGCCGATTCAAATAGATATTTCCCCCCAAAATTTAGAGGAAAATTTTATTTCTTCTAGCATTTTTTTCTCCATCTTTGGACAATTTAGTTATGGAGGACATGTGGTTTCATGTATTCCCATAACTTCTTTTACCGAAGACGAAGAAAAATTACTTTACCAAGAATTTCTTAAAGTTATGGGCACCCCGGATGAAATAGAAGAAGAACAAGTTTCGCCCGGATTTTATTTTCTTTGTCATGATTATTCGCGAATATCTTCTATCCAACCAAAAATTCATGAAAGTTTTGTGTCCGAAAATTTTATTCCGCTTGGTAATGCACTAGATTTGTCTAAAGAAAATTTAATTTTAGAAAAGGAACAACCGGAGCTTAATCATTTATTTTTGCAAGCGCCTCCTCGCGAAAAATTTTCTGACTCGTTTATTTGTGATTCTTTTTATTCTAATAATTTTTAGGTTAAGGATGAGCCGTTGCCACCCCAAATATTCAATTATTCATATGCTGCTCATCTCTATTTTTTCAAATCACCTCAGGTATGTATAGGTGATTTGGATTTACACATTCAAAATCATGGAAAACGGAGAATCACATGTTAAGCGGAGGAGTAGCCATGCGACTGACGCCGGCACATTCACCTACGCGTGAATTAGGGGAGTTGCCTGTCCACTTCTCTTTTTATTTTCCTTTTTCCTAACACTAACCGTCTAGCTTAAAGACGGGAAAAAGAAAGCGCTCTTGGGAGGCACCCCTTGCTTATCTTTAATTTTATGTATTTTTCTTTTAAAAGTTTATTTTCCAAGTTTTCTTCATACTTAGTTTTATACATTGGGGACAATGTTTAATTTTAAGTATGGAGGTGTAGCATAGCTTTCTTTGTAGTTTTACTTGAAAACCAAAAAAATTAAAAAATTGAAATTAAATTTCTTGGAAAGGACGCTTTGGGCTTGAATTCCCATCATAGCCTCTAGTACCTTGCGAGCCCTTCACCGGGTTGACCTTGGGAAGTCCAAGAACAAAAAAAATCTATTAGGAAATGTTCTTTTTATTCATCAAAACGCCCACTTGCTAAATTGTAAGTTCTAAGTAGACTGTTTTTCATATGGACTAAAAATAATTTTGTGCTAGAATAGTTTTTGAAACTTTTGAGTAAAATTGTTTACTCATGTAGTGCTCCTAGTCATATGCATGTCTTTGAGTAGTGTTGGTGTAAAATTAAATTCTTGGCATAGATCTAAAATTATGTTTTATTAATTTGCGTAGTAATAATTTATTTTACTTTTAATTCGAATCCGGTCTTATCCAAAAGTAGTTTAGGTGAGTGTGTAGAAGATTGTTAGAAAGCTATTACTCGAATTGAACAAAAGGGTGTTCTTTCTCGATGTCTAGAACTTGCCCCAAGCTATTTTCGAAGCATGTGCACTTTAGTCATAATTAACTTTATGGAAATGATTTAGGCCTTTCTTTGGATAGTTTGAGCCTTTGCACCCAACCTAGATTTACTACCATTGTTCACACAAATTTTGAGCTTTGCACCTTCATTTGGACCACCCTCACCATTTCATCACCAAAACCAAAAATCCCAAACCCCAAATGAACACTTGAAATTTTGAGCTAAATGATTAAATATATTTGGGTGTTGTTTAAAAAAGAGAAAAAAATTCATAGTGATATGCGGCCTAGGTATGCTTTTTCATACTTAGAATGATCCCAACTATGAAGAAAAAATTATGGGTATCAATTGAAAAGAATGATTTTATATCAAAAGGCAAAAATCTCATAATGATATGCGGCCTAGGTATGCACATGCATACTTGGAATGATCCCAATTATGACGAATTGTGATATAAATATTGGTGAATGAGAGTGTTTCCCTTAGCAAAAAATGAGTATGGGGGTAAAAGTTTCTTTCTTTTGTGGTAGTCATTTTAGCTCAAAACTTTCCGCTTAAGTGGAATACACCTTCATATATATCATATTTAACCTCGCCCTTAAACCCAAGCCTTAAATTGCATCCCATTCAAGACCTAAAGATCCATAGTGTTGTTTTAGTTTAAAGTGTAGTGGAGAAAGTGCAAACGGGCAAGCCTATGGTCGTCGACATTGATGGATTTCTTTGGAGGCCACCCCGAGCGTCTATGTCTAGTAATTTAAATCTCAGCAATCACGCTATTTTATCCCTTTTCATAACTTTTTGATTGACTGTCGACTCATTTTTAAAGTGATAATAAATAATTATAACGCATTTTTGAAGTATTTTATAAATTATTATTTATGCCAAGAACATCTTTTTACTAAAATATCTACGCATGTCAGCATAATACTTCGCATTTTACTCTCTAGTTTTCATAATTCTGTCTTGCATTAATTTTTCTTACTCTTATGAAGAATGGTTTGCTCGGGACGAGCAACGAGCAAGTATGGGGGTGTTTGATGAGTAATTTATTTACTCATCTTTTAGTATAGTATTATTACAATTTTATTATGAAATTATGTTATTTTATAAATTATATCGTATAAATCTTTCGTATGTTAATTTCATAAGCTAACTTATGTTTATTTTATATTTCAGGTTTTCTGGACATTTGGAGCAGAAAATGCATTTACACGCCCCAGGTCACGGGCGTGACCATGGGCGTGTAACCTGTGCAGTGTTCCAGACCTGTTTCTGCCACTCCGGGGACGTTCCGTGAAAAGTTCGCCAAGTACACGCCCCAGGTCACGGGCGTGGCCAAGGGCGTGACCCAATGTCACGGCCACGACCCGCCACAAGCATCCGGAGCACGCTGCCACGTCAATTAAAATTACACGCCCTCGGTCACGGGCGTGACCAAGGGCGTGACAGCATGTCACGGGCGTGACTCGCCCAGCGCGCCTTCCCGCCAAAGTTTCCCGCCAGCAGCCACTTTTGAAGATTACACGCCCCAGATCACGGGCGTGACCTAGGGCGTGATGCGCCCGAAATGCCTGCATTGAAGCCAGAACGTGCCCTCTCCGCACCAGCATCGATCACGCTCCTTACACGCCCTTGGTCACGGGCGTGACCAAGGGCGTGTAACATCAAATTTCTGCCTATTTAAAGGGAGCTTCTCCAGATCTTTAGGGACCGAATTTTTTAGGATTAGAATTTCATTTTCTTGTATTATTTTCATGTTTCTAGTAGTTCTTATGCTCCTCCTTTATTTCTTATGATTGTAGCTATTTCAATTCTTAGCTTGTACTTTCATTCAGGTTTGTAACTTTTAATTCTTAGTTGTAATTTCTTTTGCAAATCAATGAAATTAGTTCTCTTTTCTCTTATTCTTTTCTCTTTTCCTCGATGTACTCTTTTATTTTCATTAATTCCTCCATCTCCATGAGTAACTAAAATATTATTAGTACTCGATCGAGATGATCCAAGGAATGATATAAGTCATGAAATAATCTATAGTTGCTATTTCTCTTTTCGAAAATGCTTAAGATTTACCCTTGATTTTAAGATAACGAGATTATATTTTCGATATATAATTCTTGTTCTTATTTTCGTTCTTTAGTTAGCCTAGAGGCTCATAAGACGAATAGATCACTCAAGGATAAAAAAGAGTAGAATGCAATCCTCGAGAGAGGACGACGTTACCCTTTCGGATTGGAGTAAAAGACAATAGCGGGATTCACTTCGATAAGGCGAGTTTTAGGAATTTCGATTCTAGAACGAGAGTTCAATTGATCAACCTAAACTCAGTTGAGCACATCCTCGAGAGAGGTGCGTTCATAATTCGGGAATCTCCACGGTCAAAGCTATTTTATTAAGAGAATGCGCTTTTATTTCTTTGTTCTTATTTTTATCTCCAAGGTGATTCAAAGATTGAGTGTTAATCGTTCTTTTAATTCTTATTTTAATTTTCCATTTGCAAAACCCACCTCAAGTTTTAATTGATAAAATAATAGAGACTTTCATGAAGTAAGAGTACTCAACCGCCTCGAGTCTAATACGACCTTGTTTTAATAACCTATACTACATTCGATACGGTACACTTGTCGTTGTCATTTGCGAATATAGTTTTGCACCATCAGCATCGTTGACATCACTCCTCCATGAAGCTCCATTTCTGACGGATCAAACAAATTGTTATAAAATTCCCAAACAAAATCAGTAGAAAAGCAATCATCAGAAATCACTCACAACACTCATAATGCTGCTAGGAGATTCTGAATGTGAGCATGACATGGGAGGTCTATCTATAACACCATGCCTACCCCAACAGTCTCCTTCTCAATCCCTACATATTACTGGTAAGACTCTTGTGGTGGACGGGCTGATGACTTTCTGGCACGAACGACATGTCTACAGGAAGAAACCATAAACCTACACACAACAAAACATAAACAAAATTTTTCTTATCAACGACAGGTGTTACTGTCAACGCCTGGCGCATGCTCAATAATTTCCTATTACTACCAGTACACAATGACAGCCTTCAATAACACTTATAAATCAAAAATTTCATAAAATGATAGGGATAATTGGAAAATTACCAACAAAAGTCAAAAACAACTAAAAGGGTAATGAAAAGACTCATTGTACAACCCTATATTCACCGAGTAGGTTCTCAAGGCAAGAGTTATTTTGTAACATTATTGTTCAGTATGATCCAGGGAAAGGAAAGAGGAGGGCGAGCAGGGGAGGTAGAGACCTCCCGCTCGCCCAGCCCATGTAAAGGGGGGCGAGCTCCCCTCGCCCCCCCCCCCCCCCCCCCCCCCCGCGCGCGCACCCAGCAAGAGGTGGCGAGACCCAGCAGTAGGGGGGTGAGATCTTCTCGCCCCCAAGCCATGTAAGGGGGGGAGGGGGGGGGGGGGGGGGGGGGGGGGGGGGGGGGGGGGGGCGAGCTCCTCTCGCCCCCGCCCTCAGCCTGGGGGGGCGAGCTCCCCTCGCCCCCGCGCCCCCAGCAGGAGGGGGCGAGACCCAGCAGCAGGGGGGCGAACTCCTCTCGCCCCCCGCCCCATGTAAGGGGGGCGAGCTCCTCTCGCCCCCCGCCCTCAGCCAGGGGGGGCGAGCTCCCCTCACCCCCACGCCCCCAGCAGGAGGGGGCGAGACCCAGTAGCAGGGGGGCGAGCTCCTCTCCCCCCCCCCCCCCCGCTCGCCCCATGTAGGGGGGGGGGGGGGGGGGGGGCGAGCTCCTCTCGCCCCCGCCCCAGCAGGGGGGCGAGACCAGCAGGGGGCCGACCCCCGTGTCTCGCCCACCCCAGTTAAGGGGGCTCGCCGAGCACCGCGAAGTACCCCCTCTCGCCCAATTCTGGGGAGAGGGGTCGGTCTGCGTTTAGCGCCTCGGAACAGCGGGATTTGGCTATCCGCAGCCATTTTCGAGGGTATTTTGGTAATTTTAGGGACCAGTTTTTGGCTATTTGATGCCCAAGTCCAGAGATCCTATAAATAGGACCAAGGGGGCACCATTTGGAGGCAAGCTTGTTCTAGGCTAGCTCTCTCTCTCCCTCTCCCTCCCCAAATCTCTCTCTAGTGGGGTGAGGAGAGCCTCTAGTGGTGCCCAAGCCCGACATTGGCTTGGGAGGGGAAGCGCTATAAGGATCTTCCGGGTATGTGGTGGGACCTCCTCGTCGAGCCCTTGGTCCAGTTCATAGTTCCAACACCTTCAACCTAGAGCTCTCCCTTGGGGGTAGTAAGAGTTGGCCACCCCTCAACTTGTTGGGGGCCCCGAACTCCACAGAGACCGAGAAATCGGTTTCAACATTATGGTACGGTGAGCATGGAGTGTGACTAACTCAAGAAACTCTCAAGATGAGCTCCATGGACGGAGGTGGAGGGAGATTTGACCCAGGTCACTCGCAGCCCCCGGTGGCTGGGGTGACGTTGGAGATGTTCGAAAATCTCAAGCGGGAGGTCATGCAGACCTTGCAGGTTGCTTTCACCTCGATAAGCGAAGGCAAGAGAGAAAGTGGTCTGGAGGCCTCGTCTCAGCAGGATGGCGAGAACACTCTCGGCAAACAAACCGGGAAGGAGGTGCCAGTGGGGGGGAGTGGGGAGGCATTCTGCCCCCACTCACCCAGTCCCCTAGGAGGGGGCGAGTGGGGAGGTCCCAGACCCCCACTCGCCCAGCCCCAAGGAGGCGAGTGGGGATGTCCCACACCCCCACTCACCCAGCCCCAAGGGGGCGAGTGGGGAGGTCCCATACCCCCACTCGCCCAGCCCCAAGGACGCGAGTGGGGAGGCGGCTAGCCTCCACTCGCCCAGCCCCAAAGGGGGGCGAGCATAGGTGGTCCTTTGTGTGAATTGATCCTCTTGTCACCAGTTCCAGTGGGGTTCGGAGGGCTGGAGATGTCACACTACTCCGGCAGGAATGATCCAGTCATGCACCTGCACTGGTTTGAGGACATGGTTTCCATCAGGCCCATGTCAGACGCTTTCAAGTGCCGACTCTTCGCGATAACTCTGAAGGAGAAGGCTAGAGATTAGTTCCACCAGCTCCCTGCAGGATCCATCTATGCCTTCGAAGACTTGCGCCGAGTTTTCCTGCTACGCTTCTCGACGTCAAGGAAGAGGAAGAAACATGCCGAAGCACTTTTCCAGATCAAGCAAGCGCCAGGGGAGTCACTGGCTCACTTCGTGGATCAGTTCCAGTAGGAGGTTCCCCTCACCCAAGATGTGTCAGGCTACACCCTCCAGCTCTCTTTCATCGTGGGGCTGCAGGGGGGTTTCTTCAAGAGGGACCTCAAGAGGAGAGCTCCTTGGTCTTTTGAGGAGTTGATGGAAAGGGTGACGGAAGAAGTTGAGAGTGACGAGGCCAACCCGGAGTTCACAAGAAGGTTGGCCAAGCTAAGTGAGCCGGAGGCAAGGCAGCAGGGGGGAAGGTAAAGGCTCCCAAGAGGAAGTTCGACCAAGAGGAGGACAACTTCCAGGGAGAGGGGTCCGACCTCCCAGGGTGGAGGCAGGGACCGAAGGCACCCTCTCCACCACCGCAGCAAACCATGACGATCAGCCGCAGAAGAAGAAGGAATCGTAAGGGAGGAAGAAGAGGAGTCTGGGCGGAGTTACCTTACTATGACTTCCACGATGAGGAGGGTCACGTGACATCCACCTGCCCCGAGTTCTTGGAAATGAGGGAGGCAAGGCGTCCGAAGTCGCACCGTCAGCAACCAGAAGAGGTCGAGGAGGACCATGCCTGGGAGTAGAAGTCCGAGTCCTGGCCTTCATGCTTGGTTTTTTCTTTAAATCCAGGTAGTATGACGGTGTGTTTCCATCCTTAGATTTTCTTGTGTGTAACCGGATGACTAATGTAATAAAAGTTTTTCCAAATGTTCTTTTCCCCTCGGATGGTTCCGCTGACCGGGCTCTCACTAGCTGGAAGGTGCAGGTTGACCTCCCATGGAGGCTATGTTCTTTTCCCCTCGGATGGTTCCGCAGACCGTACTCTCATTAACCGGCAGGTGTAGGTTGACCTCCCAGGGAGGCAATGTTCTTTTCCCCTCGGATGGTTCCGCTGACCGGGCTCTCACTAGCCGGCAGGTGCAGGTTGACCTCCCAGGGAGGCTATGTTCTTTTCCCCTCGGATGGTTCCGCTGACCGTGCTCTCACTAGCCGGCAGGTGCAGGTTGACCTCCCAGGGAGGCAATGTTCTTTTCCCCTCGGATGGTTCTGCTGACCGGGCTCTCACTAGCCGGCAGGTGCAGGTTGACCTCCCAGGGAGGTTATGTTCTTTTCCCCTTGGATGGTTCAGCTGACTGGGCTCTCAATAGCCGGCAGGTGCAGGTTGACCTCCCAGGGAGGCTTTGTTCTTTTCCCCTCTAATGGTTCCGCAGACCGGGCTCTCACTAGTCGGCAGATGCAGGTTGACCTCCCAGGGAGGCAATGTTCTTTTCCCCTCGGATGGTTTCGCTGACCGGGCTCTCACTAGCCGGCAGGTGCAGGTTGACCTCCCATGGAGGCAATGTTCTTTTCCCCTCGGATGGTTCCGCTGACCGGGCTCACACTAGCCGGCAGGTGCAGGTTGACCTCCCAGGGAGGAAATGTTCTTTTCCCCTCGGATGGTTCCGCTGACCGAGCTCTCACTAGTCGGCAGGTGCAGGTTGACTTCCCAGGGAGGCTATGTTCTTTTCCCCTCGGATGGTTCTGCTGACCGGGATCTCACTAGCCGGCAGGTGCAGGTTGACGTCCCATGGAGGCTATGTTCTTTTCCCCTCGTATGGTTCCGCTGATCGGGCTCTCACTAGCCGGCAGGTGCAGGTTGACCTTGTTGGAGTTACCATTGTGATCTAGAAGTGGTCAAACATGTAATGTCACTGCCAACGCGATATGAGCCTGCAGGGTCGCACATAAGAGCATGTGGAGAAGTTGGAAGATTGACTGTGTTGGTAAAGGTTACCAATCACCATATAGAATGGGGAAAGTCCAGCAAATGTTGCTGTCTGAATTCGTCGGGTTTACACGGATAGAATTCGTCGGATTCGTCGGATTGTTCCGTGGAATCCCGACGAATTGTTACAGAGATTCTTAACTCAGCAAATGTTGCCGTCTGATGTGATTCGTCGGAATTCGTCGGATTCGTCGGACTGTTCCGTGGAATCCCGACGAATTGTTACAGAGATCCTTAACTCGGCAAATGTTGTCGTCTGATGTGATTCTTCGGAATTCGTCGAATTATCCCGTGAAAACTCGACGAATGCTTTTCCGTGGAATCCCGATGAATTGTAACAGAAACCCCAATTCTGCTGTGTGGTCTGCAGATAGCGATTATTCTAGAAGCCTGTTTATGCTTTGGGTATAAATAGATCTTCTTTAGGGTTCTTGATATACGAAGGAATCCAGCCGACGGAAGCGTTCCGCTCTCGCCCGAACCCTAGACGGAAGGTGTTCCGCCCAGTTCGCCTCCGCCGACCTCCTCTCCGGCGATCGTCGTCGTGATTGTTCTTCCTGGAGCGAACCTAGCAGTTCGTGGAAGTGCAAGGTGCAGTTGTTCTCCCTTCCGAGTTGCGTGCGACGTGACTTGGTGTTCTCCCGGCTCGTGTGGACTGCTGTAGAGACGTAGACATAATTCTACGTGAGAACTCTCTTTGCCGCCGACAGGAATCCTCTTCTTGGAGCATCTAGGTTGGATTTGATCCAACCCCACTCAGGTAATTTATGCCTAGTAGTTTTCATTACTTCTTGATTCAATGTTCATGGCCCGATCCGAGTCTTTTGGGTTGTTTCTCTTTATTTCAGCTGCGCCTACATGTGATGTATGGTTCTAGAAAAACCCAACAGACCTCCTAGGGAGACAATGTTCTTTTCCACTCTGATGGTTCCGCTGACCGGGCTCTCACTAGCCGGCAGGTGCAGGTTGACCTCCCAGGGAGGCTATGTTCTTTTCCCCTCGGATGGTTCCGCTGACCGGGCTCACACTAGCCGGCAGGTGCAGGTTGACCTCCCAGGGAGGCAATGTTCTTTTCCCCTCAGATGGTTCCGCTGACCGGGCTCTCACTAGTCGGCAGGTGCAGGTTGACCTCCCAGGGAGGCTATGTTCTTTTCACCTCGGATGGTTCCGCTGACCGGGCTCTCACTAGCAGGCAGGTGCATGTTGACCTCCCAGGGAGGCAATGTTCTTTTCCCCTCGGATGGTTCAGCTGACCGGGCTCTCACTTGCCGGCAGGTGCAGGTTGACCTCCCAGGGAGGCAATGTTCTTTTCCCCTCGGATGGTTCCGCTGACCGGGCTCTCACTAGCTGGCAGGTGCAGGTTGACCTCCCAGGGAGGCTATGTTCTTTTCCCCTCGGATGGTTCCGCTGACCGGGCTCTCACTAGTCGGCAGGTGCAGGTTGACCTCCCAGGGAGGCAATGTTCTTTTCCCCTCGGATGGTTCCGCTGACGGGGCTCTCACTAGCTGGCAGGTGCAGGTTGACCTCCCAGGGAGGCTATGTTCTTTTCCCCTCAGATGGTTTCGCTGACCGGGCTCTCACTAGCCGGCAGGTGCAGGTTGACCTCCTAGGGAGGCTATGTTCTTTTCCCCTCTGATGGTTCCGCTGATCGGGCTCTTGATGAGTCCCAATTATATACATATTTTCGGACTCATTTGGGCTGATTATCTAATCTTTGCACTACACTTTAGGCATGTTTTCATGCATTTTTGATATTATATGCTATGTGCACTTTTAGGCCCATTTCGGTGTATTTTCATGATTATCTTACTCATGCTTTATGTTGCAATTTAATTTCGTAGATTTGAGAATGTGTGGAATGCCCATTTGCGTGGCCCGACGATCTTTCATGTTGACACGGGGGTTGTGCGAGTGTTCCGGGGCGCAAAAACTGCATAGGAACACTGCGCACGAGCACTAGACATTAGTGCGCACGACCACTGGTCGTGCACCACTGATCTTGCATTAATTCTCACTTAAAATGGGCCTGTCCGTCACTTCGCACGACCACTGGACATAGTGCGCACGACCACTGGTCGTGCGCCACTGATCGTGCATTAATTCTCACTTAAAAATGGGCCTGCCAGGCACTGCGCACGACCACTGGACATAGTGCGCACGACCAGTGGTCGTGCGCCACTGATCGTGCGCATTGAAAATCTGCACCTGTCTATAAATAGCTGCTCCGCGAAAACAGTCGGAACTTCTTCGTTTCTAGGTCTTTTCCAGCGCCGTTTTTTGCGTTCTTTCGTTCTAAGCCTCCTCTATTCATCTAGGGACTTCAAGGAAGAGATTGGATCTTACTTTCATCATCAAGGAAGGTTTGAAGAGCATTGGACATCGCCGGGTCGTGACACGAAGAAGACGGGCCATTGGGAGGAAGTGACAGCCCTCCTTTACCCCGGACGCAGTTGAGGACCGAGCTTGGACGCGGATTGACAACCCAGCGATTCCAACCGTGAATCCCAGCAAGGCTTCGGAGTCGGTCGAATCTCTTACTCTTTATTCGTTTGAAATGATGTTTGTATGCTAAACTCTCTATTTTGCGGATGAAGAACATGATAAATCTAGATCTGTAACTTTTATTTCATCTTTATGAAATTCCTTTTGATTTATTCATGTGTATGAGGTGCGCTATTGTCATTCATTTTATCAATTTCATTCCGTGAGCCTACTCTTCCATCCGCCAAGCTAAGCGGTGCTAACGGCCCGTGTAATCCACCTCGACTCCGCTGGTGCGAACCATTCCATCCGCTAGCCTACTCATCCATCCGCCCTTTCGAAGTAGTGCGTTCAAGGCCTACGTAGTCTCCATCCCGCCTAGCGAAGCAGTGTGCTCAAGGCCTGCATAGGAGTAGTTTAATTTTGTTACTTTTATTTTCCATAACCCAAACAACCCCCCCTCGCGTTCCATCCGACTAAAGGACTTCGATCATAAGTCCTTCCTTAATAGTAAACTCCACCTTACTGTGTTCCTTTGAGATTCAATACTCGGGGATTTTCTCCTCATTTTATATTACTTAAACGATCGGTACACTGCCATTTCATGCCGCAGTCTTGCTACCGCCTATAGCGGTGTGCTAGATTCGCGTATCAAGTTTTTGTGACTCATCAGCTCTCACTAGCCGGCAGGTGCAGGTTGACCTCCCAGAGAGGAAATGTTCTTTTCCCCTCGGATGGTTCCGCAGACCGGGCTCTCACTAGCCGGCAGGTGCAGGTTGACCTCCCAGGGAGGCTATATTCTTTTCCCCTCAGATGGTTTCGCTGACCGGACTCTCACTAGCCGGAAGGTGCAGGTTGACCTCCCAGGGAGGCAATGTTCTTTTCCCCTCGGATGGTTCCGCTGACCGGGCTCTAACTAGCCGGCAGGTGCACGTTGACCTCCCAGGGAGGCAATGTTCTTTTCCCCTTAGATGGTTCCGCTGACCGGGCTCTCACTAGCCGGCAGGTGCAGGTTGACCTCCTAGGGAGGCAATGTTCTTTTCCCCTCGGATGGTTCCGCTGACCGGGCTCTCACTAGCCGGCAGGTGCAGGTGACCTCCCAGGGAGGCAATGTTCTTTTCCCCCTCAGATGGTTCCGCTGACCAGGCTCTCACTAGCCGGCAGGTGCATGTTGACCTCCCAGGGAGGCTATATTCTTTTCCCTCGGATGGTTCTGCTGACCGGGCTCTCACTAGCTGGCATGTGCAGGTTGACCTCCCAGGGAGGCAATGTTCTTTTCCCTTGGATGGTTCAGCTGACTGGGCTCTCACTAGCCGGCAGGTGCAGGTTGACCTCCCAGGGAGGCAATGTTCTTCACCCCTCGGATGGTTCCGCTGACCGGGCTTTCACTAGCCGGCAGGTGCAGGTTGACCTCCTAGGGAGGCAAAGTCTTTTTCCCCCAAGATGGTCTCGCTAGCCGGCAGGGTTGGAGAAACTCTCGGGGAGGCTGTGTTTTTTCTCGAAGTAGCTCCGTTGGCCGGATTTCCAGCGACACCAGTCAAATATGCAGGGTAGGACATTTCTTTTCGAGCGTGTACCTCGCTCGAAAAGAGCGGGGATTGTGTACAACCCTGTATTCGCCGAGTAGGTTCTCAAGGCAAGAGATATTTTGTAACATTATTGTTCAGTATGATCCAGGGAAAGGAAAGAGGAGGGCGAGCGGAGTAGGTAGAGACCTCCCGCTTGCCCAGCCCATGTAAAGGGGGGCGAGCTCCCCTCGCCCCCCATGCCCCCAGCAGGAGGGGGCGAGAACAAGCAGCAGGGGGTGAGCTCCTCTCGCCCCCGACCCATGTAAGGGGGGGCGAGCTCCTCTCGCCCCCTCCCTAAGCCAGGGAGGCGAGCTGTAAGATCCCCCTCCCGCACCAGGAGAGTTCCCAGATCTTATGCCCAGAACCACCGCCTTACGGTGACGCTAACACACGAGTTAGCCGCCTCCGCAAGACGATGATCCTGCAGGCAAGAACGATCAACTAGGCCAACAAGAATAAGAAGAAAAATAGGTAAACAAGTCCACAATCACACGCATCTGTATAAATATATCCAAATGTAATATGTCCATCAATGAGTACAATAAATGAAAGAGTTAAAGGCTTATGCCCGGTACATATCCAAAGTAGAACACAATCTCACTCTCTCATTCTACATTTATGCGGAAGCTAAACAACTCTCAAATCTTCAAACACTTGTCTTGTAGTAGAAGTACTGCGCGGCTTCTGCTCCCCAGGTCCTGCCATCATTTCCTGACTGGTCGTACTGGAGCTCCAGCTCCTCGAACTCCTACGGTCACAACCGACCGTTAGTCATAAAGACTAAGCCAATTTTGGCACCGAGCGGGAGGAAGAAGCGGAGGACAACAAAGTGGAGTAAACGAAAGCAGGTGACAGGGAAATCTAAGCTAGCAAGTGTATATATATAGGCAAGCACTCTAGCAGTATTAACAAGTAAGAGAGCAGTAAAGAGCAGTAAAGGAAGTAAACAGTAAAGCAGTGCATGCAAGTATAACCAGCAATTAATTAATTCTACACTACCATCCTATGAGTACCCTAACTTTTATGAATGCCCATACAAACTTGTAAGTTACAGTTTCTGGAAATATTACTTATCATATAAAAGAGCCCATACTAATTTATATGATAAGGGTCTGCAGTTATGTACTAGGTTTACATATGATATGATATGCATGCTATGTTATGATTCATACAAGTGCAACTCACCCATACGACTCTGTGATCACAGACCTTTAGTTCCCGCTTTTTGGAGTTAGCTACACTCTCTGGTACTACCGTTGTGGCTACGACAGTGGTGGAGTGGGCGTCTCCACCCCTAGGCGGGTATACACACTAACAGGACTAGACCTCCCATACGCCTCTATACACGTCCTAGGTGCACTCTAGAGCCTTGCGTACTCTTTGCTGATAACCATCAGTCTTTAAGGCCAGGTGTGCATCCTGTTGGGGATCGTCCTCCAGACCGCAGTATAAACAACCTACTGGCCCCTCAACCTCACACCCGCCTAAGTCAACGTACTGTCGTCGGTGTGACGACCGGCCCATACCGAAGACCCGCCACTAATTTGTTCTTATACACATGCAATTTATCACCACCCGAGCCTCCAACTCGCAGGACTAACCCGTCCTGATATACAACCTCCCGAGCCTCCAGCTCACAGGACCATCTCGTCTTGATATAATACTTCCCATCCCTTAACTCAGGATGAAGTTTACCATGTCTCTTATTCATTTAGTTAGAATAATCTTGTCTAATTATTGTATACTTAGAAGTTTAAGGTGAATCCTGGACTTCCCGAGGTTTACCCGGTGAAGGGCTCGCAACGGTACTAGGGAATGCAATGGGCTGAAACCCAAATCCCCCATTCCAAGACAATTACTCTTATTGGTGGCTACCTCATTCTAAGACCCACTCTACTTATTACTCTTTATAATTTATGTGTTTTCATTACTTATGTTTCACCTCATTCCTAAGCAACCGTTCTCTTTAATGGTGCTCAACTCTCAAGATTCTTCGTCCTCTAAGTGGTATAAACTTGTGTAATGTTATAATCCAATTCTCACTGATTTCCTAAGTGATTTTGTTGACCTAATCATCATATTGAATTTTCACTATCCGCAGACCACGGCATATAACTAACTTAGATTCCTACGATGGAACCTTGGTCAAATCACTTGCAAATGAGTTCTAATTTTTATCATATGTTCTTACTGGGTAAAATAAGCGTTAACCTGAATTTTAGCAGATCTCATACAATTTGACCTCCACAAAAATTTATAAATCAATTGTCCTCATTGAAAATGCAAAGGGGGGTATCATGCTAATGAATTCAAACTTGCTAAATATTCTTCCAGAGGTGATATTTGACATAATAATAAGATTCCCAATGTTTCATAATTTTCCAGCAGATATAAACCCATAATTTCTATTTATCATTAAATGGTTAACAAAATGACTTTGTACATCAAGTACTAGATCTTGACTACCTAAAATTCTGAGAAAATTACAGTGGCACTATAATAGCATAAAAACACTAATTCCATAATATCATAATTTTCCAGCAAATTTAAACCCATAATTTTTATTTATCATTAAAGGGGTGGTAAAATGACTTTGTACAACAAGTACCAAATCTTGACTTCCTAAAATTATGCGAAAATTACAGTGGCACTATAACAGCATAAAAACACTAATTCCAGAAGATCATAATTTTCCAGCAAATTTAAACCCATAATTTCTATTTATCATTAAAGGGGTGGTAAAATGACCTTGTACAACAAGTACCAAATCTTATCATTCTAAAATTCTGAGAAAATTATAGAGGCACTATAACAGCATAAGAACACTAATTCCAAAAGATAATTATTTTCCAGAAAATTTAAACCCATAATTTCTATTTATCATTAATGGGGTGATAAATTGACTTTGTACATAAAGTACCAAATCTTGACTTCCTAAAATTCTGATAAAATTACAGTAGTACAATATTGACCTAAAACTTCAGTGCCTAAGCTTCATAATTTTCCAAGGGGTATTTCTCCATAATATTCATTTAATACAAGTGGTGTGCCAATAAGGGTTTACACTACAACCACCATCTATATGTCACAATAAATTCTGGTAAAATTACAATAGTACAATATTGGCCTAAAAACATCTTATCTAGAGTTTCATATTTATCCAGTGATTTTCCCCTTAATTATTTCATAAATTAAGAAGTGTGACAAACTAAATATATGAAATTTCACCAAGTATTATCCATCAAAAATAAATCTACCAAAAATCTCAGAGGTTCATAACTAAATTCCACATGATTTTCCAGGGTTTCAAAAATTTCTCAATATTTTTCATCAATAAAATTTCAGTTATTCAAAAATGCAACATATGATAATTTCCATGATTTCTAAGGAAACAATCTCTAAAAATTCCTACAAAATTTCTAAAGGTTCTAGTTGATGTTACAAGGTATTCCTCAGAGTTTCAGATTTTTCCACAAGGTTTTTGCCTTAAACATTTCATTAATACATAACTGTGACATAATTTAATTTTATTAATTACTTAGGATTTTTGATCCCAAAAATCCTAATTTTTCTTGGAGTAATGTATTATGTCATAAAGAAGGTATGGTCAAGGTTCCAGAAGCTATCACTAAGCCATTTATGCTAAATATACAAAATATCCATTTTTGCTATTGGCAAACCATATCACAGTAGGGTAGAGACATGCAAGTAGAAATTACCCTATATGCAGAGGTCCAAATGTTCTCAAAATTTAACCCTACCCTAATGTTGTCTAATTAGACATGACACCCAAATTTGGGGTCATTTAGAGTTATATATCTCCAAATATTTTATTTATTTGATTTTCCAAGTTTTGAACAAAACTATAAAAAAATTGTCTCCATAAATTCTGATATTTAAACCTAAGCTAGGTATAAGGCACATGCATGCATGGTCAAAATCCCAAGTCCATCAGACTTATATTTTAGAGTGTGCATACTAATTAATTTCTGGTTTATGTTTTGACCAGTCTCAATAAAATGAGTACTGTGGGCCCTACAATTATCCAAATGGCCTGATTTAAATTTCAAATCAAAGTAGACATCATGGCCTATAAAAGCTATCTCAGGCAATTTTCCCTAAAAAGGCATCTAAGGGCCTTAAAATCGAGCATAAAAAATCATATAAAAGTGTGACAAATCATTTAATTAAAGAAATGTGGTCTACATAGAGCAGATCAGCCCAGATCCAACGGCTCTCCATCATCTCCTACCTCCAGCCGACGGTCTGGATTTGCACGACCTGGGACTTCTTCTCCGTCCCTTTCCCGGCAACCTCCTGCCCACCACAGCCGGCCACCGCCTCCACCACCTCCATTGAGGTGGCGGCCATCGTTTGACGGCGACATGGCCGCCGGAGAGACCGTCTTCGGCGATCCCGAGCAAGAACAAAAGCTCGGCAAAGCTCCCTCTAGCTCACATGGGATCGGGCTCAATTGAGCTCGATTTCTCTCCTAAGGGGATCTAACATCTAACACAGAGGGAGAGGGGGCGAAACCAGACCTCAATGGAGCTTGACTGCGATTATTGTGGTGGCGCGGCATGGTGGCGGTGAGCTCCGGCAATCCTCCCCAAATTCTCGATTCTTCATTGTTTGCTCCACTCCAAAGCACCAACTCAACTCCTTACATCTCTCTGAAGATGATGGAAACGTCCAAAGTGGCTGAGGAGGCTTGGATATAGGAGTTTGCACATGGTGGTTTTCGGCCCAACCTTGGAAGCTCCTCCCAGCCACCACATGGCACTGTTTCAGCTCAAATTTGGATGGCATTCATGTGGGGTGCTCAGGGAAAGTTTTGGGCAGAGGAATGGAGGGCCACATGTCCTCCATTCCACAAAATCATCTTTGTCCTTAATGGAGGAAGGGGGAATTTCCACCTTTGTCCCCATGCATGTCTTTGCAAGTTGGATTCAGTGGGCAAGGTAGGTCATTATGCATGAGGACCTCAGAATGGGCCTTGGTTAAGGCTTTAATCCATTTGCATTTGGTTTGAATCCAATTTAAGCCCAATTTAGGTATAATTGACCCTATGTTGACTTTTGAGTTGACTTGGTCAATTAGGTGTGTTGACTGGTCCAAGATGTTGACATTGAGTCCAATGACACTTCCCAAGGTTGATTGGGTCATGATGATGCCCCAATTGGGCTAATTTAACCAATAGATGTGATTTTAACCAAAATTGGGGAAAAGTTGACTTTGGTCAATTTGGTCAAATTGATGATCTCTTGATGGGGCTTTTGATTCAATTATGTCCCCCATGATGTTCTAAGACTAGGGGTGAAGTCAATTTTATGTTTTGGGGGTGAATTGAGTCTATTGGGGGAGGATTGGCTTATGTTGACCTAAGTTTGACTTTGGTCAAATTGGACCAATTGGTGACCCCATGATGGGGCTTTTGAGTCCATAGCACTCCTTAAAAGGTTTACCATCTTGTGGTAGAGTCAATTTGGTCATATGAGTATGAATTGAACCTTATTGAGTTGAATTGGGCTATATTGACCTAGATTTGACTTTGGTCCACATGGCTAAATTGGTTGACCAATTGATGAGACTTTTGGTCAATTATGTCTCCTTTAGGTTTAGGGACATGGTGGTGGGGTTAATTCACAAGTGTAAGTTCAATTTGAGCTAATTTGACCTAAGTTGACCTGCCTCCTATAGTGGATCACATGTGAGTTCACTCAACTCAGTGCATCCCAAGGTCACCACCAAGCTCAAACTCACCTCACTCACCACATGTCCTACCCTAATTTAAGTTAAGGGGTCTAGTAGGAAATGGGATGTTATAAATCCAAATAAACAAAAATAATAATTTCGTCCTCAAAATTTACGTTCGGGTCTACGGGGGTTCCAGACTTATTGAAGATGAAAAGTCTCAAGATGGCATATATGATATCACAAGACTATCTGGTAATTGTTATTTTATCCCATCATCAATATTTCAACATATCCATCTTTCAAATTACATTCCAAGGTTCCACTTGTGGAAGGAGTACAATTTCTTCTTAGTAATTAATTCTAACAAGATTTCCAGATCTTTCTAGTGGTAATAAAAAAATCTATAAACAAATTCTATAATAATCCAACAACAATAGTTCATTGTGTGAATTCCTCAAATTATACGCTCAATTATACTTGAGAAGGAAGTTTCAAAAATGAGTAACCATAAATCCCATCAAAATCCCTAGAAGTTCATATTGTCATCAAAGGCTTATGCACAAGTTTCTATAGCAATTCTGCGTCAATACTTCAAGATATGGGTTTCCTAATTTATAACTCCATCTCTACATTGTGAAGGGAGTACCAATATATGTAATTATAAATTCCGGGAAAATTACCAAAGGTGTATAATGATATCACAAGGTTATCTTCAAATTATTAGAATATTCCCGCGTCAACAACTCTATGTATGAATATTCTATATTATAACTCCAAATTGTACATTATGAATGAAGTATGAAGTCTACCCAGGGATGGAATCAAATAAAAGTTTCATAGCTTCATACTGATTTAAAAGGACCTTGTACAAAATTTCCTAGGATTTCAATATCAATAATTCGAGGAATTAATTTTCTAAGTTATAATTCCAAACACTACATTGTGAAGGAAGTACCACATATATATATGGACATAAATTCCATAAAAAAAATTCCAAAGGTCTTAGGTGGTCTCATAACTCCAAATATTCAGTTTCATTCAGCTTTAAGTTCATTAGCTTACCTAATTGTGGGATGAGTTAAATTGGGATAATTGAATAATTAATAATTAATGAACTATATTATCATCAAAAATTCCACCAAAAATTTACAGAGTGTAATCTCACTCTAGTAAGTGAATCCCATAACTTTATGTCCTTTCATAAAGTTTTGACCATAAAAATACTCCTTTAAGGTCTATGTGACACTTCACATAAATTCCAAATTTCCTAAGGAAATCAACCCAACGGCTTATGATTTTCTCTAAGGGATATTGTCTCATAACCCTAAGTGTATGTTTTAAGTTTTGTGAGATTTGACCGAGGGAAAACCCTTAAACTCTCATGTAGGCCTAGTGTTACATGGTCATGCTATAAGCACACAAATTCCCTTGCACTTGTTTATGAAGTAAACTAACATTCAGAGGTCTAGTTGGCCTAAAATTTTAACCATGGTCCGTTATATGCATGATCACCCTCCCAAGACAATTTGGTGTGATTTTAGTCCAAATCACCATATTGTGCACAATATATGATTCATTAAATTTCTCTTAAAATCTTAGAGAAATGTGCCTGATAGGTTAAATTAGATTTGCGTGTTTTGCTTTTTGTTGTAACAAATTTTTAAGAGTTTAAAATTGTTTTTGCTTTTGAGAGAAAGCTTTTGGGTTTAAGTAAATTATCTGAACTAAAATCGATAAAGGCAAGTGTACCTTATCGAAAGTTGTATAGGATATTTCTTTTTGAAATATCAAGGTCGTATTTTCCGGATCGTATCGATTATTTCTACTTCTTAGGAACGAGAAATTATTTTATCAGAAAAAAGGTTTTGATTTGGTTTTTATACTTTTATAGAAATGATAATGACAAAAAATTAGGGTTGGCGTGCGTTTAGCGATATTTGTAAGAAAAGCAAGAGAGCACGAAAATGCTAATTTGGAAAATAGTTTTGCTTAGGTTTTGTTTTTGTTTTTGAGATTTTTATGGCGATAACGATGACTATTTAGCGATTTAAGCGGTTGTGAGCGGTTAGCGGAAACAAAGAAAAGAAACAATTATAACCAAAAAGAAAGAGCACACTAATTGAAAACACACACACTCTACGGAATTGAAATGACGGAATTAAAGGACAGAAATTAAAGGAATGCGATCTCTACCCAAATAGGTAGAGGGGAAGTAAATGCGTGAGCAAGTTCTATCCAAACGGATAGACGGGAAATAAATGCGTGGGCGAGTTCTATCCAAATGGATAGACGGGAAATAAATGTGTGACGATAACGAAAGCTAGGCTATTAATTGAAATCTAAGTTACGAAAAAGATAAAAATAAGAGTTATCCCCCTACACACACACACTTAAAGGAAAAAACTAAGTTAAAGAAAGCAAAAATCTATACTCCTACACTCACACACACTAATAACAAAATGAAACTAAAATAAAAACAAAAACAATTTACTCTCATACACTTACACACACTTACTAAAAAAAAAAGAAAATAAAAACAACAAACCAAAACAAAATTTAATTTAATCTCCTACACACACACACTTACATAAAGAAGAAAAAAAAGGAAAAAGAAAAATAAAAGAAAGAGAAAACAAAAACTAATTTACCACAATAAGAACAAAGAAGAACGTATATTGATTGAAAAGAAAATTTACAAACTTTTTAAGAAAGTCTAAACTTAGGGGATAAAAAGGGCCCAAACTAGGGCTTACAAACACTCACAAAAACAAGAGAAAGAAACTCACAAGAACAAGAGAAAGAAACTCACAAGAACCTCAAAGAACCACTCAAAAAACACCTCTCAAATACACTTAGATTCTAAAATATATGAACCCTTATAATGAGGTGGAGCACCCTTATTTATAGGCAAAAGAGAGAGAGGGGGAGGGTGCAAGCAGCTGAAAAGAGTGCTGCAGGCTGGAAGCAGGTGGGGTGCGGTTAGAGGGCTGGAAGGCTAGCTGGCGGGCTGAGCTGGAGGCAGGGCAGCGGGCTGTAGGGCACGGGCGCGGGAAGCGGGCAGCAGGGCACGGGCGCGGGCAGCAGCACTGGCACGGGTACGTGGAGGCAGGGCAGCGGGGCGGCAGCGGGCAGGGCTGCGGATAGCTGGATTTAATCCAGCAAAATGTGCGTTGGCCTGGATTCGAACCAGTGATGCCTTTCGGACTAACATAGGCGCGCTCCAGCTGAGCCAATGGTCTTATCTATAAACACAAGAACTATTATATATATATTATATATGATTACAGATTTTTATATTAATATATATTAATAAGCTAACTTAATTATTATTATTATTATTATTTTGTTTTTATGAAGTACTTTTATATATATTATAATCATATATTCATATATAAATATTATATATACATTCAAAAATTCATACTCAAATATATAAATATTGACTTATATATAAATTAACTTTATATATTTATATTTTCAAATAGTTAGTTTTATGATTATATATTTGTAACTTGTTTATAGTTTATATTTACATATATAAATATAGTTTTTATTTAAAAATTATTTACATATATTTTTAAAAACTTTATATATATATATTTACATATATACTATTTTTACTTATATACTTATATATCATTTTTATTTATTAGATATGGTTTTATTTATTTAGTTATTTATATATATGTACATAGAAATAAGTAATTTCAAAAATTTATACTTAGATATGTTTACAAAGAATATTTTTACATATTTTTCTATATTGTTTCGTGCTTAAATAGCTCCTTTTTCATATTGATATATATTTATATACATTAGATAAAACAAGTCATTTTATTTAATACTATACATGAAATATGTATAATATTACCTAAAACTATGCTCAAAACTATACTAAAATACGTGTATTCTACTATTCATCAAATACCCTCATACTTAAGCTTTTGCTATTCCAGAGCAAAAGTAAGGGATACCTATAAGACGTTTAATAAAATTTCAAATTTACTAATGATTTATTTAATCAAAAGTAAGATCAAAATAAATTTAGGAGATTTAAAGAGGTAAGTCCTAAATTATGAAAATGATTTAAAAAGAGCAAAAAAGTTTTAGCTATAAGACTTCAAAAGTTCGCTAAATGGCATCTTATATTGTAATTATTAGCATCTTTAATTAGAACGGAATTATAAAAACTCTTAACTTTTTAAAGAAAATTTTCAAGAATAAATAAAACCTACTAATTATGCTCTCGTAAACTTTTTTAATTAAATTCTAACTTACAATTTTATTGGCTAAAGGGTAGGGGAAAAGGGGTAGCCTTGGCAGGAAGAAGAGTGCTTGGATTAGGTGTGAAGAATTTTATCCTCTCACCCCATCTTTTGGTTTGGCTTTACTTTGACTTCCAGCGTTTGGTTTACGAGGGATAATTGAAACTTTAACTTTAACCCAATGCCCATGTTTACGGAATTTTTTATTCCCATTGACACAGGATTTCTTTTAACAATATTGGGTGCCTGCGTTTACGGAATCTTTTTATTCTCATTGACACAGGATTTCTTTTATACTCCTTCTAATTTTTTTATTGCCAAGCTAAATACAAGGGGGTATCAAAGGAAAATCTAGAATAATAAAAAAAGTATTTGAGAGCAAAATTTAGTAGATAAAAAACATTCCTAAAGTTTCACAAGTTTCGAAGTAAGAATAATTAAATCTAAAGATGGTTTGCCAATATAATACAAAAAGAAACTATTTAGGGTAAACTCGAAGTAGTGCTAAAAGGTTTTTTCTCGATTTAAACTAAAATCACAAGATGATGTTTACTACTAAAATTCCTAGATTTAAATTTTCAAACTGATAAAAATAAAAATGATTTAGTAAATCAAAAATAATGAAAAACGCTTAAAGATAAAACTAACCTAGCCTTGGAAATAACAAAAAGCTAAGTAGGGGATTTTATTTTATTTAGGGATTTTTTTTATATAATAATTTTTTTTGGTTTTTAATATATGATATGTATTTTTTTGGATTTTTGATTTTCTTTATAACAAAATACATATATAAATACTACAAAATTTTTTTGGTTTTTTCTAAATTTTTTTTTCATCATATATATATATTTCATTTTTAATTTTGTAGAAGATATGCACATATAAAAAAGAGGAAAAGAAAGAGAAAGGGAAATAAAACATTTATAATAATTTTTTGGTGAAAATTTTTCTAAGTTATTTTATAATTTTTTGGGTTTTCTAATTTGTTACCTATTTACATATTAAAAGATTTTTACAAAAAGAAGAGAATAAAAGGAAAGAGACAACTTTGTTACAACAAAATTTTTTTTTAAAAAGGAAAAGAGAGAGTTGTTGCAACAAAATTTTTTTTTTGTTGCAACAAATTTGTTATGTTGAAAATTTTTTTTTGGGATTTTCTTTTTAAAGAAAGGGATAAATATTTACAACAAAAAAAGGGAAAAACACACCCTCAATGTTGAGTTTAGGTAGGAGGAGCGAAAATATGCACAAAAGTGTAAAAGGTTATTTACAAAAAGGAAGGGCAAAAAAGGTTAGGTTATAATATATATGGACAAGAAAGGAAAACTACTCATATGATCAAATATATATAAAAAAACTTGGGTTTTGTTTTGATTTTTCCAAATGTACAAAAGAGCGAAAAATAGTATACGTATGAAAGGAATCAAAATTATTATTTTGTTGGGGGGGGGGGGGGGGGGGTTGAAAGATGCATATTTAAGATTCATATCAAAATGTTAAGAAAGATAAAATAAAGTAAATAAAGAAAAGCTTTAAGACAAAAGGCAAGGAAGGAAAAGAGAAATAAAAAGGTAAAAGCAACGGGGTTTTCCCTTTTCAAAATATCGACAAAAATCCCTTCTCGGGTCTGTCGAGTAATCCTACTTCGAGAAAACTTTCTATTGTTTTATCTTAAAATTCCTAAAATTCTTTTTGATTTTTGTTTTAAAGTTTTGTTTTTATTTTAATTTTATTTTGTTTTTCATTTATAAAGAGAAATGAAAATTTTAAATATGCATATTTATTAATATATATATTTTTCATTTTGTTTTGTTTTATTATTATTATATTATGTTTATTTATTATTATTATTATTATTATTTTGGTTTTTGATTTGAAATTAAATTTTTCATCATTTTGTTTTATTTATTTATTATGTAAATACTAAAAAAAATTAATATAAAAAGGGAAAAGAAAATATAATTTGATAAATATGGGGGTGTCTCCCATGAGCGCTTTGTTTACCGTCTCGTAGCTTGACGCATTGGCGGGGTACGATCGCTTTAGAAGTGGGGGAGGGGTATAGAATTTAGCTTACCGCCCACTTGATCGCCCGCGTGGTAAAGTTTTAATCGGTGACCGTTAACTTTTAGCTCGCCTTTTTCCGGGTAGGAGATAAGAACGGTCCCGTATGGCCAAACCTCTTTCACTTGAAAGGGGTCGGACCATCGGGATTTAAGCTTACCCAGAAAAAGACAAAGACGTGAATTAAAAAGGAGGACTAGATCGCCCGGCGCAAATGTTTTTGGAAATTTATTTTTGTGATCGTGATAGAATTTAGAGCGTTCTTTATAAAATTTGTTACTCTCATAAGCGTTCGCACGCCATTCATCGAGTTCGTTTAATTGGAATTTCCGACTTTCGGCGGCTAAATTATGATCGAGGTTTAAAAGCTTTAACGCCCAAAAAGCGCGGTGCTCTAATTCTACGGGCAGGTGGCACGCCTTGCCGTAGACTAATCGATAAGGCGTGCAACCGATTGCGGTCTTGTATGTCGTACGATATGCCCACAGCGCGTCGTCTAATTTAATCGCCCAATCCCTCTTATTTGTTGAAACAGTTTTTTCTAATATGCGTTTAATTTCTTGATTTACTACCTCCACTTGGCCGCTCGTGGGGGTGATATGCGGTGGCGAGCTTATGCGTGACGCCATATTTAGATAAAGTTTTTTCAAACTGGGCGTTGCAGAAGTGCGTACCCCTATCACTAACTATCGTGTGGGGCGCGCCGAAGCGAGAAAATAATTTTTTAAGAAATTTGACGACGACTCTTGCATCGTTGGTGGGGAGAGCTTGTGCTTCCGCCCATCTCGATACGTAGTCGACCGCCACTAAAATGTAGCGATTTGTAAATGAAGGAGGTAGGGGGCCTACGAAGTCTATGCCCCATAAATCGAAAATTTCGCATTCTATGTAAAAATTTTAGGGCATCTCGTCGCGACGAGAGATGTTACCCGACCGTTGACAGCTATCGCACGTGCTCACAAAAGCGTGAGCGTCTTTAAAGAGAGTGGGCCAATAAAAGCCCGCCTCCAGCGCCTTCTGTGCAGTTCGGTTAGCTTGATAATGCCCCCCGGCCGGCCCCTCGTGGCAGTGCCGCAATATTTGCGCACCCTCCTCGCTCGAAACGCATCTCCGCACGATTTGGTTCGCGCAGACTCGAAATAGGAAAGGGTCCTCCCAAAAGTAGTTTTTCAAATCAGAAAAGAATTTCTTCTTTTGCTGTTTTGAAAAGTCTTTCGGAAGCACCCGTGCAACTAAATAGTTGGCGTAGTCCACGAACCACGGGGTGGGAGAAGTTTTTAAATTATTTAAAGTTAAAAGACGCTCCTCGGGAAATCGATCATCAATTTCCGGTTCGAAGAGCTCTTCCGCAATCGGGCGCTCTAAACGAGAGAGGTGGTCGGCCGCTAAATTTTCAGCCCCCTTCTTATCCCAGATCTCTAAATCAAATTCTTGTAATAGGAGGATCCATCGAAGAAGGCGGGGCTTAGCATCTATTTTATCTAATAAATATTTTAGGGCGGAGTGGTCGGTAAATACTATAATTTTTGAAAGCGTGACGTAGGGCCTAAACTTATCGATGGCGAAGACGACGGCAAGGAGTTCCTTTTCCGTGGTCGTGTAATTAGCCTGTGCGGCCGTGAGCGTGCGGGATGCATAATAGATCGGAGGAAAATATTTATTTACGCGTTGGCCTAATACGGCCCCTACCGCTATATCGCTCGCGTCGCACATAATCTCAAACGGAAGGGTCCAATCGGGCGCCACCAGAATGGGAGAATGGATAAGTTTTTCTTTTATAATTTTAAATGCCTCTACGCACGCGTCATCAAAAATAAATGGAGATTCCTTCTCTAGGAGGTGGGTTAGCGGTTTTGTTATTTTAGAAAAATTTTGAATGAACCGCCTATAAAAACCCGCGTGGCCAAGAAAACTACGAATAGATTTTATATTTGAGGGCGCAGGAAGTTTTTCGATTATTTCGACCTTGGCCTTGTCGACCTCCATCCCTCTTGCGGAAATTTTGTGTCTGAGAACTAAGCCTTCTCGAACCATAAAATTACACTTCTCCCAGTTTAAAACCAGGTTCGTGTCTTCGCATCGTTGGAGGACTCGATCTAAATTTTTTAAACAATTTCAGAAGGAGCTTCCAAAGACCGAGAAGTCATCCATAAAGACTTCCATAATATCCTCTACGAGCTCTCCAAAGATCGCCATCATACATCGTTGGAATTTAGTGGGCGCATTGCAGAGGCCGAACGGCATCCTTCGGTATGCGAAGGTGCCGAAGGGGCACGTAAAGGTTGTTTTCTCCTGGTCTTCGGGGGAGATAGGAATTTGTAAAAAACCCGATAGACCGTCGAGAAAACAATAATATGGATGACCTGAAAGTCGCTCTAGAATTTGATCGATAAACGGCAACGGAAAGTGGTCTTTTCGGGTGGCATCATTTAATTTTCGGTAATCGATGCACACCCGCCAACCCGTAACAGTACGGGTTGGGATTAATTCGTTGTTTTGATTTGCCACTACCATTAGACCGCCCTTTTTTGGCACGACATGAATGGGACTAACCCACGTGCTGTCGGATATAGGGTAGATAATCCCCGCATTCAGGAGTTTTATTACTTCTGCCTTAACAACATCTCGCATATTCGGGTTAAGTCGTCGCTGAGGCTAGATGGTTTTGCGGGAATTATCTTCTAAAAAACTTTTGTGCGTGCAAAAAGAGGGATTTATCCCCCTAATATCTGAAATTTGCCATGCAATTGCATGACGATGCTTAGACAAAATTTTAAGTAATTCGGAAGTTTCCGAATCGGTTAAAGAAGATGAAATAATAACCTGAAGTTTTAAGTTCGCGGCGAGAAAAGCGTATTTTAAATGGTCGGGGAGTGGCTTAAGCTCCAAGACCGGGGGTTCTTCGTAAGAAGTGGTGATTTTTAAATTTTTAGAATTAAAAGACTCGAAAGGCGAATCTGGCGGCAATTCGCCCAAAGGGGCGAGGTTCGCCAGATCCGGATCGTCTAAAGTTAAAGCGAGTAATTCAGAAAGCGAAGAACACTCATCCTCGAACGCGGATTCCAAGTGAAAGCAGGAATCGTCGTTCGATAAAGAGTTTCGCATCGAAGGATTAATATGAAGAGTAACTTCGTCGTCTCCGACCCGAAGGAGGAGGAGACCGTTACTCACATCAATTAATGCTCGGGAGGTCGCGAGGAAAGGGCGACCGAGGATAATTGGTACCTCGGCGTCCTCCTCGATGTCGAGGATGACGAAGTCTACCGGGAAGATAAACTTGTCAACCTTGACCAGAACGTCCTCCACTACCCCGATAGGATATTTTATCGAGCGATCCGCTAGTTGGATGCTCATTTTCGTTGGGGTGGGAGCACCCAAATCTATTTTTTTAAAGAGGGAGAAGGGCATTAAATTAATGCTCGCTCCCAGGTCCGCTAGGGCGTATTTTATTAATAGATTGCCAAAAAGGCACGGGATGGAAAATCTTCCCGGGTCGTTTAGTTTTGGCGGCAATTTATTAAGTAGGACCGCCGAGCATTCCGCATTTAATGAAACACGTGAAATACCCTCGAGCTTCTTTTTATTAGAAAGGAGCTCCTTAATGTATTTCGCATATTTCGGCATCTGAGAGAGTGCCTCGCAGAAGGGGACGTTAATTTGAATTTGTTTTAATATTCGTAAAATTTTTTGATAATGTTCGTCCTCCTTCTCTTTATTAATTTTTGCGGGGTAAGGAATTTGCGGGCTCGAAACGCCCGGCGCTAATGTTTTTTTCCTTATATACTAAAATTGAAGACGAGGGTGGAGGGGTCGGAGGCGAAACAGTTACCTGACGCTCAACCCGCAATGGGGAGTCGACCTCCCTACCGCTGCGAAGGGTAATGGCGTGGGAATTTTCACGCGGGTTCTGCTCCGAGTTTCCAGGCAATGCTCCAAGTGGCCGCTCGGAGATCATTTTAGCGAGCTGTCCAACCTGCATTTCTAAATTTTTTAGCAATCCGGTTATATTCCGGATATTTGCCTCGTTGGACGCTACGTATTTTGTAAAAATCTCCTCGAGCGGAGTAGGTTTTGGAGGGGGAGGCAGAAAGCCCTGCTGAAATCCTTGGGGATATCCTTGTGGAAATCCTTGCGGGATCGTAGGTGGAGGGCGTTGCGCGTTGTTAGGATTACTCCAGGAGAAGTTCGGGTGGCTCCTCCAACCCGGATTATAGTTATTACTATAAGGGTTGTTATTAGGATTGAAGGGCGCCCGCACTTGATTGCCAACGTACTTCACCGATTCCTCGATATTATTATTATTATTTAGATTATTATTATGAGTATTAAAATTATTATTAGGATTATTAAAATTATTATTATTATTATTATTAGGATTATTAGTCCAAGCGGGAGTGGAGGAGGAAGCAGACATCTCCGCCACTTGCTTGCTTAGCCGCTCTACCTGCGAGGTTAAGTAAGTAGTGGCATCCACTTCAAAAAGACCAGCCGATTTATTAGGACGCGACCTTGGCACATTCCATTGGTACGCGTTCATGGCCATTTCTTCGATCAGAGCTTGAGCGGCCTCTGGGGTTTTGTTGTTTAACGTTCCCCCGGCGGCTGCGTCGATCATCTGTCGCGTTGAGAAATTCAAGCTGTTATAGAACGTTTGTACCTGTAGCCAAGTTGGTAGCGCGTGATGAGGACACCTACGCAAATATTCTTTAAAATGCTCCCAAGTCTCGTACAGAGACTCGGAAACGAATTGTATAAAGGATGCGATATCGGTGCGTAATTTAGCGGTTTTTGACGGAGGAAAATATTTAGTTAGAAAATTTTCCGTCAATTCGGCCCACGTGGTTATGGACCCTCTCGGAAGAGAAGTCAACCACGATTTAGCCTTTGTCCGCAGGGAAAAGGGAAATAAGCGCAAGCGAATGGCGTCATCGCTGACGCCATTAATCTTGAAGGTGTCGCAAATTTCTAAAAATTTTGAAAGGTGTTGGTTTGGGTCCTCATCTGGCAAACCGTCGAACTGAATCGACTGTTGTACCATTTGGATTATGCTGGATTTGATTTTGAAATTATTATTAGCTACCGCGGGGCGGGTGACGCTCGATCCTGTATCCTCTAAATTTGGCCTAGCATAATAGGCCATGGTCCGCTGTGGGGCCGCATTTAGATTAGGATCGCCCATCACGCCTATATGTATATCGCCGACGGATTCTTCGGGATCTATTTGTAGATTTTGATTACGAGATTGGCGGCGCTCTAGAAGCGTGCGCTCGATTTTGGGATCAAAAGGTAAAGTCGGATTATCCGAAGATTCTCCTCGGGTCATACACTATTCTTTAATTAATTAATTTTTTGGAAGAAAGAGTTTTTTTTTATAGATTTTTTTTTTATGTTTTTGTTTTGGAAATATTTTTACAAGGAAGAAAAAGAAGGAAAGAAAGAAAGAGGAGGAAAATATATTTTTTAGATTTTCTTTTCGTAAGTAGAAAATATAGCTATATATTTTTTTGGGTAATTTTTAAGGTTTTGTTTTGTTTGGTTTATATGAACATATATACGTATGTTTGTAAATATATATGCAAAAGGTTTATAATTGCAAAAGGTTTTAAATTTTGCAAATATGTGTTTATAAGAGGGAAAGTAAAAAAGGAAAAGAGATATATCAATATTTTCTTGAAGATTTTGGATTTTTTTTTCTTAAATAGAGATTTTTTTCTTAAATTTTTTGTTTTGTAGGATAAGATAAATATATATTAGAAAAAGAGTTGAAATATAAGATAAAATTATTAGCGTTTCCTATTTCAAAATAACGACACAAGTCCCCGGCAACGACGCCAAAAACTTGATAGGTTAAATTAGATTTGCGTGTTTTGCTTTTTGTTGTAACAAATTTTTAAGAGTTTAAAATTGTTTTTGCTTTTGAGAGAAAGCTTTTGGGTTGAAGTAAATTATCCGAACTAAAATCGATAAAGGCAAGTGTACCTTATCGAAAGTAGTATAGGATATTTCTTTTTGAAATATCAAGGTCATATTTTTCGGATCGTATCGATTATTTCTACTTCTTAGGAATGCGCTATTATTTTATCTGAAAAAAGGTTTTGATTTGGTTTTTATACTTTTATAGAAATGATAATGACAAAAATTAGGGTTGGCATGCATTTAGCGATATTTGTAAGAAAAGCAAGAGAGCACGAAAACGCTAATTTGGAAAATAGTTTTGCTTAGGTTTTGTTTTTGTTTTTGAGATTTTTAAGGCGATAACGATGACTATTTAGCGATTTAAGCGGTTGTGAGTGGTTAGCGGAAACAAAGAAATGAAACAATTATAACCAAAAAGAAAGAGCACACTAATTGAAAACACACACACTCTACGGAATTGAAATGACGGAATTAAAGGACAGAAATTAAAGGAATGCGATATCTACCCAAATAAGTAGAGGGGAAGTAAATGCGTGAGCAAGTTCTATCCAAACGGATAGACCGGAAATAAATGCGTGGGCGAGTTCTATCCAAACGGATAGACGGGAAATAAATGCGTGACGATAACGAAAGCTAGGCTATTAATTGATATCTAACTTACGAAAAAGATAAAAACAAGAGTTATCCCCCTACACACACACACTTACTTAAAGGAAAAAACTAAGTTATAGAAAGCAAAAAATCTATACTCATACACTCACACACACTAATAACAAAATGAAACTAAAATAAAAACAAAAACAATTTACTCTCATACACTCACACACACTTACTAAAAAAGAAAAACAAAATAAAAACAACAAACGAAAACAAAATTTAATTTAATCTCCTACAAACACACACACTTACATAAAGAAGAAAAAAAAGGAAAAAGCAAAATAAAAGAAAGAGAAAACAAAAACTAATTTACCACAATAAGAACAAAGAAGAACATATATTGATTGAAAAGAAAATTTACAAACTTTTTAAGAAAGTCTAAACTTAGGGGATAAAAAGAGCCCAAACTAGGGCTTACAAACACTCACAAAAACAAGAGAAAGAAACTCACAAGAACAAGAGAAAGAAACTCACAAGAACCTCAAAGAACCACTCAAAAAAACACCTCTCAAATACACTTAGATTCTAAAATATATGAACCCTTATAATGAGGTGGAGCACCCTTATTTATAGGCAAAAGAGAGAGAGAGGGGGAGGGTGCAAGCAGCTGAAAAGAGTGCTGCAGGCTGGAAGCAGCTGGCTGGAAGCAGGTGGGGTGCGGTTAGAGGGCTGGAAGGCTAGCTGGCGGGCTGAGCTGGAGGAAGGGCAGCGTGCAGCAGGGCACGGGCGCGGGCAGTAGCGCTGGCGCGGGCACGTGGAGGCAGGGCAGCGGGGCGGCAGCGGGCAGGGCTGCGGATAGCTGGATTTAATCCAGCAAAATGTGCGCTGGCCTGGATTCGAACTAGTGACGCCTTTCGGACTAACACAGGCGCGCGCCAGCTGAGCCAATGGTCTTATCTGTAAACACAAGAACTATTATATATATATTATATATGATTACAGATTTTTATATTAATATATATTAATAAGCTAACTTAATTATTATTATAATTATTATTTTGTTTTTATGAAGTACTTTTATATATATTATAGATCATATATTCATATATAAATATTATATATACATTCAAAAATTCATACTCAAATATATAAATATTTACTTATATATAAATTAACTTTATATATTTATATTTTCAAATAGTTAGTCTTATGATTATATATTTTTATCTTGTTTATAGTTTATATTTACATATATAAATATAGTTTTTATTTAAAAATTATTTACATATATTTTTAAAAACTTTATATATATATATTTACATATATACTATTTTTACTTATATACTTATATATCATTTTATTTATTAGATATGGTTTTATTTATTTAGTTATTTATATATATGTACATAGAAATTAGCAATTTCAAAAATTTATACTTAGATATGTTTACAAAGAATATTTTTACATATTTTTCTATATTGTTTCGTGCTTAAATAGCTCCTTTTTCATATTGATATATATTTATATACATTAGATAAAACAAGTCATTTTATTTAATATTATACATGAAATATGTATAATACTACCTAAAACTATGCTCAAAACTATACTAAAATACGTGTATTCTACTATTCATCAGTGCCCTAACAAATATGATCTTTGGGCATACAGTAGGTTTAGGGTGCATACACACATGGTTACATTATCAACCTCATATCATTTATTATGTACAAGTTATTTACATTTTAAGGTATGTCATTCACTAGGACCAGCCTTACTAAATCTGGCCAACTGAGAGTTGTGGGGCTCCAAATGGTGTGATCTCACTTTCTAAATATAGTAGACACAAATTCCTACAAAAGTTATCTCAGCCTACTTTTCATTTTATGGCCTCTAAGGGCCTCAAAATTGGAGAGCAAAAGGTCTATTTTACTAGGGTAAAACACCCTTTTGATGTGGCCTAAGTCTATCGATCATTTAAACATATGCCTACTCATATGTAAGGATACAATTGAGTCAAAAATTTTACCATATACTAATATATACATAATCACCTTACCAAGGGGATTTGGAGTGATTTTACTTCATAAAAGCTATAGAAAAGGGTCTTTCCAGAAATTCCCATTTTGGGCAGTGTATGTATTTGGGCACGACTCATGCATGAAAAAAATTTCAACCTACTTGGAGTTGTAGAACTCCAGGATTCACTAAGTTCAATTTGGGTGCTAAATGCACACCATTTTCCATAAGTAAGGTCTAGGAAATCCAAGTGGGTACCAGATTAATCCAATAAACAAAAGGATTAGCCCCCACGCATTTTGGGTTAAGTTTCTTGGTATCGTTAGGATATATTTATCTTAGATGTGCACTCAATCATTAGGGTATCCGATCCTAGACTCTGAGTCTCGTTCTGAGACCTATTGATATTCCACGTACTTTAAGATCCTCGGGTTACCAATTATCACACTCTTCTCAAGATTAGTATATATGCAGCCCCAAAATGGGCATTTTCCAAACACCAAATCTTATCCGACTGAACACAAGTCCTTATCCAATTTCTGGTATTTATTACGATGATTGGTTTGATGCAACCTAGTTGTTGGTTTGGAGATTTAAGTTTACGAGTTTCTTGTTATTTTCTTATTGGATTTCAGGCACCAATCTCTTGAGGCGATCCAATCCATTGGGTAAGAAGTTATGATCTCATTTGGTAGGAGAATTAGGGACATCGAGGTTTAAGCCTTAAGTATCTACTTCTTCATAAGGTTTTTCTCTAAGTCACTTTGGGTGTTATCATGCCTTAATCTGTCCATACCCGAGATCGGTTTGGATTAGTATATGTTATGAACTCATCTTGGTGCGTCAAACTAGAATGATGTCCTAGTTGGGTTGGCCTAACTCATTGATTAATGGACTATTTTGTGTGATTTTTACACATGGGTACACCACTGCTTCCGCTGCTAGCTTGTCCTCAAACTAACTCGAGCGGGGGTGTCCCAGGGTTTTGTGGACTTCTTTCTCGTTGGATCGTTTGTTCAAGTGATACCAGTTTGTGTGATCCCCCTCCCGCACCAGGAGAGTTCCCAGATCTTATGCCCAGAACCGCCACCTTATGGTGACGCTAACACACGAGTTAGCCGCCTCCGCAAGATGCCGATCTTGCCGGCAAGAATGATCAACTAGGCCAACAAGAATAAGAAGAAAAATAGGTAAACAAGTCCATAATCACACGCATCTGTATAAATATATCCAAATGTTATATGTCCATCAATGAGTACAATAAATGAAAGAGTAAAAGGCTTATGCCCGGTACATATCCAAAGTAGAACACAATCTCACTCTCTCATTCTACATCTATGCGGAAGCTAAACAACTCTCAAATCTTCAAACACATGTCTTGTAGTAGAAGTACTGCGCGGCTTCTGCTCCCTAGGTCCTGCCATCATGTCCTGACTGGTCGTACTGGTGCTCCAGCTCCTCGAACTCATACGGTCACAACCGACCGTTTGTCATAAAGACTAAGCCAATTTTGTCCCTGCCTCCACCCGCGACTCCTAGGCACCGAGTGGGAGGAAGAAGCGGAGGACAACAAAGTGGAGTAAACGAAAGCAGGTGACAGGGAAATCTAAGCTAGCAAGTGTATATATATAGGCATAGCACTACTCTAGCAGTATAAACAAGAAAGAGAGCAGTAAAGAGCAGTAAAGGAAGTAAACAGTAAAGCAGTGCACGCAAGCATAACCATCAATTAATTAATTCTACACTACCATCACATGAGTACCCTAACTTATATGAATGCCCATACAAACTTATAAGTTAAGATTTCCCGAAATATAACTTATCATATAAAAGAGCCCATACTAATTTATATGATAAGGGTCTGCAGTTATGTACTAGGTTTACATATGATATGATATGCATACTATGTTATGATTCATACAAGTGCAACTCACCCACATGACTATGTGATCACAGACCTTCAGTTTCCGCTTTTCGGAGTTAGCAGCACTCTCTGGTACTATCGTTGTGGCTACGGCAACGGTGGAGCGGGCGTCTCCACCCCTAGGCGGGTATACACACTACCAGGCCTAGAACTCCCATACGCCTCTGTACACGTCCTAGGTGCACTCAGCCTTGCGTACTCTTTGCTGATAACCATCAGTCTTTAAGGCTGGGTGTGCGTCCTGTTGGGGATCGTCCTCCAGACCGCAGTATAAACAACCTACTGGCCCCTCAACCTCACACCCGCCTAAGTCAACGTACTGGCGTCGGTGTGACGACCGGCCCGTAGCGAAGACCCGCCACTAATTTGTTCTTATGCACATGCAATTTATCACCACCCGAGCCTCCAGCTCGCAGGACTAACCCATCCTGATATACAACCTCCTGAGCCTCCAGCTCACAGGACCATCTCGTCTTGATATACTACTTCCCATCCCTTAACTCGGGATGAAGTTTACCATGTCTATTATTCATTTAGTTAGAATAATCTTGTCTAATTATTGTATACTTAGAAGTTTAGGGTGAATCCTGGACTTCCCGAGATTTACCCGGTGAAGGGCTCGCAATGGTACTAGGGAATGCAATGGGCTGAAACCCAAATCCCCCATTCCAAGACAATTACTCTTATTGGTGGCTACCCCATTCTAAGACCCACTCTACTTATTACTCTTTATAATTAGGTGTTTTCATGACTTATGTTTCGCCTCATTCCTAAGCAACCGTTCTCTTGAATGGTGCTCAACTCTCAAGATTCTTCGTCCTCTAAGTGGTATATACTTGTGTACTGTTATAATCCAATTCTCACTGATTTCCTAAGTGATTTTGTTAACCTAATCATCATATTGAATTTTCACTATCCGCAGACAACGACATATAACTAACTTAGATTCCTATGATGGAACCTTCGTCAAATAACTTCCAAATGAGTTCTAATTTTTCTCATATGTTCTTACTGGGTAAAATAAGAGTTAACCAGAATTTAAGCAGATCTCATACAATTTGACCTCCATAAAAATTTATAAATCAATTGTCATCATTGAAAATGCAAAGGGGGGTATCATGCTAGTGAATTCAAACTTGCTAAATATTCTTCCAGAGGTGATATTTGACATAATAATAAGATTCCCAATGTTTCATAATTTTCCAGTAGATATAAACCCATAATTTCTATTTATCATTAAATGGTTAACAAAATGACTTTGTACATCATGTACTAGATCTTGACTACCTAAAATTCTGAGAAAAACAGTGGCACTATAATAGCATAAAAACACTAATTCCAGATGATCATAATTTTCCAGCAAATTTAAACCCATAATTTCTATTTATCATTAAAGGGGTGGTAAAATGACTTTGTACAACAAGTACCAAATCTTGACTTCCTAAAATTTTGAGAAAATTACAGTGGCACTATAACAGCATAAAAACACTAATTCCAGAATATCATAATTTTCCAGCAATTTAAACCCATAATTTCTATTTATCATTAAAGGGGTGGTAAAATGACTTTGTACAACAAGTACCAAATCTTGACTTTCTAAAATTCTGAGAAAATTACAGTGGCACTATAACAGCATAAAAACACTAATTCCATAAGATCATAATTTTCCAGCAAATTTAAACCCATAATTTTTATTTTTCATTAAAGGGGTGATAAATTGACTTTGTACATCAAGTACTAGATCTTGACTTCCTAAAATTCTGAGAAAATTACAGTAGTACAATATTGACCTAAAAACTTCAGTGCCTAAGTTTCATAATTTTCCAAGGGGTATTTCTCCATAATATTTATTTAATGCAAGTGGTGTGCCAATAATGGTGTACACTACAACCACCATCTATAGGTCACAATAAATTCTGGTAAAATTACAGTACTACAATATTGGCCTAAAAACATCTTATCCAGAGTTTCATATTTATCCAGTTATTTTCCCCTTAATTATTTCATAAATTAAGAAGTGTGACAAACTAAATATATGAAATTTCACCAAGTATTATCCATCATCAAAAATCTACCAAAACTCTCAGAGGTTCATAACTAAATTCCACATGATTTTCCAGGGTTTCAAAAATTTCTCAATATTTTTCATCAATAAAATTTCAGTTATTCAAAAATGCAACATATGATAATTTCCATGATTTCTAAGGAAATAATCTCTAAAAATTCCTACAAAATTTCCAGAGGTTCTAGTTGATGTTACAGGGTATTCCTCAGAGTTTCAGATTTTTTCCACAAGGTTTTTGCCTTAAACATTTCATTAATACATAATTGTGACATAATTCAATTTTATTAATTACTTAGGATTTTTTATCCCAAAAATCCTAATTTTTCTTGGAGTAATGTATTATGTCATAAAGAAGGTATGGTCAAGGTTCCAGAAGCTATCACTAAGCCATTTATGCTAAATATACAAAATATCCCTTTTTGTTATTGGCACACCATATCACACTAGGGTACAGACATGCAAGTAGAAATTACCCTATATGCAGAGGTTCAAATGTCCTCAAACTTTAACCCTAGACTAATGTTGTCTAATTAGACATGACACCCAAATTTGGGGTCATTTGGAGTTATATATCTCCAAATATTTTATTTATTTGATTTTCAAAGTTTTGAACAAAACTATAGAAAAATTGTCTCCATAAATTCTGATAGTTAAACCTAAGCTAGGTATAAGGCACATGCATGCATGGTCAAAATCCCAAGTCCATCAGACTTCTATTTTAGAGTGTGCATACTAATTAATTTCTGGTTTATGTTTTGACCAGTCTCACTAAAATGAGTATTGTGGGTCCTGCAGTGATCCAATTGGCCTGATTTAAATTTCAAATAAAATTAGACATCAAGGCCTATAAAAGCTATCTCAGGCAATTTTTCCTAAAAAGGCCTCTAAGGGCCTTAAAATCGAGCATAAAAATATCATATAAAAGTGTGACAAATCATTTAATTAAAGAAATGTGATCTGCATATAACATATCATCCCAGATCCAACGGCTCTCCATCATCTCCTACCTCCAGCCGACGGTCTGGATTTGCCCGACCTGGGACTTCTTCTCCGGCCATTTCTCGGCAACCTCCTGCCCACCACAGCCGGCCACCGCCTCCACCACCTCCGTTAAAGTGGTGGCCATCGTTTGACGGCGACACGGCCGCCGGAGAGCCCGCCTCCAGCGATCCCGAGCAAGAACAAAAGCTTGGCAAAGATCCCTCTAGCTCACATGGGATCGGGCTCAATTGAGCCTGATTTCTCTCCTAAGGGGATCTAACATCTAGCACAGAGGGAGAGGGGGAGAAACCGGACCTCAATGGAGCTTGACGGAGGTTATTGTGGTGGCGCGGCATGGTGGCGGCGAGCTCCAGCGATCCTCCCCAAATTCTTGATTCTTCACCGTTTGCTCCACTCCAAAGCACCAGCTCAACTCTTTACAGCTCTCTGAAGATGATGGAAACGTCCAAAGTGGCTGAGGAGGCTTGGATATAGGAGTTTACACATGGTGGTTTTCGGCCCAACCTTGGAAGCTCCTCCCAGCCACCACATGGCACTGTTTCAGCTCAAATTCGGCTGGCATTCATGTGGGGTGCTCAGGGAAAGTTTTGGGCAGAGGAATGGAGGGCCACATGTCCTACATTCCACCTTTATCCCCATGCATGTCTTTGCATGTTGGATTTAGTGGTCAAGGTAGGTCATTATGCATGTGGACCTCAGAATGGGCCTTGGTTAAGGCTTTAATCCATTTGCATTTGGTTTGAATCCAATTTAAGCCAAATTTAGGTATAATTGACCCTATGTTGACTTTTGAGTTGACTTGGTCAATTGGGCTTGTTGATTGGTCCAAGATGTTGACATTGAGTCCAATAACACTTCCCAAGGTTGATTGGGTCATGATGATGCCCCAATTGGGCTAATTTAACAAATAGGTGTGATTTTAACCAAAATTAGGGAAAAGTTGACTTTGGTCAATTTGGTCAAATTGATGATCTCTTGATGGGGCTTTTGATTCAATTAGGTCCCCTATGATGTTATAAGACTAGGAGTGAAGTCAATTTTATGTTTTGGGGGTGAATTGAGTCTATTGGGGGAGGATTGGCTTATGTTGACCTAAGTTTGACTTTGGTCAAATTGGACCAATTGGTGACCCCATGATGGGGCTTTTGGGTCCATAGCACTCCTTAAAAGGTTTACCATCTTGTGGTAGAGTCAATTTGGTCATATGAGTATGAATTGAACCCTATTAAGTTGAATTGGGCTATATTGACCTAGATTTGACTTTGGTCCACTAGGCTAAAATGGTTGACCAATTGATGAGACTTTTGGTCAATTATGTCTCCTTTAGGTTTAGGGACATGGTGGTGGGGTTAATTCATAAGTGTAAGTTCAATTTGAGCTAATTTGACCTAAGTTGACCTGCCTCCTATAGTGGATCACATGTGAGTTCACTCAACTCATTGCATCCCAAGGTCACCACCAAGCTCAAACTCACCTTACTCACCACATGTCCTACCCTAATTGAAGTTAAGGGGTCTAGTAGGAAATGGGATGTTACACGAGCTCCCCTCACCCCTGCGCCCCCAGCAGGAGGGGCGAGACCCAGCAGCAGGGGGGCGAGCTCCTCTCGCCCCCGCGCATGTAAGGGGGGGGGGGGGGGGGCGAGCTCCTCTCGCCCCTGCCCTCAGCCAGGGGGGCAAGCTCCCCGCGCCCCCAGCAGGAGGGGCGAGACTCAGCAGCAGGGGGTGATCTCCTGTCCCCCCCCCCCATGTAAGGGGGGAGGGGGGCGAGCTCCTCTCGCGCCCGCCCCAGCAGGGGGGCGAGACCAGCAGGGGGCCGACCCCCGGGTCTCGCCCCACCCCAGTTAGGGGGGCTCGCCAAGCCCCGCGAAGTACCCCTCTTGCCCAATTCTGGGGAGAGGGGTCGGTCTGCGTTTAGCGCCTCGGAACTGCGGGATTTGGCTATCCGCAGCCATTTCCGAGGGTATTTTGGTAATTTCAGGGACCAGTTTTTGGCTATTTGCAGCCCAAGTCCAGAGATCCTATAAATAGGACCAAGGGGGCACCATTTGGAGGCAAGCTTGTTCTAGGCTAGATCTCTCTCTCCCTCTCCCTCCCCAAATCTCTCTCTAGTGGGGTGAGGAGAGCCTCCAGTGGTGCCCAAGCCCGGTATTGGCTTGGGAGGGGAAGCGCTCTAAGGATCTTCCAGGTATGTGGTGGGACCTCCTCGCCGAGCCCTTGGTCCAGTTCATAGTTCCAACACCTTTAACCTAGAGCTCTCCCTTGGGGGGAGTAAGAGTTGGCCACCCCTCAACTTGTTGGGGGCCCCGAACTCCACAGAGACCGAGAAAACGGTTTCAACACTCATTTTCTTTGGAAATCTCAAAAACCCCTGCTTCAACTCAAAACCTGAAATCCCTAGATCTCATTAACATAGATCTATCATATACCGTATCAAAACACTCCAATATTTCAAAGGATTACATTTTAGGGAAAGAGAGATGCTTTAATCACAAAATATAAGAAGAAAAGTAAGAATTTTACCTAGATCTGAGAAGGGCAGTCGGCGAAACCTGAAGAGAAAAGGGTTAAAATGATGGGAAAAAGAAAAGAACTCGTTTTAGGGCTTTTTATGTAAAGTAAACTTAACATCGGCGTTGTCTCTAACGCCAGGCGTTGGCCCATTTTCTACACATTTGCAAAAATTCCTTGCCGCATATCTATCTATGAACCATTATATATATAGTAACACCCTATTTACCACCACATTATTGAAAAATCAAAAATTCAAATATAAAAGATAAAATTATTTTAAAACCACCAAAATATGATTAAATAAGCCTTCTACTCATTTCCATTTTCTCTGAAAATTCTACCTTAAGAAGGTCTATGCACATACTCCCTATTTCATAGAAAATATTTTCCAAAATCTCAAAAAATCGAGTATTGTCTCGGCGTTAACTAGTTAACGCGAGGCGTTAGATTTTTTGATCAGATTAAAATTCTGTCTTCTCTACCATATTTCTAGTATTTCTCTACTGATATTTTCTCAAATTAATTGGCCTTTTGATTTATTAATTTTTACCTTAAAATATAAATAAAAAATATATATATATAACCATTTTTTAAAATTACCAAAAACATGCTTGTTTTGCCTTCTAGTCTTTTCAAAATTCTCTAAAATATTTACACTATGAAGGCATATATACATGTTATTTATTCCAACACAAATTTTTCCAAAACCCTTAAAGAAGAGTGTCCTGTGTGGGCGTTAACTACTTAACGCCAGGCGTTAGCCTTCTTTTGCAAAATTGAAAAAAAAATTGGGGTTCTGGTCTGATAAATTTTTTTAAGGTAATTTTTCTCTGATTTAATTTTTTTTTAATTGTTAGGTCTATCTTAAAATGCAAAAAAACATTATATAATCCAAAATACCAAAAATATGCTTTTGTAATGTGTTGGTGTTTAAATATGTTATTAAATTATTGTTTGACTATATGTCTTCACATGAGCAAATCATCTTAATCATCTATGTTTCAAATTGTCAATCTTTTTTTTGGCATACATAAAAAGAGTTTCTTCAATGTGTAATTTTAATTTCAAATTTCTTGAACATTGTCTTATTTCCATGCCTTGACTTTAATCTAATTATGTGCAATGAAATAGTCTATAGATAATTGTGTATGTTTGCCTAGCATGCCTCTAAGCATGAGTAATATTTTATGCTAATCAATGATCCATACACTCACTTTTTTGATGATCTACATATGCTCATAATCATAGTCTTGCATGATTGTGTAATGTAATAGTTTTAATCTATTAAGATGTTTGTCTACATTACTAACACCTTCATTCAAACTATAAATTTTTTGCACATATTGAAGTGATTAGTTTCAAAAATAGTTTTGTGTTTGCAACAACAAATGAATTCGGAGACCTTTGGCCCACTATTACAATAATATGAAATAAAAAGCCAAAGATAACTCAACCAAGCACTACTCACCCTCCTGATAAGTCTTAATGAGCATTGTGAGGTTGAGCACCTTGGAAAGAATTGTAAAGTGTCTTGTGTAAACACATTATTTTTTTTATCACTTCTATTTGTACACCAGATCACTAAAAATAAAAAATTATTATTAATTGCTTATGTGATCCCCCAAGCAATACTTCACTCCCTGATAAGTCTTCATGAGCATTGTGTGGGCGAAACACCTTGGTTGTTGTACTCATTTATTGTGCCTTGAAATTTTATTCTTGTTTTGATGTGTGAAAGTAACTCTAAGATTACATCCTTAATAGTATTGTTTCTATTTCATTATATATGTCATGTGTTTTGATTGTGTCATTTGTATACTTTTATCAAAATACCTTATGCACACATCATTGGTTTTTATAAAATTTCTACTCATGAGAATTGGAACCTATTGCAACATTACATTATTCTCTAAAAACTCAAGTAAAAGCACTAAATTGCAATGCATGAATTCTACAACGTTTTTTTTACTTGAAATACGAATTGGTTACATTGTAGCTATTATCTTGTTGAGTATGTTAAATCAAGCTTGCCTACTTGTTATGCGAACTTACAAAGTTAATGCTCTATTGTGAAAACCTTAGTTTCAAACATATAACTTTTATATAAATTTGCCTTATCTTATTCTGCATTCCTATTTTGACTATGTTATGTGTTCCTATGGTTTATCATGCCTACTTCTAGAGATTTTTTTTCTATGTTGCAATCAAGCTCATTAACATTTTTCTTGCAAAGTATGTGGTTCATTTATTTTTAGTCAAAACAATGGATTGGAATAATGTTCATTCACGCTTATCATATCTATTTCCGATGTACTACTCTCTTCCTTAGCTCGATCATGACTTACTTTATGTTTAAACTAAAACTTTTAAATTCTCTCTTAGTTATGTCCCTATTTTGTGCCTTCCTTGTTCTAGTTTTATTTAAACTCCACCCTCTTTTGCAAATAATAAAAGGGGGAGAATAAAATGATAAATCACAATGATTAAAGGAGTGGGATTCACTAGATTAAGGGGGAGCATGAATCTAGTCCATGGGTGCATACATTAAGGGGGAGCACTTAAGTTGGGAGAGCATAATTAAATAATCTATAATTCTTATTATTATCTCTATGATTACTTTGTGTCGTATATCCTTCTAAAAACACATATCTTATCTATGAATATGATTTATCTCTATTGGATTTGTTATTATCAAAAGGGGGAGATTGTTGGAACATGGTTTTCCGCATCCCTTTGATTTGAGAATAACAAATCCTACTTGTATTTGATCTTGTTTGTCATTGTGTTTTAGCATGCAGGTTTGAACAGATATGACACCAAGTTGCTGCAATATTGGTCTGGTACTATCCACAGGCAGAAAGATTGAAAGATGTCTAACGCCAGGCGTTAGGACTTAACGTTGGGCGTTAGCGATCGATGGGATGGTCTGCCGATTGACGGGATGGCTTGCCGATCGACGGGATGGCTTGCTGACTGAATAAAAAGAGAAAGAAACTCAACGCCAGGTGTTAGTACTTAACGTTGGTGTTATCGATCGACGATTATGGCAAGGAGGAAGCAGCCATGATTGAAGGAGGAACTTTATAAATGATTTTCCTCAACGCCTGCGTTAGCCTTAAGGCCGGCATTAGTATTGCCTAAAATAAAACAATTCCTAAAGTGCAGAATCTCCTTCCTCTTCTGATGATCTGAGCAATCAATATTGCTATACATGGTCAACACCCGGCGTTAGAACTCAACGCCGGCATTAGCTCAAAGTCTATAAATTGGATGATTTTGATGTCTCTGACTACTGATTGATTAGAGCCCTATTCCAGCACTTCAAAAACTCTAAGAGGGCCGTATTTCCAGACAAAATCATCTCCCACTCAATTTCAAAAGGAGGAATCGAAGGAGGCTTGGATCAACATGGTAACTCAATGCGAAGAACGCACGCTTGGAATTCAACGATCTTTATCAACTCTTCGGCGTCTCCTTCAGATTACCTCATAGGGAGTTTCATATATTGTCTTTTGTATTTGTATTTTTATTTTATCATTGTAATCGGTTTGTGAATTTGCCTCGTATTGGAGACTAGGCCTGGGTAGTACTTAGGGAGGAATTCACCTTGTGTTGGCGACTAGGTCAAGGGAGTAGATCTATGGGGTTCTCGAGGCCTTTCTGGGGTTAGAAAGGCTAGAGCGGCTTGAGGCCGTATCTGGGAATAGATCGGCTAAAGCCAACTGGTTCTTAGGGAGAAGAGTCATTATAGAAAACACAAGGAGTTTTCATATTATTCGCTTTGATTTCTAGCGTCATAGAAATCAGATTTTGTAATCAATTTTATAAATGATAATCATGTCTTTTCTTGTTTAATAAAATTGATTTCATTTCTAACTTCTATCTCTTTACTTTTGATTAACTTACTTCTAATAAAATATCTAAAGTTTTCTATAAAAGATTAAAGTTTTCTAAAACCCTTATTCACCCCCCCCCCCCTCTAAGGGCGCCTCAAGATCCAACACTTCCTTCTTCTTCAGAAAAGGATATCTCGACGATAAGAGACATCCCTTCTGCACTTGCACTTAAGATGACATGAAGTCATCTAACTGATGTCGGCATAATCTTGAGTGCTCGATGTCTTGTTCATGATGTCGTCAACACCACCTTGTCTTATCAACGACATAATCACCATTACGTCGATAAGCTATTCTTCAGCAACTGTTTGTCTTCAGAAGACCTTCCATAGCCTTCTCGGCGTCAAGCCTTCTTTTCGACAATATCATTGATATCACCTTGCTTAGCCTTTTCTACGTCAAGGATTCTTTCTGACGATGTCGTCGACATTGTCTTGTACTTGTACTTAAGTGTTCTTCCTTCATCTCGGCATCCTAATATCGTCGTGTGGTGTTGTAGTGTTGATGTCACAACGATATCATTATGTGCATGTTATCTCGACGATAACTGACATGATCCTTCTGCTTTGCTCTGCACATCATTTCAATGACATGTATACTCTTTTCGTTGATATGTCCATTCCTTTTCGATAATATTGTACTTAGTGAAGTTATTAAAGTACTGGACATATTGTCTGATCTCTACAAGCATGAACTAAATATATCATCAAATACACAATGCTTTTATCATTGAACTGAGCACTTCTTCAAATTAGGAACATTGTAGGGCACAACTCCCAATAGTGGTCAAAGTTTCACACATTTGGAGGAGGTTTGACCCCTCAAATCCAACAAGTGCACCTTTGTCCTAATATCCTCTAGTTTGACCAAATTTGGGTTACTTAATTACCCAACCAAATCAATCCCAAATGGGATGAAATTTTACCAGAGTCATGTCATGACCCTAAGGACCACCCACCAAAATTTGGAAGGGTTTGGAGGTCTATACACCCTAAAATTAAATCATATATGGTTTATTAAATTTCTACAAAACTATAGAAAAAGGTCCTCCAAAAATTCCCATTTTTGGATATGTTGAGGGTAAGGATATAAATAGCCTATGTTCTAATTTTCAAAGCATTTGGATGGCTGGACTGATGGGGGCACTCAAATCAATCTCTGGTCAAGCCAAGGTATATGTCGCACCATTTTGAGTGTTGTGGTCAAACTAGTGAACTAATAGGTTGAAACCAATTTTAAATTAAACTAGACTTCAAGGGATCCAAAAGCCTGTCTCATGCAAAATTTCTAATTTGGCCTCTAAGGCCTTCATTTTGTTGTTTCAAAAATGTGTAGTTTCTGTGTAAATAACTCATATATATTAATAATTATCATCATATAATTCTCATCCAGACAAGATGGACGTCCAGGATTGCGTCTTCCTCCTTGAGCCATGGTCGAGATTCCTCCTTCCTGTAGGTTTCCAGCTTGCTTCCCCGGCTATCCGACCACCTCCTTGGTCGGCCACCACCACCACCTCCGTTGAGGTGGTGGTTACCGCCGGGCGGCGGCACGGTCACCGGAGGGGCCGATTCCGGTGAACCCGATAGGAAGAAATTCCATGGAAATTTTTAGATTTTCCTCACTGGATCGGGCTCAATTGAGCCCTATTTCTCACCTAATTTGATTTAAGATCTATCCACTGAGAGAGAGATGAGGGAGGACCTGAGTTGTGGCCTGTAGCCGAGCCGATCGCTGGTCTTCCATTGTTGGTCATGGAGCTTTTGGTTCCATGCCAATATGGGTTTAGAGGGCTCGACTTCTTCTGGAAAGTGGGGGAAACTCCTTCCCTTCACCCCTTAAGGCTTTTTAAGGAGCCAATTTGGGGAGGGGAAGAGACAAAGCTTGGGATTCCACCATTAACACCATTAATTGTATTTTGTCCACCCCTAAAAACCACTAGATTCATCCCCCCATGTGAGTTGGAAAACCTTTTAAACTTCTCCTAATTGATAAGGGGAATGAATCCCCATCGATTGGGAAGGCTTTTGGCCTTCCTTAGCCCTGATTTACTCCACCAAATCTGATCCCATCCGCATTCCATCAGATCAGCTACCACTTGCGCTAATGCTAGCGCCAGCACTAGCGTCTCGATGGCATAAGGTTCGTCGGTTCGACCACTACCGCCAGCGCTAGCATCTCGACGATATAGAGCTTGTCTCAGCAGTTCGTCTAAACAACTGCTACTATCAGTACTAGCATCTCGATGGCATAGAGCTCGTCTCAACGGTATGGAGCTCGTCTCAGTGGTTCGTCTAGACCACCACTACCGCCAACGTTAGCCCCTACCACCGGCGCTAGCTCAGAATTCAATTTACTTTTCTTTCTACGATTGGATAATTGGGGTGTTACGAAGGGACCCCCTTAATGGGTTAGGCATGTTATGGTGGATTCATGGGTCATGGTGACGCCCTAAAGCCAACCCTAGATTGGATAATTGGAATGCACTACTTGCAGACCAATGAGGTCTTCATCCACTTGCCTAAGGTCTTATGATCTCTTTGTGCATCCTAGGGTTTTGTCATGACCTAGTCATGACAAAACCATCCTAGGGGTCTAGTTGTTTGGGGGATGTTACACAAACTGTCTCCATGATCTCTGACTTAGTTTTCAAGATGATACAACATCTTTACGACGATATGTCTTCTTAGCCAGATACCTTACTTAAGAACTCTGAAGAACTTCAGCACAGTAGTCTTTACAACGATACCCTTACATTCTCTGCAATAAGCCTTGACCCTTCATGAGTCTTCTCAATGATACCGTCATATGATACTTGTTGTTACAATGATATCGTCGTGTTATACTTGTTGTCATGACGATACCTTGACTTAGTTGTTCTCTCTTGTTCTCATAACGATATCGTCGTGTGTACTTTGTTAACACAACGATATTGTTGTGTTATCCTTATTATCACAATGAATAATGACTTATTCCTTTTACTGTCTTTTGCGAGTAATATTAACGATAACGTCGTGTGTATCTTGTTGACACGACGATAATATAGCTTCTTATAGACGATATCATCAAGATGCTTCTGTCTACATGACTCATCTCAATTCATTAAATCGATATGGCTATTTCAAGATGATATCATTTTGACTTGGGTCTGCACTACTATACTTAGTCGTCTCAACGACAAGGCTTCTTCAAGATGATATCGTCGAGACTGTCTCAACGACATACTTCCTGTCTCAATGATATTTTCTCCAAGTCTTAAGACGACTTTTGACTTATATTGTTTTCCACTTCTTTTGTAGTCTTGTTTCTAGGAATATGTTTAACTTGCCTGTCACATCATGAACTAAAACATAACATCAAAAACAACTTTGATTATCTATACTTGTGATCCTTTTTCAAATCAAGGAACATTGAAGGCAATTTTCCAACATGTTGAAGCTAGGAAAATCCTAGCTCCAAAAATTCTGATCAATGCAACCAAAGGTTATTACCACGTACCCAGAAGCTCAGAAGAGACTTCCCCTCCACAACCAAAGATGACCGAACAGGGTACGAGGAAGGTACCAACTTGGCGAGTATTAAGAGTGACGGCCAAGGATGATGGGTCTGAGTATTCAAAAATGGTGTTCTAAAAGCTCAACCAAATGTACAGTTCATGGTACCCCTAGGGTCCTATTTATAGTAAAATCAAATGGGGAGGGGGTCTTAATTATAGCCCAGCCCAACCCGGAGACTATGCGACATTGAGGGGATCTCGCCTGGCTTCGCCGAGCATCACCTATGGTCTCCCACCTGTCGAGTATTATAGGATGCTCGCGCATGCTTGCGCCTACTCGCACATGCCTTCTACTATTCCTGCTGGCGTAGTTGTTTTTTATCTTTGACTTCTGGCTTCTGCTTTGATCTTTGACATTGACTTCTATCTACGTGGCTTAAATCAGGTCCTACCCTCAAAAAAATGGTTTGTACAGTCCTCCTCCTCGTCATCATCCTCTTTTCTTAACTTCAGTGACAAGACTTTCTTTTTCGGCTCTTTGTTGTATTCTTAGTCTTAGATTTTGAGTTCAACCTCATGGGTTTTGAGATTCCCATTGAGGCTCTCAATCTGGAGCCGTCTTAGATCATGTGACTCAGAGATGGACGTCACCTTCAAATTGAACTTCGGAGGGAGAGACCGAAGGTTTTTTCTCACCAAGTCACCGTTTGAGAAGGTTTTCCTGAGTATCTTTGAGGCGTTGACAATCTTGGTGAAGTGAGTGTACATCGAGACTACGCCCTCGTCTGTATCCATTATGAACCTTTCAAACTCCGACTCCAGTTGGAACAGGTTTGAGTCTTTAACCTGCGAAGTACCCTCATGACTTATTTCCAATAAATTCTAAATATCGTAAGCAGTTTTGCAAGCACTAACTCGATTGAATTAAGTTATAACTAAAGCGCAAAATAAGGTGTTCATTGCTTTCACATTACTTTTGCATATACTTTTATATCAATCATCCCATTTATCTCTAGGCTTTTCCATGATTACATCTCCAACTACATATGTAGGAGTAGTATAATGTTGTTCTACCCAAGTCCAGAAATCTAAATCTAAATTCATTAGAAAATAATGCATACGCGTTCTCCAGTAGTCATAATCATTTCCAGTGAAAAGTGGAGGTCTACCAATCCCTTGCCCCTCCTAAAAAGTGAGATCATGGAGCGTTATTATTCCCGGTTGTTAGACCATTTTGGAATAACCTCACTCGGATACTACTTGTTGGATCTGTAGGCGTCCTTAGATGAGGTGAATAAGAGCTTAAAAACTTTTCAAAGCTTAGGTCAAATTATGCAAATATGTTGATTATATTTTATGAAAATATTTCAGTCAAAACAATGATGTAAGCTTTTATGAAATTGTGTTGCACGATGCAAGAGAGATAAAACCTTTGTTGTTGCCGCCAGCGGTAGAAGTTGCCGCTTGACATTAGTGACAGAGAGCTCCCTTTCCGTTTAGATTCCAAAGATCAGAGTTAACACATCAATACAATAGAAAAATATAATATTATTGTTTTAAACCTGATTATAAAACTTAATCCCAATGACGCTTGGAATTGAGGCGAATGTAAAACCTTTTTGGTTTTCTATACCGACCCTTCTCCCAAGGACCGGTTGTCTCTAGCCTATCTCTCCCAAATGAGGCCTCAAGCTGCCCCTAGATCTAGCCCTAGACCTATTCGTCACACCCACGCGACGAATTCTCCCTAGTCCTCACAAGGCCCTAGTCGCCAACACACGGGCGAATTTCTCCACCGACAAAAATAAGAGTTACAAACAATAATGAAACTAAAATATCAAAAACTCCCTCATATGTTGAACTCGAAGATGATGTACGCGTGATCAATCTTTCTTCAAGTTCATAGCATTCACGAGCGTTGATGGAGTTCTCTTGGCTGCAAGGAGGAGGCTCTCACGAAGGTATATGAGTTCAAGCTTTGTTGCGTCGTCAATCAGCACCGCTAAACGGAGGAGGACCGCTCTTTAAATAGACTCGGATCCTAGCACCAGCGATAGTGCTACCGCCGAGCGGTAGACGCTTTAGGCAATAGGCTGACACGCAGATTGAGTCATCTTTAACAATATTCTGGCTCCAAATTTGGCAGCCCATCATACTGCATCGCGGTAAAACTACCGTGTCGCGTTAGTACAATATGTATCCTTGCAATCAGATCTCCTTCCTTTTTTGCTCCTCAATCAGCAGAATGATGGCGGGAATTCCATAAGTTACTGTCGGATGTTAGCCTTAACGCACCGCGGTAGGACTTGTTATATCAAAAGTCCCATAGAGATTCCTTTCTCTACGATATTTCCTTCTCGATGCTATTTCCAAATATGCCAACTCTATCGCGAGCGGTAGCGTTAACGCGTTAAGGCTAACATATGAAGGTTGCCTCCAAATTTCCAAGTATGCAGAAGCTACCGCGAGCGGTAGCGCTAACGCGTCGCAATAACACTAGAGCATCGTAATGACAGAGGATCGTTGTCTTTCTTTTTCGTACTCATAGGGGCTTGAAAGCTGAAGTTCATGCACACTATAAACACATGACAAGTATGATCAAATACACTGAGATTTGTTATTCTCAAACCAAGAGATGTGGAAAGCATGTTCCAATACGGTCATCGAGACAGGACAAGTAAGCTAGTTACGCACAAAATTCCCTCACAGAATAAGGGTTTGATGATTCTTTTCGAGCTCTGTTATAACTCACAATGAGTGAGGATTGTGTACAACCCATATATCATCAAGGGTGGGCCAATTCATGTCATGTAAGGAGAAGTCAAAGTCAACCAGCAAGAGCATTTCAATGACATGTGCGAGTATGCAAGATACTTCCATACTCTCAAGGTATGCGACGTTGGCGCCATCTCGCTAGTAGGCGAGATCCTTCCATAGTCGCCATAGTTGCTAGGTCAATATAGACTATTAGAACATGGTCTTTTGCATCTCCTAGGTTTGAGAATAACAAATCCTATGTGTATTTGATCTTGTGTGTCTAAGTGTGTAGGAAACAAAGCCATATGACTCAAGGATAACATATGAAGGTTGCCTCCAAATTTGAAGCCAGAATTTCAACATGTCCCCTAGTGCCGGCGGTAGCACCTAGCGTAGGTGATGAGTGACGCGCGATTTCAGCACCGCTAATTAGCTAGCACGAAATGCGGTATGACGGCAGTGCACCAGTCGTTGTCAAGTAATAAAAGTAGGGAGGAATTCCCCGAATATCGTTCTCAAAGGAATGCAGGATATGGTGAACGAGACGTGTGGTGACTCGATTGTTACACGAGCGAATAAAGTAAAATGGGGGCATTGTGGTCTGTGTACTAAGCTATTGCAGAAATAAGAAATGCGGGTCAAAACTCCGCTTCGCAAGGCGGGATGGATGCAACGGCCGCGATGCCGTGCTTCAGAAGGCGCGTGGATGGAGAGTAACTATGATGAGTGAGGGTTGCACACACCTCTTCGCAAAGTGGGGGTGAGTGCAGCGGCCGCGATGTCGTGCTTCGGTAAGTGGGTGAAATGGCCACAGTGTGGGGTTTCGTGAGGGTCGAAGGCACCTCTTCACTCTCAACTCTAGCTTTTACTAGAGTGAGCTAGCTAGAACGTATGTGTGGAAGTGGAGTGGGGGCGGAGCGCATCACAACAAAGCATCAAATGAAGATTAAAACAAGAATAAGCTCCTATTCATAGAGAAATAGAGATTAAAACAGTTTAATACAACAGTTAATATTACATTTCCAAAAAGAGAGAGGGTAGAGGAAACCACGAGATGAGAAGCCTCGCCGTAGATCTTGGCCGGAATGGGGGGTCGTCACGCCTCCTCCAAGCTCAGTCCTTGGTTGCTTCCGGGGTTCAGAGGTTGTCACTACCTCCAACCGTCATCTGTCTTCTTCTTAGAGTTGGGTCTCTTCCACTTCGCCTAATGGAGATGCAACACCTTGAAATACTTGCTGTAGATGGCGGGGAATGCTTCCGGAACCCTTGATGGAGCTCAGGATCGATGGAAGAAGCTTTCCCAAGGAAGGGGATGGATGGATGGAGCTTGGAGAGGGAAAATGGCGGAGACTTGCGGAAGAATTCGCGCCCAAGACTGTGCTGTCTTGACCTAAATCGCGGATCTGGACTTTAAATATGGAGCAGAAAAAGTACAGCGCACGACTAGTGGTCATGCGCGAAGGATTGCTTGTGATTGTGCGCAGTCAACCTGTAGCAGAGGAAAAGGTAGGGAAAATACGCACGGTCAGTAGCGCACGACCAGTGGTCATGCGCGAAAAAGGCCTATGATCGTGCGAACCGCTCGGGTCGATAAGGGGAATTATCGCACGACCAGTGGTCGTGCGCATGATCGTGCGCGAAGGAAAACGCACGATCAGTGGCTTTTTAGGCTAAAATTCGCCCCAACTCATTCTGAGCATTCACATGATCATTGTACCAGCAGCAAACTCAAGCATACCCGCTGGGGTATAGAAACAAAGCTCCCCAGCGGTCATAAACTATGCACTAACAAGAATAAAAGGGAACCATCCAAGATAACACACAGAACTAGGCTATGGAAAGTACTATCTACGCAAATGAACAACTAGTCCAATATGATCGATAATCAACCTAATATGCAGTACTTATGTGTGATAATAAGCCTAAATGAGTCCTAAAACATGTATATAATGGAGACTCGTCACACCCCCAGACTTAACCATTTGCACGTCTCGGGCAAACTACTCAACTCTCCTGTCGAAACAATTGGACGTTAGAGTGTGATTGAGCGGTGGACACTCATGCGAAGTCGCATGCTCACGTGCGTAGAAATACATTAGAATAGAATTTAACTCAATATTATATTTAACTATTTTTAAAATAGTAATTTGAAATCTATTTTACTTGGATGGTGAATCCCGGTCAATCTTTCGGTCGCGCACAAGGGAAAATAGCGTGACTAATGAGTAGAGTATTACTTGAATCAAAGCTTGGGACAATCTCCTAAGAAATCCATCAAAGACGGTGTCCATAGGCTTGCACGTTCGCACTCTCTCCACTGCATGAGATGACTCCTATCAAAAGTCAACAGGACTTATAGGTTAAGATTTGGCTTAGGTTGAGTTTAGGCTAGATAAGTAGAAGGACGATGGGATTCGCACTCAACATAACCCGAGGACTCAAGAGAATTACAATCACCAATACAACATTTTCAAGAACTACACAACACCCCCAAACTTCAACTGAACACTAGGTGCGTGCTAAGCCAAACATAATTTGCTTTTGTCGAGAGAATGTAATTGAAAGTTCTTTTTGAACAAAATTTGTTACTTTTTTCTTTTCTTTTCTCTTCTCGACAGAATTTCTTTTGTAGGCACAATAAAAACTTCTCCTTTAGCTATTCCAAGGCTACCATACACCATAGAGATAACACCAAATGTGATCGATAAATAAATTTCTTTCAGCTCATTTGTTGGTGCGAACATAGGTTTGGTCGTATGGCTTTGGTAAAAATTTATTGGAGCTAAACAAGGAGGAAAGTTAGACTCAAGTGGGTTTGCAAAGGTGGTTACGTTGGTAAGGATTTCAAAAGCACAAACGGATCAAGAAATGGCCTATATCACACTTTATAACGAGTACTTCAACGCAATCGTTTCAAGAGTCGCCTAGTGCAAGTTCTAGCCACCGAGAAAGGTTGTCCTTCCTTCCGACCCTAGTAATAAGCTACTACTAGTCCAGCTACACTCGACCTTATGCTACCATTGGATTCACCGGATTCACCACTAAAGTAAAATAAATTGCAGCTACTATAATAGAAATAATTAAATTATAACTTTGAATTTTATTCTACTCTAATTGAATTTCTAGGCGTGACGGGAGCACTCGACTAGAACACTACTCGAGTCGACATTTTTCTCTTCTCCTCACTCATACACTAACAATCCAATTCTTACGAGCGGGGAACCTCGCAGCAATATCCAAGAAGTGCGCGTGATCAAGTGCGCGTGAACTAGGTGCAAACGGATGCAATGTGTGCAAAAAATTAAAAATCCTAACTCAGCACATTCTAACATGCTATGCAAAGTGCGTGCACGTGCACGGCTCGAACTCTCCCCCAGACTTGATCAAAATTAAATAAAATAGACAATTCAGGAATACGGAAAATAGGGGTAGAGAGGACCTATGCTCATAAATGAGCATGCCAGAAGTGCGGTAATTCCTTCTTTAAATTTTCTCCTTCCTTAACCACCACGCGAGAGCTTCAACCTACGATGTTAGCAAAAAGGAAATAACAGAACACAAAAGAAATTAAAAGGCAAACGGAACCGGGTGGTTCCCATGGGTTGTCTCCCAAGAAGCCCTTTTGTTTAACGTCCTTAAGGTGGACCAAATACCTGTATTAAGCAGTTTATAAAGTCTAGAAATAAGCAAAAGTCAATAAATCCTAATTATTATTACAAGCTCAACACAAATCAGCTATAAGCTGATTTGAATTAGTAACAACTGATGAAAGAAAAAGGTCCGGGGACCTGGTAGTAGGGGTGGAAATTAAGTAGGATGCTCAGCCTCCAACCCCAAATCTCCTCCTTTTTCGCTCTCTTCTTCTCCTCCAGTATTATGTCTTCAAAGAAAAACTGCTTGCCCCCTTGTAACCAATCCTTAAAGGGAAGCACCAACGATGATGAGGAAACAAGATTTTCCTTCACTGTGCCTTCCTCGTCCCGCCAGGCTTTCGGCCCTTCCATGCATAATGTCTGATCAACCGGAGGAGGGGCATCCTGCATCCTTGTACATAAAGAAAGGGGGTCAGGAAATAAATTGGAAGAAAAACTAAAAGAAATCTCATCTGATGAGATAATCCCGGCTTCATCCCCCATAGGGTGCGGCAATAACAAACTGATGACATCGTCGAAGATCTCACTAGACTCAACAGCGCACACAATGGCCTCCTCTCTAACTTGGACTTTCTCGCACTGGACCGAAATGGTTGCTTCAGCACAATCGATAATGTCTGCCTCCATGAGAGTGGGCACGACACTGCGCAGGTCTGCACCATCCTGCAAATTGATCTCAACGATAACATCAGAAATAGATGTAGCTTCGTGCATAGGGGGAGAAGACGTGCCACATAAGATTTCGGGCACCCTCTCCACACAAGGGCACAAATCCACGCAAAGTGGTACATGAACCGAAGAGGTATGGGGGTCGCATCAGAGACAGAGTCGTGAGGGACACTGATGCACGTGTCGATTCCAGAGCCTTCAAAAAATGAAGGTGGAAGTGACACGTAACCAGAGGAAGGGGCTGTGCTCGCAGAATTCAAAGATGGGACGATCCGGATATCCGGCTCATCGTCATCTTCCAGTTAGCGAAGGTAATCAGCACGGTCCTTCAAGGCATGCTCTCTACTTTTTCAAAATAAACACTGCTTCACCGGCTTCGCCGGCACCCAAGGTGCGGTAGCCGCGAAATAGTGCGACAATGGAGGCGCAGTAGAGGAGCCAAAAGATTTATGGGACCCGTACGGTTTCTGAACAACACCATACTCTTTGGGACACCTATCACTAGCGTGGGATGTGTCCCCACACCAATGGCATCGGATATTCAAATGTGCCCACATGATACAGAAAAAGAAAATAGCATGAAAAGAGTAAATTAAAAAGGAAAAAAGTCTCAATCGCAAACAATCGATTCATAACCAAGATCTCATCACGCCTGCATTCCCCGGCAACGACGCCAAAAACATGACGCGTGATTTCAGCACTGCTAATTAGCTAGCACGAAATGCGGTATGGCGGCAGTGCACCGGTCGTTGTCAAGTAATAAAAGTAGGGAGGAATTCCCCGAATATCGTTCTCAAAGGAATGCCGGATGTGGTGAACGAGACGTGTGGTGAGTCGATTGTTACACGAGCAAATAAAGTAAAATGGGGGCATTGTGGTATGTGTACTAAGCTATTGCAGAAATAAGAAATGCGGGTCAAAACTCCGCTTCGCAAGGCGGGATGGATGCAACGGCCGCGATGCCGTGCTTCGGAAGGCGCGTGGACGGAGAGTAACTGTGACGAGTGGGGGTTGCACAAACCTCTTCGCAAAGTGGGGGTGAGTGCAGCGGACGCGATGTCGTGCTTCAGTAAGTGGGTGAAATGGACACAGTGTGGGGTTTCGTGAGGGTCGAAGGCACCTCTTCACTCTCAACTCTAGCTTTTGCTAGAGTGAGCTAGTTAGAACGTATGTGTGGAAGTGGAGTGGGGGCGGAGCGCATCACAACAAAGCATCAAGTGAAGATTAAAACAAGAATAAGCTCCTATTCATAGACAAATAGAGATTAAACCAGTTTAATACAACAGTTAAGATTACATTTCCAAAAAGAGAGAGGGTAGAGGAAACCACGAGATGAGAAGCCTTGCCGTAGATCTTGGCTGGAATGGGGGGTCGTCGCGCCTCCTCCGAGCTCCGTCCTTGGTTGCTTTCGGGGTTCAGAGGTTGTCACTACCTCCAACCGTCATCTGTCTTCTTCTCAGAGTTGGGTCTCTTCCACTTCGCCTAATGGAGATGCAACACCTTGAAATACTTGTTGTAGATGGCAGGGAATGCTTCCAGAACCCTTGATGGAGCTTAGGATCAATGGAAGAAGCTTTCCCAAGGAAGGGGATGGATGGATGGAGCTTGGAGAGGGAAAATGGCGGAGACTTGCGGAAGAATTCGCGCCCAAGACTGTGCTGTCTTGACCTAAATAGCGGATCCAGCCTTTAAATACGGAGCAGAAAAAGTACAGCGCATGATTAGGGGTGCACGACCAGTGGTCGTGCGCGAAGGACTGCTTGTGATCGTGCGCAGTCAACCTGTAGCAGAGAAAAAGGTGGGGAAAATACGCACGGTCAGTAGCGCACGACCAGTGGTCATGCGCGAAAAAGCCTATGACCGTGCGAACCGCTCGGGTAGATAAGGGGAATTATCGCATAACCAGTGGTCGTGCGCCTGATCGTGCGCGAAGGAAAATGCACGATCAGTGGCTTTTAGGCTAAAATTCGCCCCAACTCATTCCGAGCGTTCACATGATCATTGTACCAGCAGCAAACTCAAGCATACCCGCTGGGGTATAGAAACAAAGCTCCTCAGCGGTCATAAAATATGCACTAAAAGAATAAAAGGGAACCATCCAAGATAACACACAGAACTAGGCTATGGAAAGTACTATCTACGCAAATGAACAACTAGTCCAATATGATCGATAATCAACCTAATATGCAGTACCTATGCGTGATAATAAGCCTAAATAAGTCCTAAAACATGTATATAATGGAGACTCGTCAATGAGTAGTAAAATATTTGTATTTTTAATATAGTTTAATTAATATTGTGAATTTTCTATGTAAATTAATAAATAAATTGCTTCTTTTCATTATTTCCTTACTAACTTAGTTTTATTTTTATTTTTGCAGATTTTGGCAATTTTTGTCAAGTCACGCCCCTGAGTCACGCCCGTGACAACAAGTCATGCCCGTGACCCAAGGGTGTGCAATATTAAAATGCCAAACTTCTCAATCTACGCTCGACGAGCGCTCTCTGCCCTACATTGGATGAAAATCGAGCTGGGCTCGACGAACGTTCTCTGCCCTGCGTTCAACGAAATCGAGTTGCACTCGATGAACGCTCTCTGCCCTACGTTCGATGAAATCGAGTTGCATTCGACGAACTCTCTCCGTCTCAGCGTTCGACGAACGGCGCTCTGCATTCGGCGGGCTCTCTTTGTCTCAGCGTTCGACGAACGGCGCTCTGCGGTCGACGAACTATCCGCGCTCAGCATTCGACGAACGACGCTATGCGTTCGACGAACTATCCGCGTCCAGCGTTCGACGAACAGCGCTCTCCGTTCGACGAACTATCTCCGCCCAGGCGTTCGAAGAATCCAGCGCACACGCCAGCCGTCATGCCCCAGTTAAAGCAGATATGTGTCGCCCACTGTCACGCCCGTGACACTTCAAGTCACGCCCGTTTGCAGAGATGTTTGATGGCTGAACCTTCTAGAAGACGGCGGATGCGACCCCTAAAGCACGCGCAAATGTCACTCCCTAAGCCACGGCCATGACATCCAAGTCACGCCTGTGACCTAGGCCGTGTAAAAATGAAAATTTTCCTATAAATAGAAGGGCTCGGCTGAAGGAAATCTCATCAAAATTTTGAGTGTTTGTAATGTTTTTCTGAGTCCTTTTGAGTGGGTGTGAGTTCTTATGCAATTAAGTTTATGTTCGTTTGTAATTTTTGCCTTTTTAGTCTAGTTGTAATGCTTATTTTAGAAATAAAAAGTTTTTTTTCTCATTTGGATCATCTTCTTTTTTATTTTATGTTAGTGTGTGTGTGTATGAATAGTTTTATTGATTTCATAACTTAGTTTATTGCTTTCATAATTTAGGTTTATTGCTTTCATAAAATAGTTTATCATTTTTCCTTTAACGCTTTATTTATCGCTTTCGTTTAAACGCTTTCTTTCGATTTAGTCTTTTTATTACAAGTAGAGTGCGTGAGTTTATGAGATAGTGTTTTTCTTTTGTGTAACTTAGTTTTAATTTTCAGTCTTTATATAACTGCTATATACCACCCCCATCTCAAATAAGAGGCTTATTTCCTTTAGCAATTGTTTAAGACGGTTGGGACGGATATTATTTTTGCACCTTTATAAGTCTTTTCATTTCTATACAACCCTGTCCTGGATAATAGGCTAAGAACTTTTTAGCGCTTGTTTAAGACGGTTGGGCCGGATACTATTACTGCTTTTATATAAGTCTTTTTATTTCTCTTTTTATCCGCTTGTATCCGCTTAAATTATTAAACATGAATTTTCTTAATTATGTCGTCTCCATTCCGATGAGTGGCTAATTTCCTTTAGCACAAGATGTTGAAGAGCATTGGGACACAAAAATAGTTTTTCTAAAAATAAAACATCTCTTTCTAAAATAATTAACGCTTAAGGTTTACCCGAGAATAACGTTGAGTGGAGCCACATAATCGATGTTTGGTTTTCATTTCCGTCTCCGTACACTAGTTAGCCGAGAGGCTCGTGCGTACGGACTGATCGCTCACAGGTAAAGAGAAGTGCGCTCTACCCTCGAGAGAGGATGAGGTAAGTCTACCGAATTGGAAGTAAAAACCCAATAGCGGTGTTCACAACATAAAGCGAGTATTAAGAAGATTCGATTATAGAATGAGAGTTCGGTCGAATATTCATAATCTTAGGTGGGCATACCCTCGAGAGAGGAGCATTCATAATTACGAAAGCTCCACGGCCAAGCCGTTTTATTGTTTTAAAAAGTCATCTTTTTTACTTCTAAAAAAGACTATTTTCGTCTCAAGGTAATTCGACATCGGGCGCTATTTATTATCATCATTTAGAACTCTAGTTATACGCTTATTATCGTTTTCTTTTAAAAACCCAACTAAAAACTTATTCCGATAAAATAATAGTTCGTTCCTCAATGTAGTATAATCAACACGATCCACAGAAATATACGACCTCGATATTTTCTAAAACAAAATATCATGTATTACTCACGATAAGGTATACTTGCCTTTATTATATGATTAATTTGGATTAAAATTTAAACAAACACTTTTCAAATCCGAAACTTGCAAAACTCTCCTTTGCTATTTTAAAAATCAATAGAATTTGGCGTTGTACTCAGGGTGTAATCGTCAATATTTCGAAAGAAGAAAAAGACCGTTACTTCTATCTTTCGATAGGATAACGGTTAGTTTCTCAAAGTAGGAATACTTGTGAAACTCTTTGAAAACACCCGCCTAGCTCTAATCTCATCATATAAAGGTTGCGCAAACCAAATTAATTAAAAAGAAACAATCCGAAAATAATCATCAAGTTTTTGGCGCCGTTGTCGGGGACAGTAGTGTTGTTATTCGAAAAAAAAAGGAACCGCTGTTAATTTTATCACTTATTTATATATATATATATAAACAAAAAAAATACTGAATTTCTTTTTTATCTTTTAGTACATGACCCGAGGAAGCTCGTCGGGCGATTCGATTATTCCTTTTGACTCTGAAATTGAGCGCACCCTTCGTGAGCGCCTCCGATCTCGTGATCAAAACTTACTCGAAACCCCCGAAGAGTCTATCGGAGATACTAAAAATATGGCCGATCCGAATCTAAATGAGGCCCCACCACGGACCATGGCATATTATGCCAGGCCGAATTTGGAGGATACAGGATCGAGTATAACTCGCCCAGCTGTGGCCAGTAATAATTTCGAAATAAATCTAGCATCATTCAAATGGTACAACAGTCAGTCCAATTTGACGGTTTGCCAGATGAGGATCCGAATTTACATCTTTCTAACTTTTTAGAAATATGTGATACATTTAAAATTAATGGCGTTACTGACGATGCCATTCGTTTCCGTTTATTTCCATTTTCGCTGCGGACGAAGGCAAAAGCGTGGTTAACTTCTCTTCCCAGAGGATCCATAACCACGTGGGCCCAATTGACGGAACACTTTTTAACAAAATATTTCCCCCCGTCAAAAACCGCTAAGTTACGTACGGATATCGCCTCTTTCATTCATTACAATTCTGAGTCTCTCTATGAGACTTGGGAGCGTTTTAAAGATTTCCTGCGTAGATGTCCTCATCATGCGCTGTCGTGCTGGCTACAGGTCCAGACGTTTTATAATGGCCTAAATTTTTCCACACGACAGATGATTGATGCGGCCGCCGGGGGAACGTTAAACAACAAAACCCCGGAGGCCGCCCAAGCTCTGTTCAAGGAAATGGCCATGAACGCCTATCAATGGAATGCGCCTAGATCATGCCCTGCCAAACCGGCCGGGATTTATGAAGTGGATTCCACTGCTCACCTAGCCTCGCAAGTGGAGCGGCTAAGTAAGCAAGTGGCGGAGATGACTGCTTCCTCCTCCACTCCTGCTTGGCTTAATAATAATAATAATACTTTTGTCGAAGAAACCGTAGATTACCTAGGCAACCCAATTAGGCCCCCCTTCAACCCTAATAACAATCCGTATAGTAATAATTATAATTCGGGTTGGAGGAACCACCCAAATTTTTCTTGGAGCAATCCTAACAATGCTCAGAGGCCCCCAATTGTAAATTCGCAAGGATTTCAACAAGGATTTCCGCAAGGATTTCCAAACGAATTTCAGCCTCCACCTCCAAAACCTTCTCCGCTCGAAGATATTTTTGATAAATATGTTGCGTCCACCGAGTCAAATATCCGGAATATTACCGGATTGATTATGAACTTGGAAAAGCAGGTGGGACGGTTCTCCAAAATTGAACAACCCGGGATGGTTCTCCATCTCGTGCCTCTTCGACAATATGTTATTGAAGTATGCTCTAGCAGACTTGGGCGCCAGCATCAATTTGATGCCTTTTTCTCTTTTTAAACAACTCGACTTGGGTGTCCCAAGCCCGACAAAGATGAGTATCCAGCTTATGGATAGCTCGATAAAGTACCTGATAGGGATAGTGGAGGATGTTCTGGTCCAGGTAGATAAGTTTATCTTCCCGGTAGATTTCGTCATCCTAGACATTGAGGAGGATGCTGAGGTACCTATCATCCTCGGTCTCCCCTTCCTCGCCACCTCCCGTGCGTTAATTGATGTCAGTAATGGTCTACTCCTCCTTCGGGTGGGAGACGACGAAGTTACTCTGCACGTTAATCCCTCACTACAGCACTCCCTATCAAACGATGATCCCGGTACTTTAGTTTAGTCAAGCTACGCGACGGTAAACAAAGCGCTCGTGGGAGGCACCCCATATTTATCTAATATTTTATTCTGTTTTGTTCGTTTATATGTTTATGCAGGGTTTCATTTGGCCCCGCCAGTTTTAGTTCAGGGAAGCCTTTTTGCTCTCTCTCTATTTTGTGTGTACATATTGCACTTTTATTATCTCTTCTTCATACTTACATTACAATATTGGGGACAATATTGGATTTTAAGTATGGGGGTATTTTACTGTCTTTATTTAGACAAAAACAAAAAAAACAAAAAAATTAAAATAAAATAAAAAAACAAAACTATTAAAAAAAATTCCATGTTTTATTCTGCATTTTGCTTACTTTTGTAAATATAAGCTTAAACAAAAAATTTCAAAAAAAATAAAAATATATTGTTTTTTCTTTTTTTACTTTGTCATAAAAAAAAGTTATAGTAGTTGAAAAAAAAACACAAATCCAAAATAATAATAAAACCCTACTTTACTTTTATTCTTAAATCATTTAGTTTCGATAGTATATGTTTGTGGATTTTCATAATCGCTAGTTTTACTATTTGTTCGTTTATCTAAGATCGATAGATTTAAACGTTCGGGTTTAAGTTTTAAAGAATATCTTGGGTTTTTAATTTAAATATAGGCTTTGTTTTCAAGCACCATTTCTACTAGTTAAAATAGAGACATGTGTATTATGTTGGCAAAACAACTTTAGACCCCAATTATCCCTACTTTATGTCTCTAGGAATCTAGGAATTTTCAAATTACCAAGCTTGCTCTCAAACCTTCTTTTATTATTTCTAAGAATTTTTTCTCGCAAACCCCTTTGTATGCATGGCAATAAAAATAAAAGAAGAAAAAGATCATATGTCAATGGGAATAAGACTTCGTTCCGTAAACATAGGCACCCAATAAAAATTTTAAATGATCTTATGTCAATGGGAATTAGATTTCGTTCCGTAAACATAAGCATTGGGTTATTAAAGCAAAAGAAAAAAACAAACAATTTTCCCCCGTATATCACAGTGAGCACCAAAGAAAACTAAAAAGGAAAGGTGGAAAGATACAAACCACCACTCCTAATTCAAGTACTCTTCTTTTTTCCATAGCGATTTACCCCCCCCCCCCCCCCCTTCCCCTAGCCGATTTATTGTTTCTGGACTTAATTCAAAAAATCCTTTGAGAGCATAATTAGTAAATTGCATATTTCCTTCACATTTCTTTAAACAAGGTTATTATAATTTCGATCTAATCTCGTTTACTAATGATTGCAATTTTGTTTGCTATTTGGTTAATTAAGAAGACTTTTGGCTAGGACATTTCTTTCTACTTAAATCATTTGCATAATTTAGGACTTAACTTTTATTACTCCAAATTTTTATTTTTCAGTCTCTTATGATTAAAATAAAACGATAGCTAAAAATTAGAACTTATGTTAATCCCATATAGATCTCTCTTACTTTTGCTCTGGAATAGCAAAAGCTTAAGTATGGGGGTATTCGATGAGTAGTAAAATATATGTATTTTTAGTATAGTTTTAATTAATATTGTGAATTTTCTATGTAAATTAATAAATAAATTGCTTCTTTTCATTATTTCCTTACTAACTTAGTTTTATTTTTGTTTTTGCAGATTTTGGCAATTTTTGTCAAGTCACGCCCGTGACAACAAGTCACGCCCGTGACCCAAGGGCGTGTAATTTTAAAACGCCAAACTTCTCAATCTGCGCTCGACGAATGCTCTCTGCCCTACGTTCGACGAAAATCGAGCTGCGCTCGATGAACGCTCTCTGCCCTGCGTTCGACAAAATCGAGATGCGCTCGGCGAACGCTCTCTGCCCTACGTTCGACAAAATCGAGCTGCGTTCGACGAACTCTCTCCGTCTCAGCGTTCGACGAACGGCGCTCTGCGTTCGACGAACTCTCTCCATCTCAGCGTTCGACGAACGGCGCTCTGCCTTCGACGAACTATCTGCGCTCAGCGTTCGACGAACTATCCGTGCTCAGCGTTCGATGAACGGCGTTATGCGTTCGACGAACTATCCGCGTCTAGCATTCGACGAACGACGCTCTGCGTTCGACGAACTATCTCCGCCCAGGTGTTCGAAGAATCCACCGCACACGCCAGACGTCACGCCCCAGTTAAAGCGGATATGTGCCGCCCACTATCACGCCCATGACACTTCAAGTCACGCCCGTGTGCAACCATGTTTGACGGTTGAACCTTCCAGAAGATGGCGTATGCGACCCCTAAAGCACGCGCAAATGTCACGCCCTAAGTCACGACCGTGACATCCAAGTCACGCCCGTGACCTAGGGCGTGTAAAAATGAAAATTTTCTTATAAATAGAAGGGCTCTGCTGAAGGAAATCTCATCCACATTTTGAGGGTTTGTAATGTTTTTCTGAGTTCTTTTGAGTGGATGTGAGTTCTTTATGCAATTAAGTTTATGTTCATTTGTAATTTTCGTCTTTTTAGTCTAGTTGTAATGCTTATTTTAGAAATAAAAAGTTGTTTTTCTCATTTTGATCATCTTCTTTTTTAATTTATGTTAGTGTGTGTGTGTGTGTATGAGAATAGTTTTATTGCTTTCATAACTTAGTTTATTGCTTTCATAATTTAGGTTTATTGCTTTCATAAAAATAGTTTATCGTTTTTCCTTTAACGCTTTATTTATCGCTTTCGTTTAAACGCTTTCTTTCGATTTAGTCTTTTTATTACAAGTAGAGTGCGTGAGTTTATGAGATAGTGTTTGTTCGATTCAAAAGTGCGCTCACGAAGAAAATCGAGGGCTGCGGATTATCGGTTACTATTTGGTTAGAGAATTTAGACCGCTAGCAGCGATCGAGGCCGGACTTCGCCCGCCGCGGCAAATGCCACTCTTGCGACGGGCTTTCCTTTGATTGAAAAGTAGCGGTTACAAGTGCAGGAAAGCAGAAGCCGGTCGGTCAAACAGTTCGCGAGACCAGAAACTCGAGACCGGAGCTCCGACAAGCGAGCTCTTCGATTCGAGTGTGCGTCCCTTGTGAACAGTGCCGCCCCCTATTTATAGGCTTGGGGGCCTGCCCGAATGGGCAGGGATAAAATAACCTCCTGCCCGGGTACAGGAGAAACGGGCAGGCGGTGACGGGATGCATAAAGAAGAAAAAAGAAAGAGGCCGCGCGACCTGACGGCCTGCCTTCCCTACCCGTCTGACTTGAGGCTGAGGATACCGGGACTAAGTCAATGATGCAGACCGAGCGGCCTGGAGATTGAGGCCGCGGTCTGCCTTCTGGTCATGACTTAGCCGTTTTTCACAAGGTAACTCAGATAGCCTTTGATCTGGAGCCCCGGCTTGTTCTTCGGGGCTGGAACCTCGAGTTTCTATGGGACAACCCGCGCGGCCTTCTAGCTGAGACTGCGGATGAACTTTTTGCCTTAGCTCTTGACGATCTTCTTCCTTTGGGGGCGATCCGGAAATGACACCAGGCCGCCCGGCCTGGCCCTTCTTGAACTGGGAACCGCTGATCCCGGGACCCAGCGGCCTGACCCAGGAGTTCGAGCGGTCTGCTAATGGTCCAACCCGAGAAGCGGTTTTCCGGGCAAACATAATCCCCGCATATTTTCAAATCTCAAGAGAATTTCGAAAATATTAGCTTTGACCGGGAGACCGCATCCGACCTGCCTTAAATTCTATAAGAGAGCCAGAGAATTCATTCTGCGGAGTTTTTCCTGAAATCACGGGGTATTACTCGCCAGTTGCGGTTAGAATTTTTAAGACCGGCGATTCTTCAGCAATGGACTTCTTAGACGCTGTGTTAGACCGCGTGGATCCCAGCGGAGATCAGAAGGGGGCGGAAGATAAGAGGTGCGAGCCGTCGGAGAAGTCGAATAAGGAGACAGAAAAGCAAGACCGGAAGGACCGGAAAAAGAGAAAGCGGGCCGAGAAGGCCGCAGCGGATAGCCCCAAACCGGTCGTGGACTTAACAACTCCCAAGACTCCTGCAGAGCCCATGGCGAACAGTTCGAGGCCTCTTCTTGGTGACCCGCTGACTCCTTCAGAAGACCCTGGTCAACAGGTTGCTAACCCGCTGAACAAAGAGGAGACCGCTCCTCCTGAAAAAGCTGATACTGGTAGTCCTTCGAAGAAGACCGGCGAAAACGACTCGTTTGGCATGGAGATTACTCCTTCTGGGAACCCCCATCTGCTAGTTAAAAACTTGGAGGAAGAGGCGGTCAACTCCCCAAGGGCGGGCGATCTGAATACCCCTTTGTCCGTGGACGACTACCCCAGCCCTTCCAAAGAAGTTAGCCCAGCTCCGAGCAAGAAGGAGAGGAAAAGGAAGAAGACCGGGTCTGTGACCGAGCGGATAACGAAGAAGGTCAAGAGGTTAGCCGCTAAGGAAAGGGCGGCTCTTAAGAAACCGACCGAATCCCTCCTCCAGACCAATTCGCGACTAAAGGAGGAGCTAGGCCTTGCGACTCCTCCACCCAACAAGTCAAATGAATCACCGGCTACCCCTGATACGAAACCGGGCGAACTGCCTCCGGACTCGGCGAGCAGCTTATCTTTTAATGGGATCTTCGGGGGTATGGATGAGCTGGTGAAGCGAGATCAGCTTCTTGACAGCCCGATTGTTTCCAGACAAAATCCCTCTGCCACTGATAATACAGTCCAGCCTGAAGAGACCGCTCGGACGGAGGCCGAAGAACGAGAAGCTGCCGCCCGGACTGCCTTGGAGGTCGAAGAGAGAACGAGGGAGCTTGAAGAAGTGCTGAAAGCGCGGGAGGAAGTTCCCCCAGCGATGACCGGGGAAGAAATAATGATAGTGAAGAAGGAGGGGGCGGAACGAGCTTTGAACAAGCCGTCGCGGCCTGATCCTCTTGTGGCAGGTAAGGGCTCCACGGACTATAAAGCTGTCCGCTTCTCCATTCCGCGGCCTTGCCATAATAAATTAGTGAACCCGCCGCCGAGCCTCCTTTCTTTAGCGGCCCGGTTCCCTTCTGTTAGACAAAGTACGGAAAGACTCTGGCGTGAGCAATGTCAGAGGATGAATCCGGAACGGTCTAAGTGGCCTGTCCGTCCAGGCACTGCTCTTGTATTTATGTTCATTTGTATATATATATATATATATATGGCGTTGCATGCTCTTACTTTTCATAACCGAGCGGCTTCTTTCAGATAGCGTGGATAAGGTTACGAAGCCGGGCGACCCTGAGGCCAGCCTGCCTCCGTTAGTTCCACTGATTCCAACCAGTGCAACGACTTTGCCGGAAGGACCGCAGCTGTTTGACCATCTCGAGGAAGATCTGGTCAACCTGAGAGCCCGCTTGAAGGAGGTAGAAGACCGGGAGGCCGCCACTCGGACCGCTCTGGAGGCTGAGCAGATTGCGAGGAAGAAGGCTGAAGAGGCGCTGAAGGCGCAGTCGGAGATCAACAGGAAATCCGGCTCAGAAAAGGAGAAAGTCCTGGAGACTCAGCTTGAGTCCGCGCGGGCAGCAGTGGTGGCTACGCGAGCTGCTCTAACCGCTCAACTGGAGAAGGAGAAGAGAGCCTCTGCTAAATTTGAGAGCGACTCGAAATATTACCAGGATAAATTCCTGCGGTTAACCAGAGAAGTCGCCGCTGGTCGGCGAAATATGAACGATGGGGTGGTAGCTGTTAGCCGCCCGACTATTGGGGCGGGCTCGAATCCTCCCCCAGTCCGGGCGGCTGATCCAATGATTGACGAGGCCGCCGCAATCCCCCGTATGATTGTCGCTATGCGGGTCGAAAGGGATGTCGGGCGGCTTCATAGCACAATCAACCACCTTCATTATCATACAAGCCAGATTTACTCTCTCCTGAACACAACCAGTGACCAGGTCGCGCGACTTCACAGAGAGGATGTCTCCCCAGAACGCCGTCAGCCGTGACCGGCCCTTGAGAACAATCTGTACTATAAGCGTGGCTTATTGGTTTGAACAATGTTCTTTGTCTTGTATTTTGAATAACCCGTGGGTCTCGTATTTAACCGCTATACTTTGTGTTCTGTTTTAGATCTCATGCTTTATTCGAACCGACTTCAGGTCGCTCGATCTGTGATGTATGCTTGCTTCTGTTTTCCTGGATGCCTTTGCTTCTTTTATTTTTCTGGTGAATCTAACCACTTAGGTCATTGACCGCGCGGTCAGAATGTATAGTCGCGATATGATTTTACTATTCACAGATCATAGAAATCTATAAGTAGGGAATTCTTCGAAGTCATTCTCACGATTTCCGGATGGCGCGATCCAAGAACAAGTCGCAGCGACCTGTTAAAGTTAAAGCCGTCCGAGCTGATGCGGCCTTAGCATTCCATTCGGGGGACCATCCGGAATGCCGCCTTACTCAGAGCGAACTGGACGATTTCATCGCCAAACACATGGCAGGGAGTAATCTACTCGCGCGGCTTCCTCTACGCGATGAGCGGATTAACTCTTCCAATCCGCACCAGATAGCTATCCCGGTCGACCACTTCGAATATGGCTTCAAGTTTCCACTGCCGCTTGAAGTCATAGCCATCTTCGACCATTACGGGGTCGTACCCGGTCAACTTCCACCGAACTCCATCGCCTCCATATATAGTTTCATCTCGTACCTGCGGTTCGAGCGGATCAGGTTCTCCCTCGACCTATTCAGAAAGTTCTTCTCGGTGCGGGCTGCCTCCGACTCGGGTTCTTCAACTTACAGGGGGCACCTCTACTTCAGCTGCCATGGGTTGAAGATCGTCAATTTGGCGAACAAAGTCTCCGACTGGTCGGAGCGGTTCGTAATGCTCGAAGGCAACTTCGGACTGTTGCAGACCAACCCGCAAGTCCGAGGGGAAGAAGTTTTCCAGATCCCTCAGGTCGGCAAGATTGAGGCGGACACCTTCGCGTTCCTTGAGAATGAGCGGTTGGATATCAACCACTACATCCCGCTGTTCTCGGAGCTGGAGGATATCCTCCCTGAGCATAGTAAGCTCCTTTAGATCGCCTGTATGTAACCGCGCGGACTTCGTTATTTACACTTTTGTTTTCTCTTTACAGCTGCCCATGCCGTCCCTGCGAACAAGCCGGTCACGCCAGTCGTCCCGGTTTTGACTCAAAGGGAGAAGAGGCTGAAGCGAAACAGATCGCTATCGTCTGAGGAAGAAGGCCCGGCTTCTCCTGATGACTACGAGCTCCTTCGCTCTTGTGGGAACCCGCCCGATCTGCAGGGCAATCCGACCGTCCTTTGGCATAGGGATGGAAGCCGGATCCGGGTATCCACCGCTCTTCCTCCATGGGGGAGCGACAAAATTGAACGCCATGCCCTAGCCGCTGGGGCCGCCATGTATGGTCGAAAGACCCTAAGGAGGCTGATGAGAACCCCTGAAGAAGAGCTCCCCCGGCTAGCGGCTCAAGCCGGCGCCTGGGGGTTTTCGGCCAACCACTTCATGGCCCTGGCGTATAAGCGGCTAGTCTCTGTTCAGAAACACCTGGAGAAGAAGTACGAGGAGAAGGTTGCGGAGAATACGCTGCTTCGAGAGGAGAACGCGCGGCTTCAAGAAGTCGTGGCGGTGAGTTTCTCAAAAGACAACGCGGTTCCCTTTGTTTAGCCCGAGCGGCCTAATTCATTTTTCCTCTTCTTGCAGAAGCAATATGAGGTGATCAACCCGGCCTTCCAAGACGAGGTGCTGCCTCATGTGGCCCAGGGGATCGACAAAGCCTTGGGTCTCATAGGTGACCGGGGCGGTCTGTGTGAAGGATTCGATGGAACCACCTTCTCCGACCTCTTCCCCGCCTTGAAGGTCCAACTTGACGAAATCAGCCGAAGGAAAAAAGGAAAATCCAAGATAGGCGAGGAGGCCGAGGCCGACGCGGGCAGGGAGATCGTGCTCCATCAAGGAGGCGATGGAGGTGGTGAAGCCGCTGAAGAAGCCGACGCGGATGGTGATGCCAGCGACGACGACGACGAGGACAGCTTGTCCTCTGGAACCACCGGTTCTGCAAGCAAGACCGGGCGGTCTAGTGACAGCAGTTCATCCGGCTCCTCCTCATTAAGCGAAGGTTATTCGCCGGAGGCTGACATCGATGGCGCGGACTCAAATTCTCCTGTCAAGAAGAAGAAGAAAGAATCGGCAGACTAGTGCCCTTGTTTTTTGTTTTAATTTTTGTAACCGCCGGTTTCTTTTTGTTGGCCGGGCGGTCAGTATTTTGTAAACACATTTTGAAAAATGAAACAGAGATTTTACCTGTCTGATTGTCCTTCTATTATTACTTACTTGTGATACCTTGTCTCTTTTCTTTGCTCTTTATGATCCAACCGCGCGAACATCCTGGTCCGAGCATAAGTGATGATGGATTGTCTTCGACGATCCTTTGTCCGAACCGTGCGATTACTTGTTTAGATCTCAACACGCCTCATTTCTGATAATATGAACCATAACACATAGACTTATGCGGCTATAATATAGACCGGGCGGCTTCTTTTTTATTCAGATATATTTTATCCTCTGCTGATGTAAATATCGAATCATAACTTTTTGCTTTAAGAAGTAGTTCAGCTCGATCGATTTGAAGAATAATCCGGGCGATCAGGTATTCAGATCTTGAGATATTCAACCCAATTAATTGTAAGAGATATGTAATGGCCGCCCGGTTAGAATGCAAACCTGAGCAATATATCCAGATCCAGTAATATCCAATTAATAGAACGGAGGGATGAATAAACCCGACCGGTCGGAACACGATCCGGCAATAATATAATTAGCTTCATAAATATCCAGTTTATAATGGATGGATGAATTCGCCCGATTTAGAATATAATCCGGAAAGCCATATAATTGTCCATGAATGCCCAGCTTATAAAAAGATTGTCAGTACCGCCCGGTTAGAATACAATCCGGACAATCATGCGATTGAATTTTTAAAACATCCAACTTGTTAACGGATGGATAAATAGATAAATCCGACCGGTCAGAATGGAGTTTGAGCAATTATATATTAGTTCCAGAAATATCAAGTTTAGAAAAGATGAATGGACCCGCCCGGCTTGAATGCCACCCGGGTAATAGATGATCAGCCTCGAAGATTTCCAACTTGTAAAACATTGATAAGACCGCCTGGTTGAATAACAACCCGAGTAACAGATAATCGGTTCCGGAGATACCCAATTAAAAAATTGATAAGGTCGCCCGGTTGGATAACCACTCGGGTCATCATATAATTGCCAGGAAATATCTCAACTTATATCCAATCAGACCGTTCGGTTTGGATGTTCAGACCGCACGGTCTTAATATCATAACCCTTTATTAGGGTAGACGAACACCTGTACCTGTCTTAAACATATCTTCCTCGAATGGTTTTATACAAGAAACCATAAGAGGCAAATGCCTCCCTGTAGAGAAAGAATAAAAAAGGTATGTACAGACTCAAATGACCAAGTGGGCAGGTGGGCCTCGGCGGCGAACATTGCTTTCCTCAAGTGGTCATAAGAGCTGTAAACGACTCATCCGCTCTCTTGCCTAGGGTTACAAGCTGAGTTGATCAATTGGGCAGGTGGGCCTCGGCGGCGAACATTGCTTTCCTCAGAGAGATCAACTCAGTTGTGGGCCCAACTAGGCACCGTTTCGAGAGTACCTAAGAGTATTCGATGGTCACAGACTATGATGATCAGTTGGGCAGGTGGGCCTCGGCGGCGAACATTGCTTTCCTCAGAAAGATCATCAAAGCTGTAACTATATCCCTTCGGGGCATGATAGAGCTGACAATCACCTAGACCTCCCTTGATGCAGGGGTGTGTCAGATATCGGCCGGGATCCAAAATTCTGAAGACCTCCGCAGCGGAATTGGCAAGCTACCAATACATGTGTGCGAAAACTCCCCGCATCACATGGTCTTGGTGGGTTTTACGCTACGACTACAATCCGAGGGGGTTCGAGCAGAATTCGGCGATATCTCAGAGGTTTGGGGAGTGAGATATGTATATTTACATTCACAATGTAGAGAACCATCAGACAAGAAGAGGTGTCAGTATAGGGCTTTTCATTTAATACCAAAAGAGATGTAGAGAATAAAAAGAGATAATTCAAGGATAGAATCGTTTAAGATCGTCACCGCTCCACGTGCGTGGGATGTCTTCCCCTTCACTGGTTTGGAGACGGTAGGCCCCATTCTTTAATACCTCTTTGATGATAAAAGGTCCTGCCCAATTAGGATCCAGCTTTCCAACATTACCAGACCTGGCTGCAGCATCTACCTTCTTTAATACCAAATCACCGCTTGCGAACTGCTTTACTCTGACATTCTTGTCAAAATATTTTGCCATCCTCCTTTTAACTTCCTCCTGTCTGATAGTTGCCTCGTCTTGAAGCTCCTCGATCAGATCCAGACTATACCTCATAGCCTCGTCATTTTCATCCATCCATGATTCTCCTCCCTCTTTTGCATACATAACCCTTGGAGTGACCACTTCAAATTCTACGGGAACAACAGCCTCTGAGCCATGAGATAGTTTGAACGGCGTCTCCCCTGTAGCTGAAGATGGCGTAGTACGAAGAGTCCAAAGGATGGAAGGAAGCTGGTCCGCCCAATTCCCTTTTTGATTTAAGACCCTTTTCATCAAGAGCTGCCGGATTTGCCTGTTCGCTGCTTCCACCTGACCATTGGTCCTGGGATGATGTACTGAGGAAAATCGCAGATCAATTCCCACCTGATTGCAGAAGCTTTTCATCTCGGAATTGTTGAACTGTGGACCGTTATCGGTAACAATTGCTAACGGAATTCCATGCCGGCAGATTATTTCCCCCCAAATGAAGTTTTTGACAATTTGAGTTGTTGTTTTCGCCAGCGCTTTTGCCTCAATCCACTTACTGAAATAGTCGATCATTACAAGGATGAAACGGCGTTGACCGCTGGCCATCGGAAAGGGTCCCATAAGATCCATTCCCCATACTGCAAAGGGCCACGGCGCGGTTATCGACCTGAGCGACTGAGCAGGCAAATGTTGAAGAGGAGCGAACTTTTGGCACTGGACACATCGCCTGGCAAATGCTTCAGCATCTTTCCTCATGGTCGGCCAGAAATATCCCTGCCGCAAGATCCTTTTCTCCAAAGTCTTCGCTCCTGAATGACTACCGCACTCTCCCGAATGAATTTCCTGAAGTATAATCGGAATTTCTTCTTCTGAAACGCATCGTGCTGAGGGAGAAATCAGAGTTTTCCTATACAGGACTCCTGCCATCAAGTAGTAGTAGGCTGCCTTTCTTTTGAATCTATTTCTGTCCCTGATTGATGAATGAAACTCTCCTTTTGACAGAAACAATTCATAGGGATCTTTCCAGGAAGGATGCTGATCAATCTGCATGAGCTCCTCTTCCTCTGTCTCATCTATTGCCGGACGAAAGAGTTCTGAGGTCACCCCTCCTGATGGAAGACCAAACTTTGACAATTCGTCTGCCTCTTCATTCTGTGTTCTCGGAATGTGTTCGATAATGAAGGATTTGAATCTCCCAATTTCTTTCTTAGCTAGGAATAGATATTTTCTCAATACCGGTTCTCTTGTTTCATAATTCCCTAGAACCTGCGAGGCCATCACAAGAGAATCAGTTTTCACGTGAACATGTTCTATCCCAAGCTCCTTCGCGAGTCTCAAGCCGGCCAAGAATGCTTCGTATTCGGCCTGGTTATTTGTAACTGAAAAGAAGAATTTGATAGCCTGTTCCAGCCTGATGCCATTTGGACTGATCAGAACCACTCCGGCTCCCACGGAGTTTCTGCCAGAAGCCCCATCCACATAAATGATCCAAGCCAAGGGAGATTGCACTACTTGCTCTGGATTAGACTCCATCGTGTCTACCAAGAAATCTGCCAATACTTGTGCCTTTATTGTCGTTCTGGGAATGTATAATATTTCGAACTCGCTTAGCTCGATTGCCCATTTGGCCAACCTTCCTGAATGATCCGGCTTTTCCAAGATGCTCTTTAGTGGATGGTCCAAGACCACCTGAATGGGATGAGCCTGAAAATAGGGGCGGAGCCTTCGTGATGACATGACCAAAGCCAAGGCTAATTTCTCCAAGATTGAATATCTAGTTTCCGCATCTTTGAGGATGTGGCTGACATAATATATCGGAAACTGCTTCTTTTTTTCTTCCCGCACCAGGACAGAGCTTATCGCATCTGGGCCCACTCCCAAGTATAAGAATAGTGTTTCCCCTTCGCGAGGGCTTTGAAGAAGAGGGGTTGAGGTTAACTGCTTTTTCAACTGTTCGAAAGCATTATCGCACTCCTTATTCCATTCGAACTTAGATCCCCCCTAAGTGTTTTGAAAAATGGAGCACTTTTATCCCCTGACTTGGAAATGAATCGGCTCAATCCTGCAAGCCTCCCCCCAAGTTGTTGCACCTCTTTCGGGTTACGGGGAGGGTTCATATCTAGGATGGCTTTTACTTTATCGGGATTTGGTGCGAGGCCATCGGGAGTGAGAAGATGTCCCAGAAACTTCCCTTTGCTTGCCCCAAACACACATTTCAAAGGATTTAGTTTTAATTTGAACCTCCGCAGAGTAGCGAACGTCTCTACGAGGTCTTTCAGATGGATTGAAAAAGTTTTACTTTTTAGAAGAAGGTCGTCTACATATACTTCAAGATTTCTCCCTTTCTGTTTTTTGAATACTGTGTCCATCATCCTCTGATATGTCGCCCCCGCATTTTTGAGCCCAAAGGGCATGACAAGATAACAATAACATCCATCATTGGTAATGAAGGATGTATGCGGGATATCAGGTTTGTGCATCCTAATCTGGTGATAACCAGAGAACGCATCTAGGAAGCTCATGAAACTATACCCTACCGCGGAATCAACTAAAACATCTATCCGAGGCAAGGGATAGCAATCTTTGGGGCACGCTTTATTGAGCTTTGTGAAGTCCACGCACATGCGCCACTTCCCGCCAGTTTTTGGAACCATTACAATGTTTGACATCCATGTTGGATATTGAATTTCAGAAATAAAACCCGCTTTTAGGAGCTTGGAAACCTCCTCTCTGATGGGCAATGCCAGCTTTGTTGCCACCTCCCTCTTCTTTTGTTGGATCGGCTTGAATTCAGGAGAGACGTTGAGGTGATGGCATGCTACGTCTGGATCTACCCCAGGCATGTCCTCCGCTGACCAGGCGAAGATGTCCAAGTTCTCCAACAGGCAGGAGGTTAGTTGAGCTTTTTCCCCTTCCGACAGCTCGGCGTTGATGATCAGCTTCTTCTCTTCCCCTTCAGCAATGGGGACTTCTTGGATCTCCTGGGCAGGTTCCAGGTAAACTCCTTTCCGCTCTGTGCTTTCTTTGATTTCCTCAGGGAGCTTGGACACCTCGTAGATATCATTCTGAGCCTTGTGAAGTGGTGCCTCGGTGATCACATTAACTGTCTTTACATAGCATTCGCGAGCAACCCTTGGATCACTCCGGATCCGATATTGACGCTCCTCAGCGGCGAACTTCAAGGCCAAATGGAAAGTAGATACTATCGCTCTGTAAGCGTTCAGAATTGGCCTTCCGAAAATTGCACAGTAACTGCTTGGGGCTTCCACCACCACGAAGTTTATCAGCTTTGTTATACCCCCCAGCGATACCAAAAGCTTTACGCACCCCTCCACTTCCTTCTTCTCTCCCGAGAAGCCATAGAGGGGCCCTTCCATGGAGAGTAAAGACTTTCCAGTTTTAAGGGCTTCGAATGTTTCACGGAAAATGAGATTAACTGAGCTGCCGGTATCAATCAGAATTTTGTGCACGGTGTAGTTTTCAATAACTGCCTTTATCACCACTGCATCATCAAAAGGATTTGCATTTGGGGAAAGATCTTCTTGACCGAAGGTAACGACCGCCCTTTCTGGAGTAAAAGTGGAGGCGACTGCCACTTCTTGCTTCGTAACTCTCCCGATGCTAGATTTCCGAGAAGATTCTACTCCTGCCCCACCATGAATGCAATAGACGTTGCCAAGAGGGCCAACGTCATTCACCTCTATACACTCGGTTGTGGGATGTATATCCCCATAGCAACCTGCCTCTTCCACATCAGCACACTCCCAGGTCACTTCGACCACTTCCTTCTTCTTCTCGGTTCGCGGCTCGACCGGGGTTTCTTGCCGAATCAACCCTCGGAGCTTCCCTTCTTTCAGGAGCCTCTCTATCAACCACCGGAGGGCCCGGCAATCCTCAGTCTGATGCCCTTCCTCTTTATGATATTCACAATAAAAGTTAGGGTTCCGGTTGCGAACTTCTGATTTCAAGGGAGGAGGCCTCTTGAAGTCAGGCCTCTTTTGGAGAATCTGCACGACCTCGTTCATGGTGACGTTGAGAGGGGTGAACGACTCCTGAGATTCATCATATCGGATGGATGGGATAGTTGGGGATGGTTGTGCGATGTACTGCGGCAGATATACAGGCATTATTTGCGGAGCTCCCATGGGTTGAGTGGGTGCGATGGCCAACGGCGGTTTCTGATCTTGAAACCGTTGATGGCCGAGGAATGGTTGTTTAGGCTTAAGATTCCTCCCCCTCTGAGCCCGGGGTTCGAAATCAGGCCGAGATGGATGATTGTAACGTTGCTGATGAGTTGATGCGGGATTAAACTGATCGTTATTGCTGAGCAATTTGGCAACATAACCAGGATTAGTCTTTTCTCCCCTGATAAATTTGTTAGCCAGACTAATCATCTCCTGGTATGTTTTTGGCTCCCTGATTTGAGCTTCAAATTTCAGCGGCCCCTCCCTAAGGCCATGCATCAGAGCGACCCTATATAACTCTGGATCGACGTTTTGCACCTCCATTATCTCCCTTTGGAAACGGTCGACGAAGCGGGCCCACGTTTCGTTTTCCTGCTGCCGTATCTCAAATAGGGCTGGCTGACCGTTCTTCCTCTTTTTCGAGGTAGAGAATCGAAGCAGAAATTCTCTACGCAGTTCTGCAAAACATCTAATGGATCGAGGATGCAATCCATAGAACCATTCTCTGGCTTGTCCATCGAAGGACGTCACCAGGAGCTTACACTTAGTTGCATCAGTGATGGTCCTCAGAGCAACAGCCGATTCAAACGCTTGAAGATGAATTGCCGGATCGGACTCCCCACCATATGTTGATAAGCGTGGTTCTCGAAAGTTATTCGGAGCCGGCTCTCCCCGGATCTCATCCGTGAAGGGAGAACTCTCCTCGGCATCCTCATATAGAGAAAAAGCAGGGTGGTAGGGGATCTCTGTTGCGGTCATTTGCGGACAGGCCGCCTGATAGGAGCGGGCAGGTGCTCCGGCCGGGTAGGACTGGTAGGCGGCGACCTCAGGCGGATAGGAAAAGCGAGCGGCCTGAGAAGCCGCCCCCTGGAAGTCAAGGACTCGAGCCGGCATACAGCGCGCGGCCTCTTGGTAGAAATTCTGCCGATCCGCAGAACCTTCTGGTGGCGGTTGGGAGTGAGCGACCTGCGCAAATGGGTATGGAGGTGGAGGAGGTAGAACAGGGGTCATGGCCGGGTTAACCGCGGCCTGTTGGGGGGCTAACCGCTTGGTTAGCAGAGCTAGAGCCTGACTGATCGCGTCCAGACGCTGATCAGTTGCTTTCTGAGCCTGGTCGGCTTCTCTCTTAGTTTGCTCCAGAGCCTCCCACAGGGAGTCATCGCTATGATCGGACCGGTCTCTTGGAGGGAACTGGCGGTCTGACATTCTGAACCAAAGATTTCGCTGATAGTCCGCGATCTGAAGGTCGCGTGTTTCTGTTCGATTCAAAAGTGCGCTCACGAAGAAAATCGAGGGCTGCGGATTATCGGTTACTATTTGGTTAGAGAATTTAGACCGCTAGCAGCGGTCGAGGCCGGACTTCGCCCGCCGCGGCAAATGCCACTCTTGCGACGGGCTTTCCTTTGATTGAAAAGTAGCGGTTACAAGTGCAGGAAAGCAGAAGCCGGCCGGTCAAACAGTTCGCGAGACCAGAAACTCGAGACCGGAGCTCCGACAAGCGAGCTCTTCGATTCGAGTGTGCGTCCCTTGTGAACAGTGCCGCCCCCTATTTATAGGCTTGGGGGCCTGCCCGAATGGGCAGGGATAAAATAACCTCCTGCCCGGGTACAGGAGAAACGGGCAGGCGGTGACGGGATGCATAAAGAAGAAAAAAGAAAGAGGTCGCGCGACCTGATGGCCTGCCTTCCCTACCCGTCTGACTTGAGGCTGAGGATACCGGGACTAAGTCAATGATGCAGACCGACCGGCCTGGAGATTGAGGCCGCGGTCTGCCTTCTGGTCATGACTTAGCCGTTTTTCACAAGGTAACTCGGATAGCCTTTGATCTGGAGCCCCGGCTTGTTCTTCGGGGCTGGAACCTCGAGTTTCTATGGGACAACCCGCGCGGCCTTCTAGCTGAGACTGCGGATGAACTTTTTGCCTTAGCTCTTGACGATCTTCTTCCTTTGGGGGCGATCCGAAAATGACACCAGGCCGCCCGGCCTGGCCCTTCTTGAACTGGGAACCGCTGATCCCGGGACCCAGCGGCCTGACCCAGGAGTTCGAGCGGTCTGCTAATGGTCGAACCCGAGAAGCAGTTTTCCGGGCAAACAGTGTTTTTCTTTTTTGTAACTTAGTTTTAATTTTCAGTCTTTATATAACTGCTATATACCACCCCCATCTCAAATAAGAGGCTAATTTTTTAGCACTTGCTTAAGACGGTTGGGACGGATATTATTTTTGCACCTTTATAAGTCTTTTCATTTCTATACCACCCCTGTCCTGGATAAGAGGCTAAGAACTTTTTAGCGCTTGTTTAAGATGGTTGGGACGGATACTATTACTGCTTTTATATAAGTCTTTTTATTTCTCTTTTTATCTGCTTGTATCCGCTTAAATTATTAAACATGTATTTTCTTAATTATGCTGTCTCCATTCCGATGAGTGGCTAATTTCCTTCAGCACACGATGTCGAAGAGCATTGGGACACAAAAATAGTTTTTCTAAAAATAAAACATCTCTTTCTAAAATAATTAACGCTTAAGGTTTACCCGAGAATAACGTTGAGTGGAGCCACATAATCGATGTGTGGTTTTCATTTCCATCTCCGTACACTAGTTAGACGAGAGGCTCGTGCGTACGGACTGATCGCTCACGGGTAAAGAGAAGTGTGCTCTACCCTCGAGAGAGGATGAGGTAAGTCTCCCGAATTGGAAGTAAAAACCCAATAGCGGGGTTCACAACATAAAGCGAGTATTAAGAAGATTCGGTTATAGAACGAGAGTTCGGTCGAATATTCATAATCTCAGGTGGGCGTACCCTTGAGAGAGGAGCGTTCATAATTACGGAACCTCCACGGCCAAGCCGTTTTAATGTTTTAAAAAGTCATCTCTTTTACTTCTAAAAAAGACTATTTTCGTCTCAAGGTAATTCGACATTGGGCGCTATTTATTATCATCGTTTAGAACTCTAGTTATACGCTTATTATCATTTTCTTTTAAAAACCCAACTAAAAACTTATTCCGATAAAATAATAGTTCGTTCCTCAAAGTAGTATAATCAACACGATCCGCGGAAATATACGACTCGATATTTTCTAAAACAAAATATCATGTATTACTCACGATAAGGTATACTTGCCTTTATTATATGATTAATTTGGATTAAAATTTAAACAAACACTTTTCAAATCCGAAACTTGCAAAACTCTCCTTTGTTATTTTAAAAATCAATTGAATTTGGCGTTGTAGTCAGGGTGTAATCGTCAATATTTCGAAAGAAGAAAAAGCCCGTTACTTCTATCTTTCGATAGGATAACGGTTAGTTTCTCAAAGTAGGAATACTTGCGAAACTCTTTGAAAACACTCGCCTAGCTCTAATCTCCTCATATAAAGGTTGCGCAAACCAAATTAATTAAAAAGAAACAATCCGAAAATAATCATCAGCAGGCTCTAGCTCTGATTAGGCAAGTACTTAAGGCGACAAGTATAGAAGGCGATAGCGTCAGGCGGTAGCGGATAGCGCTGGTGGTAGCGCAGATTTTTGGAAAGGTTTCCTTGGAATGAATATACGCACGCGGAGAATGTTTCCTAATCCGGGATAGCACCAGGGGTAGGGCTAGCGCAGGCACTAGCTCAAAGCCTATAAAAAGGACCCCTCTTCCCTCATTTTGTACACACATCCTAGAGAGAGGTTGCGTGTCAATATTTCAGAGCCTTATTCTGCCAAAAAGTGATCTCCCACCAAAGTTCCATGAATTTCTGAAGGAGGATTTCTTCACGCCAGATCCGAACGATGATCGCTTCAACAATGCTTATTCTACAGCAAACTTTCGTCTTCAACTTCAGAAGCTCTTCAAGAGAGATTTTTAATATCATTGTTACTTATTTCACATCTTTATTCTTGTAATCGTTTACTGAATTTACCTCGAGTTGGCGACTAGGGCTGGGTAGGAGTTAGGGAAGAAATTCGCCTCGTGTTGGCGACTTGGTCTAGGGTGTAGATCTAGGGGGTGCTCAAGGCCGTATCCGGGGGAGGATTAGCTAGAGCGGCTTGAGGTCGTATCCGGGGGAGGATTGGCTAAATCCATTGGTTCGTGGGGATACGAGTCGGGATAGAAAACAAAAAGACTTTTTACTTCTTCGCCTTCGATTTCTAGCGTCATAAAAATCTAGTTTTGTAATCAACTTTATCAATAGTAATCATGTCTATTTTTGTGTAATGAAATTGTTTTGTTCTTCATTTCTCTAAATTGTTTATTTATCTCTTTCATTATGAAACAATTTAGTTATTTATTTAAAATCACTATTTTGATCTCTTAGCTTTTCAAGTATTTCAAAATATAATAAAAGTATTTAAAACCCTTATTCAACCCCCCCCCCCCCCCCCCCCCCCCCTCTAAGGGCGCCTACAGATCCAATAAGTGGTATCAGAGCTAGGTTCTATTTCAAATGGTCTAACAACCAGGAATAATGTCATCTCATGATCTCGCTTCTATTAGTGGGGAAGATTTTTATGTTGAAGAAAAAACTCTTGCACCACCTTTATTTGAAGGGAAAATTATAAAGGGTTGAAAAATTTAATGGAAAAGTTTATTAAAACTTTAGGTATCGAAGCGTGGAATATAGGAATAGTAATACCAGCGAATGAAATAAATAAATAAAAACGTCACCTAAATGGAAAGGCCTTGAATTGTATTTTTTGTGCTTTATCTCAAGAAATTTTCAAATTGATATATTGTTTTTCTAGTGCATACAAAGTATGGAAATTTCTTGAAGAAATGTATGATTCTCCATCTACAGGTATGGAACAAACACAAGAATTGGAGAGCATACAAGCTTGCACAAATGTTCAAGAAAGCTCCTCTCATGATGAATCAATGGAATGTGTTTATGCACAAATTGCACCTCCACAACTTACACTCAAACTCGGGGGAAAAACTTGGGTTCGTTGGTTACTAGGGGTCTAAGTATGTCAGGTAGGGAGTGATGAAGAGATCCTGGCTACGATACGGCACTGCTTGAAAAAGATAAAGGCTAGAGATTACAGGAAGCTCGAAGCAGACCGGGCAAAAGGAAAAGGAGCAAGCTGAAAACAAGACTGCATGTTTCTGCAATTTGCTCAAGACTCGATCCAAAAGTCCTTTTTAGGGGAGCCCTACCCCCCTATTTGTAGGCTCGGAGGCTGCCCAAACGAGTAGATTTTAAAATTATGGGCTGCCCGAGATTTTAGATAACTGAGCTGAGGTGAGAAGATACCTGACTTGCTGTGGTCGGAAAGAGTTAAGAAGTTCAGACCGCGCGATCTTGAAAGGATGACCGGTAACCAAACCTGTGAAGCCTACTTCCTTATGCGAGGTGGCTGAACTGGGCGGTCTCAGATGTGAGACCGTGCGAACTCCCTTAAAAAGCTTATATTGCGATCTTCCGGGCGAACATAATCTCCGCACATTTCCAAGTTCTGAGGAGCTTCGGAAATGTTACTTTCAGACCGCGGAGATCGCAAAGGCCTCGAATATTTTAATATTTTTTGCTAGGCCTATAAATAGACCTGGGATCTTTCATTCACATCTATACTTGCCTTTCTGAGATTAATTTACCCTCTGAGCGGTCTTCATTCTAAGTTCGCAGTAGCTGTATTGATTATGGGTTTGCTAAAGAATGTGACGGCTGAGAAAGGAGTTACCCCTGCTGCTGTTTCAAGAAAATCATTACCCAAAAAAGATAAAATGGTCAAATTACCTGTGAAGAATACATCCGTAACTGAACCTTTACGGATAGTAACCAAGGGTATCGATGTAGGAGACACGTCAGAGCGGACTCCTCCATTATCATCTTCAAGCTTTGTGAATATCATGGACTCGCCTTTGAAACCCAACGAGCTCGATCGAACTAAAGTTCTAACAAATGATTCCCCGAAGAAAACTGAGGCTCCAATCCGGACAGCTGGAGCGACCTTTGATGAGATCTCGGTCGGTCTCAAAAAGCAGGTATCTTTAGCTATCAAAATGAGACAGCAAATAAAAGTCCATGATTTTGCGAAAAAGAAGCTTCTTGCTAAGACCTCCGCGGTCAAGCCTGATGGTGTTCTATTTCCCGTCAAACCTCTTGAGATTGCTCCTTTACAAGTAGTCATGATCTCAAGGCTTCTTTCTAATGTTCTTTGCTAATATTTCCTTTTCTTTTTTGTCAGTCCCTTGATCCCTTTGAGAATGCGGCCTCTCTGTCTCTGCTTGATTCTGGGAACATCACTATAGCTGCTCCTATTATAGTTAAGACCGAGGGTCAACTGGATCGGGTTGATCTGGAGAGGCGGAGGATGGAGCAGATAGATAATCAATCTAGGGCCTCTCTCGATTCTGAGATACAGCGACAAGGAGAAGTCGAGAAGAAGAAGAGAGAGGAAGAAGAGGAGAAGAAAAAGGAATCTGAGAGAGGAAAAGGAGGCGATCCTAAAGAGGAGTTGGCTGCTTCCGGCAAAGAGAATGCGGGACTTGGGAACGAGACCACCTTAGCCGAAGATGAGGTCACGCGATATAATGATCAGATCGCAGAGTTAGAGGATGGTAAGAGTGCAGAAAAAGAAGAAGAAGGAAAGGAAGAGAAGAACGAGCTAAAAAAGACTATGGAGAAGAGAAAAGAAAAGAAGAGAAGGAGAATTCTTGGAATTGGGTCAGAAGAAGGAAAAAGGAGGAAAAAGAGAAAGATTTTTAAGGGGGCTACTGCAATCTCAACTAAGACCGAAACGATCCCAGATACTTCCCAGGAGAAGAATGAAGAAGGGGAAATAATAGAAAGTGAAAAAGAAGATTGTGAAGGAGAAGAAGAAACCAGGAGGATGAGAATGGGGAAAAAGAAAGTGCTAAATTGGCGAGGTAGGCTGCAGATCGCGCGATTGCAATTGCCGCGATCCAGTCTGTTAAGCTTCCCATGACCGCTTCACCTAATATCTCCCTTCCTATCTATATTAGACCTCAATCTTCGGTTCGTCAACGTGGGATTGTTCTTGCTGAGACCGACGACATTCTCCTTAGCTTTAAAGAGCTGAAAAGACGAAGAAAAGAAGGAGAAAAATCACAGAAAAATATTTAGAAAATATTAACCTTGAGCGTCGAAGACCTCCAGACCTATGGTTTCCAAAGTCGCTCAAGATCACTTTCCTGATTACTCTATTTCCACTTTCCCAAGTATGGTCGTTGTGTTTGTTTCTCTCATTTCATGATCGTCATTGATCAATATATTTTTTCTGACTGTAGGAGAAGATGAGGAGGCGCAGAGGTTGTTGGAAGGGACTAGATTGGTCTCTCCTCAGGTCGATCTGCCTCCTCCTCCCGTACTTGTGTCCCCGCTTATGCAGGTGGTTCACATTTTCCAAACTCGTGAGAGGGAGCTTGAGAAGAGATTGCTAGAGAAAGACGAGGCGTTGCTGGCGACCATGTTATTGAAAGAGAATGTTGTTAAATGGGTTCGCGCGATCACGACTCAATGTGACAAAAAATTGACCGATCAACGAAGGTCACTCGAACATCGAGAACGAGATGGTAGGAAAAAGCTTGAACAAGAAAATGTCGCTCTTCGCGAGAAGCTCCGCGAAGCAAAAGAAGAGACAACTTTCTTCAAAGGTAACGCTGGCGCCTTGCATACTGCCTTTTCCCAACTGAGGTCGGGACCTCTTGCTCCCTTGATTACAGGGACATCATCTGCTTCTCTTGAAGATCGCGCGGACTAGGAAGAACTTATCAACGGAGAAGAGTTGAGACGGGATGCGGTCGATCTTCAGCGATATGTCGTTGATGCTAATACTGGTATCTATATGACACTTACTGCGGTCAACAAACTCCAAAACAGGGTTGCTTATCTTGGGAAAAAGAAAGATCATTTGAAATGACTTATAGTAATTTTTGTGTGTTCTGATACAGCGATCATTAGTTCTCTAATAACTGAGGACCATATTTTGGAGATTTTGAGATCTTTTATTTTTTCAATTCACTTTATCTCTTAGATATTTTATTATCCGATCGCTCGATCTGATCTTTCTATTATGCTTGATTCTTGTTGCGATCTCTGATCTTAATTTCTTTCTTGTGTTTGTTATATGTGTTCTATAAAATTTTGATTTTATTCAAATCGCACGATCTGAGGCCGCGATCTTTTAGCTCATAATTTTGCAATGATTATGTCTTGATTGCCCTTTGAACTATAAATACCCAGTTGGTGGACTCGTTTAATATGCTTCTTTAGCACTCTTCGTTCAAGCGGTCTGAAATTTCTTAAGCAATGGTTTCCGCGCGAGCTAGTACCTGTAAGATTTTTATTGAATTTGAGCAGCGGCCTTGCCGTCTTTCTCAAGCTGAGTTTCATGAATTTTTGAAGGAGACCATGAGCTCGCAGATAATGATTTGTCTGCCCTCCGCAGCTGAGCGCCTTAATCATTGTGGGAAAGACGAGGTCAGTATTCCGATCGACCACTTCAACCACGACTTTTACCTTCCCTTGCCATGGGATATAAAGAAACTATTTAGGTTTTTTGGTCTGGTTCCTGGACAGCTTCCGCCCAATTCTATTGCACTGATCTTTACTTATATCTGCTATTTGAGATCGGTTAAAGTGACATTTACCCTAGATCTATTTAGATCTCTCTTTACTTTGAAGATGCTGAAGGAAGGTTCGAGGAGAGAAGATTTAAAGGGTCTTTTGTATTTTACCTGCAGCGGTCTGAAAGTTGTGAACCTACCTAATAAGGTTTCCAACTGGGCGGAGAGATTCTTGATCTTTCAGGGAAAGTTGGGGGGTCTCCGGACTTATCCCAAGTGTGGAGATGAATCGATCTTTCAAAAGCCAAAATCCCTCTCTGAGGTTGAAGATAAGATCAAGGAGATGTTGAAAGACCGCAAAGCCGATCTTAAACACTACATAGTACTTTGGGCGCAAGTTTCTTCCGTCAAACGAAAACATAGTGAGATTTTCCGACCTCAATGTTTAGACCGCTTCCTAACAGATCTTTTATTCTTACAGTGAAGTTTTTCCTCTGCAGCGATCTTGCAGATCCCACTTAACTTACCCTATGCTCTGGATGGTGAGCTTACTCAGAGGGAGAAGAGGCTAAAGAGAGATCAAGAGCGGTATCAAACCCGGACCGCTGGATCTTCGAACTATTCTGATAAACCCTTTGACTTGTACGGTTATAGGCGCTCCATGACAGATGTTATGGGAAGACCACTGATGAAGTGGGACGAAAAAGGTAAACGTGTGGGAGTATCAATGTGCCTCCTGAACTGGGGTGGCGATCTATCCCGCCATGCTGGCGCGGTCTCGGCTGCCTTATACGGTGAAGAGAATTATAAAGAAGTCTACAGTTGGGAAGATAGTCTTATCCCTGATATGTGTTCGCAAACCGGGCTTAGACATGAGGTTTTTTGCCATCATATGGGAAGGTTGTTGCGTAGATATATGCAAGAGAACAAGGCTATTAAGGCCAAGCTTGAGGTACTTAGATCGCTCGGTCTTCCATTCCTTTTGTCCCTCTTTTCTTCTTAACTCAGCCTTGATGAGTCCTGATCATATACACTTTTATGGACTCATCTGGGCCGTTTTTCAGTCATTTCACCGCACTTTAGCCCTGTTATTGTTTATATTTGATATTCCATGCTAGGTGCACCTCTAGGCCCATTTTGGTGTGATTTCATGCTTATCTTCATTAGTAGTTTTCATGCTCCGTTAGGTCTCACTTTCAGTGGCTAGATTAGTGGTATACGCTGGAATAGGAGTCGTGCAGGTGTTCCCGGTACAATTCTGTACAGGAACACTGTGCACGATCACCGGTTCTATTGCGCACGACCACTGGTCGTGCGCCACTGATCGTGCGCACTTAACCTTTTTTTCATGAGTTCTGTTTGGTGCAGCGCGCACGAGCATCTATGCTAGTGCGCATGACCACCGATCGTGCGCCACTGTTCGTGCGCGCTTATCATCAAGTTCTTGAGTTCTGTTTCAATCAGTGCGCACGACCACCTACGATAGTGCGCACGACCACCGGTCGTGCGCCACTGGTCGTGCGAACATGTTATTTTATAATTTCTGTCTTTGCAGGCTCCGTCCAGGCAGAGCGCACGATCACAGGATTCTAGTGCGCACGACCACTGGTCGTGCGCCAATGACCGTGCGCACTGTTTAATTCCAGCGCCTATAAATTCTGCTGCTCGCGATTTAGGTCAGATCGATCGTCTTCTTCGGCCGTTTCCTGCTCCAGAGCGCCCAGATTCACCCCTCCACCGCCGCCTACCATCTGGAGGTGCTCCGGGCTTGTTCTTCACGCCAATCTTGAGCCGGAGTTTCCTCTCGGCCTCCTCCTTCATCCAAGAGCTCCAAAGGAAGACCTAGCCGCCATTGCCATCAAGCAAGAGGAAGTTTGCAACCTCTATCGGATCGTGACACGAAGAAGACGGGTCCATTGGAGAGTCGTGACAGCTCTCTCAACCCCGGACGTAGTTGCGGAGCGAGTTTGGACGCGGATTGACAACCCGGCGATTCTAACCGTGAATCTACAACGAGACTTCGGATTCGGTCGATTTCTTGCCTTGTTCTCCTTTTATTGATTATTGTAATAGTTAGATCTTTTGTATTTTGATGAAGAACACTATAGACCTTGCTATTTAAAGTTATTTCATGTCTATGTGAAATACCCTTTTTGTTTATTTGTGTGCTTGAGGTGCGCCCCATTCCATCCTCCATCCCGCCGTCACGTCCGGTGCCGCACTAGCAATTGCTAGTGGCGTGCTTGTCGAAGAGGTGCTTGCGACCCTCATTCCGTTAGTCTACTCGCCTATCCGCCTACCGAAGCGTGGTATAGCGGCCCGTGTATTCCATCCCGCCTAACGAAGCAGCGCGCTCAAGGCCTGCATAGTTCGATCCGCATGCCTACTCGTCCATCCGCCCTTATGAAGTAGCGCGCTCAAGGCCTACGTAGTCTTTCATCCCGCCGAGCGAAGCTTTGCATAGCGGCATTGCATAGGAGTAGTTGTAGCATTTTCTCTTTATTTTCCACAAACCAAACCAACCCCCGTTTCCGCAATCCATCCGACCCAAAGGACTTCGATCTCAAGTCCTTCCTTGAACGTTAACTCCACCTTACTGTGTTCCTTGAGAGATTCGATACTCGGGAATTACTCCTCGTTTTATATTACTTGAACGATCGGTGCACTTGCCGAATCATCGCATCAAGTTTTGGCGCCGTTGCCGGGGAGCACAGACGTGTGAGTTTTCTGGAGAGGGAGAATTTGAGAGAAAAGCCCTTCCATTTGTAAATTGCATCTTTTATTTTTTTTCTGTTCTCTTTATTCCTTCTTCTTGTTTTATATCAGGTTGCTTTAGTAATTTCTATTTGGTTTAGTATTTGCACAATAGCATTTTTATTTTGAATCGTTTTATCTTCGCACTATGTGGGCACATCTCAATTTCTGTTGCCGTTGGTGTGGAGCTACCTCCCACTCTAGTGATGAATGCCCTACGGAGAATAGTAGGCATAATTCTTATAGCCCAGCATATGGAGCACCGACTTCGTCTGGTACTCCATATGGTGCGCGTAAGTCTTATGGCTACTCTGCTGAGCCTTTACCATCATACTTCTTTTCGGCTCCAGCCCCCGCTGTGCCAAAGAAGCCCGCTAGGCAGTGCCAGTTTTGTCGGAGCACAGATCATGCCCTGAAGGATTGTGCTGCTTTTCGTCGCCAATTGGATGAGGATGATGAGCCGGATATCCGGATCATCCCGAATCCTAACTCTGGCGGCACACCTTCAACATCCGGTTTTGTGTCTTTGCCACCTTCACATCTTGAAGGGTATGGCATTGACACAGTCACCAGATGTGTGGCTGATTTGGGCACCGACATTGCTGAGTCTATTCTTCCAGTGCATCCATCACCTCTAGTGGATTTGATTCTTTCCCCTGTTGTGCATGCTACATTCGTCTCTGACGACATTGTCGATGATGTGTCACAGGAGGAGGCTGTTGATCTCAGTGTTGTGCCTATTCTTATGGAGGAGGACAACCTTCTAGGTGAAGAGGAGTTTTCCTCAGCACCGGTGGAGGAAGTCCAAATCCTAAGCCTGGCCACCGTTGACCCCGCCGAACCTTGTAGCATTGATGACAATGCAAACATTATTTTACTTTCCCAACCTGATGGGAGTGAGACCGGGACCACTCCCCCAACTGTTGATTATTTATGTCATTCTTCTCTTTTATTTCCTGACCCCCCTTCTTCATCTGAGCCTGTGCAGGTTGAGTCCTTACAGGTACTTCAGGAGGACTTGGAGCTTTTTGCTCAAGTCAATGATGCGAGCATCCTCTCATGTGAGGAGGTTTATTCCCCCTCCGTAGAGGAAGCTCCACTCAGTGCCTTCTCCTCCTGCGGACCTGCTGCGGATGATACCTTGCTGGGCAAGGATAATTTTGGTAAGATGAGTGAGGACCAGGCCTCCTCCTCTTCTTACTTTCTTTTCCCTCTACCTGTGATGGACAGGTTTTATCTATATTCGGGTAGAGGCGTGACTGTTCTTTCTCCGTATAGGTACCCGCTACCTACACGCATATTAGAACAGTTACCTGTCCACTTTTCTTTTCATAGGCCCATTAGCTAGAACTATACAAATGCTAAATAAGTCGTGCTGGGATGACAATAACCCCAGTAGTTATCTTTCTTTTCTGCATTTTTATTTCATCTAATCATGTTTAGTTAGTAATATTTCTTTTCAGTTTTCTATTTTCTTTTGTTTTTGCGGAGCTGACCCCTGCAGGTATCTTTTCTGGATGGCGGATGCTGCAGCTTCATTTTAGCTTACACGCCAATCTTCTGGTGTGCTCATTTCTGAGCACTGGGTACTCTCTTTCCCTAGCCTTTCCTGATTTTCATGTCATATATTCTGTGGATTGTTTAGTTTAAGTCTGGGGGAGAGTAGTTTTGTTTACCCGCTCACGTGCACTATTGCACTGCATACTAGAAGATTTCATTTAAAATGTTTTGTTCATTTTCATTGCACACCACAGCACCCACTTGAGCGCGTACTCATCTGTTTGCTTGCTCCGTTGTGAATTTAATTCTTCTGCTTATTTGGGGAAGTCTAGGTGGTGGCTTAGGATTATGTAGCAGAGTAAAATGTTGACTCTAGTAGTGCTCCTAGTCGAGTGCTTGGTTGAATAGAAATTTGTGTAGATTAGATTTCTCTTTATACTTATGGTTTTATATTTTTTTCTATTCGTGTAAATGTTGTTTACTCTACTCAAATGGTGAATCCAGTGGAATCAAACGGTAGCATAGGGATGTGTGTAAACGATCGCTAGATTCGTATTGCTTGAGTCGGGAGAAAGGAGAATCTTTCTCGGTGGCTAGAACTTGCCCCAAGCGATTCTTGAAGCATGGGTATACGGTTAGTCAATTGTGTGAATGTGATATAGGCCATCATCTTGGCCCGGTTGAGCCTTTTGTGCCATTCCTATTATCATTTCCTCGCTAGCCCAGTTGTGCCTACCCCATTCTTTTGGTTCAGCCCCACTATTGTTCACCAAAGCCTAAACTCCAATCCTAGTCGCACACCCAAAAAGCAAGCATTTTGTTTAAATTTCAAATTGGTGGTGTTGATTGTGGTAGTACATTGTGAAAATGTGGTTGTGCATCTTTAAAAATTTGCTGAAATTGTTAAAGAAAGAAAAAGAAAAGAAGAAAAAGATTTGAAAAGAAAAAGAAGAATGAAAAGTTTGATTGAAAAAAATCTGTTTGAGATTTATGTTTGGGAGTAGGCGGTGCACGCACCCATGTTGTTAAGTCCAAGTCTGGGGGTGTTGTGTACCCGCGTGTTTGTGTGGTGAATGAGGATAGTTTCCTGCATTAGCTCATTTGGGTTTAGTATTTGAACCATCGTCTTTATCATTGTATACCTCACCTAAACCCAAGCCCCATTTAAAACCTAAAGTCCTATTGATTCACGCATTTGAGTCAAACCAGTGCCATGGAGAGAATGTGACCGGGCAAGCCTATGGTCACCGACACCAAGGGATTTCGGTGGAGTTTGTCCGGCATCCCGATCTTGAGCAATGCTCGTCTCAGCGCTTAGTTTACTTTCTCCGTATGCATGACCGAATGATTCACCGTTGTTCACCATTTTGAGTAGTTGTAATATGCTTTTACTCTTTTAGAAATATATAAACTGTTTTTATAATCAGAAATCTTTTCTACTATTTTCTTTATGCACGTGAGTATGCGACTTCGCATGATACTCTGTAGTGTAATCATTAAGCCATCTACTGTTCTTTCCTAGTTCGCTTAGAATTTGTTTGCTCGGGACGCGCAAACAGGTAAGTCTGGGGGTGTGATGAGTCCTGATCATATACACTTTTATGGACTCATCTGGGCCGTTTTTCAGTCATTTCACAGCACTTTAGCCCTGTTATTGTTTATATTTGATATTCCATGCTAGGTGCACCTCTAGGCCCATTTTGGTGTGATTTCATGCTTATCTTCATTAGTAGTTTTCATGCTCCGTTAGGTCTCACTTTCAGTGGCTAGATTAGTGGTATACGCTGGAATAGGAGTCGTGCAGGTGTTCCCGGTACAATTCTGTACAGGAACACTGCGCACGATCACCGGTTCTATTGCGCACGACCACTGGTCGTGCGCCACTGATCGTGCGCACTTAACCTTTTTTTCATGAGTTCTGTTTGGTGCAGCGCGCACGAGCATCTACGCTAGTGCGCACGACCACCGATCGTGCGCCACTGTTCGTGCGCGCTTATCATCAAGTTCTTGAGTTCTGTTTCAATCAGTGCGCACGACCACCTACGATAGTGCGCACGACCACCGGTCGTGCGCCACTGGTCGTGCGAACATGTTATTTTATAATTTCTGTCTTTGCAGGCTCCGTCCAGGCAGAGCGCACGATCACAGGATTCTAGTGCGCACGACCACTGGTCGTGCGCCAATGACCGTGCGCACTGTTTAATTCCAGCGCCTATAAATTCCGCTGCTCGCGATTTAGGTCAGATCGATCGTCTTCTTCGGCCGTTTCCTGCTCCAGAGCGCCCAGATTCGCCCCTCCACCGCCGCCTACCATCTGGAGGTGCTCCGGGCTTGTTCTTCACGCCAATCTTGAGCCGGAGTTTCCTCTCGGCCTCCTCCTTCATCCAAGAGCTCCAAAGGAAGACCTAGCCGCCATTGCCATCAAGCAAGAGGAAGTTTTCAACCTCTACCGGATCGTGACACGAAGAAGACGGGTCCATTGGAGAGTCATGACAGCTCTCTCTACCCCGGACGTAGTTGTGGACCGAGTTTGGACGCGGATTGACAACCCGGCGATTCCAACCGTGAATCTACAACGAGACTTCGGATTCGGTCGATTTTTTGCCTTGTTCTCCTTTTATTGATTGTTGTAATAGTTAGATCTTTTGTATTTTGATGAAGAACACTATAGACCTTGCTATTTAAAGTTATTTCATGTCTATGTGAAATACCCTTTTTGTTTATTTGTGTGCTTGAGGTGCGCCCCATTCCATCCTCCATCCCGCCGTCACGTCCGGTGCCGCACTAGCAATTGCTAGTGGCGTGCTTGTCGAAGAGGTGCTTGCGACCCTCATTCCGTTAGTCTACTCGCCTATCCGCCTACCGAAGCGTGGCATAGCGGCCCGTGTATTCCATCCCGCCAAACGAAGCAGCGCGCTCAAGGCCTGCATAGTTCGATCTGCATGCCTACTCGTCCATCCGCCCTTATGAAGTAGCGCGCTCAAGGCCTACGTAGTCTTCCATCCCGCCGAGCGAAGCTTTGCATAGCGGCATTGCATAGGAGTAGTTGTAGCATTTTCTCTTTATTTTCCACAAACCAAACCAACCCCCGTTTCCGCAATCCATCCGACCCAAAGGACTTCGATCTCAAGTCCTTCCTTGAACGTTAACTCCACCTTACTGTGTTCCTTGAGAGATTCGATACTCGGGGATTACTCCTCGTTTTATATTACTTGAACGATCGGTGCACTTGCCGAATCATCGCATCAAGCCTGTAACTTTATTTTGCAGAAAACGAAGGAAGAAATGTATGACGAAAATAATTTAGCTTACCGGAAGGTGATGCTAAAAGAAATAAGTGAAGCGGTTGAGATGACTATCTCCAATTTACGAGACGGCAGCGTTCTGATTCCAGAAGATGTCAACTTTTCAACAATGTTTCCTAAGGCTGCTGCCCTTCAAGCGAAAAGTGAAGAGGGAGGTGAGGAAGAAGAAGATTTTGATAAGAACAAGGATGTATAGGGTGAAGAGGAAGATGGAGACAGAAATAATTCTGAAGAAGATGATGTAGGGGAAAAACAGGTGAGACCGGACGATCTCAAAGAAGGCCGGACGATCTCAATATGGATTTTAGAGTGCCGATAGATTGTGGTGAAGGTGAGCCAGGTGGAAGTCAGTTTGATCCAGACGAGGAGCTGAGTTCGGCTGCAAAGTCTAACGTTGGCTCTCTTGATGGATCCTCCAGCTCAGATGAATCTAGTGCAGATTCCAGCTCTTCTGAAGATGAAGGGAGTCCCAAGAAGAAGAAGAAGAAGACATAGGAGGATATTTTTCCTTTCTTTTGATGTATTCATCTTTTGAGAAGACGGACAAATTTTCAGGTCGCCCTACCTGTAATGACATCTCAAATGAAATTTTTAAAAATGAGAAAGTAACTTTTGCATACCTTTGCCGTTCACCACACCTGACTTTATGTTCATTTTATTTCATGCTTCTAATCGTATGATTTACGCGATCTCATAAATTATTTCTCCGACGACTGCTTCGAACTGAAAACGAGATCGAATGGTCTTTAGGATTAACTTTGCCATTCAATTTTCATAATTCACGCGCATTAATTTTTCTTGCATCTGGACGTTCTGAATCATGCTCTAAGGCCAGTCGATCGTGCATTTACGGTGAGGAGTGTTGAATATAGAAAATGATGGAGTGATTTCTGGTCTTCAGATCGATCCAGCTGAAACACTCTGCCGATGAATTCACTTTAGCGCGAAATGTCAATGGTTAGAAAAACCTTCAGACCGATCCTGCTCTATTATGAACATGCACAATTCCAGAAGACCTGGATATTGGCGACTTCGACAATTTTCGGAATCTGTTCTGGATAAAACCCAGCGAGCATGAAACTGTTTTATTAAAAAGACTTGGAAAAAACATTTTATAATATCACATGCTCCAGGAACAACGATCTCTGACCAGAGTCCGCCTATTTTATACACCGAGATCTCAACTTCGAGGCCGCCCTTTGGTATTTCCAAGAATCTTGAGACCGCTCGACCTCAGAGAAATGAAGAAAATGTTGCGCAGCCTGAGGTGATCAATCATTGATAGATACTTACTATTTACTCATTACCTCCGAGGTATAATCTAGAAGGTCATGAGGATGAATGAGAAGAAGAAATGACCTTATGGTCGTGTGTGGAAGAACAGAAGAGATGACCTAGGAACGATCATGGGATGAGAGACAAACGAAGTGACCCTTTCGGTCAGGGTTCAAGGAAGAGTTGACTATAGTGGTCGGAACTCTCAAGGAGATGGGCACCTCTCCTTTTCACTTAAGTGGCAATCTTAGCTTAAGGCTGCCCCTATCTCAGATAGAACTCATCTCAAGAAAGACTAGCCAAGTACTGTTTGAGTGTAACAGGCTATGATGGCCTGATGCCACTATCTGTAGGCACGACATAGGTGGCATTCACTAAGACCTCCCTTGATGCAGTGGTGTGCTCACATATTGTCCAAGATCTGGAATTTCACATAGAACCCTCTCATATGAAATTGGTTAGCTACTGCTACATGGAAGCGAAATATCCCTGCAATCCATGGTCGATGTAGGTGTTACACTCCGCATTAATTCATGGGGGTTCAGGTGTGATCCGGCGATATCTGCCTTGGTGCGACTTAAGTTCGCATCTTATTTCCACCTCTGGGTATCCTCACAAAACACATAGGAAATAGTGTCAGTAATTGTATTGTATAAATGACTACATAAAAAAGGGGAATACATCGTTTGTATAGGTAGGAAAAAATAAAGACTTATCAAAAGTAGAAGCGTTTTAAATCATCCCCACTCTAGGTGTGAGTGAGTTCATTTCCATCATAAGTATTGAGTCGATAGGCTCCATTTTTCAGCACTTCTCTTATGATATAAGGTCCTGCCCAATTTGGGTTCAGTTTTCCCACTGAACTAGACCAAACTGCCGCATCGACCTTTTTTAGGACCAAATCTCCGACAATGAATTCTTTAGTTCTTATATTTTTTATCTTAATGTCGTGCCATTCTCCTTTTCACTTCTTCCTGCCTTATTACAGCTTCATCTCTTAACTCTTCGATTAGATCAAGACTGCACTTAAGGTCCTCATCATTACCCTCCATCCAGATGTCTTCGTTTTGTTTTGCCAACGAGACTCTAGGACTTCTTACATTAAATTCAACTGGTATTAAAGCTTCTGATCCATGTGACAATTTGAAATGAGTTTCGCCAGTTGCTCCTGTCGGGGTGGTCCTAAGGGTCCAGAGGACTGCCGGGAGCTGTTCTGCCCAATTGCCTCTGGTATTTTCAACCTTTTCTTGAGGAGATTTAAGATACATTTATTAGCCTCCTCTACCTGGCCATTACTCCTTGGGTGATGGACTGGCGCAAACCGAAGTTCAATTCCTACTTCATCGCAGAAGTTGATCATTTCAGAATTATTGAACTGAGGTCCATTATCTGTTATTATTGTCATAAGAATCCCATACCTACAGATTACTTCCCCCTAGATAAAACTCTTTACTATTTGAGTTGTTGTTTTTGCTAGAGCTTTTGCCTCAATCCATTTGCTAAAATAATCGATCATTACCAAGATAAAACGTCTTTGCCCACTTGCAGTTGGAAAAGGTCCGAGAAGATCCATTCCCCATACTGTGAATGGCCAGGGAGTCATGATAGATCTTAACTGCTGAGCTGGTTGATGCTGAAGCAAAGCAAATTTTTGGCATTAAATACATTTTTTGGCGTAATCAGCTCATCTGTCCTCGTCTTGGGCCAGAAATACCCTTTCCTTAAAATTCTTTTTTCTAGCGTCCTTGCACCTGAATGGCTGCCACATTCTCCCGAATGTACTTCACGGAGGACAACCGGGATTTCTTCTTATCATATACACCTGGATAAAGGAGCTAAAAATGTTTTTCGATACAATATACTTGAGATTAGATAATAGTATGCCGCCTTTAGTCTGAACCTTTTCTTATCTTTGATGCTATCATGAAATTCTCCTGATGAGAGATATAGGATAAATGGATCCATCCAGGAAGACTTATGGTCTATTTGCATCACTAAATCTTCTTCAACTGCTGGATGAAACAGATTTGAGGTAGTACCTCCTGATAACAACCCAAATTTTGCCAACTGATCTGCATCTAAATTTTCTGCTCTTGGGATATGTTGAATAGTAAAACTCTTGAACTTCCCAACTTCTTGTTTTACTAACTTCTGATACTTCTTCAAGACCAGTTCCCTGGTCTCGTATATATCGTTCACCTGAGATGCCACAACCAATGATTCTGTTTTTACCTCAACATCTTAAATTCCTAATTCTTTGGCAAAACGAAGTCCTGCAAACAGAGCCTCATTGTACAACCCTCATTCTCCGAGGGTGGGCCCATTCAAAGCCACGTAGGCAGAAGTCAAAGTCAAAAGATCAACACAGAAGTCAACAGTTCGACACCAAGACAAAGTCGGCCTAGAGGAGTTCGTCGAACGCAGCCTAGAGGAGTTCGTCGAACGCAGCCTAGAGGAGTTCGTCGAATGCATCCTAGAGGAGTTCGTCGAACGCAGCCTAGAGGAGTTCATCGAACGCAGCCAAGAGGAGTTCGTCAAACGCATCCTAGAGGAGTTTGTTGAACGCAGCCTAGAGGAGTTAGTCGAGCGCCGGAGCAGTAGAAGACCTGGGCGAGTATTGGCCCGACATGTGCGAGCAGCACCCAATACTCGCCAGATGGGCGACTATGGATTAATGCTCGCCGAGTATCCCATAGTCGCCAGGCAGGGGATGGACTATAAAAACCCCCTACCCCTTGGTTTTCCTATAAACAGGACCCCAGGGGTACTTGGATTGGCACCTGGACTTGAGCTTTTGAAACCCTGCTCTTGCATTCTGGAAACCATCACACTTGGCCACTACTCCCAGTACTAGCCAAGTCGGTGCCTTCCTCGTACCCTGCTCGGCCATTTTTTGGTTGTGTAGGGGAAGTCTCTTCTGAGCTTCTAGGTACGTGGTGGGACCTCCCTGTCGTGGCGCCTGGGGTCATGTTTGTTGCTCTTCTAGCTTCTTCGTAGTTGCCAGTCAAGCCGTCTCTTCGAGCCATTTGGCATGTAGTCTCCGGCTGCATTGGTCCGAATTTTGGAGCCTAGGATTTTCCTGGCTTCAACACTTTGGTGCGGTGAGCGTGGATCGTAGCCAGGGAAAGAAAGCTTAGTGGAAAGAAAAGATGGTGGTAGTAGACGACCATGAGGAGGTTGTCGGCAACTCGGCCGGTGGTGGCGGGTTCATGACGATGGCAGTCTTTGAAGATTACTCGCGGCGAATTGAAGGAACCCTTCGAGCAGTTCTTCAAACACGCATAGAGGGGACGGTGACTTCACCCCATCATCCGGTTGTGATCAAAGAAGGTGCTCCCTCCCGGCGAGCAGGGAAGGAGCATGTGGAAGAGCCTGAGCGACCAAGGAAGTCACAATTCTGCCCACAAAACTCGCAAGGGGCTGGCGGGGTCCAGTTTTGAGAAGAGGAGGAGCAGGCGAGGTACTACGGTACTCGCCCCTTTAACGAGTATGGAGGCGGTACTCGCCCCTTTAGCGAGTATGGGAGCGATACTCGCCAAGCGGAGGATCATCGCCAAGTGGGAGGAAGGACCCCCTTTTATGAGGAGATCGTTGCTGCACCAGTACCGGAGGGGTTCAGGGATCCCGCGATGAATTACTACTCAGGGAGGGAAGACCCTATCTAACACATCCAGTGGTTCGAGGATGTCGCCTCCATCCGGACCATGTCTGACGCCTTCAAATGTAGATTGTTCGTAATCTCCCTCCGAGGGAAGGTATGGGACTGGTTCCACCAGTTGCCCGCAGGTTCGATCTACTGCTTTGAAGACCTTTGTCGGGGGCTGACGATGCGGTTCGCCATGGCAAAGAAGTTGAAGAAGGAGGCAACGGCCCTCTTCCACCTGGTGCAAGGGGCCAAGGAGACGTTGGGAGATTATATCGACTGCTTCCAGGAGGAGGTGTTGAACATCCAGGAGGTGGATGGTCGCACATTCCAGCTGGCCCTGACATTCGTCCTTCGTGAAGGCCTCTTTAAGTTGGAGATCGGTAAGATCCCTCCATACTCCTACGGCAATCTCATCGAGAGGGCCAACCAGTTTGTCCAGGGAGAGGCTTCCAACCGCGGCTTCCTACCCAGGCTCACCCGAGTGACCAAGGAGGATGATGAGGAGGAAGAGGAGAAGACCCCCAAGAAGAGGAAGAAGGAAGAGCCCAGGAGGGCGGAGAAAAGGAAGCCAGAAGAGAAGAGAAGGGAGGGAAGGAGGAAGGAGGAGCCAAGAAGGCACGATGAGAAGAGACTCATCGTGGCCCCGGAGCGTCGGGAGGAAGAGAGACGATATCAAGTCCCCGCTAACCGACCGCCTTGGAGGCTGGCTAGGGAACCTCAGCGTAGGGATCGGGAGAGATCCCCGGAGAGAAGACATCGCGATCAACCGGAAAGGCGTCGGGAAAGAAGGAGGGAGGAGGCGATGGTGGTTACCAAGCGTGGCAACCGGAAGGGAAAGAAGAATCGGAGGAAGACGCGGTAGGAAGAGGAGATCCCCCTATTTTGTGACCTACATAAGGCGGCAGGTCATGGGACGATGGCTTGCCCGGATTTTTTGGAGGCCCGTCGAAGGTTGACAGCAGGGGAAGCAGGTGGGGAGCTTCCGAGGATTGAAGCCCCTGTCGAACCATCGGCAGTTCAAGCCATCGGTCGAAGGAGGAATGAGGACCGAGTCGACCATGAAGGTCGAGGAGATGTGGCCCAGGGAGGCAGAGGAGTGGGGGTGATCCACGGGGGTGCAGGGATGGGAGCTTCCCGCAAGGGAAGTCTCCATCAGATCTATCGGAGAAGTGTCGCCTCGACCTCACAGCCACCGCCCCCATTGGAGGATATCACCTTCTCTGAAGAGGACATGCTAGGGAATGAGAACCCATTCCATGATGCCCTCGTAGTCCAAGCAGCAGTGGAAGACTTCACCATGGATTGAATCCTCATCGATAACGGTAGCTCCGTGAACGTCATCTTCAAGGAGACGTTCGACGGATTGGGAGTCGGAGCAGGAAGAGTCCGAGCATCGGATGGTCCCCTCTTTGGCTTCTCCGGAGAGAAGAAGGAGGTGGAGGGAGGAGTAGATCTCCTCGTAACGCTCGGATGCACTCCCCTTACATGCCGCTTTGTCATTGTAGATGCCCCGAGCTGTTACAAGGCCATCTTCGGAAGGCCTCTTATCAACACCTTCAAGGCCGTTTCGTTCTCCTACCATCAGTGCTTGAAGTACTGCCAGGGAGACGTTTAGGTGAGGATCAAGAGCGATCCAAGAGCCGCCCGCGAGTGTTACCTCAGCGCCGTTAGCACTATCAGATGGATGACTGAGGCCGAGGAGTTCGAGAAGATGCTGGGGAGCACGGCCAGGCTGGAGGAATCCGAGGAGATAGAAGAAATCGAGGTACTCTCCAAGGAAGGAGTACCTGGGTTGCTGAAGATTGGAGGATTGCTGCAGGTCAGCGAGAAGATGGAGATGGCTACGTGCCTGCAAGAGAACGTCGACATCTTCGCCTGGAGTCCTGCCGAGATGTCAGGGATCGATCCAGAGGTTGCTTGCCATCATCTCAACCTAGACCCGGCCGCTAAGCCCGTCTGCCAGAAGAAGAGGTCCAGTGCCACCATGTTGGCCGGACCTATACGTGAAGAAGTAAAGAAACTGCTAGATGCAGGTTTTGTATCCGAGATCCATTATCCAGGCTGGGTCTCAAATGTTGTAATGGTTAAGAAGAGTGGAGGGGGCTGGAGAATGTGTGTAGATTTTTCGTTGATGAATAAAAGCTGCCCGAAGGATTGTTATCCCTTGCTTCGAATCGACGCGCTGGTTGATTCAGCCGTCGGTTTTTCTATAATGAGCTTCCTTGATGCATTTTCAGGATACCACCAGATCTGGATGCATCCCCCTGATTGTCAAGATGTGTCCTTCATCACGGGTGATGGCTGCTACAACTATAAGATGATGCCTTTCGTCTTGAAGAATGCTGGAGCGACCTACCAGCGGATGATGGACCACGTGTTCGAGGCGCAAAAGGGGAGGAACCTGGAGGTGTATGTGGACGACCTCTTGGTTAAGAGCAAGAGCGCCCGAGAGCATGTGGTTGATCTGGTGGGGACCTTCGCGACGCTCAGAAAGTTCAAATGAGGCTCAATCCAGCAAAGTGCGTGTTCGGGGCTGGAGGGGGAAAGTTCCTGAGACATCTCATCACCCCGGGAGGAGTAGAGCCGAACCCTGACAAGGTTAAGGCAATCCTGGAGATGACTTCGCCGAAGACCATGAAAGAAGTCCAAGGGCTGACAGGAAGGTTGGCAGGTCTTAGCCGCTTTCTGTCCAAGGCAGGAGAGAAGTGCTCTCCATTTTTCAAGACGCTCTATAAGAGCGAGAACTTCGGATGGTCCGACGAATGCGAGAAGGCGTTCGGTAGGCTGAAGGAGCAGTTGACTCAGACACCTCTCCTTCAGAGCCCGAAAGAAGGCGAAGACCTACTCATCTACTTGGGAGTAGGGGTGGAAGCAGTAAGTTCCGTACTGGTCCGGGAGGAAGGAAGGAAGCAGCTCCCCATTTATTATGTTAGCCAGGTGCTCAAGAAGGCGGAGTTGAAATATCCAATCTTGGAAAAGCTTGCCTTCGCCTTGGTGGTGTCGGCGCAAAAGCTCCAGCCTTGTTTTCAAGCTCACTCCATCCGGGTCGTGACTGACCATCCTCTCTGAAATGTCTTGGAAGGGGTGGAGCATTCAGGAAGGCTGGCAAAATGGTCGGTAGAACTCAGCGAATTTGACATTTCCTTCTCGCCTCGGGTGGCGATCAAAGCGCCGGCGGTGGCAGACTTCTTAGCCGACTTCTCAGTAGAGGTAGAGCCAGGAGAGGAGACAACTACTCCCATTCCTTGGAGGATGTTCATGGCGGAGCTTCAGGCAAAAGCTCTATAGGCGTAGGCATCATGCTGGTCAGCTCACAGGGGACTAGGATCGAGCAGGCAGTCGAGGTCCTCTTCCCCATCACGAACAATCAAGCTGAGTACAATGCCATAGTGGCAGGCTTGCGTCTCGTAAGAGAGTTAGGGATTCAGGACATCAGGGCCTTCACGGATTCAATGGTGGTCGCATCGCAGATTCGGGGAGAGTTTGAAGTACGCGACACCATCCTGCAGAAGTATCTGGTCAAGGTGAAGGGATTGGTAGGAAGCTTCCAGTCCTTCTTCGTTAAGCATGTCCCAAGAGATAAGAACTCAGCAGCTGGTCGCCTAGCCAAGTACGGGCCAAGGGCTGGAGGGATGATCACAGAGTTATTTCGACCATCCATCGAAGAAGGGGAAATGATGGAGATCGATCGGCGTCCTTCATGGATGGATCCGTTCATTTCCTTCCTGAGTTCCGGACAGCTCCCAGCGGAAGGTGACCAAAGGAAGTTTCGATACAAAGTAGCATACTACCTATTGCAGGACCGGAAGTTGTATCGCAAGACCATCTCGGGCCCTCTGGCTAGATGTGTCTCTGAAGACAAAGTACCCTGAGTGCTGTAAGAGATCCACTCGGAAGAGTGCGGAAGTCATTCTGGGACTCGCACTTTGGAGCAAAGGATCCTGAGGCATGGCTACTTCTGGCCCACTATCCGGAAGGATGCGGAGATCTTCTCGAAGAGGTTTCAGAAGTGCCAGCTGTTTCCCCCCTTCAATTACAGCCAGCCCAACAACTTCACTCGATCACCTCCCCGTGGCCGTTCACTGTCTAGGGGATGGATCTGATAGGTCCCTTTCCCTCGGCTAGTGTCCAGAGGAAGTTCGTCCTCGTCATGATCGGCTACTTCTCCAAGTGGATCGAGGCAAAAGCTCTGGCCAAGACCACCTCTCAAATCGTGAAGAACTTTATATGGGGAGAGATCGTCTGCAGATTCGAAATCCCCCTCGCCATCATCACTGACAATGGTCCCCAATTCGCCAGCTTGGAGCTGGAAGATTTTTGCAAGCAACTCGGGACTAATCTCCGTTTCGCCTCTGTCCACCATCCCCGAAGTAATGGGCAAGTGGAGGCCGCCAACAAGCTAATCATCAACCTCTTGAAGAAGAAGGTCGAGAACCTACGAGGTAATTGGGCGGAGCAGCTCCCCTCAGTTTTGTGGGCTCTGAGAACCACTCCGAGCTCAGCCATAGGGGAAACCCCGTTCAAACTCTCTCACGGGTCTGAGGCCCTCATCTCGGTGGAGTTTGAAGTCAGAAGTCTCAGGGTGGTTGCAGCCCGGGATGGAGATGAAGAATGGCGGTTGGAGAATAACGAAGCACAGGAGCTGTCACTCGACTACATCGAGGAACTCCGATACTTGGCATCTGCTAGGCAGGAGGAGATCAAGCGCCGAATGGCAAAGCACTTCGACAAACATGTCTGCCTCAGACACTTCCTAGTAGGTGATCTAGTCATGAAGAAAGTGGATGCGGTAGGAAGATCAGCGGGCGTAGGGAAGCTCAACCCAAACTGGGAAGGGCCCTTCATCATCCACGAAGCGCTCATGACGGGAGGATATCGCCTACAGAACCAAGAAGGAGAGCTATTGGGGAATACCTAGAGCGGCGACGACCTGAAAAGGTTTTATCCCTGAGCAGGGAAGGTGTATTCTCCCCCTCTTTTTGTAATTTCTCACGATGAATATAAATACCTCACCCCCCCCCCCCCCCCCCCCCCGGAAAACGGGCTGCGAGATCTCCCTTTCTTCTCCTAAAAAGCAATTGTCTAAAGGAAGGTGAAGTCGATCTCCACGATGGGTTGGGAAAATGGCCTCCGACTTGATTCTTATAAAACCCAGAACGAGTGATGGGACGGTGCCTCGGTAGTGCGTTCTCATAAGACCAAGCATCTGCACTACGGTCGAGATTAGCTCCCCCATTGCACGTTGGCTGCAGGAAATCTCCAACCGCACCTCTCATCCAGCTGGTAAGATTATCAGGAAGAAGTCTGGACGCTGACCTCCCAATCCGACGATGAGATGATCCACTTAATCTCACAGGGGACCCTTGAATAAAGGTGTCATAAACCCTCGAGAGCCAAAGGCTCGCAGCAAAACACTTCGCTCTCATTTACTTCTTTCGATCATTTGAGTAGGTATGTTTAAATCCTCTCTGGTTGTCAAGTATGGCAGGAAAGTATCGATCTCTTCAACAGCATCAACAAGAGCAGTAGGATGGAGACCTTGGGATGGTGAGTTCCCTTGGAAGGTGTTCCTTTGGAACCTCCCTGACAGTCATTCCCTACTGTGTCGATCTCTTCAACAACATCAACAAGAGCAGAAGGATGGAGACCTTGGGATGGTGTGTTCCCTTGGAATGTGTTCCTTTGGAACCTCCCCAACAGTCATTCCCTACTGTGTCGATCTCTTCAACAGCATCAACAAGAGCAGTAGGATGGAGACCTTGGGATGGTGTGTTCCCTTGGAAGGTGTTCCTTTGGAACCTCCCCGACAATCATTCCCTACTGTGTCGATCTCTTCAACAGCATCAACAAGAGCAGTAGGATGGAGACCTTGGGATGGTGTGTTCCCTTGGAAGGTGTTCCTTTGGAACCTCCCCGACAGTCATTCCCTACTGTGTCGATCTCTTCAACAGCATCAACAAGAGCAGTAGGATGGAGACCTTGGGATGGTGTGTTCCCTTGAAGGTGTTCCTTTGGAACCTCCCCAACAGTCATTCCCTACTGTGTCGATCTCTTCAACAGCATCAACAAGAGCAATAGGATGGAGAACTTGGGATGGTGTGCGAGTATGCAGTTGCGAGTATGCATGCACGAGTATATAGAGGCGAGTATCCAACAAGCGAGCAACTAACGTGCGAGCAAGGTATGATCGCTGTCCGCAGTATCCTATCTCGTCTATGCTTATTTGCCTAGCGAGCACTCAACCTCGCCTCGAACCTAAGAGCCTACTCAGCATAACCACAAAAGAAGAAAAGCAAGAAGCGACTACAAAAGGCGAGTAAAAAATTGTATTAATTTGCTTTCATAAGTACATATACAAAAAAATATTGTACAGCTTTGCAAAAATGGAACCAGGCGACTATGCATCATCATCGCCTTCATCATCGTCCTTACCATCATCATCGCCATCTACATCGACATCATCCTCCTCTTCCTCAGAATCGTCATCAACGCTAGAAGACGACGAAAGAACTCGCCCGGGAGAAGTGGACTCTTCGGCGAGTAGTGTCGGGATGATGTCCATGACAGTCAGGTCCATTGCCTCCAGCTTTAGGAGACCTTCGGCCTTCAGTTTGCTTAAAACCACCTTCCCGGTTGCTCGCGCGATCTCACGGCGAATATGCGGCATCTCATCGCAGTGTATCCGAATTTGCTTGCCAACCCTGGAGGGGCCCGCTGACGAAGGTTGTTGCTCGGCAGGCCGAGTTTCCAGCTCGGCGATGCGAATTTGGGCGGCCTCCAAGGTCTGCTGAGTATCCTCCAGCTCCTTCTCCAACTGGGACACCTTCTTTGCCATTTCCACTTCGGAGGCCTGTACAAATAAAGACAGCGGTTAAAAAACATCGATCGGCGCAAAAGGCGACTATCCCAGAAATCAGAAAGGCGACGTGCGAGTACCTCATGATATTTCCATTTGGCGGCCTCCAGCCCTATGGTGATGAGCTTCTTGCTCTGCACCTTGATCACCTGCTCGTACTCAAGCAGTTTCCTCGCCGTCGCATGACCGAGCTCGGCAGCCCGCAGGTAAGCTCGCGAGCTCTGATGCGCCAGATACTCGGTTGATACGTCCTGCAGGGATTCAGCATCCGCGCGACCATAAAGGGCGAACATCACGTCGAACTCCTCACCAGAATCCTCCCAATCCTCCGACCAGGCAGGGAGGTTAGTGCTCAAAGTTACTTCATGGGCCCGCTCAGCCCAGGACACCAGAGGGCGACCATAGGCGTCCTCGCTGCCCATACCTTCGCCAAAGTTCGGATGGTCGCTGGGCTCGCCAGCCTCCGAAGGATTTGCCTTCGCCTTCAGTCCCTATTGGCAAACTCCTTCTTTCTCGCAGGCTCGGTGGAGCTCGCCTTAGCCTTCCGCTTCTTTGAAGGCCTGTCGCCATCACCGTCGACCTCCTGCTCATCGCCACCCAGCGACGAGTCGATCAGAGTAGGAGCCCCCTCCTTTGGCGCCAAAGGAAGAAACTCGCTCGGTAAGGAGCGAGTAGCTGCATCAAGACATTAGTTATTAGTTGAAGACAAAGGGGCGAGTAGGACAAATACTCGTTCAGAAGACTACCTTCACCCGAGAACACTTCGGCGAGCTCATCTACTCGCCTCCTCCAGAGGACGACATCCAGGCGGCGACCCCGGAAGCTGTCGAGTAGCTTCTCCCTACCCCCCTCAAAGAAAGGGACAGCGAAGGCGCTCTCCGTCGGTTGGAAGGATGAGGTCGGGATGACCCCAAAGTCGCCCTTAATGATGACTAATTGCTCGGTCCAGCGATGGTTCTTATTCTTCGTGCCGACCAGTGTGCAGACGTGGCTGCACAAGAAGATGACGCCTTCTCCAGTGGCACCGAAGTGGAATACTCGACGGAAGATGGAAATATCAAAAGCGATCTTCTGTTCTCGCAGGAAGCAAAGAAAGCCCATCATCATCGCCACTCCGTTTGGGTTAATCTGGGTCGGTACTATCCCATGATAGCGGAGTATCTGGAAGACCTCCGACCACAATGGTAGTAGTAGGCCGACTTCGAAGTGGCGGATGGGGAATATCAGCTCGGTCGCCGAGAATGAGTTTAGGCGCTCATCCTCGCGAGGAAGCCTGGCGACATACCCCTGCGACAAGTATTTAGCAGAGAACTCCTTCAAATCGCTCGGCCGAGTAATCGGCTTCTTGAAGGAAGTCGCCTCGAAGTTCTTCGCATGACTCGCACGACGAATAGCTGCCTCGTCAGCCATTCAGAAAGAAAGGAAACGAAGAAGCGAGTATCCAAGAGGCGAGGAGTGGAACAATCGGCAGATACTCGCTGGAAAGAAAGGAGATCGCCAAAAGCGTAATAAGTGCGTACCCACCCACCCCCCTTATTTATAGTACTCGACGATACTTGGCTTGTCGCGTACGCCACCGCGAGCATGAGTAAGGGGTGGCGAGAATCGGGGAAAAGTCTCCAAAACAAACGGCGCACGTCAAATCACCATCACCAAGCGAGCGAGTACCTGCATCAGATTACTGGGATGCTCGCCAAATCGATGCAACATTCAACAAATACTCGCAAGAAAGAAACAAAAATCAAAAGTAAAAATCCGGACATCACAGCAAGCAGGCAAGAAAGCAAGGGCAATTTTCATACTCGCCAAATAACAAATTACTTAAAGAAATCAAATTGTTCAAAGTTATAAATCATTCGCCAAAGCGGCGACTAGCTACTACAAAGAAAAAAAAGGGCAGGATCCGAAGGGTTCGCCTGAGCATCGGGAAGTTTTGGTTGTCGCCCAACCCAGCCCATGTCGCGAGCTCGCTTGAAATGCTCAAAGGCTGCGGACATCGCGTCCTCGCCTTGTCGCAGCTGCTCCTCCATCCGCTCCAGGCGACCAATGGATCCCATGCTCGCGCGCATTCCCACCAGCTCGTCATGATGCAACTGCTGGCGATGCTCCATCCTACCAACCCGGCGCTCCAGATCGCCGACAGATTGAAGGCGAGATTCTGCTCCCACCAGTCGAGCATCGAACTCTTCTAGATGGGATACTCGCACCTCCAGCTCGGTCAGGTGACACTGAGAGTCAGCGGCCGCCAAGCGCTCAACTCGCGCCTCCACCGTAGTCAGGCGGCGATGAGACTCGTTGATCGCCAGACGCTCCAACTTCGCCACCAAGTCCAGAATGGCGCGAGTATCCCTCTCCTGGTACTCGCGGGAGGGAATCCCAACCCCATCAATCAGAGCCCCAATAGGGGTGTGAGCGCGAGCTGCAGAAGAAGATAAAAACAAAGCCTTAGTAGCGAGTAGCGACAAGACCTTTTTTCAAAATATTCGTCAAAAGCAGCGACTCCATTTACCAGGCCGATGAGCATCATTCCGCGAGTCACGGCGAGGACTCCGAGATTGGCAGTGAGGAGATCCCCTTCCCCGATGCGGGAATAGACTACGATGGCCGCCATCTCGCCGGCTAGAGTGTGATCCGCCGATGTGCTCCCTATTGGAATGCTCATCACCTCGACCTCGACCATATGCTGGTCGCCCTCCCCCTCTGGGAACGAAGAAGGGAGAAGACCTCGCCACCCCGCCTCGACGAGAGGACTCACCCTGCTGGGTGGTGGGAGCCGAGGAAGCTAGAAGGCGATGATCATCTTGCATGTCGGCAGGCGGTGGAAAAGGAGGAGGTGGAGGAAGGTCGTCCGCGAGTAGCTTCATGCTACTCGCTACTTCTGGTTGCGGCAAAAGCGGTGGTGGCGGAAGAGTGCTACTCGCTGAAGGAGCCCTCTGCTCGGTCATCGGCCTCTTATCCACCGAGATCTGTGAAGGATCCGCACCGATCCACCCCGACGAGTTCCTCCCCCAGTCCTAGGCGAGATCATAGGCGATGATCGCAGAGGAATGGCGATCAAAGGCTCCTCCCGAGCAGCAATAAGTGGCGGATCTGTGAGATAGTGTAGAAAGCATAAGAAACTCGCCAGCAAATTTGGTGACTCAAACCAGAAAAGCGGCGAGTAGGTAGCTCTCACCTTGTAAAGGAGGGAGTTCAGTTTGAACTTGGACCGAGATTCCAGTAGTATTCTCCTCCAGGGCGACGTTCGACGCAAGAAGATTAGGAACAGGCGGTTCGCCCGAGTGGCCGGACCCAAGTCGTCGAGCACCTGCTGGGTACTGCCGACCAGAGAATCGGCGACATTCTCAGAGGCGGCGGCATTCGTCTTCTTCTTGTTCTTCTTCTCCTTCTTCTTTTCGAGCCTCTTCCTCTTCCTAGAAGCGAGGAAGTCCTCAAGCTCGGTGTCACGAGCAGGCTTCCGCAACGGTGGCAGCAGACTTTAAAGCTCGGCCATGTCAGCAGCAACTTTCTCGGCAATACTGCGCGACATCTTGAGCGAGATCAGAAAAGTCGTGCCCTCAGAGACCCCTCCCCCTCTATATATAGAGCTAGAGTATTAAGCATCGAGATTTCGACTATCAATCAATACTCGCCAGAAGGCCTGATCGTCGAATGACGGTTGAATGATTCTTTCCGAGCAACTACGTTACTCGCAAAGAGCGGTGATTTGTGTACAACCCTCATTCTCCGAGGGTGGGCCCATTCAAAGCCACGTAGGCAGAAGTCAAAGTCAAAAGTTCAACACAGAAGTCAACAGTTCGAGACACCAAGACAAAGTCGGCCTAGAGGAGTTCGTCGAATGCAGCCTAGAGGAGTTCGTCGAACGCAGCCTAGAGGAGTTCGTCGAACGCAGCCTAGAGGAGTTCGTCGAACGCAGCCTAGAGGAGTTCGTCGAACGCAGCCTAGAGGAGTTCGTCGAACGCAGCCTAGAGGAGTTCGTCGAACGCAGCCAAGAGGAGTTCGTCGAACGCAGCCTAGAGGAGTTCGTCGAACGCAGCCTAGAGGAGTTCGTCGAGCGCCGGAGCAGTAGAAGACCTGGGCGATTATTGGCTTGGCATGTGCGTGCAGCACCCAATACTCGCCAGATGGGAGACTATGGCTTAATGCTCGCCGAGTATCCCATTGTCGCCAGGCAGGGGCTGGGCTATAAAAACCCCCCTACCCCTTTGTTTTCCTATAAATAGGACCCCAGGGGTACTTGGATTGGCACCTGGACTTGAGCTTCTGAAACCCTGCTCTTGCATTCTGGAACCCGTCACACTTGGCCGCTACTCCCAGTACTAGCCAAGTCGGTGCCTTCCTCGTACCCTGCTCGGCCATTTTTTGGTTGTGGAGGGGAAGTTTCTTCTGAGCTTCTGGGTACGTGGTGGGACCTCCCTGTCGTGGCACCTGGGGTCCTGTTTGTTGCTCTTCTAGCTTCTTCATAGTTGCCAGTCAAGCCGTTTCTTTGAGCTGCTTGGCAAGTAGTCTCCGGCTGCATTGGTCCGAATTTTGGAGCCTAGGATTTTCCTGGCTTCAACACTCATATTCTGCTTGATTGTTGGTGACTGCAAAAAATAACCTTAGAGCTTGATTAAATTTAACTCCATTTGGATTAATCAGGACCACTCCTACACCTGAAGAACATTTTCCTGAGGATCCATCAACATAAATTGTCCAAGGCAAAAGCCTTCTGACACTACTTTCTGATTCACTTCCCGCCATATCAATTAAGAAATCCCCTAATACCTGAGCTTTAATCACTGTTCGAGGAATATATGAGACGCTAAATTCACTTAATTCGATAGCCCACTTAGCTAATCTACCTGAATGCTCCAGCTTCTCTAACACACTTTTCAGAGGTAAATCTGTGATCACCTGAATGGAATGAGCCTAAAAATAAGGTCTGTTTTTCCTGGCTGAGATAATAAGAGCTAAGGCAAGTTTTTCTAGTATCGGATATCTGGTCTCTGCCTTCTTCAGAATCCTACTGACATAATAGACTGGGAATTATTTCTTCTTTTCTTCTCTAACCAAGACTGAACTAACCGCATCTGTGCCCACTCCTAAATATAAAAATAAGTCTTCTCCTTTATGAGGGCTCTGGAGGAGAGGAGTTGTAGTTAACTATTTTTTCAGTTGATCGAATGTTGAGTAACATTCCTTAGTCCATTCGAATTTCGAAGCCTTCCTAAGAGTCCTGAAAAAAGGTGCGCTTTTGTCTCCTGATCGAGATATAAATCGGCTCAATCCTGCCATTCGGCCTCCTAGCTGTTGAACTTCGTCTTTTGGTGTCTTCGGAGATTTCATTTCAATAATTGCTTTCACATTGTCTGGATTGGGTTTAAGACCGTCCGGGGTTAGAAGATGTCCTAAAAACTTTCCCTTGCTGGCTCCAAATATGCATTTCAACGGATTCAATCTCATGTCGAATGCTCTGAGGTTTGAGAAGGTCTCTTCCAGAACTTTCAAGTGTGTGCTAAATTGTTTACTCTTGATGAGTAGATCGTCTACGTATACTTCAAGATCCCTAGTCTTTTGCTTCTTGAATGCGAAATCCATCATCCATTGATAGGTGGCACCTGCATTCTTTAAACCAAAAGACATTACTTTATAGCAAAAACATCCATCTTTTGTTATAAAAGAAGTGTGAGGAATATCTGGCTTATGCATTCTGATTTGATGATAGCCTGAGAACGCATCCAGAAAGCTCATGCACGAAAATCTGACTGCTGAATCAACCAAAGAATCTATCCTGGGTAATGGGTAGCAATCCTTTGGACAAGCCTAATTGAGCTTTGTGAAGTCTACGCACATCCTCCACTTTCCTCCAGGCTTTTTTACCATCACTACATTTGAAACCCAGTCAGGATATTGAACCTCTTGGATGAACCCAGCTTTGAGTAGCTTTTGAACTTCTTCTCTAATTGGTGCGGCTAGGGTAGCTGATATCGCCCATTTTTTCTGAATAATTGGTTTGAATGCTGGATCTATATTCAGGCGATGGCAAGCTACATCAGGGTTTAATCCTGGTATATCATTTGCTGTCTAGGTGAACACATCCAGATTTCTGAATAAACATGTTGTTAGCTCCCTTTTTTTCATTTTCAGAGATTTCTGCGTTAATTGAAAGTGTTTTCCCCTCATCTCCCTTAATTGGTACGGCCTGGATATCTTGGGCTGGTTCAAAGTGAGTTCCCTCAGTTTCATTTTCAATTTTGGCATCCTGATCTTCTAAATCAGATTCTCTCATATCTTCCATGTTTTGACCTGAGTATGTCGATTCAAAATAAGCGTGAAAAAACAGAGAAAGTGGCCTAGGAAAGGTGGCCGATAGTATTGCAGATAAATACCCATAAAACTGTTTTAAAGAAAAAAAGAAAATGGATGAAGTACAAATCTTATTGAAGCAAATTCAATTACAAACATCAGCCTTGGGATGGCTCAGGGAAGTTTTACAGCTAAAAAGTTAGAAGACATGTTAACAGCTGAAAACGAGCTCAAAACCCAAACACTAGAATCCCTTTATTCAGAACACAGGGGAACCAGCACCTTACTTCCAACCTCCAACTGAGATCCTATGTCGACAAAACTAACAGTTTTGACATAGCATTCCCGAGCCAGCCTAGGATCACTTCTAACCCTAAAATGCTTCCCTTGAGTGGAAAACTTGAGGGCGAGATGGAACGTCGAAATGACAGCTCTATACTGGTTGAGGAGGGGTCTGCCAAAAATCGCATAATAGCTGCTAGGAGCATCTACCACTATGAATTCGGCTTGTTTGATGATCCCACCCATCATTACCATTAGAGAAACTTTCCCTTCGACCTCTTTCTTCTCCCCCGAGAATCCATCGAGGGGCCCTTTGGTAGAAAGCATTGGCTTCCCAGTCTTCAGGTCTTCGAAAGTTGTCTTGAACAGCAGATTTACTGAGCATCCGGTATCCACTAGGATCCTTTCGACTATGAAATTCTCTATCACAGCCTTGATGATGATAGCGTCATTGAAGGGATTCCCGTGGGGTGGAAGATCTTCTTTGCTGAAGATAACCACCTCCGGAATTGGAGCTGAGGTTGAAGCAGCAGAGACTTCATCTCTGAAGACTCTGGCCATGCTGGTCTTCTTAGAAGATTCAAGTCCAGCACCTCCATGGATGCAAAAAAGCAATCCATTTGCCCCTTCGATGTCTGCCTCTACGCACTCATAACCAATATGGAGGCTACCGAAGAGGCCGACATCCTCCACCTCCTCACACTCCCAACTGACTTCAGCGACGGTTTTTTACTTCTTCGACTGATCTTCAACCTTCTTGTTGATCAAGTCCTGGAGCTTGTCGTCCTTAAGGAGCTTCTCTATTAGGAACCTGAGTGCCCGACAGTTTTCAGTCTGATGCCCTCTTTCTTTATGGAATTCACAAAAGAGGCTCATATTTCTAAACTTGATATCCGTTCTCATTAGAGCTAGCTTCTTAAAAAAGGGCTATTTTTCTATGATCTCTAAAATCTCTGAGATGGGTAGGGGGAGATCTGCAAAACATTCTGGTGAGTCATTAAAAGTTTGTCTTGCCTGGGTAACTGTAAAAGGTAGGAGAGGGAGACTAGATAATGGCTGAGCCTGAACAAGTTGCTGCCATTGGGAGAGTTGTTGATGGTTAGTGGCTGGGCGATGATGACGGAAGTTCCTACCTCTGGGAGCCAGAGGTTGATATTCTTGACGAGCCAGCCTTTGCTGACGTTGAGGTGCTGAAGATGAAGAGTTATTGCCACCTTGATAGGCCATATTGGAGAGATATGAGACATATTCGGGATTACAAATCTCACCCTTTATGAACCTATTCATGATTGAGATCAACTCCTGGTAGGAACGGGGCTCCTTAGTAGTGACCTTCAACTTCAGAGGGCCTTCTCGAAGAGCATTGATGAATGCAACTTGGAGGAGGACGGGACCAATGTCTTGGATGCCCAGTATTTCCTCCTGGAAACGGGCGGCGAAGTGAGTTGTACTCTCTCTTTCACCTTGCCTGATTTTAAAAAGAGCCGCGGGGCCACTCTTCAGTTTCTTTGAGGTTGCAAACCACAAAAGAAACTCTCTCCTGAGATTTGCAAAACAAGCAACAGACCTTACAAGGAGATTAAAAAACCATTCCCTTGCTTCGCCTCCGAGGGAGGTAACAAACAGCTTGCAACGAAGAGACTCAAATAAGGTCCTCATTGACACTGCAGCTTCGAAAGCCTGCAAGTGCGAAATCGGATCATCCCTTCCAGTATAGACTGGAAGTCTGGGCTCTCTGAAACCCGTGGGAACAAGTTCCCACCTAACTTGATCTACGAATGGGGAAGGCTCTTCCCAAAGATCGACAGGGAGAGGCGCAGTGCCTTCCCAAAAGTTCAGAGCTCGGGCAGGACTTCCCCGGGAAACTGCCTGATAGAATCTTGTCGAGCGGCGATCTCGACACCCTGAGGCCGCAGAGGCGCAATGGGCTCGGGGTCTGTCCGGTCAGTAACCTGACCGCAAGCAGGCTGGATAGCTACTAGTGTAGTGAACTCAACGACTTGAGGAGCTAGCCGCTGAGAGATCACTTCTAGAGCTTTTCCCATTGCCTCCATCTGATGGGCGGTCTCACGCTGAGCTCAAGCAAACTCCTGTTGGGTCTGCTCGATCGCTCGATCGAAACATGCTTCCAGATCTTTTGAGGTCGTGAGACCCGCATCTGGATGACCTCCACCAATCTGACTCCGCAACTCCCGATATGCCATCTCAGACTACCGCACTTCACCAACAAATCCCGATCTGAAGGTCGCGTGTTCGTTCTGTTGATGCAAAAATTGCACCTCCACAACTTATACTCAAACTCGGGGGAAAAACTTGGGATTGTTGGTTACTAGGGGTCTAAGTATGTCAGGTAGGGAGTGATGAAGAGATCCTGGCTACGAGATGGCACTGCTTGAAAAAGATAAAGGCAAGAGATTACAGGAAGCTCGAAGCAGACCGGGAAAAAGCAAAAGGAGCAAGCTGAAAACAAGACCACCTGTTTATGCAATTTGCTCAAGACTCGATCCAAAAGTCCTTTTTAGGGAGCCATACCCCCTATTTATAGGCTCGGAGGCTGCCCAAACGGGTAGCTTTTAAAATTACGGGCTACCCGGGATTTTAGATAACTGAGCTGAGGTGAGAAGATACCTGACTTGCTGTGGTCAGAAAGAGTTAAGAAGTTCAGGATGCGCGATCTCGAAAGGATGACCGGTAACCAAACCTATGAAGCCTACTTCCTTATGCGAGGTGGCTGAACTGGGCGGTCTCATATGTGAGACCGCGCGAACTCCATTATAAAGCTTATATTGCAGTCTTCCGGGGGAACAGAATGCACATCAAGTGGAAGAGAAGAAGAAATCTTATCTTTGGAAAAGGAGTGTCAAAAAGATGTCAAAGGAACTATTTGTTCAAATCTTACCTCTTCTGATAGCAATGTAAGGAAATCAAATTCTTCTCATTTTGTGACAAATTACATTTACGCATTACATCTACTACAAAGTGCTAAACATAAAATGAAGAAATTGAAAATCGCTAATGAGAAATTTCGCTTAGAAAATAAAGGTTTAAAAGCAAAATTAATGTAGAATCATATTCAAATTCATCTAGTTTTACTCATGTCTTTTTAAAAGAAAATATTACACCTTGTATAGAATTGAATGATTTATAAGAAAAATACAAGGAACTTGAAAAGGAACTTCTTTTTGTAAAAGAACATAATGAAAATTGTCTATAGAAATTGTTGGAACCTTAGTTTTGATTTGAGTTAGGATCCACCTTTAGTGTCTAAGCTTATATCATAATATATCTTATAACTTAGATTAAATATCATTAAGAAAGAAAGCTGAAAATAGATATATTCAATAGGTTGAAAATACTATATATATAATAATATACTAAGAAATATAAATATATATATATTTAATTGGCCGAATAATAAGAGAGAATAAAAATACATAAGATCTCTGCGTTTGTCGAACGACGCTCTGCGAATGTCGAACGGCGATCGACGAATTATATTATAACAGCGGTCGACGAATGAAGCATTATATCCAGCGGTCGACGAACAGATTGGTTCAGCGGTCGACGAACAGAACCCAGCTCAGCGCTCGATGCTTTTACTCCAGCTCAGCGCTCGACGTTTTTACTCCAGCTCAGCGCTCGACGCTTTCATCCAGGCTCAGCGGTCGACGAATCCCTTCGTTTGACAAACTCAAGTCTGCGGTCGATGAATATTCAGCAGATGTTCAGAACAGTAAATTTAATGATTAGGTCGACGAATCAAATGATGAGCTCGACGAACGTGAAACTCAGCTCGACGAATTTCTCCCAGTACTTTTTTATATCATTTAGCTTGACTAAAATATTACATATATATGCTATCAACTTTATTAAAGCAATATTTATTATTTATATATATATATTGTTGATTTAACCTTACAGCGTGCAAGCATTAAATGATATAGTCGTTGGCAGCAAAGCATTAATAGTTGTAGCCGTTGCAGCAAGCCAAAGAAGGAAATTGTTCTGGTCGAGGATCTGGGAGAAGAAAGAGATATTACTCCTTTCCTCTTTAGTCGGCAAGGATTCAATTCAGCCAGGAAAGAGGACAACTTCTATATATGATAGCAGGAGTCAACTTATTAGACAGCAGATTATTATACATCACTTCTTCACGACAGATCAAATATATAGAAGAAGATCTACAGCAGTATACCTCTCTCCATAGATATAACATCAATTTAAATATATATTGCCGTACAATATAGACAGAATACATCATCATATTGCTGTACAGGAAAAAGAGAAGAAGAAGAAGAAGAAGAGAAATAGAAGAACAGGAGCAAAAAGAAGCAGATTCAAATATATATTATATCTTCTTTTTGCCTAACTTCTTCTTTGCAGATCATATACAACCTGAGACACCAAATCAAATATCATTTGCTCAGGGATCTAAAACTGCAAGAAGAAGAACAGAGGATTTGCAACCAAGAGAAGGAGCATCCACAAGCTGTCATCAAACTTAATCAGACAGGGGGAGCTCTCTTCAACAACATCTTCATCAAGATCCAAACACAACATCTCATCAGGATCATCAAGAGTCTTCTCAGCAAAAAGAGAAGAACAAGATATATTTTTCCTTTCTCTCTATCCCATCTTGTAAAGGGTTATAACTCCCTTCAAAAGTTTACTCCCGGTGACAGGCCGCCTTAGCAAAAACCTGCATCTTGGTTTATAAGCACCTGATCAAAAGCTTATAGGTGAATTGGGCACCTGATCAAACCTTCATTGGTGTGTGGACACCTTATCAAAATCACCTTGGTGTGAGGTCACCTTATCAACAACCTCCAGTGGATTCCTGCCAGTGGGTAGAAGAGTAGATGTACCCAGTTGAGGGGAACTACTATATATTCTTGTGTCTTCTGGATGTGTGCCTTGTTGTTTGTTTTATTTCTTATTTCTTGCTGTGATCTTTATGCACTCTTAGTGTTTGATTTTATTACTCATACACCACTAATCAACAATCACATATATTATATATATATCATTTATTTTGAAAGTAAAACTTAAACAAGAGCTTTAACAAATATAATTAGAACTAATCTCCTTTTAATTGGTATCAAAGCAGGTTGATTTTATCAATCACCCTCATCAGAGCATATCAATTGTCCCTTTCAATTGGTATCAGAGGAAGTTGATTTTTTTTTCACACAGGCTAACACCTGAAATCACAAAGTTCACTTAGTTCTTTTTTTGTTTTAAAAAAAGGTTTTTCCAAATGGCACTTGCAGATTTTTCATTTTCTGATCCACCTTTATGTAATTTGGATAGATTTGATTTATGGCAAGCTAGAATTAAGTTATATATGAATGCCATAGATGAAAATATTTTTAATTCCATTTTGACAAGAATTCCATCTTCAATTTCCTCATCAGATGATCAAGAAAAGATGAAAAGTGTTGCAAAGGCTATGAAAATATTGTCTAGATCAATGTCTGATGACATTCTTCTTAAAGTGGTTGACTGCACTTCAGCAAGGAGCATCTGGAACTCCCTCTCAAGGATGGTAAATGAACCATCTTTTTCCTCTTCCACTAACATCATTTTTGATGCAGAACCATCTTCAACTCTAAGTGAAGAAGAAGACAAGGAAGAACAAAAAGCCAGAAACTTTTGTATGATGGCTATATATGGCTCAAATTATATCTCAGATGCAGAATCTGAATTAGAAAAGGTAGTAGATGTAACTTCACATTTTATTTCTACCTCTGATTTTAAATCTGTTTTCAACTCATTATGTACAGATTTAATAATTGCCGAAAATCACAAATCTAAAAATCACAAATCTGATTTTAAAATAACATATGCAGATTTAATATTTGAGAAGGAAATTGTAAAAGGAGTTAACAAAAATAAATATTTCAACTCCTGAATATAATAAACTTCAAGAAAATTTAAAATCGCCAGCAGAACAAATTATTTGCTTAAAAAACAAGTCAGGTAAGGCTGAAAAGTTTAGACAATCCTTTAAAGAAAAAGAAAAACTTTATGTTCAGCAAAACCAAGTTAAATTTTTAAATTTATATTTCAATGAGATAAAAAGGCCAGCTTTTCTATCTATAAGGCAACTTTTAAACTGTTTAATATTTTTTACTCAATTATAATTAAACAGCAGTTAAAAGATTCTTTGGAATTTTTCTATTTTAAAAGCAATGTCAGATAACTTAACTCTCTTACAGATTTTTTTTCTCCAAAATCAGTTTGAGCATTCTACTCAGGTTGCATAGATCAGAAATGATCAAAGCACTAAGTGTGAGTCTCTTCTGATTAAGGGGATTCTATAGAAAGAAGCTATCAGACTTTGTTTTTTTGATTTTTAAATTCCTAGAATCTAATAACAGCTAGCAATTCACATATTAAAAATCCTATTTGAATCAAAATTTAGGAAATCAGAATTGCTTAAATAAATCAGAAAATTAGAAATAATCTCTAACCCTTAAGCTTCAAAGACTTTTTATGCTTAGGAATCCTAAACCAAATAAGGGGAGATTGTTAGAACCTAGTGATAATTTGGATTAGGATCCCAACTCAAATAGGGGGAGATTGTTGGAACCTTAGTTTTGATTTGAGTTAGGATCCACCTTTAGTGTCTAAGCTTATATCATAATATATCTTATAACTTAGATTAAATATCATTAAGAAAGAAAGCTGAAAATAGATATATTCAATAGGCTGAAAATACTATATATATATAATAATATACTAAGAAATATAAATATATATATATATTTAATTGGCCGAATAATAAGAGAGAATAAAAATACATAAGATCTCTGCGTTTGTCGAACGGCGCTCTGCGAATGTCGAACGGCGATCGATGAATTATATTATAACAGCGGTCGACGAATGAAGCATTATATCCAGCGGTCGACGAACAGATTGGTTCAGCGGTCGACGAACAGAACCCAGCTCAGCGCTCGATGCTTTTACTCCAGCTCAGCGCTCGACGCTTTTACTCCAGCTCAGCGCTCGACGCTTTCATCCAGGCTCAGCGGTCGACGAATCCCTTCGTTCGACAAACTCAAGTCTGCGGTCTACGAATATTCAGCAGATGTTCAGAACAGTAAATTTAATGATCAGGTCGACGAATCAAATGATGAGCTCGACGATCGTGAAGCTCAGCTCGACGAATTTCTCCCAATATTATTTTATATCATTTAGCTTAACTAAAATATTATATATATATATATATGCTGTCAACTTTATTAAAACAATATTTATTATTTCTAAATATATATTGCTGATTTAACCTTACAGCGTGCAAGCATTAAATGATATAGCCGTTGGCAGCAAAACATTAATTGTTGTAGTCGTTGTAGCAAGCCAAAGAAGGAAATTGTTCTGCTCGAGGATCTGGGAAATGAAAGAGATATTACTACTTTCCTCTTTAGTCGGCAAGGATTCAAATCATCCAGGAAAGAGGACAACTTCTATATACAACAGCAGGAGTCAACTTATTAGACAGCGGATTATTATACAGCACTTCTTCACAACAGATCAAATATATAGAAGAAGATCTACAGCAGAATACCTCTCTCCATAGATATAACATCAATATAAATATATATTGCTGTACAGATTTCATATAGACAAAGTACATCATCATATTGCTGTACAGAAAAAAGAGAAGAAGAAGAAGAAGAAGAGAAATAGAAGAACGGGAGCAAAAAGAAGCAGATTCAAATATATATTATATCTTCTTTTTGCCTAACTTCTTCTTTGCAGATCATATACAACCTGAGACACCAAATCAAATATCATTTGCTCAGGGATCTAAAACTGCAAGAAGAAGAAGAGAGGATTTGCAACCAAGAGAAGGAGCCTCCATAAGCTGTCATCAAACTTAATCAAACAGGGGGAGCTCTCTTCAACAACATCTTCATCAAGATCCAAACACAACATCTCATCAGGATCATCAAGAGTCTTCTCAGCAAAAAGAGAAGAACAAAATATCTTTTCCCTTTCTCTCTATCCCATCTTGTAAAGGGATATAACTCCCTTCAAAAGTTTACTCCCGGTGACAGGCCACCTTAGCAAAAACCTGCATCTTGGTTTATAAGGACCTGATCAAAAGCTTATAGGTGAATTGGGCACCTGATCAAACCTCCATTAGTGTGTGGACACATTATCAAAATCACCTTAGTGTGAGGGCACCTTATCAACAACCTCCAGTGGATTCCTACCAGTGGGTAGAAGAGTAGATGTACGCAGTTGAGGGGAACTACTATATATTCTTATGTCTTCTGGATGTGTGCCTTGTTGTTTGTTTTATTTCTTATTTCTTGATATGATCTTTATGCACTCTTAGTATTTGATTTTATTACTCATACAGCACTAATCAGCAATCACATATATTTTATATATATCATTTATTTTGAAAGTAAAACTTAAACAAGAGCTTTAACAAATATAATAAGAACTAATCTCCTTTCAGAAAATTCAACTTTGAAAAGTGATTGTGCTAGATGCCAAAATTATATAATTGAAATCAAGGAGATGGATGAAATATTTGAGGAATTTAGAAATAACTATCAAACTCATATTGACTCTATTGTTTTCACTCTTAAGAATAGTGCAATTGCTTATGATAAAGCTAGACATAATCTCAAAGTTAAAAATTATGAATTGGAAAATAAAGTTAACTTGCTTAAGGAAATTATAAAAAAAATTCTCAACACATAAATTCAAAATATCAAGCAAATTCTAAAGGCAAGTTAAATATGAATTTTCATAATCTATCTAAGCAGAATATAGGAAGTATAAACAACAAAATCTTGTAAATGAAATTCCAAATCCCTATCATCATTATCATTTACAACATAATTCTTCTCCCAACATAAAATTAAATACAAATAAATTTCCTTTAAATAATAAATTCAAAAATCATTTTTATCCAAATATTCAAGTTAATCGCAATGGAAATTTGATGCATAAGAATAACATTAAACTAAGGTCTGAATGGAGACCCAAAATTAAAAATGAAACATTAACATCACATGATAAGACCCATTCATCACTATCTACCCACAAACCTACACGTTATATTTGGGTACCCAAACGAACCACCACACTTGGTCTCCTTTTGATACCTAAATCTCTTATTCATTAGGTATCAACGAGTGCACGAAGTAGAATCTTTTCAAAATAAAATATACAAATTTCTACTTCAAGATATGCTTTAATGTATTTTTATTTTTATTTTTGTTTTCTTTTTTAAGTTATCTTATCATGGTCATCTTATATATTATTGAAAATATGATTTTCTCTTAAAGCTTATTAAGTTTATAAATCAAATTAATCAAAATTCAAAGTGATATTTTATTTTGATGACCTATCTATCTTTCTTATATTCATCGCCAATAAATATCTTATATTATCCACATAAATCAAACTCTAAATTTGTTATGAGATATTTATCTAAATTAATAAAATCATGAACTTCATTTTTCTCATTCGAAAAATTTTGAGCCTATAAATTTTAAATATTTAGTTTGGGTAGCAACCAATAATACTTAAATATCTTGAGAAAGGGAGATTTGGGATGTCACCCCATCACATCTCCTAGTATCGGTGCGAACCCCTCACAGGGTAGACCTCGGGAAGTCCAAGATCCACTTTAAATTGCTAAGTCCAACTTAAAGTCTAGCAAAGATCAAATTAATTATAGACGCGTGCGTACTCTTGCAATAATCAAAAAAGAAAAACTATCATTATCTTGCATTTTAGAAAAGTATATATATTCATAATTCGTGATTGAAAATAAAATCACAAAAGTCATATTGATCAAATATATCATCATTTTAAAAATTCAAATATGCTCATAATTTAAAACTAATCGTTTTATATGCCCATGATCATATACCAATATTGTATGTCTCACAATGGTGAGGGCATAGGATTGGATGCATTAAAGACATAACCTCAAAGTCATGTCTTGTCCTTAACCGGGGAGGGTTCTAGTGGGGCCTTGCGAGGCACTAGGGGGGAAGAGTGCTAGGTTGAGAGTTCTCTAGTGTATGCATATGGGAGTAACACCCCAACCTACAAAATGTGTGCAGATCCTCATGCCCATCCATCACTTAGTACGGGGCTAGGGTGTAGACATATAGTCTGGGGATTTTTTATCTAGGGCATACCTATTTTTATACATGAACATTATTTTTTAATCATTAAACTCATGCATATTTGATTTGTTCAATCATGTCTTCTTGTGTTTACATTTCCTACCTTTTTCTGTTTACATTATTTTGATAAACACAAGCCTTAGAAAAATCAAAATGATGATTTAAGAAAATATATCTCATGCGATGTTTAGTCATATAAGAAAACGCTAACGTTTCATGAAATTTGCATTATCTAGACATCTCCAAAAATTCTAAAATTTCTGCATGAAACTAATCTTTAGACACTTCATCAAAATCATAAAACAAATTTTCAAAGTCTTAATATTTTGCTCACTGTCGCCTGCACTAGCACTAGCGTTGGCGCTAGCTCGAGTGTCCAATTTTTTGTGTTCTTAAAATTTTGAAAAATCACTAAAAATAGGTTATTTTATATGTACTACTTATTTTTGCATTCGTGCCATTAATTTATTTTTGAAAAATTAAAATAAAAAATTACCAAAGTCAAATTACAAAAAAATTGTATGGACTTTATTGTTAATATCAAGCGTGATTTAATCTATCATTTAGACCTTCTACACTGTTGCAATTCATCTTTTCAAACTACTTTGAACATTGTCTTTATCATGCTTTGATATATCTACTCACATGTGCATCAATTGTAATGAAAAGGTTGTGTAGAACTAAGCTTAGCATGCCTCTAAGTATGAGTAAATGTTTGATGGTTGATAATGATATTTATTCACTCACTTATTTTGGCAAAGTCTACATGTGCTTTTAATCTAAGAATGCTTGCTTGTGTATTGTAATTGTATAATAAATTAAAAATTGCACAAGTATCTTACCTACACTACATTTATTTGCACTATTAAAAATTAAGAAAATTGGTTATGCTTTCAAAATTAAATTGGTTTGCAAATCAAGTGTATTCAGAGAACTTTGTACAAAATAAAAATCATGAAATAAATTTACAAAGATAACTCCACCAAGCACTACTTGAACCTCCTGATAAGTCTTAATGAGCATTGTGAGGTTAAGCACTTTGGAAAGAATAGTAAAGTGTCTTGTGCAAACCTTTAGTTCTATTTTACACCACTTATTCTGTACACTGGATCACAAAAATATCAATATTGAAAAATAAAGTGTGTGATCCCCCAAGCACTACTTTGCACCCTGATAAGTCTTAATGAGCATTGTGTGTGCAAAGCACTTTGGTAGTTGTACATTTTCTTTGTGCATTGAAGTGTGTGGAAGTAAAATTATTTGTGTTTTATTGTGCACTTTACTCTACATATGTCTTGTATTTTTGATTAAAACATTTGTTTACTCTCTTCAAAATACACTTATGTGCACATCATTATCTTCCATAACACTTCTTCTCATGAGTATTGGATCCAATTGTTAATTCTATACTCTCTTTATAGATAAAATGCATTAGATAACCTAGCATGCTCTCTACAATGTTTGGTATGTCTTGAATTTGTGAATTAAAATAACATTATAGTAGTCTCTTTTTGATATCCTTATTTCATGCTTGGTTACTTTATTGTCAAACTTAAATATTTTAAATGAATAATGATTTACAAAAACATCTTGATTTTTGGAACTTAAACTCATATTTTCTTCTTATGAATCATCATGATTACAAAAAGATGTTTATTATATTTCTATAAGTATTCCACATCATTACCATATACCTTTTTACCTTGCGCTTTCATGCTTACTTAAAGTCTTTTCTTTTGTGTGCATCATCACTTGAATCTTAAAATTCCTTTCATTCAACAAGTGGTAGACTTGATTGGTAAAATCTATATTGGTTGTTCTAACACGTATATCATTTTTATGCTGAAAACTCTGATTTATCTCTATGAAAATTTTTATGCTCAAAACTCCTTATCATTTCATTTCCTCTAAAAGCTCGATCATGTCTTATCTTTTTATCAAAAATCCCCTTTTATGTCTCTTGCTTCTTTACCCACTTTTGCTAATAACAAAAGAGGGAGAACTAACATGATAAATAATAATCGCTATCAAATGAGAAAACTAACATGATTAATAATTAAGAAGATATCTTACATATAAGGGGAGCATTTACATAGGGGGCATGAATTTAGGGGAGCAATTCTAAAAACCAAAAATGACAATTATCCTAAGTCATCACTCTCACCCTCACACAAGTAGGTTCCATCGTGCCTTATGCTTTATCATTAATGGATTTGTTATTATCAAAAGGGAGAATTTGTTGGAACATAGTCTTCCGCATCTCCTAGGTTTGAGAATAACAAATTCTATGTGTATTTGATCTTGTGTGTCTAAGTGTGCAGGAAACAAAGCCATATGACTCAAGGATAACGTATGAAGGTTGCCCCTAAATTTGAAGCCAGAATTTCAACATGTCCACTAGGGCCGACGGTAGCACATAGCGCGACCGCTAGCTCTGATTAGAAAAGTTCAGGAGGCATGTATAGAAGCTAGGCGATAGCGCCAGGCGATAGTGGATAGTGCTGACGGTAGCGCGAATTTTTGGAAAGGATTCCTTGGAATGAAAATACACACGCGGAGAATGTTTCCTAATCCGGGATAGCGCCGACGGTAGCGCTAGCCACTACAACAAAATACACTTTTAGTAAGGACTAAATTGTAACGAAGAAAAAATTTGTTACTAATAGCTATATTTAATAACGAAATTTTGCTATCGTTACAAAAGCTTAATTTTTTGTAACAAATATTTTATGATTCGTTACAATAACTAAATATTTGTTACAATAAGCGCAGGTATTTGTAACAAGACTAGTTTTACGTTACAAATAGTAAAATGTCCTCACAATAAGTAGCAATTGTGACAACACCATGAAAGTATTTGTAACAATTAGAATTTTCTTACAATTAGTATTTTTTGGTAACCAAAGTTTTGTTACAATAAATATATTAATTAAATTTTAAAATATGAGCGCGCATTTTAGGCCCTAGAGCGTATCTTTTCGCCCGTGCATGTCTTTTTTACTTGTGCATGCGTTCTTTGTCTGGTGGCGTATTTTTGCACTAGTATGTATTTTTTCCCGGGCGCATTGTCTCCCAGGTGTGCATTTTTGCCCGGGATAATATTTTCGCCCGAGAACGCATTTTCGAATCATCACTCATTCTCTCCCGAGTTCATTTTTGTCAGGGCGCGTTTTTTTGACTACGCACACTTTTTGGCTTGGGAGCACAATTTTGTTTGCGCAAAAGTTATTCGCTCATGAGCGTTTTCTTCAAAAAACACATTTTTTAGGGCGCGCTTTTTTCGTCCTAATGCTTTTTCTCACCCGGGCACATTTTAGCATATCTAGTTACGCATTTTTTCGCGGGCACGCATTTTTAACTGGGTGCAAGTACGTACTGTTAGCCCAAGCATGCATTTGCCTTACGGGCGCGCGAGAGATGACTGTTAATTAAATATCGTAACATGAAAAAATATCTAATGTATGTTTTAAATTTTTGTATAAATAGAAATATTTTATTACTAAAAAATAATTTTATTTATTTATTAGCACCACTTATAAGGAAACGTTTACGACGACGTTTTTTTGTAGTGTTTACAAAAACAAGACTAAAAATTTTAAATTTTGGGCATTTTCGCGCGCAGGGGTTTGCGAGCTGCATGAGCGTCGTCGCACTGCGACAGTATGGAGGCGGGGGTAATTAATGTCGTGTGGGGCACGTGCGCTTTTCCTATGCACTGTTAGTTATTGATCGATCGAGCGTCTGAGAGTGGGAGAGTACAGTTTTGGCGGAGGTACCGTCGTTGCTGGGGTACTGTCACAGCGGAGAGTATCGAGCATGGGCGTACCTCTATAATTTATATATATATATAACCGGTTATATATATAATAAATTATAATTATAAATTTAATTATATATAAACTAACGTGTATAAAATTTTATATAAAAGTTTATTAAACGTTTTTATAAAAATTTCATAAAAGTTTTTATATAAAACTTTACGAGCAGCTCCACACGGGCTTCGCCCGTGCTTGCTGGCTCTGAGCGGGTTGAGCCCGCATTCGAGCGGGGTGCGCCCATATACTACAGTACCCGGCCGGCGACGGCGGGCTTTGCCCGCCCCCAGTGGGCTTCGCCCGCAACATATACATATGAGTACTCAAAATGATCGTAAAAAAATATACATCAAAATTTTATAATTATTTTTTTCAAAAATATTTATATTTTAACAAAAAATCCTTTTAAAATTTCTTTATATATAGTAGTTAAAGATATATAAAGTTATATAAAGTTTTTATAAAACTTTAAAAACTTTTTTATAAAAGTTTTTCTTCATCTCCCCCTCTCTCTTACATGAATGAGAAAAATTTCCCTCCATAAAATTTTGAAAAAAAAGAAATTCAAAAATTAAAAACATTAAATTTAAAAATGAATGCCAATTTGACATTAATTTATTAACATAATTTTAGAATAAAACTAACTACGCACACGGGCCCCGCACGCAGAGACACTCCGGTGCACACGCGCGCGCGACCACCTCCGAGCACATGCGCACGCACGGCGCGGGCTCGGGAGATCATTTTTGGCCCGAGAGAGTATTTTTTCTGCCGGGCAAGTGTTTTTCACTCGGGCGCGTGTTTTTTGCCCGAGCGCACGTTTTATGCCCAGTCACGCATTTTGCACTTGCATGCATTTTTGACCGGGCGCATTGTCTCCCAAGCGCGCATTTTCTCTTGGGAGCGCATTTTTACCCTGACACGCATTTTCAAATCATCGGTACTCATTTTCTCCAAGGTGCATTTTAGCCTAATCACGCATTTTTTGCAGACGTGCATTTTTCACACAGATGCAAGTTTTTGCCCGAGCGCACTTTTTTCTTACAGGTGCGCGCAAGATGACTAATAAATATCGTAACATTAAAAATATTGCAACATTAAAAATATTGCTAATTGTTTCTCCAAACTCATCTGCACGTACAGTTTCGTCATCTCCTTATTGGACTTTATTCCACTGGCTCCCCAAAGATAACATAAACAAAGAGCATCCAGGCTTTCTTTTTTTTTCTTTCTCGGGAATGTGTTAAGCCTTCCCGTTCGACGTTCGTCGAACGGGAGCAGCTCCCCGTTCGTCGATCGTTGAACGGGAGCTTCTCTAGCTGAGCGCTCCCCGTTCGACATTCGTCGAACGGGAGCAGCTCCCTGTTCGTCGATCGACGAACGGGAGCTTCTCTAGCTGAGCACTCCCCGTTCGACATTCGTCGAACGGGAGCAGCTCCCCGTTCGTCGATCGACGAACGGGAGCTTCTCTAGCTGAGCGCTCCCCGTTCGACGCCCGTTCGACATTCGTCGAACGGGAGCAGCTCCCCGTTCGTCGATCGACGAACGGGAGCTTCTCTAGCTGAGCGCTCCCCGTTCGACATTCGTCGAACGGGAGCAGCTCCCCGTTCGTCGATCGACGAACGGGAGCTTCTCTAGCTGAGCGCTCCCCGTTCGACATTCGTCGAACGGGAGCAGCTCCCCGTTCGTCGATCGACGAACCGGAGCTTCTCTAGCTGAGCGCTCCCCATTCGACATTCGTCGAACGGGAGCAGCTCCCCGTTCGTCGAACGACGAACGGGATAATTCTCTTAGCGGAGCGCTCCCCGTTCGACATTCGTCGAACGAGAGCTGCTAACCGAGAATTTTTCCAAAACTTAATCAGCAACAGCAATATCTGCTCCTCCAGGATTGGGATGTTACAAATCCTATAAACAAAAAAAACAATTTCGCCCCCGAAATTTAGGTTGGGGTCACGAGGGTCACATAAACCATAGCAGCAGCACAGTAGAGAACCACCCATAAACCATAACAACAGATCTATTCTTAACACAAACAGAAGTTGTTAATGGTAAGAACCATAGCAGCAGGTCTATTCTAAACAACAAACAGAATTTGTTAATGGTGAGGGGTAGCAGGAAAATCAATAAGAGAGAGAGCCCAGGTAATAAGACTTCGCATATATATGTGTATATGTACACATGTATATGCTCCAAACCCCTCCATCCAACCCAGCATAACAAATCTCTGCCAACAGCAACCTTAGCAGCAGTAACTGATAAATCAAGACAAGAACTCCAAAAATAAGAACAGCAAGAGGAACAACAACAACCAGACACTATAGTAGCTGCTAACAATAAGGAATCCTATGATTCGAAGCTAGTACTAAGTAACGAGGTTGTCGCTCTCGAGGGAAAAGAAGAAAATTTTCTGAATTGACCCTCCTACAGCCACCATAAATTTATATACGTCGTCCGATGCATCGACACATGTGTCTCCCGGACCACGCGTTGGACGAGATGGATAGCCAACAAGGCAACATGGTTTTAGTGCATATTTGTATGATACTAAGTTTAGGCTATGGTATTAAAACAAGAGATGACAGACTAGTTTAGGCCACACCTGGGGAAAACAATCCCGGGTAATGCTGCCGCATAAGGTCCATCGGCTCCCAAGTGTATTCCTCCCGTCCATGGTTGGACCACAACACTTTCACCAACAGAACCCTCTATCTCCGCAGCACTCTGGTCTCGGTGTCTACTATCCGCAAAGGCTCCAGCCGGACAGACCTGTCGGTCTCCACAGGACCAGACGTAGCTACCACATGCTGATCAGGGCGAAGCAAGGCCCTCCGAAGGGAGGACACATGGAAGACGTCGTGTAAATTCTCCAATTCTAGCGGTAACATCAATCGATAAGCTAAGGGGCCAATCCGCTCCAGGATGGTATAAGGCCCCATATAACGAGGGCTGAGCTTTTTCCTTCCCTGAACCCGAGACACACCGTGCATCGGCCTGATCTTCAAGAACACTTTGTCCCCAACATGGAACTCCACGGCCCTGTGCTTTTTGTCATAATATTTTGCCTGCCGGCTCTGCGCTTCAAGCATACGGTCTCGTATCAGTCTGACCATCTCATCGGTATCATCTATGAATTTCACCCCTAGCGCCTTCGGGTCCTCATCTTGGACCCAAGACAAAGGTGTCCTACACCTTCTTCCATACAATGCCGCATAAAGAGCCATGCCAATGCTCGCTTGGTGACTGTTATTATACGAGAACTCCACCAAGGGCAGGAGTCTCTCCCATGGCTCTCCTCGATCTAAAACACAAAGGCGCAACAAATCTTCAAGGGTCCTGATCGTCCGCTCAGACTGACCATCCGTTTGAGGGTGGAAGGCCGTGCTAAAGGTCAAACGGGAACCCAAATAAGCTTGCACTGCTTTCCACTCCCTGGAGGTAAAGCGACCGTCACGGTCCGAAACGATCGTTTTGGGCACTCCATGATAACGAACAAACTGCTCGACGAAGAGTCTTACCAACACATCAACATGCGAATCCTTCCTCATCGGTATAAACCTTGCGACCTTCGTCAGACGGTCCACGATCACCCAAACAGAGTCACTCCCGGAGCGGGAACGAGGCAGCCCGTGAACGAAATCCATGGATATGTCTTCAAACTTCCACTCGGGAATGGACAACGGTTGCAGCAACCCCGCCGGACTCCTACACTCTGCCTTTACCTTCTGGCACGCCTCGCAGTGAATGACGAAATAAGTGACATCCTTCTTCATCCCAGGCCAAAACATCGTCCTTCGCAGATCAGTGTACATCTTGACAATCTCGGGGTGCACCGAGTATTTTGTGCAGTGAGCTTCCTTCATAATGTCCTCTCGAATTCCTCCACCTGCGGGTATGTATAACCTGCCACGGAAGTGAACCAGATCCTCTTGCATGGTGTATTCCTCCGCAGAACCAGCCTCCACTGCTCGAAGAATAGGTTCCAGGGCAACATCTTTCCTCTGCTCTGCTCGAATGCGATCTCGGATATCACAAACTATGCTCATCGCGGACAGGTACTCGGCGAAAACCTCTGGATCGGCTTTAGACACGAGCGTGATCTGCATTTCCTCGAGCATCCTTACCAACTCCATGGCCATCAGCCGTGACTCCGGACTGGATGTCCTCCTGCTCAAAGCATCGACCACCGAATTTGCCTTCCCTGGGTGATAGTTTAGCGTGTAATCATAGTCACACAGGAACTCGATCCACCGCCGCTGCCTCAAATTCAGATCCTTCTGGGTGTGTATGTACTTCAAATTCTTGTGGTCGGTGAATATCTCGCAGTGGACCCCATATAGATAGTGTCTCCAAATCTTCAAAGCAAATATCACTGCACCCAGCTCCAGATCATGCACCGAATAGTTTACCTCATGCTTCTTAAGCTGCCTTGACGCATAAGCAATCACGTGGTCGTACTGCATCAGTACGGCACCCATCCCCTGCAAGGACGCATCCGTGTAAATTTGAAATCCTTCTCTACCAGACAGAAGAGTAAGGACCGGGGCTGAGGTGAGGCGATCCTTCAGCTCCTGAAATGCGGCCTCACACTCAGGCGACCACACAAACGGCACCTCCTTTCTGGTCAGCTTAGTGAGCGGGAGAGCAATCTTCGAGAACCCCTCGACAAATTTGCGGTAGTACCCGGCAAGCCCCAAAAAGCTGCGCACATCTGCGGCTGACTTCAACGGCTGTCATTCCTTCACAGCACGAACCTTAGCAGGATCTACGGCCAATCCCGCACCGCTGATAACATGACCCAAGAAAGCCACCTTGCGGAGCCAGAACTCGCACTTGCCAAATTTTGTGAACAACTGATGCTCCCTCAGTTTTGCCAACACCAGCTCTAGATGCTTCCAATGGTCCAGTAATGACTTCGAATAAACCAAGATGTCGTCGATGAATACGATCACGAAGTCGTCCAAATAAGGCGCAAACACCCTGTTCATCAGGCTCATGAACGCAGAGGGTGCATTAGTGAGCCCAAAGGGCATAGCCGTAAATTCATACAAACCGTACCTCGAGCTGAAAGCAGTCTTCTGGATATCCTCCTCCTGAATCCTCAACTAATAATAACCAGAGCGCAAGTCGAGCTTGGAGAACCATTGCGCTCCTTCCAACTGATCAAAGAGTTCGTCGATTCGCGGCAGAGGATAAGTGTTCCGGACCGTCAGTCGGTTGAGATCCCGATAATCTATGCACAAGCGGAGCGAACCGTCCTTCTTCTTCACGAACAGAACCGGGGCTCCCCAGGGTGACAGGCTAGGACGAACGAACCCTGAGTCCACCAATTCTTGCAGTTGTACACGGAACTCTGCTATCTCCTTGGGCGCCATTCTGTACGGGGCCCGTGAAACAGGCTTAGCTCCCGGTACCAGCTTAATTTGGAAGTCTACCTCCCTAGGTGGGGGTAATCCGGGTAGTTTTTTGGGGAAAACATCCGGAAAATCCCGGACTACCGGTACATCCTTCATTTCAGGCCCTATCTCCTTCATCTCAAAACAGATCACGATCACCTCATCGCCTTGCTCGTGAGCCTTCACAACCTGTATAGAAGACAACAAGTTTCGTGATACGGATCTTATACCTTGAATTACCACCTCTGAGTCATCATGCCTCAGCGTGATCCGCTTCGCCACACAGTCGATCTTCGCGTGATTCCAGTGCAACCACGTCATGCCCAATATTAGATCAAGGTCGGGCATCCGCAACACTGTTGTCGGTGTCTCAAATTGCTTCCCACCGATGGATATTACCAAGCTGCACCTGGAGGTAGATCGTATCTCCGAGCCATCCGGAAGGCGCACCCTCCTGGGGGCTCCCCTGAAGCACTGTACTGCATCCAGTTCATTCACAAATTCTTCTGACACGAACGAATGAGTGGCACCCGTGTCAAAAAGAGTAAGAGCAGGCTAACCGCAAACGAGCACGGTACCTGGGGTTAAAATCATGCGAACTTAAGCACCTTAGTTATGAAACGAGGAAAATACAAACATAATTACCTGTGATGACCTCCTGCGGGTCTCGCTCCTGAGCTAGATCCAAAGCGTATACCTGCTCCCGAGCAGGTCTGGGGTTCCTACCCTGCTGACCCTGGCCTCGACCTCGGCCTCTTCCTCGCTGCACTGCCGGAGGAGCCATGGGGCGATTCGGAGCGTTTCCTTGCAGCTGCGGGCAGTATCTCCGAATGTGGCCGGGCTGGTTGCAATGATAACACACCGCTCGAAGGTGCTCTCTCGGCGGCTGAAGCGCCTGACCCTGATGTGGTGGGGGCAATGGTAGCGGTCGCGCTGGCTGCTCCAACCTGAAGTTTGGGCGAAGACGCCCGCCATCTCTCCGCTGGTCTCTGTCTCTGCCCCTGGTGTTCTGCCTCCTCCCGAAGCTGGGCCCCGCCTCCATCACTTCCTCTACGGGCCTCTTATTCCTGGCCTGGACCCCCAAGTGGTCCGCCTCCAACTTCTGTGCCGTCTCTATAATCTGCGCGAGGCTCGAATCGGCGACGAAGAGGAGAGCCTGCCTCAGAGGATCTCGTAGGCCCTTGTAGAACCGCTTCGCGTACCCGCGATCATCTAAATCATAAGAGCCTGCGAATCTGGCTAAGTGCTGAAATTCCCGCTGGTACTCGACCACCGATCTCGACCCCTGCTTCAGCTGCAGAAATCTCTCCTCAAGCTCGTCCCTGGCCGTAGAAGAGATAAAGTGCTCCAGAAACGCGTCCGCAAACTCGTCCCAGCTTATGTCCAGGTGGTTGCGTCCTTCGAAGGTGGAGCCCATCAAGGACTTCCACCACCTCTTCGCATGTAGATCCAAGGCCGTGACTGCCAATGTGACTGCCATGTTGCTCGTGCAACGGATCCCTGCCAGTAACTCCTGCACTGTATCCAGCCACTCCTCCGTCTGAACTGCGGACTCCGTCCCATGGTAGGTGGGAGGGGAGAGAGCACGGAAGGTGCTCAACCAATTTGAGCTTGGGGCCTGCAGCTGCACCGGCATCTGCTGAGACCTGAAGGCATCCAGGATTGCCGTCAGAGTCTGGCCTAGCTCAGATTGTTGAAAAGGAGTAGGTACTGGAGGCACGTGAGTGGCCGTCGCCGGTTCTGAATGTACCGGAATCTACATGCAAGATAGATGTTTGGGTTAGGTTGGCTATTCGAAAGAAGATAATAGACATACTTAATGCGAATTACACATGGGCACACCACTGCTTCCGCTCATTCAGTTTGTCCTCAAACTGAAGAGGTGAGAGGGGTGCACCATGCGGAAGTGGACTTCTTGACCTCAGGATCGTTGCAAGCTGATACCATTTGTAAGACCCCCCCCCCCCCCCCCCCCCCCGGAACACAAAACACGGCCGAGGGAAGTCTTATGCCCAGGACAGCCTCCTTGCCGAAGCGCCAGCTCACGGGCTAGCCTCCTCCACATGACGCCTATCCTGCCGGCTAACAAATATCATCAATGCCAACCCATCATATAAAATAAAACAAGAAGCCACCAGATATATATATCCGCATAAGTACAGTCCAAATACACACCAAACGAGTGTATAATATCAGAGTAACAAAAGAAAAGGCCCCAAGGGCTACAACAAAACTCGCTCACATCTGTCACTGACGGCTGCGATGGTATCGTGGTATCCTGCCCTATCGTTCCGGCCGGACTATCCGTCTCCAGCGCCGTGCGCTGCTGCTCCAGGGTGCGCCGCTGCTCCAGGTTGCGCTGCCACTCCAGGGTGCGCTCCTAAAAAGGGGACGTAGCAACCGTTAGTCATAAAGACTAAGTGGCTTCACATCCGCTCCCCCGGCGACTCCAAGGCACCGGGCGGAAAGGAAGAAAAGGAGCTGCAATATTAGCAATAATAAACAAGCAGGTGACAGGTAATAGTTGTTCATATGTGTCGGTTGTTTAAGTGCCCACGCACTTTCCATAGCACTATCCAATATGTTCGTAAGCATAAAAGTAGCAGTGGTTATATCTATTTGCAAGTATAAGTAGCACAGACATAAGCAGAGCATTAGAGAACTGAATTGAACTTAACTTATAAGGATGCCCATACAAGCTTATAAGTCAAGGGTCTACGTATAAAGGTAACTCATCATATAAGGATGCCCATACAAGTTTATATGATGAGGTTCCAACGCGGTGCAATGCAATGAATATGATATGAATGCGGTGCAATGATTATGATATGAGGACTGACTCATGCACAATTGCTATGTCGACATAGACATTTAGTTCCCACTTTTCGAGGGTAGCTAACCACTCAGGCGCCCCCCCGTCGTGGCCAGACGGTGGCAGTGGCCAGGGCTTCGCCACTACTAGGAGGGTATGAACACTACCGGTCCTAGGCCTATGTATGCCTCGACGCTCTTGCTCATAGCGGAGTCCCTGCGTACTACCCGCATTCATGCGGGGTCTTCAAGACGCGAAGGGGATCTATTGGGTAGATGGACACCAAGACATTCCAACCCAACCGGTCTGAGTCTAACTGCCGGCTTCTGTCGGTGTCACGACTAGCGAGCCCGTAGACCCGCCACAACCTATCCTCCCACGAGGATCTATACCACCATGCGCAATTATGTTTACCTACGTAGTTTGAACACACCATGCGTGCTATCGAGCACCAAGGACTCGCTCCATGAGCATTACCACCTTCTGCCTCGCGCAGCAACAATCGATGCTAATTAGCATCCAAGGCCCCCAACAACTGGGTCCTTTTCTTTTTACCACCGGCTATAACTATAACTTGTGACCCGCACTAAGTTAACCGTGCCGCCCGTTCCGAGTGGATTACTCGTGTGCAGTGGTGTGCGTATAACATGGACACTATTAAACCAATTCATAGGACTATGGACTACTTGCGCACATGATGGCATAACATATTATTTAACTATGGAATCTATTCAAGCCAAGCTACTGGACTTCCACCATCGGTCATAATTAATCAACAATCCTATAACAGAGGATTATTTACCATCTCCCCCAAATGGAGATTAGATCATTTCAAGCATCAATGATCACATATATAATTAAAATCCCCTAACAGGGATCTATTTCTCATTCCAAGCATTAATGATCATATATATATAAGTATATGTATATTGAATTCCCCTGACAGGGAACTAATAAAGGAAATCCCATATGAAATTTAGGCAGCCACCACCTCTCCTCCCATGCACCCTCACAAGGCCACCACGTCTCACAAAACCAACGTCCCACGTTCGTATTGAAGCGGGGAGTCGATTGGGGGCATTTTCGCGGCGAACGACTCCCTACGGCAAAAACCCTAACGCGGCCTCAACCTACAGAACTTCATTTCGCTCCCAAATCGACTCAATTGAGTTCGATATCTCGCCTAGGGGGGTCTAAGATACTAGCACCAAGGGAGAGGGGTCGGAAGTCACCTGAATCCGGGCCGACGATCGCGGCGGCATGACGGCGCTTGGACGAACTCAACTCTTTCCAAGCTAGCTCTTCTTCCAACATACGTACGAGCTTCTCCACGAATTTTCTTGGCCAAAACCCTAAGTGGGGTGGGGGAGAGGTGGAGACAGAGAATGAGAAAGAGAGGGAGGAAGATGGAGTTCTGGGAAGAAGATGATGAAGAAGAAGAAGTGAAAATGAGATGGCTCGGCCCTTTCTTTTTGGTTTGCATTAATAGGCCTTGGGACTCCAAACATAGGTGTCATCTCCTTATTGGACTTTATTCCACTGGCTCCCCAAAGATAACATAAACAAAGAGCAGCCAGGCTTTCTTTTTTTTTTCTTTCTCGGGAATGTGTTAAGCCTTCCTGTTCGACGTTCGTCGAACGGGAGCAGCTCCCCGTTCGTCGATCGTTGAATGGGAGCTTCTCTAGCTGAGCGCTCCCCATTCGACATTCGTCGAACGGGAGCAGCTCCCCGTTCGTCGATCGACGAACGGGAGCTTCTCTAGCTGAGCGCTCCCCGTTCGACATTCGTCGAACGGGAGCAGCTCCTCGTTCGTCGATCGACGAACGGGAGCTTCTCTAGCTGAGCGCTCCCCGTTCGACATTCGTCGAACGGGAGCAGCTCCCCGTTCGTCGATCGACGAACGGGAGCTTCTCTAGCTGAGCGCTCCCCGTTCGTCGATCGACGAACGGGAGCTTCTCTAGCTGAGCGCTCCCCGTTCGACATTCGTCGAACGGGAGCAGCTCCCCATTCGACATTCGTCAAACGGGAGCAGCTCCCCGTTCGTCGAACAACGAACGGGATAATTCTCTTAGCGGAGCGCTCCCCGTTCGACATTCGTCGAACGGGAGCTGCTAACCGAGAATTTTTCCAAAACTTAATCAGCAACAGCAATATCTGCTCCTCCAGGATTGGGATGTTACACAGATACACATAGACACATATACACAGACACACACAAACACAAACCCACATAGGCACATTGATACACACAGACAACTCCAAGTATCTCTAACAATCAACAAACCAATAGATTTGCATAAAAGACACCATCGTAAATAAATATTCGAAGCTATCACATATATAATTCATCAAAGGAGATCTCTAACATTCCGTCTTAGACCAAAATAATTGTTGAACCGCCGAAGTGAGTCTATATATATTGTTGAGTCACAGAAGTGAGTCTATATAGACTGCTGAGTACGTCAACATATCAAATAAAGTAATAAATTTGCATAAATGACCACATTTAAAATTATGAGTTGAATATTTCACATGAATAAAATATTTGGACGCTTGATTAACTGACAGTGCCCAGGAAGCCCATGTTCCCCGCGCGACAGTAACCCCTCCTCGACAGCGCCCCGCCTCGACAGCGCCCTGCCTCGACAGTGTATATCACTATAACATAATGTTGTAATGTCAAACAACATTTTATGGCAGTGGCATTTTTGTCCAAACTCACCGGAGCAAAAACGCCGCGCCAAAGGGAGACGAAGTCTTGGGTGATGTTGTTGTATTAATTAAAAAATCAATTTTATTAATTTTAATATATTTGCCGTGAAATGTATGGAGGGAAATTTCCCTCCATCAGATTAATTGGCACGGAAGCTTTCATCTCTCGCTCCTTCCATCTCCTCCATATAGCACGCTTCCATCCGCACGGAAGCTTTTCGACTCCTTCCATCTCCTCCAGATTGCACGACGTCCAGCCGCCAGGAAGCCTTCCGGCGCTTTCCCTCTCCTCCCAGGCGCACCTACTCCATTTTACTGGTGGCCCCTAGGGCACCGACTTTCGTTGCTTTATTCATGCCCGCTCCCCGTCCTCCCGCATCCACGTTCCCGAGAGTTTGCAAAGGGTTCTTTCATTTCGCCGGTGGATACCTCCTCCAACCTCAACTTTATCTTCCCTGGAACCATCAATCGTCCTCCCTTCTCCATTGTATGTTTTTTTTTCAATTTTGTGATGGTTCAATGGTGTAGTTAGTTAGGGAAAATGCATCTTCTTGTTTATTGATGTGTGTGTGTATGGATTTAGGGTTTGTTTTTATGAAAATGTGATTGGATTTTCTTGTCTTTGTCGTGATTTGGGGTTTGGGGTTTGGGGCTTCACGTGAACGACCAAGCCGGAAAAATGACGGAGAAGTACTAGGGTTTTGATGATGTTTGAGTTCTTATTCGATTTCCTATTTTTTAGTTTGAGGATTATCTTGTGATTGAGGGTACTTAATATTTTCTGGTGCTCATGGAAGCTGTGTTGAAACTCTAAACCATTTTCTGATTTGATTTATGCTCTATATAGATTTGGTGTGCTTTTTTCTGCTGTGGCAGTCGGTGGAGATTTGGAAGTTATTTCTCTAGCATCCAGGTTCCCGCAATCTTTGACTACTAAGATTTTTGGAGGATTTTAAGAATATTATAGTATAAATCTTAGCTCTCTATAGAAACTAAGATTTAATTTGGAATAGGATTACTTCTTTAGTTTTTTAATTTAGAAGTAACTGGTGATGATTTGAGAAGGCTTGTATCGTGTGCTTTCTTTCTCAAGATGATACCTAACTTATTTAACCGCAAACTCAATGTTTTATAACTATGTTATGTATTATTAACAGGAGAAACTCTGCAGTAACTCAGTTTGGAGGACTAATGTGGATCTTATGTTTGTTAAATTTGTGCAATACAAGCATGTTAAGAAAGGTCAGATTTGAATTATCTTTCTTATGTTTTGGACTTTTGGTGGGGTTTTATGATCTGGCCGTATGTTCTATTTTTTGTTTGATAATCATTTGCTCATGACCGAGCAGTTCGGTGGCATAATGAAGTTACCTGATATTTACTAGCTTATTTCTGCAGTGATAGTTGTAGTGATGTGAACCTGAGTCTCATTTCATTTGAAGCATTTATTTAAGCCTGACGGGCAATTGTATATTGCCTGGGAGCCAAAGAGTGTGGAAATGTGGATTTTTGTTCTTTTTTAAGCCTAAATATCACCCTTGATGCAGATTCATATTTTTAGGAACCTTCCGCTTAGGTCACTATTTCTCTTAAGATTTCACCAAGGGCCCCTAACTTTATTTTAATCTCATTAAATTTTTCGTAAAATTTGCATGGCATAATTTTTTATTTAGATTGAATGATGTTAAATTTATGGCCAACTCATCCTCATTCTTGGAATTACATGGTATCAGAAATATACTGTACTTTTGTCATTTTCTCACCCAATTAGTGCTCATGTTGATGGATGACCTTCGGGAAAGAGTAGTGATTTCTTGTGGGATCAAAATTATGAGTTTTCAAAAATATGAACCCATGTAATGTATGATTTGAACTTCTGAGACCTGCGTGTTATAGCAACACCCTTTCTAAATTGGGATGGCTAGGTTATTATGATTTGCCGCAGTTGAAGTGAATGCAAGGAAAAAAAGTAAGATTTTGTTTTAGGGTTAGTATTGTTTACTTCTAATGCCTTCCACTGGTTTATAGGGCAATACTGTAACTTATTAAAATCTTATATATGCTTAAAGCTGTGGACTACATGATCAGTGAAATTCACTTATTCTCTTATATTCTATACATAGTCTATAGTGATTTTGTCAGGGTTTGGGCTGCAGCTTGAAACTCATTATTGGAGGTATGATAATTTCAATTAGAAAGGTTTATTTTAGAAATGCTGTTGGCATCCAAAATTTTCCTTTCTACAGTTATCTATTTGATTTTCTTTACATTGTTTTTCTCTACTAGTAATTGATAGGATTGTCTTTGTGAAGGGAGGTGACACACGTACATGCATCAAAAAAGATGTGTGGTGCTAATAGCAGGAAGCAGCCCAAGGTCGAGTCCTGCGACATCATAGGATCCATAGAGTATTGCATCAAGGGTATGTTCTCCAAGTGCCTCCTTGGATGGAATTGAGATTTGTGCATTTATAACATGCTTCACTTGAGTAAATTTTGTTTTCCTGATTTTATCCGTGTGCTTCCTTGGATGGATTTGAGTTGAGGGAATTTATTTGAGGCTTAAATGAGTTAGTTTTTCTTATTTCCTTTTGGCCATATTGTCGATGAATTGACTATAGTGAATATTATGATGCTTTCTTGTTTCCTTTTATTACAAGAATTTGTCCTTGTCTGTTATACCCCGAAGTGGAGATTTCATTGATATGATCCCATTTATTATAAGATCTCATTTATTACAAGATTTCATTGATATAATGCATTGCAAGCTTTGTTGATGTGTCATTTCTTCTTACCGTGGAAGAAAATCCCATTTGTATGCCTACCAAAGAAAACTAACTTGTATCATGATTAAAAACATACCCCTTATCAAAAGGTTTCCCCTTAACAAATAAACCATTAACTTGCATTCATCATCTAAACCCTCAACTTTAGATTTTGCATCCTTTGAAAATGAAGCAGTTTCTTGACATCTTCTAAGCTAATCACTCTCATACAACATGATGTTCATCAAAAAACATGGTAAGAGTCTTGAACCTCATCCAACATGATTTTAAATGATTGTGAGAGGGAGATCATAAATTTCTCCAGTTTCAGGTTTCTAAATTTATCAGGAATTTCTTCATATTAACGTTTCATTTTAGTAAAATATTAACGTTTCGTTTTACATTGAATCCTGTCGAAGAACCAGGTACAGATACAATCCTAAATAACTAGTCAATTTTTATTCTAATTTCTTAGCGACTTCAAACTTCAAGTGATTTGATTTCTAACCTGTCACCCTACCGATTTATGAATCTCTTTGTTACCTCACGAGTAATTTTTATTAGTGCTTGAGCTTTACCATGAATACATAAAATAATGTAATTAAGGATTTTATAAAGTGTACATTCTGCTCAACTTTATTTGGTGCACTTCTGTTTATTCTGCCTTGATTTGATTGGCATTGCTTCCTCTTCGGTCATACAAATTTACATTTTTTCATTCCTGTGATTTTATAACTTGATTTGGTACTTCTTATTCAATTCTCTTTCCCTATTCTTATTTTGGTCAAATTTACTGATTGGAATTTAGATAGTGTTTGTCTGATCCTCTTATTAACTTCATCTGTGATTAGGTTACTGGTTTGACTTCGTTGTATTTTTATCCTTTTATATTATTTTAAGTGAATTATAAATTATGCAAGAAAATAAAATATGCAAGAATATAAATTGTGTAAGAATATAAATTATGCATTTGATTGCATTGTTGCATGCTTGTAATCTACTGTCAATTCATTCTTTTGGTTCAAAACTTCTCACACCATTTATGAATCTCATTGTTTATGTAAGAATTTTTTCCTATCATATTTATTCGCTTTCTTGACAAAATGATGGTTGCAGCTGACTTTTATGCAACAATCCCACGTATCCTATCGATCCTTGTAAAGTTCATCCCTTTTACTTCTCTTTCTTAGTACCTAATATTATCTTTAGTTGATTGTTATATAATATCTTAGTTGTATTGCATATGCATTATTATTATTTTTCTTTCATAATCTAGCTCTTCTACAGTAATTTGAGCTTTAAATATTATACTAGTTTCTAGCTACATACTTGGAGAAGACATTCCCACAGAAGATTTTATGTCTCCGCCTCTACCTGCAGATGATGATAATTCAGACAATGATTTTAGTATTTCTGAACAGCCAATTCAGGCTCCACTTCTGGATGAATGTGTTGATGAAACTAATGCAGAATTGTCTATTTGTTCATTTTCAAGTTTGTTGAATGTTGTGCAAGACCTACCTTCTCTTGCTGGGTAGGTCTCTATGTGGATAATTAGAACATCAAACTCTTTTTTAAGTCATACTTTAAATTGTTGGCGGTTTGCTTCACTTTTATTTCATAGAAAGTTAATTTGTATTTTCTGCCACTGGAGAAGGTTATCCTTGAATCCATGTATTTGGAGCTTGAATTGAGTAAATTTACCCAATTTCATGTTATAGATGCTTAATAATTTAGATTCACTTTTTTTGGAATCATAGAACTCATTCATGTCTATCAATTATCGATTATCCTCTGATTTTCTTACTTTCTTGCAGATCTGCTTAGTTTTTGCAAGTCCTGCCACCTTCTTAGTTTCATACATTCTCATTGTTAGTAGGATCTAGAGAAAATTCCTTTTTTCATATCATATTGGCTACATAGGATTTATATGCTCTCATGTTTATTCATATTTTCAGTTTGATTCACTGTTTCTAAGATTCGAATAACACCATGTTGGACATTATTGGATAAGCATACAACCCAAATTAGTTCTTTAATTATATTCTCATCTTAGGCTATCATAACCCTTGTTAGCCGGGTAGGGTTTAATTTTTTTTTTGCTAAACATGTCGAGTAAAGTATACTTGTGCTTGCTCTCCCATTAAATTCTGTGCATTTAATCTGTATGCTTGCGATAACCTGTACTTTTTCCTTCCCCCTAGTTAATTATGTTGTATAAATTTAGAGTTGTGTTCTATTATTTCTTTATGCTCTGAACTGCAATCTGTCAATTTATAAATTTAGAGTTGTGTATCTTTATTCTTTCATGGAAAATATGAGTATTTTACTTCAAAAAATGCAACTTGATCTTTTTCTACTATTTATTTTATAGTTTCTAGTGTATTTTTCTCTTTAGTATATGTACTAATGGTTAATGGAACATTTTGCAGCGGTGATAAAAATCAGGCCTAGGAAAGAATAAATAAATAAGCCAAAATTTTGGAAGAGGAAACTGTCAGCTTTGATGTATGTGTGCTTTTGTGAACAGTTGGATGGTGTGTGTTTGTGTGTGTGTGTGGATGCTTGTGTATAGATGGTGTGTGTGCATTTTTTTAATGTATGTTTGTTTTTATGGTGTGTGTATGGATTGTGTATGTATGGATGTGTGTATGAATGTTTCTGCTCTCATATTTTTTAAATATTAACAATTGCTCTCTTTTACTTGTAGGGTGTTGGAGCATTGGTCGAAAAGTGACAGTCGAAAAGTGATGGAAGATTCATTAGTCGAAAAGTGACGGAAGATTCATTAGTCAGAAAGCGACGGAAGATTCATTAGTCTGAATGTGTCGAAGTTGATATCTTATTTAAAACATGTTATGTAATATTGTGTCGGAAGATTCATTATTGTTGTTATGTAATCTTACTCTATGTAATATTTTTATTTGTGAATAAATTCATGTTCATATAAATGATTTTTGTTAGTTACGAAAATATATAACAATTGTAAAGAAATAATTATTGATATGTTACAACAACTTATTGTAACGAAGTAATGTTTATTATAATTATTTGTAATGATAAATTAATTTTAATATATTTGATATATAAACATAATTTTTTAGTGAGGAAGAAATCAAACATTTGTAACGAAATATTCATATATTTGATATATAAATATAATTTCTTTAGTGGGGAAGAAGTCAAACATTTGTAACGAAATATTCTTTACAATAACTCATCTTATTGTGAGGAAGTAATGTTTGTCACAAATAAATTATTTGTAACGACAAATAAAAATTCGTTACAAGAACTTCTAGCGTCGAGCCTTAGGTAACGGTCGTCACATAAAGTAAATTTCGTTACAAAAACTTTGTGTAACGATATTAGTTACCTTTTGTAAGGTTTTTAGTCCTTATTAAAAGTGTAATTTGTTGTAGTGAGCATAGACGCTAGCTCCAAGGCTATAAAAGACTCATCTTCTCTTGTTTTGTACACACTTCCTAGAGAGGTTGAGTGCCAATATTTCAGAGCCTTATTCTGCCAAAAGGTGATCTCCCACCAAAGTTCCATTAATTTCTGAAGGAGGATTTCTTCACGCCGGATCCGAACGACGATCGCTTCAACAACTCTTATTCTACAGCGGTCTTTCATCTCCAACTTCAAAAGCTCTTCAAGAGGGAGTTTTAATATTATTGTTGCTTATTTCACATCTTTATTCTTGTAATCGTTTAGTGAATTCGTCTCGTGTTGGCGACTAGGTCTGGGTAGGACTTAGGGCAGAAATTCGCCTCGTGTTGGCGACTAGGTCTAGGGTGTAGATCTAGGGGGTGTTCGAGGCCGTATCCGAGGGAGGATTGGCTAGAGCGACTTGAGGTCGTATCCGGGGGAGGATTGGCTAAAGCCCCCGGTTCGTGAGGATACGAGTCGGGTTAAAAACGAAAAGACTTTTTACTTCTTCGCCTTCGATTTCTAGCGTCATTGAAATCTAGTTTTGTAATCAACTTTATCAATAGTAATCATCTCTATTTTTGTGTAATGAAATTGGTTTGTTCTTTATTTCTCTAAATTGTTTATTTCTCTCTCTTTCATTATAAAACAATTTAGATCTTAATTCAAAATCACTATTTTAATCTCTTAGCTTTTCAAGTATTTCAAAATATAATAAAAGTTTATAAAACAATTTAGATCTTAATTGGTTTGGGTATACTTGCCTACATACCCCCAGGATTTGTCTATAAATAGACCCTCAGTGGTACCAGGAATTACACCTCTTTTGAGACCTTTTTCAGGGAGATTGTGTTTTTTTGAAATCTTGACCCCCTTCCCCTGCTAGCGAGATACTCGCCAAGAGGTGCTTCCTCGTACTGTGCTCAACCATTTTTTAGTTGTGAATGAGAAGTTTCTCTCAAACTTTCGGGTACGTGGAGGGACCTCCATGCTGAAGCGCCTGAGGTCTGTTTGTAGCTTTCTCTCCTTTCTTAGCTCTGACCTTCGTATCCGAGTAGCTAGACCGCGGGATAAGTAACCTCAGGCTTGACTTTTTGTCCGAATATTTGGAGTCAGGATTTTCATGGCTTCAACAATAATATAGATATATTTTTTCAATATTTGTTGATTAAAATTTTCAAATGAATTAATATTCCGCCCATACATAAAAAATATTCAATGTTCGCCACTGCCGGGTTTGAACAAAAACACCACCATACATCAGAAATGACAGTGATTACGACCACCATCAAGAAAAAAAATATTTTTGAACATTAAAGTGAATGAAGCTCCTTAGATGAGGTTGGGACGTTCAACACGGCATCGCCACGCGAGACGGAGTACTAACCACTCTACTTCTTTTTACAGCTAGAAAATAATTAATAGAACAATTTATTTTAATTACATTATTATATAATGTAATAAATATCTATAGTTTTTTTTATATTATTATTACAAAATAAACAAACAAAAAATTCCTCTTATGATTCGTCCTTGAATGCAAATGGGTCAAATGAATGCCGGGCAGTCATTTCCTACCCCAATCCGACGATCAGATCGTTTATCCATTCTAATCCAACGGTCCGCATTCCTTCCACTCCTTATCCACGAACAAATCGCCCTGCGTCTCCCGATCTCACCTCTACATCCGCACTCATTATCAGCTCCCACCTCGAAGCATTTCTCTCCAACAACTCACTGCCGCAGAGGAGGGAAATCAGGCGACGGGTAGGGAGAGAAAACAGCCATGGCCACCTCATCTTCCGTCACCGTAGCTCAGGCTCTAGTGGGGCGTGTCATCGCCGGCCACGGCTCCGCCGCCCCGGTCCATCCGGACCGGCTCTCCCTCCCGGCCGGATTTCACCTCAGCTCGCTTGGCGGGCGATCCCTAAGAGCCGCATCATATCCGATCGCGGTTCCTCCGCTCCGCCGCCGGATCTCTCAGCCGCACGCGGCGGCGGTGGAGACGCTGGAGGGGAAAGCAGCAACCACGGCGCTGGTTGAGAAGTCGGTCAATACGATACGTTTCCTGGCCATTGATGCGGTCGAGAAGGCGAATTCGGGGCACCCTGGGTTGCCCATGGGCTGCGCTCCGATGGGCCACATCCTTTACGACGAGGTCATGAGGTATAACCCTAAGAACCCCTACTGGTTCAACCGAGACCGCTTCGTTCTCTCCGCCGGCCATGGCTGCATGCTCCAGTACGCCCTGCTTCATCTCGCTGGCTACGACAGCGTCCTGGTGAGTTGATGTCTGCTTTGAAATATATCGGTGTTTGGGATTTTGAAGTTGGTTGCCTGATTTTGTTAGGTTTTCGATCTCGTGTTTGTTTTAGAAATTAGGTTTTTATGCTCCGATTCTTATGATTTCTGCGGATCCATGCGCTGTAGAACTGTTGTATACGTTCCGCGAGAGTGGATTTTTTGTATATATATTTTTAATTTCTGGCCGAAAAAGTTTTTTAAGGAGTTGCTTGAATTTATGGATTTATTTTCTTGAAGTTAAAAATCAAAGGATTTAAATGATCACAGAAAAGAAAAGAAGGTATATAATGTGTGTTCTCCTTAAATTGAGAGTTTAAAGAGAAGAAAATTCTTATTTTCAAATTTTATTAGTTGTTGCAAGAAAAAAAGTGAGTTCGAGTCCTGGAAGTAGCCATGCACGGTAAGGTTTGACTACATTTCACCCTTGTAGTGGTAGCCTCCTGCAAAAATGCACCGGGCTGTCCTTTTAGTGCAAGAAAAAAGTGATCGGGATCCTCTTCATTTGGGACTTCAAATGGAGGTCCCCTTCATAGTGAGGATTGATTCTCACTTTATCTAAAGGTGCATAAACAGTCGGATCAGACACTAATTAATCTGGACCGTGAAATAAAAAAAGATAGGATTAGTGAACCCGTCGGATCAGACACGAATTAATCTGGACCGTGAAATGGATACTATTCATTTGGACTCGAATGGAGATGATCCTGGTACGAAAAAGGGGAGAGAATTGTAATATTATTTGGCATAATTTCCTATTAATGGTCAAATGCATCAAAATTAACAACCCAAGGAAATCTGCAGAATACAAATGCGACTGCGTGATCAGCTTTGAGTGGTATTTTTTTGCAAATCAATAAAAAAATGAAATACTTGTTACAGAAATATTCAGAAATTTCTAATTGCTAAGTCTATAGAACAGTTGTTTGATCACCGCAATGTTATTTATAAGAACAGAAATTCACAATGCTGTAGAATACCATGACCTATCCAACTATGTGTGGCAAAATGAAGCGCCAAAAATTGGAATGTAATCATGGTCATTACATGTGAATTTAGTAGAGGCTCAAGAAAGAAAATTACAAAACGATTGCTTATATGTGCATGATAAAAAACATAACACATTGTTTATTTTGGCACCTTTGATTTGCGGGAGATTTTCTCCTCAATTTCTTTACCTTCTTCTTCAGGTTCACCCAGCACATCTTCATCATTCTAACTATTTTCTTCAACCTGTATCGAGAACTATGGAAGTTAATGCATCTTCTTTATGTTAGTGGGTCTTCTGATAGAGTATGCCTAACCACTAGTGCAGAGGTTCATACAGTAAAAGAGAAACAAAAACACAATTATCATAAGAAATAGTATATTATAGTTTCCCTCGCATCATTTTCTCCAATGTCAAACTGTACTTGCCATAGATTTATCCATATCAGTGACCTGAAATTGTGGTCATATAGCATAGTATGCATTTGAAATATGAGACAATTGCAAATAAAACCAAATAAAATGGAGGGCCAAAATGATCTAATTTTCAGTAATATGACCATTGTGGATAGTTCATCAAAGTCAAGCAAATTACTATCATTATGTATGATCTAATTTTGAGCAAGCTGCTTTTATGTTCTCTCAAACTATTCGAAGTAGTTAACTTTTGATGGTGTAATGTACATTTTTCCATATCCATGAAAGTGTAGACACTTGATTTACTTTGCTTGAGTTTTTTTACTTTCCTAAAATTTTATTTGTTGTTAACAATTTTGATTGCGAATAAAATTTCCTGAAAAAGTGGTCTGTGGTTAACAAAAATGTGCGGATAGCTAAATGTGGGGTACTAATAACAACCGCCAAAATAAATACACTGCATATCGTTTCATGGGAGCTCGAGCATCCTTGAACCCCCCACTCGTTCTTCGGGTAGCGAGACCCACAAAGGACCTTCATTAAGCAAGCATAAAAAAGTCAATTGAACATGCATCAAACAAGTTAGGATTGAAGACGTCTCAACACTTATATATTATTTAATTAGTCATTAATTAATCTGTAGGAAACTAGTAATAATTAATTCCTAGGAAGAAAGATGGATAAATTATAATTGCGAGTTAATATTTTTGGATAAGGTTCCCCTAAAAACCCAAGTAAGACAAACCAACATTCATAACTCGCAAACTCGACCGACACGCTGAAACGGTTCACCTCGACTGTGCGAGGCCTCGCTTCGGTCAAAAGAATAACCTGACGCGGAATGCCCGTCATAGTCGGAACGGCGCACACGCACCCATGCTCAAGCGGGGCTCACGCGTGCGGCCGCACACGTCCCCACCCGCATGCGCACGACGACGCGCGACGACGCGCGACGACGCGCGACGACGCGCGACGACGCGCGACGACGCGCGACGACGCGCGACGACGCGCGACGACGCGCGACGACGCGCGACGACGCGCGACGACGCGCGACGACGCGCGACGATGCGCGACGACGCGCGACGACACGCACGACGACGCGCACGAACGCGCAACAATGTGTGCGCGCTAGCGCGCGTAAAGACGGGAGCGTCCGCACGCACTGTAACTCGCCTACGCGTGGCTGCGCGTGCTGCAACACATGAACAAACCAGTGCGCAGCCGCACGCGCGGCCATGGGAGTGCATCCGCGTGCGACCCTGCACGCCGCACGACTGTGCGCCCGCTCCCGCGTGCTCCCTGGCGGGCGCGCACGGCGGAGCGCGCCCCGATGCGTGCGCGGCAAAGTACGTCGTTGTCACCCCCTCCGAGCCTACTCGGGCCGCCTAGGTTTCCCGGAACGCCCAGGGGGCATGCTCGTCATTCCCCGAAAATCGGTGATCCAGGTGATTGAAATCGTGCATTCTTATTCGCTCGTTCAACATCCAGAGGGATGCAATTACCAGTGTGCCCCCATAAAAGCTATGAAAAGGCTCTCGGGCTTTCATTTGAAGGGTCAAAAAAAGGAGAAGACAAAACTCTGAAGTTTTTCGGCGAAGACTTGGCTCTCCGGTCATCCCCCTCTTGCTCAGAGCTCGTTCTGCTTAGGACGAATCTGCTCCAGAAAAAGCTTCTGCCAGTGTTTCTGAAGATTTTGTTTTTTTCCAAAGAACCTGTAAAAGGAGCGGTGGCCTATCACCTTCCTAAAAACTAACTCCTGTAACCGACTACAACTTGTGGATTTCGTCAGAACTGGGTTGACCCCGTGGCTTTTTCCCTTTCCGGGGTTTGGCATGTAAAACGTCTTGATGTTATGTTGTTGGTTCTCACATTCACTGTTTGTGCGCTTGGCTCAATCTCGAGCTAGGACATTCCAATTGCTCTTGGCCATGGGAGCGTTATGCGAACCGCAACAGTTTGGCGCCATCTGTGCGAAATGTGTTCACAAAACTTTGAAGAACTTCTGAAGATCGTACTCGCTCCGCGAAATACTCCCGACAGACAGCAATTACGAGTAAAAGAGCTCGCGCAGCCAACGAGGTTGTGATCTTCGTACTTTCTTGGATTGTGGTTTGTTTGTTTTTGGATTATTCTCGTGATTTGCAGGATCAATTCGCCGCGCACTCTTGCTTGACCCTCCACGGGGAGGAAAGATTAAGCTTGCTTTGCGTAAGCGAATTATTTTGCTTTTGCTAAAATGATATGCATGTGATTCAATCCTTTATTGCTCCGTTTTGATTTCGCTGCCGGTTCTTGAAAGCATGTTCATATAGAGTTCATGCGTGTAATAAAATTATCTCCCGCACCTCACCTAGGGTTGCATGTTAGTCGTACACCCACGTAGCCTATGCTACATCAAAAGTAGTTGGTTATCATAAAAAAATGGCATGATGGCCGTCTAATACCATAATGTTGAATATTTATTGAAATAGCACCCATGCACATTTACTGTAACCGTTTAAATCATGAAGGGCGCAAAATAGCTATGAATTTCATTCTGAATAATTCGTTAAATTTTAATAATTTGGTTGTATAACATGCAAATATGTGCCTTTCTTACTTCATCTTAAGGATTCGTTTGTTTTGTTTATTTGTTTTCTCCATTACAAGTAAAAAAAACGCTACGTGTTTTTTCATTTTGAGGAGAGTTCTCTCGATCCCTTTTCTTTTTCATTTTAATCTTACAACCAAAAAATTGTGATAGACTGTTCTCTGACCCTTCTCTTTTCTTTAAACTCAAACCCATAAGTGTTGATTTTGTATGTAGGAAAAGGAGATTTGGGGCTTTTCATGTGCTTTTTTGTTTCTTTTGGGAAATTACACTTTGCCCCCAAATAACAATGGCTTCTGTTGGATTTAATCTAAAGGAAGCCCATTGGAAACAGATGATGCTCCTGTTTGAAGATTTTTTTTGCTTCCGTGGAACCCAATTGATTTGCTTCTGCGCAGCACGGTTAATTTGCTTCCGGGATCATACGGATTGTGACACTTGTTACGGGTTGCAGCACGGTTACTCTGCGCAGCACGGTTAATTTGCTTCCGGGATCATGTTCATAAATGATTATTGATTGTATATAATCATTTATGTTTGTATACGATCTTGTTTACTCAAATACTTCACTTTTGATTGTATATGGTCATTTTTTATTGCATATGATCACTTTTGTGATCGTATTCAGAGAACACACCAGACAGGTGTGCCAATTTAATCCCTCCAAACGAAAAAAATCCCGTGCTTGAAGCACTGTTGGCATCCTGCCCCCTTAGGAGATCTCTTTGTATAAACATCTTGATATCACTACCAATTTAGTGAACTATCCTTATGTCATGTTGATTTTTTGATTTTATGCAATGGTACTTTATTCGTAAATCTGAATAATTATGAAAAAAATTCCCTCTAACTTTGCATACTTACAGGTTTCACCCCTCCATCTCTCAAGATTGAGAAAATCTCCTCTCCAAGTTTACATTTTTAAACCTTTCCATTTTACTTTAATGTCTTAGGAGGAAGACTTGAGGCAATTTCGACAGTGGGGAAGCAGAACGCCTGGCCATCCCGAGAATTTTGAAACTCCTGGTGTTGAAGTCACAACTGGTTTGCTTCAAACCAATTGAATTTATGACAGTTGAAGTAGTGTTTCTCTCTCCTTAGCAGTTAATAATCACATTAAATGATTTTTTTCTTTGCTGTTTCTGTTTATAGGTCCTTTGGGTCAGGGAATCGCAAATGCCGTTGGATTGGCACTCGCGGAGAAACATCTAGCAGCTCGATTCAATAAGCCCGATAATGAGATCGTCGACCACTACACGTAATAATAGCTGTCATTCATCTATTCGTGGTTGCATATAAATGCTGCTCTATATTTCCAACATCAAATACTTTTTCTTAGATATGTTATTCTTGGAGATGGCTGCCAAATGGAGGGAATTTCGAATGAAGCGTCTTCTCTCGCTGGCCACTGGGGTCTCGGAAAATTGATTGCTTTCTACGATGATAACCACATCTCTATTGACGGGGATACGGAGATTGCGTTCACGGAAGATGTGAGTGCGCGGTTCGATGCTCTCGGTTGGCACACTATTTGGGTGAAGACCGGCAACACCGGCTTCGATGACATCCGAGCCGCAATCAAAGAGGCGAAGGCTGTCAAGGACAAGCCCACATTGATCAAGGTCTAATTTTCAATATGATGTCACTGTTTTTTTAATCTTTTTAGTTACTTATTATAATAACAAGGTTCATGAGTTTTGGATCATACTTCATGTTGGTACCACTTTAATGGCGCTTTATTTGATAAACCTCTTAATTCGAGGGTTGATTTCCTTCTTTCTAGCCGTCCTTTTGTTACGGGCGTTTAACTGCAACTCATTGGAGGTTTTGCCGGAAGTGGAGGCGATGGCGGTGATGGGGATACTGCTTAGCCATTATCACGATTGTCTATGCGGGAGCTCTAGGGGAGCATCTGAATCTAACCAGAGAACTAATGATAATTTTTCCTCTCTTATTTAAAATCCCTGAGGCTCTTTAAATAGACTAACAAATAACCTTTGCAAACTAGCTCTCGACAATTGGATTGATTGTCATATTGCTCAAACAAGATAAATTGCATGAACACTTCTAATTTTCATAGAGGCTTCCTCTTCATAGCTTCTTGTCCAGTTCTAGGATAAGATGAAACTGATATCATCATTGACAATGTTAGCATGTTTTGCTCTTCTTCGTCTTCCATGATAAAATTGAATGTAACTATTGGGGGGTATTATTCATCTTCTGTCTCAATTAACGGCTTTATTAATGGAAGAAACATGCACGGAAGAATTTTCTATGCTAAGGACAAAAAAATTGAAGCCATTTTTTATGATGTGCCATTTGCAGGTTACAACTACCATTGGCTACGGCTCACCAAACAAGGCCAACTCATACAGTGTCCATGGAAGTGCTCTAGGTGCGAAGGAAGTTGATGCAACCAGGCAGAATCTCGGCTGGCCATATGAACCTTTTCATGTCCCCGAGGATGTCAAGAGGTTTTTTTACTTAATCTCTTCCCTGTCCTCCATTTTAGCCTCAAAAAGTTATTCTTAACGCATTGAAACTCTCTGGGATCGCCATTTTCAGCCACTGGAGCCGCCATATTTCTGAAGGTGCCTCCTTTGAAGCAGAATGGAATGCTAAATTCGCCGAATATGAGAAGAAATACAAAGAGGAAGCGGCGGAGCTGAAATCCATCATCTCTGGAGAACTTCCTGCAGGCTGGGAGAAAGCTCTCCCGGTAAGATTCACTTTAGTCCCATCCCTTCAATTGCTTCCGTGTTAGTAGTCGTCGCTGTCGTGTAATACCATCCTTTTTCAGACTTACACCCCTGAAAGCAGCGCAGATGCCACTCGGAATCTCTCCCAACAATGCCTTAATGCTTTAGCATCAGTCCTCCCCGGCTTCCTCGGAGGCAGTGCCGATCTCGCCTCCTCCAACATGACGCTGCTGAAGAGTTTTGGCGATTTCCAAAAGTTCTCGCCGGAGGAGCGAAATCTCCGGTTCGGCGTTAGGGAGCACGGGATGGGCGCCATCTGCAACGGCATTGCGCTCCACAGCCCGGGTCTTATTCCCTACTGTGCCACCTTTTTCGTGTTCACCGACTACATGAGGCCCGCGATAAGGATATCTGCGTTGTCTGAGGCACGAGTCATCTACGTCATGACTCATGATTCAATCGGACTCGGCGAAGACGGCCCCACCCATCAGCCGATCGAGCATTTGATGAGCTTCAGGGCAATGCCGAACATTTTGATGCTCAGGCCAGCTGATGGAACCGAGACTGCCGGTTCCTATAAGGTCGCAGTTCTTAACAAGAAGAGGCCGTCGATCCTCGCCCTCTCGCGGCAAAAGCTTCCTCACCTTGCGGGGACATCGATCGAAGGAGTGGAGAAGGGAGGGTATATCATCTCCGACGATTCTTCGGGCAACAAGCCGGATATCATTCTCACGGGCAGCGGCTCCGAGTTGGAAATTGCGGTGAAGGCCGCGGACGAGTTGAGGAAGGAGGGGAAGACGGTTCGAGTGGTGTCTCTCGTTTCGTGGGAGTTGTTCGAGGAACAGTCGGATGAATACAAGGAAAGCGTGTTCCCGGAGGCTGTGACGGCGAGGGTTAGCATCGAGGCAGGAGCCACGTTCGGGTGGGAGAAATTCGTTGGTACGAAGGGGAAGGCCATCGGGATCAACCGGTTCGGGGCCAGCGCACCCGCCGGGAAAATCTACAAAGAATTCGGCTTGACGCCGGAGAATGTGGTGGCTGTGGCTAAGAGTCTATGAGCTGTCTAGTTTGAAATCCTTTCTTAATTTAAGAGAGGAGTCCTGTCGATGAGAATTTTACTGAAGTTTTTAGGGGCCGAATACGCCATCAAACTCCATTTTTCTATATATATTGTTTATGAATGCTTTTGCCTTAAGAATAAATTTGCTTTCTGGTTTTTTTCTTCTTCTTCCTTCCATCCCTTAATCACCATGTTGTAGAATTCAAATATTGAAATATTTCTGTTATTATTTCTCCTGACTTTTTTTAGAGTGATGTTACAAGCACGCTGATATTGACTGTTTACATAACCTAAATAATTTTATTTTCACACTAACATGTTATTGACATATCAAAATGAAATTATCATATTTATGCATAAATAATTACCAAAAATTTTCCTGAAAGTTAACATAATTACAGGTTGCACCCTTCTTACATTTGAAATTACAAAATCCTCCCCATATGGTTACATTTCATAACATCCATGCTTAAAAATACCCCCTTCGAGTAAATTTTTTAGAGTGATGTTACTACGGGCTCAAAGCACTTGACTCAAAAAAGGTTCTGAGGCTATACATATTGAAATTACAAAAACCTCCCCTCAATGTTACAAAATGTAACATTTAGCTCCCCTGAAGTTCACATTTCATAACAACACAAAAATATCTCGGAGTACATTTTCGGGGGGGGGGGGGGGGGGGGGGGGGTCACTTCTGCGATCTGGAGTGAGGTCGGGCGATCACACGACAGGAGGAAGGTCGTGTGACAGAGGAGACCATCGGACGGTTAGATCGTTCTGGCGAACACTCCCCCATAAGGGAGAGACCAGGAGGGCCAGACCACTTCTCTCCATAAGAAGCGATCTGGTATATCCGAGATGAACCGGCAGTCTTGCACTTGGAGACCGCTGAGACCGCTGGCTCTAGACTGCTTGGAGAGGCGGAATGTTGCTGACCTTCACAAGACGCGACCTCGCATACTTGAGGAGAAGTGGCGGTCTGATGCAGGGAGACCGCACAGTCGGTCTCAAGTAAGCAGCGGATGACGCCCAACTCAAGTGCTCGGTCGGTCTCGTCCTCCCAACCTTCTTCTATGGTATGAAATGTGAACTTCGGGGAAGGTAAATGTTATGTTTTGTAACATTGAGGGGAGGTTTTTGTAATTTCAATAATAAGAGGGGTGCACTCTATATTTATGCTATCTTACGGGGGAGGTTTTGATAATTATAGATATTAATTCAGCTTTCATTGAAATAATCTCTACAGTGAAGATGAAACAAAAGGAGATAATGAAGCTATGGAAGTTACCTCTTCTTCAATATCTTGTTGTTTCATTTCCTCGTCTCGATCTTCTCTTATCTTATCGATAACCCGCCTGTAATATTTTTCTTCAACAAAATACCAGCATCATTATCCCTATAAATCAGCTCTTACTTGCAGAAAAACGGGAGTAATTGGAGGGGGAAACAATGAGGAACACTGCAACTTTATGAGTATTTTGATGGTATCGCATATCAGCTTCTTCGAGAACCCTAGGGGAGTCATTTTTTCCGGAAATTCCCAATAGAGTTTTGTCATTTTTTTCTCAAGAAAATGTGTTCAGGAAGGAAGAGTCCTTTCTTGCTCCCCACGAAGCCATGGCGACACGAGCAGCCCGAGCACGCTGAGCAACCGTTTAGGTTTTCGTCAAGGGGTTTAGGAGTACCTCCGGCGGTTGACCGTGAGAGAGGCGAGAAGAAGCTCCTGCGGCGTAGGAGAAGGAGAGGCGCGGTTGGGCTGGTGTGCGCTTAACGGAGAGGGGGATTTTGGAAGGTTAGGATTTTAGAGCTTATTTTATTGTTTATTGGTGTGCTAATAGCGAATATTGGTGTGCTTTTAACACCATTTTTTGTGGAGATTTTTCGTGCGCTGGCAGCGGTTCATGTGCTGGCGAAGTTGTAGGCATTGATTTCTATCTTGTTGTGTATATGTTCGCATCAAACATATTTTTGTATGATAGTGTGTTTCACTGCTGGTGCAGTCATGATTGGCTTATATGCTTGCATTAGGATAGCTGCTTTGAGAACATATATTTTTCTTTTTACTATTTGGGATGTTGTGTTGGGGAATGATTTGGATACATGCTCTGTTTCCAAATTTTCGTCCGGGCCGCACAACAAGTGCCAAAAGTTTAAAAGCTGAGTGACGGATTATGATGCAGACGTATTATTTTTAGTTTCTTGCTAGTAGCTTGCGAAGATCACTCCTTGGAGATCAAAAATGATCTCCCATAATTATTTTCATGATCTCCCATGAATCATTTTTTGATATCTTAGGAGTATTTTGAGAATATCACTCCTCAGAGATTAAAAACAACAGGTATGAGTATCACAAACATCATCCACGTTTCTATGTTGAGCAATTAAAGTAAGGGGCCTAACAATGCAACATGTATGCAAACCTGGGTTTCACCCAAAGCACCATATGACGTGTATACTTCTAACATAACATCACACATCATCATTTCACAATAAACGAAAAGGGTACTCATCATTTCCCCAGGGGCGTGCAAGCCCAAGGCCAAGAACTCCACTGAGACCTCACCCCTAACATGGCTCACAATGTCATCAGGCGCATCAGTATACATGTTCTCGCCACAAACACCAAGCCAAAAGTCAAGAACTCCACTGAGACCTCACCTCTTACATGGCTCATAATGCCATCGGGCGCATCAGCATACATGTTCTCGACCGTTAGCACAAAAAGGGGACTCGTATTCCCGGGACATTCTCAACACATGAATCCCAGCATTCAGGGGCTAGTCAGCCGACCACAAAGACGAAGCCACGCCTTCACATACAAGTGGCATCACAAGCCATTCACCACGCACAATATTTCCCTTTCAGAACCAACGTTCGTTTTCACAGGAAACAATAAAGGGGCATCACAATGACGTTTTCGCCGCAATCGGATTTCTAGTAAAAATCCCTAAAGTGCACGTTAAGCAACATCACCGAATCGGACAACCGGTCGCGATTTCGGCTTCACCCACAATGCCTAATCCGCTAACGGAGCGGATCTCTAATGCAAAAATAATGTCGGGGACAGACTCAATCAACCCGATGGTTCTTCTTGAACTAAGGCGACCCAAACCCCTCTCATTTGAGAGATTCAGTGCCACAAATTTCAGAAAAAGAGAAGACAAAATAAAAGATGTCATACGCGCATCCTAAAACCAGGAGGAGAGATGTCGTTACCCTAAGAGTTCTCTTCCTCGCCATGGATCGGTCGAAAGGCACGGATAGAAATGAGCGCCTTTGAGTCCTCTCCGTGGATCTGGTTTCGGATCGATGAACGGAGCTCTGATGCTCCAACAATGACGGATCTTGCCCTTCTTCTTCCTTCAAACTCTTCCTCTCACCTTAGCCCCCAAAGTCACAAAGGACTTGATAAAAAGAGAAGAGAACTCCTCTGCCCTATTTAGGACTTTCGGACGCACTTATCTGAGCCTTTGGATCAAGATCTAAGAAGATCGGACGTCCAGAAAACGTTGCTTACGGTTCTGCTCCCGTAAGTTACGTCGCGGCGGTAGCGCTACCGCGCCGCGCAAACGTCTCAACGACCCCCTTTCAACGCTATCGTCTCGACGAACCCTTCTCGACTCTACTACGACATATGACAAACCTACCGCCGGCGTTAACGCTACCGCCCGCGCTAGCGTTCCACCGAATCCTCTCGACGAAAACGTCTTGGCGGAACCGTCGAGACAGCAAGCCTTCTCGACGGGACGACTACTGCCAGCGGTAGCACTTATCGCCCGACGCTTGCTTCCAACTACAAAAATCCTGCTCTTAGCCTTGGGCATTCCAACCTCCGCACTCAGCGAAACTTGGGGTGTTGCAACTCCACCCCCCTTAAAAGAATTTCGTCCTCGAAATTTAAAATGTTAAAACGTTGAAAACAACAACAGCCTTAACACACATACCTGACACAAATAGTTCTGAAAAGTCATCCCGCATTGTTTGCTCGCACTCCCACGAGAAGTCATCTCGTCCGCAATTATTCCAACGCACCTTCACCAGCTTGACCTCTTTATTCCGCAACTGTCGGACTTCTGAATCCTCCACGCAAACCAGACGAACTATCTTCCTCAGATCTTCGACTATTGGAACTGTCGTAGACCCAACAACATCCTCCGGCTCCACCAGCGCTTTCCTCAGCACCGAAACATGGAAAACATCATGTAATCCACATAGCTCGGCAGACAATGCCAACTGATAGGCTGCTTCGCCTATGCGCTCCGTAACCTCGAACGGACCCAAATACATCGGACTCAACTTCTTGAGTCGCCGAATTTGCGAAATGCCTTTGAATGGCTTGATCTTCAAGTAGACTATGTCGCCCACTACAAATTCCACATTTCTATGACGCGCATTAAAATACTTTGCTTGCCGATCCAGAGCAATCTTCACGCGCTCCTGGATCGTTCGCACCAACTCACAAGCGCCTGCTACCACTTCCTTTCCTAAAAGCTGAGTGTCTCCCGCCTCTATCCAAGACATCGACGTTCGACACCGCCTTCCATACAATGCCTTGTATGGCGCCATGTTGATACTCGTCTGGAAACTATTATTATAGGCAAACTCTACCATGAAAAGGTGGTCTTCCCATCTCTTATCAAAATCGAGAGCGCTCATCCTCAACATGTCCTCCAACGTACGATTCGCTCTCTCCATTTGAGCATCGGTCTACGGATGGAACACGGTAATAAACTTGAGTTTCGTGCCCAAACTTCTCTGCACTAACCTCCAGTCTTTAGATGTGAAACGCCCATCACGATCACTAACAATGCTCATTGGAATCACGTGAAACCGCACAATATTTCGAATATAAAGCTCCACGAGCTTCTTCACGCTATCGTCCTTCCGATTTGGAATGAAGTGGGCTACCTTGGTCAGGCGATCCACAATCACCTAAATCGCATCGTTACCTTGCCGCGACCGAGGTAAACTATGCACAAAATCCATGGAGATGTCTTCAAATTTCCACTCGGTGATAGGAAGAGGTTTCAAGAACCCACCCTACCTTTGGCACTCGGCCTTCACTAAAGCACAAGTCTGGCATCGACTTACGTACAAAGCTACGTCTCGCTTCATCCCAGACCACCAAAAGGATTTCTTCAAATCCAAGTACATCTTTGTACTTCCTGGATGAATGGAGTACTTCGTGAAGTGAGCCTCAAACATCAACTCCTCACGGAGCTTGCCAAAATGTGGGACACACACCCTTTCGTTTCTCTTTAAAAGTCCACCGACCATCTCCAAAGCACTGCCTTCGCTCTGCTGAGCTTCCAACACCAATCGCTAACACTCTTCGTCTGCACTGGTCGCCTCTCGGATTCGATCTGCTAAATCACACTGCATCTCGATCCAGTTCAGCCGAGCTATGCTGGACTCACCTCTAGCCATACATACAATGTCAAGAGACTCGAACTCTCGCACCAAATGCTCGTCATGCGCTTCAATCCAATTTCCTTGCCCGAAATACTTTCTACTCAAGGAGTCAGCCACCACGTTGGCCTTGCCTAGCGTATACTGAATCGATACGTCGTAGTCCCCAAGGAACTAGACCCACCTACACTGCCTCATATTATGATCCTTCTGATCCATGAGATACCTCAGGCTTTTGTGGTCCGTGAAGATTTCCACCTTCGCACCATACACGTAGTGCCACCACAATTTCAATGCAAAAATCACCGCCGCCAACTCCAAGTCGTGGACGGGGTAATTTCTCTCATGAGGATTTAGCTTCCTCCACCCATAAGCTATCACGCTGCCATGCTGCACAAACACGCAACCCAAACCGCAACCTGACGCGTCGCTGAAAATTTGAAACCCTTCAGTCCAACTAGGAAGACTTAGGATTGGAGCGGACATCAACCTTTCCTTCAAGGTCTCAAATGCACGGGCACACTCCGGCGTCTACACAAACTTCTGGTCCTTTCAGGTAAGAGAGGCGAGGGGCAAAACCATCCGCGAAAAGTTCTCAACGAACCTTCTGTAATAACCGGCTAGTCCAAGGAAACTCCGGACTTCCGCCACGGTTCTCAGTACAAGCCAATCCCTAATGGATTCAATCTTCGCCGGATCGACTACCACCCAATCTCCACTGATCATGTAACCCAAGAATGTCACCTTCCCGATCCAGAACTCGCACTTTGAGAACTTAGCATAAAGCTGGTTCTCCCTCAGAGTCTGCAGCACCAATCTCAAGTGAGACTCATGTTCCTCCTTCGACTTCGAATACACTAAGGTATCGTCGATGAACACCACCACAAATGAATCTAGGTATTGCCGAAACACTCTGCTCATTAAAAATCCATCTACACTGACGGTGCGTTCGTCAAACCGAACGACATCACCGAGAACTCAAAATGACCATAACTCGTCCCAAAAGCTGTCTTGGGAATATCCTCTTCTCGAATCCTCAACTGATAGTAACCCGACTTCAAATCCAACTTGGTGTACACCATCGACCCCACCAGCTGATCGAACAAATCATCGATTCACGGAATCAGATACTTATTCTTGATGGTCAACTTATTCAACTCACGGTAGTCTATGCACAACCACATACTACCATCCATTTTCTTTACGAATAACACCGACGCACTCCACGACGAAGAGATGAGCCTAATGTACCCCTGCTCGAGCAGCTCTTGCAACTGCACCTTTAGCTCGGCCAGTTCATTCGGTGCCATACTAAATGGAGGACGCGACACCGACTTCGCACCTGGCACCAAATATATAGAAAAATCAATTTCACGCTGAGGAGGCGCTCCCGGAAGCTCCTCAGGGAACACATCCTCGAATTCTTCCACCACTGGCACTTCTCGGATTGCCAACTTTGTGGAGTGAGCCTCCAACAAAGCTATAAACGCCTCACTTCCTTTATTCACCGCTCGCATAATTTGCACAACATAAATCAGGGAGCAAGCCACTTCGCCCAGGCCCTCGAACATGACCTCCGCTCTGCCTTCACTCCTTAGGGTCACCACCTTCAACAGGCAGTCAATACTAGCTCGTTGCTCTGCAAGCCAGTCCATCCCCAGGATAATGTCAAATTCGGCTAGTGGTAGAATTGTTGCTACCAACTCGAAGTCACACTCACAAATTCTCAAAACAATGCGTCCTTTCCTTCCGGTGGTCATGAAAGACCCATTCGGCATGCGCACGCTAAGCTCCACCTCCGCCTCGACAGTCTCAACACCGATTCTCCAGATAAAGCTTTCTGCGAGAAAAGAATGTGACACTCCTGTGTCGATCAACACTCTGGAGGGATAGCCAGAAACTACACGAAACCTAACACACATACAAAAAAGTACGAAAGGTCGCAATTGTTTTAAGATACCGAACGAAAAATTTAAACTTTTCATACATGTCACCACATCGCGGGTTGACGAATCGTTTCTTGCTGCCCGAGGTTGTGCTCTAGGCTGCACTGGAGGGAAACGTGAAGCACTGGACTCCGCCGCTTTCCCTTTCTCCCAAAACTATGGCTGGAATGCACTGACTACTCTTGCCTCTACTCTAGCTCAGCCCCACCCTCAGGACAAATCTGAGCTATGTGGCCCACCTTTCCACACTTATAGCACGTCACGGGTCCCTTGGAATGAAACTCTCCAGAAGCTGCACCGATTCTCTCACCAGCCCTAAAAGGATGAGGCTTTCTCTTCCATCGAATTCCATCAGAGTTCCCCTGAGACTGAGAAGGTTTACTTTCTCCTTGCTTTGCCGCAAAGCCCTTACGACACTGGGTTTGCTCCATATCGCTCTCCAATGTTCTAGCAGCTTCGACTAGCTCATTGAATCCCTCATTCTTCAAGTCTATCAGGGGTTGCCTTAAATTTTCTCTCAGACCTTGATAGAAGGGATTATCCCTCTCCTCATCATCTACCATGGTCGTCCCCGTGTAACGACCCAACTGAGTAAACTCCTGCAGGTACTCATCTACTAACTTCTCGCACTGCACTAAGTGCAAGAACTGCCTATGAAGTGCTAACCTCATCGAAGAGGGGATATAACGCTTCAGGAAAGCATTCCCAAACTCTTCCATGGACGGGGTACGTCCAAGGAAATGACGACCGCTATGATTCACCCACCACAGCTTGGCGTCACTTTCTAACATAAACGTTGCGAACTGGGACTGCCTGTCCTCTGGAGTCTCTGCCGCTTTTAGGAGTTCCTGAATCCTTGCCACCCAATCCTCGGCATCCATCAGAGTGCCAACTCCTTTGAATGTTGGAGGATGGAAACTCAAAAAATACTTCATCTGACGATCTCCTTTCCCAACTGCTCTCTCAGCTAACGACTCTACCTGCCTTACTCCCACCTCCGGTGTAACGGTAATTGGAGTAACAGGAGTTGCATCCTGTGCAACAAGTGTCGCAATCTGTGGCATCACTGCATCTTGAGCCGCCACCATCGCCTCTGCTAGCATACAACAGAAGTCTGTCGGGGACACACCCATATTCATATGGGTTGAGATAGTAGCACTGCTTGTCGAAGGCTCCTCTTGTCGCCTCGACGTCCCTGCTTCGTCGCCACCATCCTAGCATAAGCAAAGAAACAACGAATCAAACTGTATTCGCAAGACTCAAACACAAGGACACTCATGGTCCCGCAATGTAATCATATGTGGACAACCTCTTAACGCGATCCGATTACACTAAATCTCAACAAGAACGCAAACCTACCTCTGATACCAAATTGTAACACCTCCACTGTAATGACTATAAAATATAGGTCTGTCTGGGACCCCACAACATATAATCGCCACAGCTTTAGTATTACAAAGTGATATAGATGCAACCAAACTCAAAAATCAGAACAAACATATGGGAAACATTTTAAAAAGACACAGAAGTTATCCACATCTATATAGGAGTATCATGGCCTTAAGGCCTTACAAAACAAATGCTCAAGTCATCAACTATAGCACATAAAATAACCAAAAGATAATAGCATTCCTATGTTACCTCGACATGCAAGCTGGAACAAAGTAAAGACAGCATAAACAAACAGGAAAACAGGAGGGGGTACACTTCATGCGGCTTAGGCATTTTTGGCCGGCGAACAGGTTCCAGCCTGCGATCCTTGTCCTGCATCCAAAACACAAAGAGCGATATAAATAGGGTCAGCTTTGGCTAACCAACAACGGTGTAATAATACCCCTCCTCCCGGCTGTCCTAGCGGACCTCAGGGAACTACATCACCCTGCAAGTCAGCACTTCGTATACAAATATAATAAACAATACTAGGATAAAAAAACATGTATGAGTATCACAAACATCATCCACGTTTCTATGTTGAGCAATTAAAATAAGGAGCCTAACAATGCAGCATGTATGCAAACCAGGGTTTCACCCAAGGCACCCTATGGCGTGTATGATTCTAACATAACATCACACATCATCATTTCACAACAAATGAAGGGTACTCATCATTTCCCCAGGGGCGTGCAAGCCCAAGGCCAAGAACTCCACTGAGACCTCACCCCTTACATGGCTCACAATGCCCTTGGGCGCATCAGCATACATGTTCTCACCATAAATACCAAGCCAAAAGCCAAGAACTCCACTGAGAGCTCACCTTTTACATGGATCAAAATGCCATCGGGTGCATCAACATACATGTTCTCGACTGTTAGCACAAAAAGGGGTCTCGTCTTATCGGGACACTCTCCACACATGAATCCCAGCATTCACGGGCTAGCCAGCCGACCACAAAGACGAAGCCACGCCTTCACATACAAGAGGCATCACAAGCCATTTACCACGCACAATATTTCCCTTTTCGAACCAACATTCGTTCTCACACAAAACAATAAAGAGGCATCACAACGACGTTTTCGCCGCAATCGGATTTCTAGCAAAAATTACTAAAGTGCACGTTAAGCAACATCACCGAATCAGACAACTGGTCACGATTTCGGCTTCACCCACAATGCCTAATCCGCTAACGTAGCGAATATCTAATGCAAAAATAATGTCGGGGATGGACTCAATCAACCCGATGGTTCTTCTTGAACCAGGCGACCCAAACCTCTCATATTTGAGAAATCCGGTGCCACAAATGTCAGAAAAAGAGAAGGAAAAATAAAAGATGCCAAACACGCATCCTAAAATCGGGAGGAGAGATGTCGTTACCCTAAGAGTTCTCTTCCTCGCCAGGGATCAGCCGAAAGACACAGATAGAAATGAGCGCCTTTGAGTCCTCTCTGTGGATCTGGTTTCGGATCGATGAACGGAGCTCCGATGCTCCAACAATGATGAATCTTGCCCTTCTTCTTCCTCAAACTCTTCCTCTCACCTTAGCCCCCAAAGTCACAAAGGACTTGATAAAAAAGAGGATAACTCCTCTGCCCTATTTAGGACTTTCGTACGCACTTATCTGAGCCTTTGGATCAAGATCTAAGAAGATCGGACATCCAGAAAATGCTGCTTACAGATCTGCTCCCGTACATTACCGCGCGCCGGTAGCACTACCGCGCCATGCTAATGCCTCAACGACCCCCTTTCGATGATATCGTCTCGACGAACCCTTCTCGAAGCTATTGCGACATTCGACGAACCTACCACCGGCGTTAGCGCTACCGCACGCGCTAGCGTTCCACCGAATCCTCTCGACGAAAACGTCTCGACGGAACCGTCAAGACAACAAGCCTTCTCGACGAGACGGTTACCGCCAGCGGTAGCACCGACCGCTTGACACTAGCTTCCAGCTATAGAAATCCTGCTCTTAGCCTTGGGCTTTCCAACCTCCGCACTAAGCGAAACATGGGGTGTTACAGTGTGAACTTTAATTAATTTATTAAAAATGTTTAAAATATAGTATTATATTATTTTATATAAATATATCATTAAATATAATATCAATGCACAATATTAATCATTACTAAAATGTTCATTATTAATTATTGAAATTGTCATTATTAATTATTAAAAGTGTCCCTCAAATATAGTATTTTATTAATATATTTTTATTAAAATAATGTAATTATTAACTTTTTATTTTATAAGCATAAAATAATTGTCGATATGCACATATTACAAATAGTGCTGCAAACACAATTCTTCAAAATAATTTTTAGTGAGAGAAAGAGGGCAAGATAATCATAGAGGAAGATCCCACGAACTAAAAATATTTAAACCCGTGAAACTTGCAAACAAAAATATGCATTTTAAAAAGAAAATATATATTTTAAATCCTCGCACATGCCCAGGTCAGATTTTTGGAAACGAAATTAACGCATAGCGTAGCTATTGTTGGGAATTTGATCCCCAAGATTCCTGATTTGAAAAAGAACATTAACATAATAATAAACATATTGTGTTTGATGAATCCTTGATTATATTTAAGATAGGTACCTACAACTTATGATTGATAAAATATATGCATACTGCTTAGGGTCACTTAGACCAAGCATCTACTTGTGCTATATGACTTCAAGCATATAATTGAAGACATATTGACATCTATCTTAAAGACACTACTTGGAAAAATTAAGAAAATTTATTGAATTCAGAATGCAGAAAAAGTTAGAATAATATAAGTAAAATTCAACGGGACGGTCTGTCGATCGAACTTCAAGTAGTATCGACGGGAAGATAAGTTGACAAAATGAATCGACTAGACAGACTATCTATGCTAAGCTTAACTACTTTCTCTCAAGGGAAATTCGACGGGACAAACTATCGATTCTGCAATTTGACTGGACAAAGAATCGATTCGATCAATGTCAATCGACGGGATAATCTTCAAATCGACGGGACAGACTTCAGTTAATTCAGAATCTTTCTAAGTGCTTAAACATTACGTGTCATCATTATATCCCAATCTTTTCACACAAATGAAGGCGCATTTTCATGCTACATCTATGGAAGTCTTTATTAGATTAAATCTCTTGGAGAATTGATTATGTAATGAAATATTCAATTATCCTTACTAGAATATGAGCCAGATTTCTGCATTCCTTCCTGATCTTAATTACCATATGTGGAATATTTCAAATTGAGCCAAATTTGAATATTTTCTTTTATTGATCAAATTTGAAAATTCAAATTTTATGGTAATCATCACATTCCCCAATCTTCTCCATTTCCTTTTCAATGTTTACAAAATTATAAAAGGATAAGATGCCCTTCTGCTGAATCTAATGATCTCAAATATAAAAAAATCAACAGCAAAGCATCCTAAGTTATTCTGCCATCAAGAGCAGGATCATTCTCAATTCTCAATAGTGATATTTTATTCAGATTCTGAAGAAACTTTTAACTGCTTATCCTCTGAGGAAGGATTACTGCTGCTGCTCATTCCCTTGATCCAGATTTATTATTCAAGCTACATTCTACTATCTGTCAAGGAAGAAAAAGCATACTGATAGACTTCTACTAAAGACTCATGATGTGAATTTCAATCTTTACTGAGTTAATCATTGTAAAATTGTGATTTTATAAATAGTGTTGTAAGATCTTTGTGATCTGAGTGTAGGATTCCTGTGAAAATCTGAGTGTAGGATCCTTGTGATCTCAGTGTAGGATCTTTGTGATTTGAGGTAGGATCTATCTGTAGATCTGAGTGTAAGTCTTGTACTGCAAAGACTGAGGTAGGAACTCTGATTGAGTTCTGAGTTTTGGTGGAGATTGCCTGGTTTAGCACATTACTAGAAAGGTGAAGGGGGAAAGTGGATGTACCCAATTCTTGGGGAACCGCTATAAATCCTTGTGTCTTCTGTGTGGTTTGTTGTGATTGTTTGATCTGTGCATTTATTTTTGAAAAGATATCATAAATTACCTATCACACTATTCACCCCCCTCTAGGTGTGATCTTAGTCATTCTCCTAGAATAATAATTAGTATCAGAGACATGTTGTATTCTAAATAGCTTTACAGCTAAGGAACAAGATCTACTAAGGACTGATCTATCTTCACACCATGACTGGAGAGAATTACAAAGAACTCAGTGCTATGAAATTATCCATATGCAGAAAGGAGAATTTTTGCCATATGGAAGGAAAGGGTGAAACTCTACATGGAAGCATTTGATCCAAGGATCTTTATGACCATTGAAGATCATTCTTTCCAATGTGCACTCCATCCTCAAGCACTGAAGCTGTTGTTCCCAAGAAATATGCTGAGATGAGTAAGGATGAAATAGTACTTACCACCATGGACACGAGGGCCAAAAATATTTTGGTAAGTGATATTGATGACTATACATTCTAGAATCTAGTGCATTGCAAAACTGCCAAAGAAATGTGGGACTCTCTTGTAGTATACATGGAAGGAACTGCTGATGTCATGGATGATAGAAAATCCCTCCTGAATCAAGAATATGAGGCATTCATACAGGATAAGAGGGATTCTATCTCCCAATGCTATGATTTTTTTTTATAATTGTGAATGGTCTGAGAACCCATGGAAGGGTGTTCTCAAATTATGAGTTTAATGATAAGTTCCTGAGATCCCTTCACAAAGAGTGGGACACTAAAATATGTGTCATAAGAGAAGTAGGAAATCTGAGCAACATGGAACCCCAAAACTTGTTTGGGAAAATTCTCTCTTATGAGTTACAATTAAACACCAGGAAAGCTGAAGAAGACAGCAGCAGACCAAAACACAAAAGAATCAGTAGCCCTCAAAGCTGAAAACTCCAAAAAGAACAAAGAATCTGAAGCTGAAGAATATGAAACAAGCTCCACCAGCACAGGACTGTCTGATGGGGAGCTCACTCTATTCTCCAAGAACTTTATGACGGTTCTCAGAAAAAAGAGGAAAGAAAAAGGAAAACCTTCGTCTTCCTCAAGCTCAAGAAGAAGTCACAATCCCCACAAAAAAGGGACATGTATGATCCCAAACATAACAAACACTCTTCTACTAAAATTATTTTTTATGGATGCAAGAAAGCTGGACACATGATATCTGAATGTCCCTCCGAAAGAAGAGACAACATAAAACATGAAGATAAAAAGGCTGCTAGGGAAAAGAACATGGAAAATAGCTTCTTAGCTAAGAAGTACAAGACCCTGAGTGATGATGAGAGAAACTCCTCCTCCTCAACAGAAGAAGATGAATATATGGAAGCCATGGCCTTAAGTGAAGAAGAGGAGCAAGAGAATTATCTCTCTGCACAGGTACCCATCAAAGCCTCCGTATCTATTTCAGATACTGATTCTGAGGCAAATTTTTCCTCAGAAGATGAATCTGAAGGGGACTTATTAGATCAATATGGAGAATTGTTTGAAGCCCTTAAGAGAAGCAAGAAGCTTTGCAAAGAGCAAGCTGAAGAGATCTCAATCTCTTCAAACAAGAAACTCTGACATCTCTGAGAAAGCTGAAAGGCTAACTCCGGAGAATGTAGAATTCTACCAACTCAAGAAGGACTACAATGCAGGCTCCAATCTTGAGCTAATAAGCAAGTTTGTGAAAACTCTGAAGGCTTTAATTGACAGCAAGGAGCTGTGCAAAGTCCTTACCCGAGAAGTTGAATCTCTACAGAAAAGTAGAGATCAATCTAGTGCCCTGATATCTAGGGATAAGAAAATCAAAGGTTTAAAAGACAAACTTCTTATTGAAAGAAAGCTTGTAGCCAGTTTTTCCAAACCTAAGACTATTCTTCCCTTAATTGATGACTTCTACTCCACTCATATAAGAGGCCTAGGATACCTTAAGAAAGGTAAATCAGGCAAACCTAGGGAGAAGAAGATTAATTTTAGGAAGGTAATATCACCCTCTAACAAGTATGATCTGAATCCATTTATGGACACCTCAAGAATGAGTGTTCCACAAGTGGAATCAAGGATGTGCTCAGTGCATCAAAGATACCTCATGAAGAGATCATCATGAGGAAAAATGAATCCCTTATATCTAGGAAGGGGAAGACATCTTTAAAGAAGACTGAACCAAGAAGCAAAGCTGTGGGTGAGAAAAACCAATACCACAATCACATGCAGTGCAATTCAGTCTCCCTTAAATATCCTTCTGCTCATATACAAAGTAATCATGTTCCTTCTAAAATCAAGAAAAGGAGATACAACAAGTTTGAATGTTGGTGTTGTGGCAAGATTGACCACTTTGCAATTGATTGTTGGTTCAACCCAACAGTTCCAAGGGCTACCAATGCCAAGCTAACAAACAATCTTGTTAAGAACCATTCTGCACATCCTGGAGCAGGTAGATCTAGTGTGTTCTTCATAACTAACAGGAATCTATGACCCAACTTGTAAGACCCCATTTTTTTTTGCAAAAACCACCGGGTCTTAGGCCCAGAACCGCCGTTTTGCGGTGACACCTTCACTCGGGAAGGTCGCCACTACAAAACGCCGATCCTGCCGGCCAAATCGATCATGAAGAAAAATACATTAAAGAGAAGACAAGTCCACAGAATCACATGAATTATAAACCATAAAGGTAAATGTCCACATATATTAACTGAATAAAAGAGATACAAGGGTTTACAATAATAAAAGGGGCCCTTGCCCTATACATCATGTCCTCACTACAAGATCACTCGCGGAAGCTATCTACTAAGTAAAACTAAAGCTAATCGTCACCGACACTGAAACCGGAGTACTCAGACTAGTCTGACCCATCCCTGCAGACTCTGTACTCCACTGGTGCTGCAACACTGGATGCTTCTTCTCTTTTGTCCTGCGGTTGCTGCCTCACAATCCATGTCTACGTCTTCGCCTTCGGCCTCCTGATCGCTGTGCTGGAGGGGTTCCACTCATCATGGGACATCTGACCCGAGTATGTCCCGGCTGGTGACAATGGTAGCATGGCCGTGGGGTCCACCATGTCGGATCCTGCTGTACCTGTTTCTTGAAGGTTGCTGCGTCTCCTCGAACTCCTAAAATAATATGGTCCACCGACCGTTAGTCAAAAGACTAAGCCTTATGTTCCCCACCCCACCCCCAATGGCTCCTAGGCACCGTGCGGGAGGATGAAGCGGAGGACAACAAGGGGTGTAATCAAAGAGCAGGTGGCAGTGGTACATGAAAAGGTTCTACTCTACACATGTGCACGTATATAATTGAAACAGTAATTAAGAGCATGGTAAAGAGTATATAAAGAGCAGTAAGTGTAGTAGCAAAAAGTAACCATTGATTTATAGGAATGCCCATACAAACCTATAGACCAAGGGGTCGTTTAGCAGGGCCTACCGTATAAGAAGTCCCATAACCGACTTATACGTTAGGGGTAGGTTGAATGCAATGTTTATGCTATGCCATGCAAAGTATGCTGTTATGCTATGTTCATACAAGTGCAACTCACCCACTTCGACTCTATGCGCATAGACCTTTAGTTCCCCCTTTTTGGAGCGAGCTAGACTCCCAGGATACTCCCGTAGTGGCAAACGGAAGTGGTGGGTTGGGCCTCGCCCACCTCTAGGTTGGTATTCACACTACCTAACCTAGACCTATTGTACGCCTCCACTAAACCCGCGGAGCGTCTGCGTACTCTTGCTGACTGGACCGCCAGACTTTCAAGGCTAAGTGTAAAACCACACTTGCCGAGTCAACGTATTGACGTCGGTGTGAACGACCGTCCAATACCGAAGACCCACCACCTTCATTGCACATGCAACATTTTCCACTTCCTACTTCCGAGCCCTAAGCTCCCCGGGCTAACCTGCCCGCCATCAATAACCTTCCGAGCCATAAGCTCCCCGGGCTAACCTGCCCGCCATCAAACACTACTGAGCCACAAGCTCACCAGACTAACTAGTCTGCTGCTACAACCACCGAGCCCATCGCTCGTACAACCAAACCAACTAAACTCCTGAAACCACAGGGTGTGGATGAGTGTGTTATTAGTTAATCTTGTACAATGTCTTACTCTTATGAGTTAGGGTTAGTCTTGGACTTCCCGAGGGTTACCCTGTGAGGGGCTCACTACGGTACTAGGAACCACAATGGGATGACACCCCAGAGTTCCCATTCCCAAGACACTTAATGTTATTAGTTACTACCCATAAGGAAACCCCCTTAATACTTTTACCTAAATTAAATCTAAGTGCTTAAAGACACTAAAGGGAAAAGACGATCTTTTGTCAATCCCAGGACGACCTACCCCAAGGGTGGCACCTCATCACCCTAGAACTCATCAAACCCTAATCAACCCCAGGGATCCTCTCATAGTCATATGATCACCATTAAACTCTCACATCTCCAATCAATACAATCCAATTTTTGCCTATAACCCCAAAATTGCCAATTTGCTAAACGCAGACCATACTCAACGTTTTGATGCTCATAAAGGGAGGTACATTAAATAATCAACTCTATGACACAATATCTTTATTGGAGGTCCATGCTACTTATTTAAGGTAAATTCCAGAATCTCACAATTTTCCCAACATTATTAGTATTTAAAATAATTTTCCAAAAATACAACTTTCTAAGGTTTGAACTACAAGTGCACTCTTCTGACTTCCAATGCCTACCCAACTTTTTAAATAAATCAATGGTACCTAATAATCAGTAGATATGAATTTGTAGGGAATTCCAGCAAGAGTTACTATTATTAAAAATTCCAAAACCCATTTATTTCCAATAAATTCCAAAGGAGGTACCCTCATATGATCTCCAAACCTTAGGAAAATTTATACAGAGGTGACTAATACTAAAATATTCAGCCCTACCAAGTTTGACCATGTACCATAAAGGCTACAATTGTAATTTCTACCAAGGATATATTTGCAAATAATTCCAAGTTGAACTAGAGGTACTAAAAATATTAATCCATAAATTATGAGAAAAATACTGTGGGTTCATAATGGTATGAAAGGTCATACAGCAAAGTTTCATGCAATTACAGAAAACTAACACCCTAAAATTGTTCATCCCAAAAATAGTCAACAATATGAATAATTACAATTTGGACCTCCAAAAGTCTTCTCATGGTCTAACAGAATCTTCCAGGGATTAATAACATTAAAGCTAAGTTTGTGACAGAAGATGGTTAAACATTAAGTGTTATTTCATCCTCAAATCCAAAACCCTAATTATTTGCAAATCTACCCAAGGGTTTATTACCTAGGCTTCGCAACTCCAAATCCCTCCAATTCCTCACAGTAGAAATCTCTGGTCACTAAGATAATCTCCCCAAAATTTCAAGTCAAACCATTAAGGTTTGACCCCTCTTCCTTCATTAGCCTCTAATTGCACCCCATTAGGGTTTAGCCTAGGGTTAGGGTCTAAACTTTTCCAAATCCACCCAAACCTCTTGTGAGGGTATTATAACACTCTTAGAACTCAGAGAGGGCTATTGCACTTCTCTCCATGGACATATACTACTATGTCCTTCACAAACCCTAAAGGGCACCATACACTTAACCACTAGGGTTTAAGGGCACACTAGGCCCTAACTCATCTAAAGTTGCTCCTTGGGGGTGTCTCATACCTCCCAAGTCAGTGACCAAGGTCACCCCATCAATCAGTGGGAGGAGACCCCTCCAGACCCCAAAATTTAACTTAGGTTCACTTTTGCCCTAAACATAACCCTTAAGCAAAGTATTCTCAAGAGAACTCCCTACCTTGCCCAAGTCCATACTACTCACTATACTGACCATGGGTCAGTGAAAGACCACCCAAGATCCTACCAACATTTGGTGAGGAGTGGGGTTCTATTGGGTACCTATTTGGGGTGCAAATAGCATTTTAGCCCCTTTTTGATTTACTAAGGCAAACCTCATCCAATGGCCACCAAATTTGGACCAAAGGTTGGCATGGGGGAGGGTGATGTGCACCCCAAATATGAAGCCATTTGGCTTTGTGGAAGAGTGGGGGAACTCACCCAAAGTTTTGCCTAAACCTAGGGGGCCTAAGGTTGTCTTGGTGAATTACCCAACCAAATCAACTCCAAAAATTATGATATTTTAACGAGTGACCCTACTTAACCTCTAGGACCACCAATCCAAATTTGGAAGGGTTTTGAGGTGTTTAAGGCACCTAATTAAATCACACATGGATTATTGAATTTTTCCAAAAACTATAGAAAAATAATCTCCAAAAATTCTGATTTTTGGATATGTGTTAGATGTATGTAAGAGTAGCCTACCCCCCAAATTTCAAGTCATTTGGAGTTTTAGATTGGTGTGGGCATCAAAAACAAGCTCTGATTAGCCTTAGGGACAGACCTCACCAAAATGAGTGCTGAGCCCTAACCAGGGCTCCAAATCGAGTGAACTCAATTTTGGATTAAACTAGACCTCAAGGGCTCGAACTTTGATGTTGGACAATTTTTCCCTAGGAGCCTCTAAGTATTTTTAATATTTAAAACCAAACGCTGCCAGAAATGTGACAATTAATCACTAAATTAATTTAAATCATTTAATATGGACTGCTGATAACGGATGGCGGCCGATCGGACGGCTCACAGTCATCGTCCCCGATGAGCCAACGGCCAGGATTAGCCGCGCCTGAGTCGACTTGAACCTGGATTTCCCGGCCACCTGAGCGCCGCCCCGGCCAACCAACGCCACCACCACCTCCGTTGAGGTGGTGGCCGGCGACGAACGGGGCTTGATTGGCCGGAGGTGGCCGGAAATGTGGATTCTGGGTGGAAGCCCAAACCCGATATATGGGTGGCGTGGCTGGCTCGATCCACGGCCTATTGGCCACGAATCGAGCCGCCGAAGAGCTAGATCTACACCACTGAGGGAGGAGCAGAGAACCAGACCTGATTTAGGGCTTGAAGACTTGCCGATTGGGGAATTGCCATGGCCGACCTCCATGCTTTCCAAGTTCTACAACCACCACCCCACACTGCCAGACCTCTTCTAAAAACAAGGGGCTTTCACTCCTCTCCGGCTTCTGAAGATAATGGGGGGGTCAATTGAAGGCAATGGTGGCTTTAACTACTAAAGCCATTAATGGCCTCTTTGAATTCCTCCAAGGCCGGCAACAATACATCCACCTGCCTTCAATTCCTCCTGGGAACTGCTGGAAACTCCTCCTCTCCCCTAGAGGAGATGAATGTAACCATTAATGGGGGAGATTGAAGGTTTCTTCTTCCTCCCCATTAATCCTCCTCTTTCTCTCTCCCCCTTAATGGGTTTTTCTCTCTCCTACTCACCATGGCCGATTTTCCCTCTCTCACATGCTTAAAATCAGTCTACTAGGCTGGTCAAGTGATCAATTTGGGCTTAGCCCAAAGGGATTGGGCTAGGTTTAAGAGATTTGACCTAATTTGGGCAAGTTTGACTTTTGGTCAAATTGACCAATTGGGTGACCCTAGGATGGGGCTTTTGGGTCCATTGGACTCCAAATTAGGTTTAGAAACTACTGGTGGGGTCAATTTGGTCACATGAGTCATAGTTGACCCAATTTAAGCTGATTTGACCAAAACAGGCTAAGTTGACTTTGGTCAAATTGAGCCCTAGGGTTGACCCAGTCATGGGGCTTTTTGGTCCACTGGGTCCCCTATAACATGATAACACTATGGGTAGGGTCAATTTAATATGGAGATGGTCAATTAGGGTACTTTGTGAAGAATTGCCATTTTGACCTAAAAGGGGCATTTTGGTCAATTTGCACCACTGAGGGTCCCATGATGGGGCTTTTAGGTCTACTAGGTCTCTTACGATATTCTAGACCTAGATGAGTGATCAATTTGGCATGGTGAGGGTTAATTGGTTCTAATAAGGTTACTTTGACTAATTTAGGGTTAGGGTTGACTTTGGTCAATTTGGCCTCTTTGGTTGACCCCAATGGGTCCTTGGTGCCCCAAGGGGACCCCTAAAGGGTTAGGGATACTAAGGTGGGGTCAATTGGTCAAGATGAGGCCCTAAAGTCCAACCCTAAGCTTGGTCACTGGAATTTGCTATTTGCAGACCAAGGTGGTTTTCTTCTTCTCACCTCAATTCTCATGGCCTTGAGCTCTTCCCATGGTTTTGTCATGACAAAACCAACTTAGGGGTCTAGCTGCCTGGGGGATGTTACACAACTAGTTTTGGGTACCTAAGAAGAAATAGTTTATTTTTGCAGGTATGTCCAAAGACCAATCAAACTCCAATCTGGTATTTGGACAGTGGATGTTCCAGGCACATGACTGGAACAAGAAGCCTTTTAAAAGAATTCACTCATGTAGAAGATGGTCCTAAAGTGATATTTAGGGGATCTAACAGAGGGAAAACAAAAGGTTATGGTAAATTCACTAATGACATAGTTACCATCTTAAGGGTAGCTTTTGTGGAAGGATTGCAACACAATTTGATAAGCATAAGTCAACTTTGTGATATTGACTATGTAGTCATTTTCCACAAGGATAAGTGCCTCATTAAAAATACTGAAAACTCTGAAGTTATTCTTACTAGCACTAGGAGTGGAAATGTGTATTGTCTTAGTTTCCTTTGCTTTAGCTTACAATCTCCTATTTATTTAATGGCAACTAGTAGGGCATCTATTTGTATCCAATAACATAAGAGACTAGCCCATATAAATTACAAATCTATTAATAAGCTCCTATCAGAAAACTTGGTTAGAGAAGGTCCCAAGTGGAATTGTGCACAAGAAGGCTCATGCCATGCTTGCAAATTGGGAAAGAAAACAAAGGCCTCCTTCAAGTCTTTTGGATTGAAGGATTCCACTAGATGTGTATACATGTTGCACATGGAATTTTTGGCCCAATGACAATTCAAAGTTTAGGGGGCAAGACTTATACATTTGTGATTGTAGATGATTACTCTAGGTTTGCATGAGTGTTCTTTCTTAAACATAAGTCAGATACCCTAGAAGTCTTCACTACATTTGCCAAACAAATTCAGAATGAACTTAACTGTTTAGTGATCAAAATCAGAAGTGATCATGGAACAGAATTTTAGTATGGAGAAATTATAGTTTTGTGAGAATCTATGTATCTCACAAGAGTTTTCCTCTCTAAGAACACAACAAAATGGAGTTGCTGAGAGAAAGAATAGAACACTTATTGAGGTAAGCAGATCCATGTTGAGTGACTCCTCAATACCAGAATACTTCTGGGTTGAGGCAGTCAATACAACTTGCAATATGCAAAATAGAGCTCTAATCATTAAAACTCACAACAAGACTCCCTATGAACTCTTGAATGGCAGGAAGCCAACCTTAGCCTATTTCAAGATTTTTGGAAGTAAGTGCTATGTCCTAAACATTGGGAAGCATCACTTAACAAAATTTGCTGAGAAGTTCTTTGAAGGCATCTTTATTGGATATAGCCATCATAGCAGAGCCTATAGGATATACTTAATGAATTCCAAAACTATAGAAGAATCTATTAATGTATTATTTGATGAATCAAGCATGATACTTGAAGAGCCTCTAGAATCTTTGTCACAGGTTCTAGCTCCAAACTCAAAGAGTTGAAGATATCAATCTTAGCCTCACATTTAATGGGAATAGATGTAGGGGAAGTAGAAAATCAAGATGATGATTCTATAGAAGAGAGCACTCAACCAGCTAAAGTGCAAGAGACAACACCACCAATTGAAGAAATCCCAGTAGAAAATAGAAGGCTGGCAACTGCCATCAAGTTTCAAAAATATAATCCACCTGATCAAATTATAGGTAACATTAATCAAGGAGTACAAACCAGAAGCAGCTCAATGAATGAAGCACTATTCCTAAGCTTCCTCTCTCAAGAACAGCCAAAGAAATTTGAGAATTCTAACAAACATCCATTCTGGATTTTGGTCATGCAAGAGGAATTAAATCAATTCAAGAGATGTAAGGTCTGGAAACTAGTCCCAAAACCACATGGTCATAACATAATAGGAACCAAGTGGGTGTTCAGAAACAAACTGGATGAGCAAGGGGTCATTATCAAGAATAAGGCCATATTGGTTGCTAAAGGATATAAACAGGGAGAAAGAATTGATTATGATCAAATCTTTGCACCTGAAGCAAGGCTAGAAGCAATTAGACTATTTCTTGCCTATGCAACACACAAAGGATTTAAAGTCTACCAGATAGATGTAAAATCAGCCTATCTCAATGGTGATTTGAAAGAAGAGGTTTATGTAGAACAACCTCCAGATTTTATCTACTCAACTCATCCTGATCATGTTTATTTTCTTAAGAAAGCACTTTATGATCTAAAGCAAGCACCTAGAGCTTGGTTTGAGACCTTATCTACCTTTCTCCTTGAAAACAAATTCTCAAGAGGAAAGATAGACAAAATACTATTTCTTAGAGAAATCAAAGGCAAGATATTGCTGGTTCAAATCTATGTTGATGACATCATCTTTGGATCTACAGATGACAACCTTTGTACATGGTTTTGCTAACCTTATGCAATGGAAGTTTGAAATGAGTACTATGTGAGAGCTAAAGTTCTTTTTAGGTGTCAAGGTTAAACAATCTGAGGAAGGAATCTTCATCTCTCAGACCAAGTTTACAAAAGAGCTCATTAAGAAATTTGGCATGGAGAGTGCAACCTAAATGAGGATTTCAATGAGAACAAATGTGTCTCTGGATAAGGATGAGAAAGGGGAATCTTTTGATGAGACCATGTACATATGCATCATTGGCTCCCTACTCTATCTCACTGCAAGTAGACCAGACATCAATGTTCTCTACATGTGTTTTTACCAGGTATCAAGTGAACCCCAAGGAATCTCATTATACTGCTGCTAAAAGGATTCTAAGATATCTAAAGGGCACACCTAATCTTGGACTATGGTACCCTATGAGCAGTGATTTTGAGCTAACAGGATTCTAAGATGCAGATTTTGCAGGTTGCAAGGAAGACAGAAAAAACACTTCTGGGATATGTAAATTTCTAGGCAAAACATTAATCTCATGGAGTAGCAAAAAGAAAACTAGTGTTGCTATCTCTACTGCAGAATCAGAATATATCTCTGCTGGAAGCTGCTGTGCTCAACTTCTATGGATATAACATCAATTGAAAGACTATGATGTTCACCACAAGAAGACACCACTATATTGTGATTCCTCAAGTGCTATATCTATAACAAAGAATCCAGTATCTCAAAACACATTGAAATCAGGTACCATTTCATCAGGGAGTATGTTAAAAAAGAAGACTGTCTAGAATTTGTCCCAACTGATAGACAAGTGGCAGACATCTTCACAAAGCCCCTTGATGAAATGAAATTCACTCAATTTAAAATTAAACTTGACATGTTGAATTTAGATTAATATACAATATCATGTGAAGGTCAAACCTTTGGCATTCACATATGATGCTCTAACATTTTACCTAAGAGTGCAGGAACAAAATCTATACTTAAAGAGACAACGGGAAAGAGGTCTAATCGACTGGACTGGGTGTCTATTGAAATCAGATACTTTCAAAATGATTTCTCTCAATGCTTATTAACTAAATTGGCTTTTTAAATTAGGCAATAACATCAAATCAGGTACGCACCTCTTGAGCTACCTTATTTATATTAAACCTAGGGTTTAAAAGGAGGGCTTAAGAAAAAATATATATACTTTATTCACAAGCCGCATACACCACACCATCCCTCCCTCTCGCCGATAGCGTGTTCTTCTCCTACTCCAATGGCGCCAAATTCTGACTTCTCCAGACAAGGCTTAGTGAACATCGGCTGCAAATTAGTGAGGAACAGTTTCGAATCTGCCAATGAAGATATCCAGAATATCATATGGCTTATAGCAGCATCAGGTTTCAAATTCATACTCTCAGAACCTTCTCTTTTCTTCAATAGAGAGGTACTAGAATTTTATCAGAATGCCAAGTTAAACAATAGTGAGACTAGGATAAAAGCAGTATAGGCAGTAGAGGAATCAGAATATCTTCCAGCAGTCTTAGTCTACATCTCCATCTTCCACTGCTAGAAGAAGAGGAAGATGAAGAGACAATAACCGAGGAAGACAGAAATTCTGCCCTGGAATTCTGTGAATATACAGCGGAAACAAAGGGGTCTCTATACACAATGAAAATGAACACACAAGGAAAGCTGTTGACTGATATTGTTGGAAAATCTTTAATCTGCAAACCAGGATCATTTGATAGAATCTCAAAAGATATGTTCTCCCTTATGAAAAGAATAATTCTACTCAAGAAAACAGACTAGAGCAAAGTCATGTTTGAAAACATAGTGCAAATCTTGGATAGTCCAAACTTTGGCAGGATAATATCTCTCTATCTCTCCATCTGCTTACCCTCAGACATGGATCCCAGCTTAGGGATGCCCATTCATTACCTAAAGAAAATTGATTTGAACACACTCAAAAGATGGAATCAACATGTCCCTCATCCAGGAAGGAGCAAAGAAACAACCCCCACCAAGAAAAAGAAAGAAAAAGCTTTTCTTACAGACCCCCATTCTCCTGAGGGGGATTCTGTACCAACACTATTCTCCACCACAGACCCAATCATATCCACACCAGTGCAAGAAGTTACTGAAATCATAGATGAGTCCAGTGAACACACTGTGACAATTCCTTTCCCTCCTGTTGATTTGGAAGAAGAGGTTGATATGCCCGCAGAGGCACACCTCATAATATATACAATAATAGCTGAGTTGGAGCAAACTTACCCTAAAGAAGTAGGGATAACTGATCCTATAAAACCATCACAACTGAGAAAACAGATTCCATAGCAGAAACTGAAAAGTTGAATCTCCTAACAATGATGACTGTGAGGGGGAGTCCCAACTGAAGGACTCTGCCCAAGACCTCCCAGCAACAAATCCTGAACAAGCACCCACTCAAAAGGATGAGATGGACTATGTTTTTACAGGGCTAGATATAGTCTTATACAAAGGCAAACATGTTGCAAGAGAGCCATCACCCTCCAAGCCATCCAAGGCAGACACTCCTGACTGCCTATATGAAGATATTGATTTTTGGGACATTTCAACAAAACTCTCCTCCATCTGTACAAGCACCACCCATCCCATCTAGCAACATCCCTGAATCATCTTCAACATCCCTGGTAAATCAGATTCAACAACTACTTGAGATCCAAAGAAAACAACTAGAAGCATATATAGATAAATCTGTTCATTCCCTAAGAACAAAAATGAGGTAGCACTACCAAGAGTTGCATAAAGATGTAGATCACATGAACATACAGTCCTACAAGTTCTTTGACAAAGCAGCAGGTGCACTAGATTACACAGCCAAATAGCTCTAAGATGCATACAGGAAAATGGATGATATCATAAGGAATCAATATAACATCTCTGAAAATCAGAAGAATGCTTTTCAAGATTCTGAAAATCACATCTTAGACAGCAGAAGAGTTCTTCTAGAAACAATTGCTGAAGAGAATCAACATTTGGATACACATCTCCTAGAAACCAAGAATCATATCTCAGATGGAGTAAACTATCTCCATAGGAAGTTCTCTGACAACACATCTGAAATATGCTCCCACCTATCTGAAGAAGTCAGAAAGGGGGAGGAAAACCTCAGGAAGTCTGGAGCAGATCAATCCATATGGGTAGCAAATGAAGCAAGGATTGTATTGAATCTACCAAGTCTAAACAATGAACCCTAGTATGATGATGATGACAACTATGCACCCCCTGAGCAATATTATAGCAGCCCTCCTCCAAGAATGGAAGCTGGACCATCTTAGTCTCAAAAGAGAAAAGTAGTCAGTACTGAAGAGGATTGGCAAGAAAGACAAAGAAGGAAAGAGGAGATCAGACAAATGCCAAGCTATGAAGAATGGAGCCCTGTCTCCAAGGAAATCATTCTCTCAACCTAGAGAGATTTTGGAAGCAAATGACTTCATATGGAAAGATTTTACAGCTCAGCTGAATTGAAGAAGCATGAAGATCAAGAGACCAAGAGAAGGTTTCACTGGAAAAACAAATCTAAAGTTCCAACTCCTCTTAGGTACATTCCAAAGCCAGGAAACTACTTCACCAGATAGAAAAAGAAGGCTGGGCTGCTGGAGAGAGTGATTAAATCTAGAAAATTATATGTGGATTTTGTGATTACTGTTATAATATTATCTTAAGCCCATGAACTCTAGTATTTAATATCTATCTAAGTGCTCATCTTATATCAATTTGCTCTTTGCTTTATTTATAAAGGTTATGAAAGTGCACAATGTGACCCTGAGTATACTCTAGAGAGGGGGGGGGGGGGGGTGAATAGAGATTTAAAAATATTTCTATCCTATTTATGCACACACACAATACAAACACTAAGTGTTATGCTTCAACAATACCTATCACAGAATAAAATTAATGTTGTTTAAAGAAAAACAGAAAAACTGTAATCTATATGGGACAACACAGAAAATTAACATACACAGAAGACACAAGATTTCATAGAGGTTCCCCAAAATGTGGGTAGTCCTCTCTTCTACCACCTGGTAGGAATGCACAAATTGTGCCCGAGTCTTTTGATAAGGAGACTCTTAGAACTAAAGATCTTTTGATAAGGAGATCTTGAACCACTCAGATCTTTTGATGAGGAGATCTTGAACCACTCAGATCTTTTGATAAGGAGATCTTGAACCCCTGAATCCTTTGGAAGAGCGATTCTTAAAACTCTATCCATGATTAATTTTGAATTTGTTTTCTCTTTTGGATTGTCCTGAAAGGGCATAGTCTTGGACAATTAATCTTTCTTTCTTCTTTTGTTCACGAGCCGTCTGCTAGCTGTTTGAATCCTTTCCAAGAAAGCTTTTCCCGTCTTATTTAATGCTCCTCTCCATTCTAGGCAATAAACAAGCTGTTGTAGAACAGTCTTTAGTGTTGTGGGCCTTCAGAGAGAGTTCTAAAAGGACAGCTGAAAAGGTTTCCTTTTCAGACTGTATTCGACGCTGCGTCGACTTCTTTCTCTCTCTTATTGACGCACTTTCAAGTTCTAGTAAGAGCAACTTCAAATTCCTTCTAGCTCTAGTTGAACTCTGTTGTCGACGTTACGTTGATTACTTATCGACTTAACCGTTGAGTCGAAGACTTATATTTGAACTTCATTATCTGCGTCGAATTGTAGTCGACATTGCATCGACTTCTGATGGCTTCGATAAACACTTCCTTCTGCATCGAATTGAATTCAAGGTTGCGTGGACTTCTAAGATGACTTCGACATGCTCCTTCATCTACGTCGACTCCTATTCGACGTAGCGTCGACTATATATATACTTTGATAGAGAGATTGAGTTGCTTCGACTTCTAGTCTGAGTTGCGTCGACATCGGGTCGAAGTTGCGTCAACTTATATTCGACGCAAGTATTAATTCAACTCAGATTGTGCTTGTCCTGACCTAGTCTTGACATTCTAAGTTGAGTGTGACATCCTAAGATATCTAATAACCAGATTACCCTTACTATACAATGTGGGTAATAAACCTAGAAGGCAAAATCACTTATATTTAATTTGTTAAGTAAAATCAAAAGGAATTTTTCCTAACAATCTCCCCCTATTTATCTTAACAAACTTTACAGATTGTTTTTAATTGATTTTACACATTCTTTTACCTAAACAGAAATACATGCAAGACAATATCGACAGTTAAATATGACAAAATGAAACCACAGACTTTTTCATACATTGTTAAGTAAGTTATATTATTCTTAATAATTGTATCCACCAGAGACTAGAAAAGTATTGAACTCATCTCAGAATTAGAGTACCTGGACCTCACTGTCCTCTATCAGGAGTTTTCCTTTTTCTGGAAAAGACCTTTGGAACTACCTTCCTTGGAGCAAATGAAAGTGGTTCTTCATCTTCTTGAAGATTCCTATCAGATTCTTCATTGACTTCATCATCTTTGGGAAGCTTCTTGTACAATCTTTGCAACCTCATCTAGAAGTATATCATTTACAAGGAGCTCCCCCTGAGTTGATGAAAGCTTCCCCTGATTTACTGCAGGCAGTGCTTCATCATCTTATGCTGGATCTTCCTGAGGCCTTGTATAATGCTCCCCCTGAACATTTGCAGCAGGATCCTTAACATTTGCAGCAGGCCTTACTGTTTGAAATACAGTAAGTGCATCTTTATCCTTCACTTGATCAACCTTGTCTGGGGCTGATCTTTCCACCTCCTGAATATTCTCCCCCTTCTTAACCTTGCTGACAAGAGAGGTTAAGAATTCTTTGGTGACCATAGAGGAGGAAACAAACTCCTTTAGAGCCATGAGGGACCCTCTTGAGTCAAGTAGCTCACTTTCTATTTGAGAATACTTTTTATTAAACTTTCGGGCTTCAGTGGCCATCAGGTCAACAAAGGTGCTGGAAGCCAGCTCTACTGCCGTAGCTATTGCTTGTTCAATATCAACTTGAGGTGTAAGGTGAGAGGTAGAGGCAGGTGGAGGTGTGAGGTTCTCATTCAGATCAGGATGATCTTGGTAGGAAGGGGAAAGGGTTTGGTAGGTTTTTGGAGAAATATAAGCTGGTGGTGGAGATGGAACCGACTGATTGTTTGAAAGTGGGGTGGATGGTTATTGTTGTGGTTGGGGAGGAGAATGTGGTGTAGGTTCAGGAGATGGTGTGGATGGGATGGATTGGAGGTTTTGCTTTGGAGTGACACCTTGTTGTGCTGGTGGATTATTTTGGGCTGGAAGATCTGGTACAGTTGTCTCCATGTCCTGTGGTGCTGGAGAGAGAGGAGGTGAAGGTGCAGCTTGACCAGGCTTGAGGATCTGCCTGGTCCATTTGGAGAAGATTCCAATGTTGATCCTTTTTCCAGGAGGACTGGGCACTCCCTTGGACTTGCACACCATTGGATAATGGTGGAAGAGCACCTGGCTCATGATCCTCATGAAGGCATTTTCCTTATTAGAGTATTTATGAGCAATTAACATTAGGAAACACCTCCCCCAATTTATCTTCTTATGCAGAACTAGGATTCCCATGATCTGCAACTGCTGCCTGGGAATGGCATCGTGGGCTGATATCTTGCATAACAAAACCTTCCCAACAATATCAGCTAAGAACCCGTGCTCTTTGCCACATCAATCTTCTTGAGATTTATTGGCTTCTACTTCCTGAATTGCATGAGCTGCAAAACCTAGCTGATTTCTTCCCCTGTCAATTCATCTGGGTCACTCCCAGTGGGTAGATCAAATGTTTGAGATAATATTTCTTCAGATACACTGATATCTTGTCCAGAAATTGTCCCTTGAAGGGACCCATCATCAGCTATATGGATACTGTCTTTAATTCTGTAAGTTCTACATCTAGAATCTTAAACTTGGTAGAAATGAGCTTTGTTAGACCAGCAGACTGAAAAAGGCCTAGAGTGGCCTTGAAACTTTCGGCAGCAACATTGAAGGAATCCACATCTAGGTTGAAACCAGAGTTGATCTTTGGTGGAGCCATTGGATTGTAAGTACTTGCAAACACAACGAAAAGAAAGAGAGAGAAAGTGATAAGAGCACGAGAGAACTGGATAAAGATAGAGCAAGAGAGCAAGGAGAGGAAAATTCGAAAGCGTAAATGATTCGACGCTGAAGTTGCTTAAAAGAAGTTGATTCATCGCACAAGTCGAAGCACCGTCGATATACATTAATATTCAGTGCGCCAAAATATGCTAGAACAGCTTCTAGAAGCAATCCGCGCTGGCATCTCGACGTTGCTTCGATTACTATTCGACGCAACTTCGAGATTGTTAGGAACAAATAAGTCGACACATGCGTCGATATGAACTTGACGCTGCGTCGAATAACATTCATATTATCCGCTCGGATTGGCTCTCGACGCTTGCGTCGAGTATAACTCGACGATACATCAAATTCTATTCGACGCAATTTTGAATAAATAGTTCTATTTTCTTAGAAACATTCTTACTGTTTTTCCCAGCAATGATGTTTATTGAAAATAATGTTTATGTTATTTACTTTATGAACTATGAGGATAACAAAGGAAGCTAAAGGATAAATCACTCCCCAAGGTTTCATTTAGTTCTTCCTTCATGGCCTAGAGCTTTCTTCCCACTCCATTCTCTCTTAGGAGGGATCCTACCTAATCCTGCATAAATAATTCAAACATTAGAAGGAAACCAAGTTACCTTGGGCACTTTGCTTTTACCATTGTAGGGTTCAATGAAAGAATAGAAGGGTCTTTCATGATACCCTTTTGGATGATAGGGAATGGGTTTCCCGATGTGAACCCTTTGCTCTCCGACACGCTCGTTATGGACAGATTTTTTGAGGGATGCGCGACTCAAGAAAAATGATGCAAATGCAAGCCACACAGTGCAAGTGCACCGGACTAGGCAAAGAGAAACAATTGCCACACGAAGGATTGCTAATCCACTTTAGATCTCTCAAGGGCAATAAGCCAATGTTTGACCAAGCGAAATGGACCCACCCGATCCGATCAAGCTATGCGTTGTACCAAAAGAGACCCACCGAAAATTACGATTTGGAAATGGGTAGATCTCTTCCAACAAAAAAGTCGGGGTTCACCAAGCCCCTCCGAAAATTAAAAAGAAAAAGGATGAATGCAAATTTCAAGATGAAAGAAAACCACGATATTTCGGTGATTCGAAGATCACGCCACAGATTCCACCACAAGAAAAATCTAGAGAAAAGAAAACACACTAGTGGATCGTTCGTTACCCCACTTGAGATAAGATTAGCCTCAAGCATGCACTCGCCCGGTCGCTCTTCTACGGATCCACCGGAAGCGCGTTGTTTGGAGAGGAGTCCGCTCTCCATCTCCGCTTCACGTTTATCCAAGATCCACACGAATCCACCACGCGCTGTGGAGGAAATTACGTCACCAAGGGAAGGCTTGAAGAGAGGGGGAAGCCCAAGGGTAGCCGGCAGTTTGAGAGGGAAAGAGAGAGGGAGAGGCGGCCTTTGTCATCTTGTAGAGGGGGATGAAGAGAGGGGGCGGTCTTGGCCGAACTTGGAGAGGGGGAGGAAGAGAGGGGCTGGCCTTGGCCGAATTTGGAGAGGGGGAGGAAGAGAGGGATCGGCCTTGGCCGAACTTGGAGCGGGGGAGGAAGAGAGGGGTTGGCCCAAGAGAGAGAGGGGGAGAGAATTTCCAAGAGAGGAAGTTTAGGGTTAATTTTATTTCATTCCTTGATAAAAACAAATCCTCCAACATTTAGCCTTTTATAGGCTTTACAACCACAGTGGCTAAGCGCAGTCCAAAGTAAAAATAATAAAACAAAACATGACAAGTCCCAATAATTAAAATAAAGCATGATAATTTTAATTAATAATATAAGGATAATTATTAATTAAAATTTTCTTTTAAAAGCATGGCAATATTAATTAATAATTATAATTAAATTATTATAATTATTAATTAATATTCTTGCATCGCGGACGGAGGTTGTAGCGGCTATGGCGTCCGTCATAAATATCGTCGCGGTGATGGCGACGTAAGTCTTTAGTTGGAGAGGCGTCGTCGTCCGCAAGCGCGCCGGTAGCATCTGTAAGCGCTCCGGTACCATCATCTTCCTATTGCGGGCCGTCGTCCCCATCAATCCTCCACCGCTCAAAAGTACTCATCACCGATGAGTTGCATTGGCGGTAGCGGTGGAGAAGAGCATCATCCAAAAGAGCCACCTCCGATTCAGGAAGCCACGAGTCATCGGAGGCCGGGCGATCACGCCATCGAATCAAGTAGCGGCGACTGGCACCACTAGGAGAGGAGAGCACATCATCTCGGAGAATCTTGTCAGACACATAGGTGGTTCGGGGGAACCTTGGAAAAGCATTAGGCAAATAAGAGGAGCAAATACCATCATCAACATTCAACGTACCTCCAATGGGGGCCGAAGAAGAAAGCGAACCAGGCGCAAGCTCACCCCCAACCCAGTAGACAATGACATGGAAGCAAATAGGCAGGTAGATAATTCAAGTGGTGGAGAAATATAAGGCGTTAAATCCGAAATATTGAAAATAGGGGAGATTCCCCAATCAGTGGGTAACTCCAAAAGAAATGTATTTTCTCCTAATTTTTTTAAGATCCGAAAGGGACCCGCTCGCCGATTGGCCAACTTTTTTATGGTTACCGAAGGCAACCGTTCAGGGATGAGGCGCACCATAACCAAATCGCCCACCTTTAAGGGGGATGCTCTCTTATGCACGTTAGCATGAGATTGATACGAAGCGTATTAAGTAGCTAACGTGTCCTTAATATGCTTATGTAACGTATGAACATGTGAGGCGAAGTCCTGTGCGAATTGACTAGACTTATAAGATGGAGGTAATGTGATCAAGTCAAGTGGCACCGGTGCCTTATACCCATGCACGATCTCATTCGGAGACAACCCTGTGGACCAATTTTTAGAATTATTGTACACTAATTGGGCATGGGGAAGAAGGAGATCACACGTACCCTTGTGGTCACCTACCATACAACGGAGTAAACTACGCAAGCTTCTATTTGCCACTTCCATTTGCCCATCCGTCTGCGGATGGTAGGCCGAGGAAAACAAGAGCTTGGTGCCCATGATTCGCCACAGGGTCTTCCAAAAATAACTAGTGAACTTCACGTCCCGATCAGTGACTATAGTTTTCGGAACGCCCCTATGGTTAACGACTTCCTTAAAAAATAATTTAGCTACGTGTGACGCGTCATCGGTCTTATTTCTTGCAATAAAATACGCCATTTTGGAGAACCGATCGACGACCACCAAAATGGAGTCATGGCGCCTAAAAGTGACGGGGAGACCAAGAATAAAATCCATATTAATGTCTTCCCATGGTACGGAAGGGATCGGAAGAGGGGTATAAAGCCCCGCGTTCGTTTTATTTCCTTTAGATAATTGACACGTACGACAACTCCCCACGATTTTATGCACCGTAGACTTTAGGCCCGACCAATAAAATTTATCCTCAACTAGGACGATGGTCTTGTCACGCCCAAAGTGACCACCTAATCCGCCACTATGTAATTCCCAAACGATAAAATGGCGAAGGGACGAACGAGGGATACAAAGCTTGGCGTGTCTAAATAAATAACCATCTCAGATATAATACGCAGAAATAATAGTGAGTGTGTCACCGTTAGCTGACAAGTAGATATCCTTGAAGTCCGGACAGTTGACATACTCGTCCTTAATGCGCTCAAATCCGTTGACATTTACCTCTAACGTGGATAATAACAACGAGACCCGACTAAGGGCGTCCGCCACCCGGTTAAGGTTTCCCTTGAGATGTTTTATTATGAAGGTGTACTCCTGATGATAAGAGACTCATTTGGCATGCCGAGGCCTGACCTTGCATTGGGAGTTAACAAACCTTAACGCTTCATGATCGGAGTGGATGACAAACTCCTTAGGGAGAAGGTAGTGCCGCCAATGTTGGAGGCAACGAATGACAGCATAAAACTCACGGTCATAATTAGAATAATTCAACTTCGGGCCCGCAAGTTTCTCACTAAAGTAGCCAACAGGATGACCCTCCTGACTCAACACTCCACCTATTCCAATCCCCGAAGCGTCACATGAAAATTCAAAAACTTTACCAAAGTCCGGTAGTCACAAAAGGGTGGCTTCCGACATCTTAGCCTTAATCGTTTGGAACGCGTGAGTAGCGGACTTTGTCCAGGTGAACACACCATTTTTCATGCACTCGGTGATTGGTGCCATGATGCTACTAAAGTCACGAATGAATCGGCGGTAAAACGTAGCTAGACCGTGGAAGCTTCTAACGTCCCGAATGATGGTGGGTACCGACCAATCCTTGATGGCTTGGACTTTCTTGGGATCCACTAGTATGCCCTCCGAACTTACAATATAGCCTAGGAATTCTATGGATGCGACATAGAAAGTACATTTTTTAAGATTGACAAACAACCTTTCCACACATAACGTCTCCAATATAGTCCTCAAATGAGACTCATGGTCATGTGTAGCGTGCTAAAAATGAGTATATCATCAAAGTACACCACAATAAATTTTCCCATGTAGGGTTGGAAGACATGCGTCATCATCCTCGAGAATGTACTAGGGGCATTGGACAACCCAAACGTCATTACTAACCCCTCGTAGAGCCCCTCTTTAGATTTAAAGGCTGTCTTCCACTCGTCACCCTCTCTAATTCGAATTTGGTGGTAGCCACTCCTAAGATCCAATTTAGGAAATATCGTGGCTCCGGCTAGCATGTCCAACAAATCATCCAATCGAGGGATGGGAAACCTATATTTAATTGTTATTTTATTGATGGCCCTACTATCCACGCACATCCTCCAAGATCCATCCGTCTTAGGAGCTAACAGAGCCGGGACGGCACACGGGCTCTTACTATGGCGGATAAATCCTTTTTGTAGCAAATCAGAAATTTGAGTTTGCAACTCTAAGTGTGCGGAAGGATTTAACCGATAGTGAGGCAGATTGGGTAACGAGGAACCTGGTATGAAATCTATCGCATGTTGGATGTCCCGCAAGGGAGGCAACGCATGTGGTAACTCTTCCGGATAGATATCCTTAAACTCCTCTAACAGGCTACGCACCGCAGGCGACAAATTTTCAAAAGAAGGAACGTCCTCATTTGCTTGTAAGCAAACTAACGCATAGAAGACACCATCCAAAAATGTCTGGCGCGCGAACTCTTTCTTACCTACCAAGCTTAATGTTTTCTTCTCAACGGGAACAATTGTGTCTTTAGAGGTGACCGACGGGTCCTTAGGCGGAGAGGGTTTGAAGATAATAGTTTTGCCATTAAACTTGAACTCATAAGTGTTGGCTCGCCCGAAGTGAGTGACATCATGGTCATAGAGCCAAGGGCGACCTAATAAAACATGACACGCATCCATGGGGATGACGTCACACCAAACCTTCTCCGAATAAGCTTTGATGGCCAGGGGTACTAAGCAACGTTTTGCTACCGGAAGGGGTGTCTTATTAAACCACGTGACCTTATAGGGGTGGGGATGCGGTTCAGTCACTAATGCCATCCGGGTATCCGCATTCTCAGAAATCACGTTCATACAACTACCACTATCAATAATCAGTTTACACCACTTCTCTCCGCTTGTAAAATTTAAAGAAAAGATGTTCGTCCGATTCCATTCATCAGACGCACGCGGGATAGCGAAGATACAATGCATCACCATCATGTTGGTGTCATCATCTAGATCACTCGGCACTCCCTCCGAATCGGAGTCATCACCGGCTTCATACTCAAGCTCGGCGGAATCATCAGCAGTGTCCAACAGAGCTAAGGGCTTGGCCTTAGTGGGGCATTCACTCGCGTAGTGCCCTTGAACACCACAGCTAAAACAAGAAGCGTTCGATTTGCTAATCCGACCTATGGGCACACGATCGCCGGATGGGTTATGCATATATCTAGCTGTAATTATGATGGAGTTCGAATCAGTGGAACAAAACTTCCCTTTATCTCTCATGGCTAATGGAGGAGGTCCTAAGATGGACTTACTCTTTTGAAATGAACGCGACTTAGACTTGTGGGTCAGGTGCTTCACAATGTCTAACGCGCGTTATACATTGTGTTCAAATCTGTGTGACCATAGCGAAGGAGTTTACCCTGAATTTTGGGACTAAGTCCCTTGCGAAACTGGGAGAGGGTAACTTCGGGCATCTCCTTAATGTCACATCTTACCAGCATGTCTTTCAGGATCCCCATGTACTCCGCGACCGAGCGGTTCCCTTGCCGAAGGGAGGCTAACTCATCAAACATTTGTGTTCGATGATACGTCGGGACATACTGGTCAGTCAACAGGTCTTTCATGCCCACCCAACCAATGGGAGGCAAACCATCCCTCGCACCTAAACGCCGCTCCTCATTAAGCCAGTATGACTTGGCTCGACTCAACAACTTCATACGCGCCACGCGCACCTTATCCTCGCCAGTCAAATTTTGCCACTGAAAGTAGCATTCTATCTCTGTAACCCAATCCAAGAAAACTTGGGGATCACCCAACCCATCATAAGATGGTGGTTTGATCCGGACGACCCAAGTGATATCAAATTGGTGTGGTGCTCGTGGGGCCTGTTCGGGGTTACCATTAGGATTAATGTTTCCTTCAGCACGTTTGTGGGCTGCAGGGTTTGGGGGGTCAGGATTAGGAATACGATTAATGTTAACGTTTTCCCCTACGTGTTGGTGGGCAACACGATCCTGAGGTGCTCTTTGGGCTAGCCGAATCTCGTGCAGCATCTCTCGGATGTCCGTCAACTGATCATTGAACTCCTGACGGAGTTCATCAATAGCCGTTGGACCGTGACCCGAGTCCCGATCGTCCGTCAATTGAGACTAGGACGTAGGATACTCTGTGCCAAGTCTCGTACGCATGCAACGTAAACCTAAACGTTTCTGACCAGAAAAATTTTATAAATGATGATTTTTTTTTGTTAAGCCTAATAACTAGGATAAAATATTTTTTATGATTTTCTAACAGGAAATAATATGTAGAATGTTAAATTTTTTTTTTTTTGCTTTTTTTGCTGAAAAATAACAGATTTAGGCCGCTAAACGCAGACCACAGTTTGAAAATTTTGAGATTTTGATAACGCTAACGTGTGACGGTTGTGAGTGACGGCGAACTAAGAGATTTGTAGGACGACGTCAATTAAGAAATCAACGCAAACTGGATCTGATACCAAATTGATGTGAACCCTTTGCTCTCCGACGCGCTCGTTATGGATAGATTTTTTGAGGGACGCGGGACTCAAGAAAAATGATGCAAATGCAAGCCACACAGTGCAAGTGCACCGGACTAGGCAAAGAGAAACAATTGCCACACGAAGGATCGCTAATCCTCTTTAGATCTCCCAAGGGCGATAAGCCAATGTTCGACCAAGCGAAATGGACCTACCCGATCCGATCAAGCTATGCGTTGTACCAAAAGAGACCCACCGAAAATTACGATTTGGAAATGGGTAGATCTCTTCCAACAAAAAAGTCGGGGCTCGCCAAGCCCCTTCGAAAATTAAAAAGAAAAAGGATGAATGCAAATTTCAAGATGAAAGAAAACCACGATATTTCGGTGATTCGAAGATCACGCCACAGATTCCACCACAAGAAAAATCTAGAGAAAAGAAAACACACGAGTGGATCGTTCGTTACCCCACTTGAGATAAGAGTAGCCTCAAGCATGCACTCGCCCGGTCGCTCTTCTACGGATCCACCGGAAGCGCGTTGTTTGGAGAGGAGTCCGCTCGCCGTCTTCGCTTTACGTTTATCCAAGATCCACACGAATCCACCACGTGCCGTGGAGGAAATTCCATCACCAAAGGAAGGCTTGAAGAGAGGGGGAGGCCCAGGGGTGGCCGGCGGTTTGAGAGGGAAAGAGAGAGGGAGAGGCGGCCTTGGCCGACTTGGAGAGGGGGATGAAGAGAGGGGGCGGTCTTGGCCGAACTTGGAGAGGGGGAGGAAGAGAGGAGTCGGCCTTGGCCGAACTTGGAGAGGGGGAGGAAGAGAGTGATCGGCCTTGGCCGAACTTGGAGCGGGGGAGGAAGAGAGGGGTCGGCCCAAGAGAGAGGGGGAGAGAATTTCCAAGAGAAGAAGTTTAGGGTTAATTTTATTTCATTCCTTGATAAAAACCAAATCCTCTAACATTTAGCCTTTTATAGGCTTTACAACCACAGTGGCTAAACGCAGTCCAAAGTAAAAATAATAAAACAAAACATGACAAGTCCTAAAAATTAAAATAAAGCATGAACAATTTTAATTAATAATATAAGGATAATTATTAATTAAAATTTTCTTTTAAAAGCATGGCAATATTAATTAATAATTATAATTAATTTATTATAATTATTAATTAATGTTCTTGCGTCGCGGACAGAGGTTGTAGCGGCTATGGCGTCCGTCATAAATATCATCGCGGTGATGGCGACATAAGTCTTTGGTTGGAGAGGCGCCGTCGTCCGCAAGCGCGCCGGTAGCATCCGTAAGCGCTCCGGTACCATCATCTTCCTATTGCGGGCCGTCGTCCCCATCAATCCTCCCATGCTCAAAAGTACTCATCACCGATGAGTTGCGTTGGCGGTAACGATGGAGAAGAGCATCATCCAAAAGAGCCACCTCCGATTCAGGAAGCCACGAGTCATCGGAGGCCGGGCGATCACGCCATCGAATCAAGTAGCGGCGACTGGCACCACTAGGAGAGGAGATCACTTCATCTCGGAGAATCCTGTTAGGCACATAGGTGGTTCAGGGGAACCTTGGAAAAGCATTAGGCAAATAAGAGGAGCAAATACCATCATCAACATTCAACGTACCTCCAGTGGGGGCTGAAGAAGAAAGCGAACCAGGCGCAAGCTCACCCCCCAATCGAGTAGACAATGACATGGAAGCAAACAGGCAGGTAGTGTTGGGAAAATGACCCTCAATGTTCCCTTGATTTGAAGAGACCTCACACTCAATGCTAAGTACAAGTTGTATTTAATAAGCCCTATTTCTATCTCATAATTATGCATGACAAGGACACACCATGGTGTAAGTAATGTATGATCAGCTGAGACAAGCTTTCTGTCTCAGCTGAACCGCTGAGACAAGACCAGGAGCTGCTGAGAAGGCATCTGGGCAAGCTGAGCTGCAGATAGAAGAAACCGCTGAGACATCTGTCTGTCTCAACGGATCCGCTGAGACGGGACAGAAGCAACCACTGAGAAGGCTGACCATCTCAGCCCAACCGCTGAGACAGTTTCAAACGTGATCTGGCGGGTTCTGCTTTTGGCGCAAGCTGCAGAAAGGCATTGTGGGTTCCACCAATTATTCCCATATCTGTAAGAAGGACGGCTGAGAGCTGTTGAAGATCAAAGGAGTATAAAAGAAATAAGTTAGGGTTGAGAAAAGAACCTTTGTTATCAATCTTTCTCTCGAGCACAAAAAGAAGCGGAAGCGTACTGTTCCATTGTCGGCAGCCAAGAACTGAGCTCACACAAGGCTGCAAGGAGAAAAGAGATTGCTCATCTTGATTCATCTCAAGATAGAGCAAGTAGATCCAGTCCATCATCTGAAGGGTTGATCAAGAAGAATCAAGTTGGAGCTGTACTTCTCCTCCCTGGTTCAAGTCTGCAACAGCAGCTAAAAAGAAGAAGAAGAACAGGCTTGATCTTTTCTTCTTTCATTCTGTAAACCTCATTATATCATCTGTAGGAGCCTTTGGGTTCTGAGACTATAGGGCTTTATTGCCTGAGGGTGTAAGGCTGATTAGCCTGAGTTGTAGAGCTGAGAGGTCAGCTTGAGGTAGGACCAGGAGGTGGTCTGAGTTGTAGGAGGAGGATTCCTCTGAGGTAGGATCAGTGTGTGATCTGAGGTAGGGATGATTGGCCTGTGTTGTAGAGCTGAAAGATCAGCTTGAGGTAGGACCAGGAGGTGGTCTGAGTTGTAGGAGGTGGATTCCTCTGAGGTAGGGTTGCTGTGCCTGAGGTAGGGTTTGGGAAAACCTGAGAGATCCTGAGGGATCTGTGTTGTAATCTCTTGGAGCGGAGTTTGGAGAAGTTGGCCTTGTCTAACTCATTGTTAGAAAGGTGAAGGGGGAAAGAGGACTTCTCAAGACACTCTGTCTTGAGGAACCTCTATAAATCTCTTTGTGTTTTTCTGTGCTTGATAATTTACTAACCTAAAATCAGAAAACACTAAGCCAAAAATAAAAGAAACCTATTCACCCCCCTCTAGGTGTTTAAGACTACATCCTACATAACCTATCAGGTAGATAATTCAAGTGGTGGAGAAATATAAGACGTTAAATCCGAAACATTGAAAATAGGGGAGATTCCCCAATCAGTGGGCAACTCCAAAAGAAATGCATTTTCTCCTAATTTTTGTAAGATCCGAAAGGGACCCGCTCGCCGATCTGCCAACTTTTTTATGGTTCCCGAAGGCAACCGTTCAGGGATGAGGCGCACCATAACCAAATCGCCCACCTTTAGGGGGGATGATCTCTTATGCACGTTAGCATGAGATTGATACGAAGCGTATTGAGTAGCTAACATGTCCTTAATATGCTTATGTAACGTATGAACATGTGAGGCGAAGTCCTGTGCGAATTGACTAGACTTATAAGATGGAGGTAACAGGATCAAGTCAAGTGGCACCGGTGCCTTATACCCATGCACGATCTCATTCGAAGACAACCCTGTCGACCGATTTTTAGAATTATTGTACGCTAATTTGGCATGGGGATGAAGGAGATCCCACGTACCCTTGTGGTCACCTACCAGACAATGGAGTAAACTACCCAAGCTTCTATTTACCACTTCCGTTATCCCATCCGTCTGCGGATGGTAGGCCGAGGAAAAAAAGAGCTTGGTGCCCATGATCCGCCACAGGGTCTTCCAAAAATAACTATTGAACTTCACGTCCCGATTAGTGGCTATAGTTTTCGGAACACCCCTATGGCCAACGACTTCCTTAAAAAATAATTTAGCTACGTGCGACGCGTCATCAGTCTTATTACTTGCAATAAAATATGCCATTTTGGAGAACCTTTGTTGCTGCTTCTGACCCTTTGTTCCTGTGGGCATTCAGGGGCAATGTGCCCTGGCTTGTTGCAGGTGAAGCAAATTATCTCCTTCTTTGGAGTCTTATCATATCTGGGCTTTGAGCTCCTCTCTCTTCTCCTTGAGTCTTCTGTCTTGACCCATTTTCTGAATCTCCCTGCTAGGAGACTGAACATTTCATCTTCAGGAGTGGAGGGCTCTCCTTCAGTAGCTTTCAGAGCCAGACTTCTTTGGATAGGAGCTGGAGTTGTCTCCCTTTCCTTTGATTCAACCATGTTCTTCAGAAGCATCTCATTTGACTTAAGCTTTCCTAGCAAAAGCCTCAATAGAGTTTTATCTATGGCATCTGGACTCTCTGATTGCCCAGATCCTTGAATCCCATGATCTAGGGAAGCACATGAGGATCTTATCATTTATTTATGTTAAGGATATCTCCTTATCTAGACTCTTCAGCTCATTAACAATGATGTTGAATCTGTCGTACATCTCAACAACAGATTCATCAGCTTTCTTTTGAAAGTTCTCATATTGGGATATGAGAAGCAACTTCTTGTCCTTTCTTTCATCAAAACTTCCTTCTACCAGTCTTGAAAGAGATTCCCAGATCTCTTTGGTTGATTGGCAGTCAACCACCTTCTAGAAGATGTCATCTAACATGGTGGATACCAGAATGTTCACAGCTTTAACATCACATGACTTTTGCTTCTTTCCAGTCTCTGTCCACTTAGCCCTGGGCACAGGTTCCTATGTAGAAGCTCCACTGGCATCCTTCTTGTATGGGGCTGGAGGATCTATAATGATAACATCAAAGATGTCCTCATCAATATAGTTCATATATAACTTTATTCTGGCCTTCCAGAGTGTAAACTTATTCAAGTTACATACTGGAGGTCTTGTTGAGGCATAATCCTTAGAACTCATTTTCTTAATAAAATAAGTTAATTATAAAGAAATAAGAGTAGGAGGTCTTTTTGATCAAGGTGTTAACCTTTTAATGATCAAATAAGTTAATTGTAGAGAAATAAGAGCAGGAGGTCCTTTTTATCAAGGTTTTAACCTTTTAATGATCAACCTACCTATGATACCAATTGAAAGTGCACATTGTGCCCCTGAGTATACTCTAGAGAGGGGGGGGGGGGGGGTAAAAATATTTATATCCTATATATGCACACACAATACAAACACTAAGTGTTATGCTTCAATAATACCTATCACAAAATAAAATTAATGTTGTTTAAAGAAAGGCAGAAAAACTGTAATCTATACGGGACATCACAGAAAATTAACACACACAGAAGACACAAGTTCTTATAGAGGTTCCCCAAAATGTGGGTAGTCCACTCTTCTACCACCTGGTAGGAATGCACAACCTGTGCCTGAGTCTTTTGATAAAGAGACTCTTAGAACCAAAGATATTTTGGTAAGGAGATCTTGAACCACTTAGATCTTTTGATAAGGAGATCTTGAACCACTCAGATCTTTTGATAAGGAGATCTTGAACTACTGAATCCTTTGGAAGAGGGATTCTTAAAACTCTGTACAGTTGAGGAAGATGAAAGAAGAAAGGAGATGGAGAAGAAGAATTATGTTCTCAGAATTCTGTAGAAGCTTTCAGCTTCTATTTTTCCCTTCAATGGATCTGCTAATGATAAACCCTTGCTTATGATTGTGATGATTTGCAAGGGTTATATTCTTCAGATTCTCTTGTATATCTTTTACTTATTATCTGACTTCTATATGATGTTGATGAAGAAGCAGCACTATTTTCTGTCTGAGAGAGAGCACTTATTTTCTCTATTTGTCTCTGTTAGGGTTTCAGGAGGAAGAAGAAGAAGTAGAAACCCTAATCGACAAAACTGTAGCAGATTGTGATGAATTATCTATATTTTCCTCTCTTCTCATCCTATTTATTGTCCATGATTAATTTTGAATTTCTTTCCTCTTTTGGATTGTCCTGAAAAGGCATAGTCTTGGATAATTAATCTTTCTTTTTTCATTTATTCACGACCCGTCTGCCAGCTGTTTGAATCCTTTCCAAGAAAGCTTTTCTCATCTTCTTTAATGCTCCTCTCCATTCTAGGTAATAAACAAGCCATTGTAGAATGGTCTTTAGTGTTGTGGGCCTTCAGAGAGAGTTCTAAAAGAACAGCTGAAAATGTTTCCTTTTCAGACTGTATTCGATGTTGCGTCGACTTCTTTCTCTCTCTTATCGACGCACCTTCGAGTTCTGGTAAGAGCAGCTTCGAATTCCTTCTAGCTCTGGTTGAACTCCATTGTCGACGTTACGTCGATTACTTATCGACGTAACCATCAAGTTGAAGACTTGTATTTGAACTTCATTGTCTGCGTCGAATTGTAGTCGATGTTGCGTCGACTTCTGATGGTTTTGACAGACACTTCCTTTTGCGTCGAATTGAAGTTGAGGTTGCGTCGACTTCTAAGATGACTTCGACATGCTCCTTCATCTACGTCGACTCTTATTCGACATTGCATCGACTAGATATACTTTGATAGAGATATTGAGTTGCTTGGACTTCTAGTCTGAGTTGCGTCGACATCGAGTCGAAGTTGCATCGGCTTATATTCGACGCAAGTATTAATTCAACTCAGATTGTGCTTATCCTGACCTAGTCTTGACACTCTAAGTTGAGTGTGACATCCTAAGATATCTAATAACCAAATTACCCTTACTATACAATGTGGGTAATAAACCTAGAAGGTAAAATCACTTATATTTAATTTGTTAAGTTAAATCAAAAGGGGGTTTTCCCAACACGTTATTATTATGTGAGGTTATGGCTTCTTCAAATTAGGGGAGATTGTTGGTAATTTGATCCCCAAGATTCTTGATTTGAAGAAGAACATTAACATAATAATAAAACTATTGTGTTTGATGAATCCTTGATTTTGTTTAAGATAGGTACCTACAACTTATGATTGATTAAATATATGCATACTGCTTAGGGTCACTTAGACCAAGCATCTATCTGTGCTATATGAATTCAAGCATATAATTGAAGACATATTGACATATATCTTAAAGACACTACTTGGAAAAATCAAGAAGATTTACTGAATTCAGAAGGCAAAAAAAGTTAGAATAATATAAGTAAAATTCGATGGGACGGTCTGTCGATCAAACTTGAAGTATCGACGGGAAGCTAAGTTGACAAAATTAATCGACTAGACAAACTATTGATGCTAAGCTTAACTACTTTCTCTCAAGGCAAATTCGACATGACAAACTATCGATTCTGCAAGTCGATTGGACAAAGATTCGACTGGATAAATGTCGATCGACGGGATGATCTCTAAATTCACGGGACAGACTTCAATTAATCCAGAATTATTCTAAGTGCTTAAACAACACGTGTCATCATTATATCCCTAATCTTTTCATGCAAATCAAGGCGCATTTTCATGCTACATCTATGGAAGTCTTTATTAGATTAAATCCGTTTGTGAATTGATTATGGAATAAAATAATCAATTATCATTACTAGAATATCAGTCAGATTTCTGCATTCCTTCCTGATCTTAATTATCATATGTGGAATATTCCAAATTGAGCCAAATTTGAATATTTCCTTTTATTGATCAAATTTGAAAATTCAAATTTTATGGTAATCATCACATTCCCCAATCTTCTCCATTTCCTTTTCAATGTTTACAACATTATAAAAGGAGAGGATGCCCTTCTACTGAATCTAATGATCACAAATATAAAAAATTTGACAGCAAATCATCCTAAGTTATTCTACCATAAAGAGCAAGATCATTCTCAATTCTTAAGAGTACTATTTGATTCAAATTATGAAGAAACTTTTAACTGCTTATATTCTAAGAAAGAATTACTATTGCTGCTCATTTCCATGATCCAAATTTATTATTCAAGCTATACTCTACTATCTGCCAAGGAAGAAGAAGCATACTGATAGACTTCTACTGAAGACTCAAGATCTGAATTTCAATCTTTACTAAGTAAATCATTGTAAGACTGTGATTTTATAAACAATTTTGTAAGATCTTTGTGATTTGAGTGTAGGATTCTTGTGAGAATCTGAGTGTAGGATCCTTGTGATTTGAGTATATGATCTTTATGATCTCAGGAAGGATATATATGTAGATCTGAGTGTAAGTCTTATACTATAAAGACAGAGGTAGGAACTCTGATTGAGTTCATAGTTTTAGTGGAGATTGTCTGGTCTAACACATTGCTAGAAAGGTGAAGGGGGGAAAGTGGATGTACCCAATTCTTGGAGAACCACTATAAATCCTTGTGTCATCTGTGCTTTGCTGTGATTGTTTGATCTGTGCATTTATTTTTGAAAAGATATCATAAATTACCTATCACACTGAAAGATATGGGTTGTCTATAATCTACACCTAGAGGGGAGGTGATTAGGTGTTGTCAATATTATTTGCTACTTTAAATTTTAACTATCACAACACAAGAGCAATCACAGAAAACACACAAGATTTATAGTGGTTCCCTACAAAGCAATGTGTCTAGAGGTACTCCACTATCCCTCCCACCTATCTAGCAATGAGCTAGATTAAGCAACTTCTCCAACTCAGATCTCTTCTCAATAATTAGATCTTACAACTCAGGTTCACACAGAACCCTACCAAACTCACACTTTGCAAGCCTTACAATAACTCAGATCTTCCCCAAGATCCTACTAAACTCAGGCTCACAAAGAACGCTACCAATATCAGGCTCACATAGAATCCTACCGATCTTAGATCTATTACAAGATCTTACAAGCTCAGGTTCACAAAGAACCCTACAAAATGATACAAAAAAGTTTGTTGTTGTAGAAGAAAAGATTTCAAGATAAAAGCTTTGAAATAACAGGTCTTCTTCTTCTTCTTGTAACAGTAAGCCCAGAGATCTTGTGAATCACTGAACCTTTCTTGTGAATCTTCTCTAGACCTTCACAGCACAGCAGTGAAGTCTTCTTCTTATTAATTCTTTTCTTTCTCTTATGTAAGTATGTCTGAGAATAAACTTGAGAGAGAATACTTAAGCAACCGTTTCTTCTGTAGATAAAAAATGTCTCTTTTATACTACTCTATAATTTTGCATAAAAACCCTTATTGATTATTCCATAATCAATGTGCCCGTTTGAAACGTTTGACATAATTAGCATAATATTTTATCATAAATGACTTGCCGTTCTTTAAACTTACAGAATATAGAAGTAATAATATTCTTCATTAAATACTGTGCAACGACTATATTCTGTAGAGAATATATCATTTATTACTCCTTGATTGGTACTCAAGATAGGCGGCGTGTATGTTCCCTATATATCAATTTTCGAGAAGATCGGCGCATTAAATGCAACTCTGCATATGTCAAAACAATAAAATTCCTTCAAGCAGATATCGTGTTGATCATCTCAACGATGTGTAATCTTCTCGACGAGATCGTCAACAAACTTCCATCTCCAAGACTTTACTTGATATCTCAATGATATTGCTTCTTACAGACGACATCGTTGAGATGTTTCCATATATACAATATGTCTTCAGTCTTCAAGGCGATATGTCTTCTTTAAGACGATATCGTTGACATACATCCTTCTTCAAGACTTTACTTGATATCTTAACGATATTGCTTCTTCTAGACGATATCGTCAAGATGTTTCTTTTTATATGACTTAGACTTATTCATTAGGTTCATAGTCTATCTTCAAGATGATATCGTCTTGATCTTCTAAATGATATAAAGTTTTCAAGCCGATGTTGTCTACATGATCATTTCTTCAAGACTTAACGAGTTATCTCAACGATAAACTTTCTTCAACCTTCAAGACAATACATCTTTTTCAAGTCGATAAGGTCGAGTCATCTCAACTTAGTCTTTCTCAACTATAAGCTTTCTTTATGACGATATAATCGACACTATTTCGACGATATGTTTCCTTTCTCAACGATTTATCTGCCGAGTCTTGAGACGCTATTTTACTTAGTGAATTTTCATTACTTTTAGAGTCTTGATACCAGTGATGTAGCTGTGATGTATTTCAACGATATGTGTATCATCTCAACGATATGTCTAGTCCTTCTAGATGATTTTGGACTTAGAAAATTACTGGACATATGGTTTATCTTCTGCAGCCATGAATAAAATATACCATCAAATACATAGTGCATTTATCATTGATCTAAGAACTTCTTCAAATCAGGACCATTGTTGGGCACTGTTCCCAACAATCTCCCCCTATTTGAAGAAGTCATAACTCACTTCAATGATAAATGTCAAATGATAAATAGAATCAAAATTTGAAGACATTCATCAAGTATTATATGATTCATCTATCAACATGATATAAATAGAGATAATGTTTTCAAACAAAATATTTCAGTCATTTGCCCAAGTTATTTTTAGACAAAACATTTTATGATCTTCAGGTCCGGCTGCTGCTTCCCTTTCCTTTTCTCCTCCGCCTTTCATAGAAGCTGATTGGTTTTGGAATCTTCTTTGCAGAAGGAGGAGGACCATGGGGGAATGCTAGCTCATGATTTCTCCTTTTCTCCATTTGAGTTAAATGCAAATTCCAGTCAGCAGAATACTAAACTCTTTCTGACCCATCTTGAGGGTATCCAAACTCCATCCAGGCGTCTGAGATCAGGGTCATAGAGTTAGGACTCCACTTGCATGAGTGTGGATCCTACTCAATTTCCCTTAGCCTCTTCTGCCTGTACCTCTTGCTCTGAACCCTTTTCCTTTTTCTGGAGCTGTCAAATTCTCCAATTTCTATATCGTATACCTCTGAGGCAGCGTTCTCAGATGGTTCTGCTAACTCATAGGCATAGGGAGGCTTCTGTAAAGCTTGCTTAACTTGATTGACAGTCCACATGGATTGATTTGAGCCAGCATTTATCATTGCCTTCTCCCCCTCTAGGACTTCTTCAACAATGTGATCATCAAGGGCTAATTGTGTTGGACATGTGTGTAACATCCCTTTGTTTGAGAATAACAAATCCCATATTATATTTGATCTTGCTTGTCGCGTGTTTATAGTGTGCAGGAACTATATGTGCAATACTCCACAGGTAGAAACCAGTTTGGAATCAAAATCTCTAATGGAGCACTACCACCAACGCCAGGGATACCACAGGCGTTAGCACTACCACAGGCGCTAGCGCTACCGCTTGACGGAAGCTCTAGATCGTGCCACAATGCCACGCCGCGACAGTTTCGTAACCGCCTCTACACGATCACTACCGCAGGCGCTAGGTTCTACCGCAGGCGCTAACTCCAAGCTCTATAAAATGGAGCTTTCTTTCTCGTTTTGTACACACATCCCAGAGATAATTCCTGTGCCAAATTTCAAGAGTTGTTACTCTGCCGAAAAATTATCTCCCACTCAAAGCTAAAGAAGATTTTCGGAGAAGGAAGCAATCACGGTGCATCCAAAGAATGATCGCATCAACCTCGCTTATGCTACAATGATCCTTCATCGCCAACTTCAGAAAATCTCATAGAGGGAGTTTTCATTTGTGTTATTTCATTATTTTGAATCTTTGTAGTTAAATCGCCTTGTGTTGGCAACTAGGTCCTTGCACAGGTTAGGGGGAATTCTCCGCGTGTGTTGGCGACTAGGTCTAGGTGATTAGATCTATGGGGTGCTCGAGGCCATATTGAAAGTCAATTGATATGCTTTGATACCAATTGAAAGTGAGTTTTAGTTCTTAATATTAAAGCTCTTGTTTAAGTTTTATTTCAAAGTAATGTTATATATATATATGCTGAGTGAGTAATAACAACAAACACTAAGAGTGCATAATAATCACAGTAAGAAATAAGGAAATAAAACAAAGCAAGCAAACCAGATGACACAAGATATATAGTAGTTCCCAAATCAACCTGGGTACATCTACTCTTCTACCCACTGGTAGGAATCCACTAGGATTTTTTATCAGGTGCCCTCACACCAATGAGCTTTTGATAAGGTGACCAAAAACCAAGGGAGCTTTTGATCAGGTGCTCTAACCAAGATGCAGGTTTTTGCTAAGGTGCCCTGTCACCGAGAGTAAACTTTTGAAGGGGGTTATAACCCTTTGTATAGGAGGGGAAATAAAGAAAACAAAAAAGATTTTATTGTTCTTTTCTTTCTAAGAAGACTCTTAAAGATCCTGATGGGTTGTTGAGTTGGATCTTGATGATGCTGTTGAAGAGAGCTCCCCCTGTCTGATTTAGATTGATGACAGCTTGTGGATGGAGCTCCTTCTCTAGAATGTGATACTCCTCTTTTCTTCTTGCAGTTTAGAACCCTGAGCAATTGATATAGATTGGTGTCTCAGGATGTAGATGATCTACAAGGAAGAGTTTAGCAAAAACAAGATAAGATAGAATAATGTTGTTGTTCTCTGTTTTTGCTGCTGTTCTTCTTTTTCTCTTCTTCCTGTTTCGCCGCTATCTGCTATATCATATCCTTCTTCTCTGCTCTTCTCTTTTGTATATATTCTGGAGATCTGTTCGGCTGATTTGAATCCTTGCGGACAAAAGAGGAAGGAGATAATATCTCTTTTATTTCCCAGATCCTCGAGCAGATAAATTGCCGTCTTTAGCTTTTGCAACAGCTATATCATTTAATGCTGCAACGGCTGTATTGTTAAGGCATCAATATATATAGCATTATATAAATTGAATTAATAAAATATTGCTTTAATAAATCTGACAGCATATTAGCCGAGCTGAGAATGATATTAAAATAATGTTGAAGATATTTCGTTGAGCCCAACTTCAAGTTCGTCGACCTCATCATTTGATTCGTCGACCTGAACATTTGATTCGTCGTTCTGAGCTTCTGCTGAAGATTCATCGAACACAGACTTGAGTTCGTCGAACGGAAGGATTCGTCGAACGCAGAGATGGGCTGGATCGTTGACCGCTGAATATTGAGCTGTTCGTCAAACGCAGACTTGAGTTCATCGAACACAGGATTTCATCGACCGCTGAGATGGGGTCTGTTCGTCGACCGCTGAGATAATCTGTTCATCGACCGCTGAACCGCTGAGACGGGATCATCGAACGCTGAACCGCTGGATTTCGTCGAGCGCAGCTTTGAACCTTTTCGTCGAGCGCAGAGCGCCGTTCGTCGAACGCAGATGGCCGTTCGTCGAACGCAATGAACATGTGTTATTTTTATTCTTCTCTTATTTTCTCAGCCTATTATATATATATATATATTTTCAGCCTATTATCTTAATGGGATTTGATCTAAGTTATACAATGTGTTATGATAGAAACTTAGACATTAAAGGTGGATCTTAACTCAAATCAAAACTAAGGTTCCAACAATCTCCCCCTATTTGAGTTGGGATCCTAATCCAAATTAAGACTAGGTTCTAACAATCTCCCTCTATTTGGTTTAGGATACCTAAGCATAAAAAGTCTTTGAAGCTTAAGGCTTAAGGGTCAGAGATTTTCTTCTTATTTTAAAATACATTTAAGCAATTTCAGATTTCCTAGATTTTGACTTAAATAGGAATTTAATTTTATGAATTGCCAGCTGTTATTGAATTCTAAGAATTTTAAAATCAGAAAGATAATGCATGATACCTTCTTTCTATAGAATCCCCTTATCAGAAGAGACTCACACTCAGTGCTCTGATCATTTCTGATCTATGCAATTTGAGTAGAATGCTCAAACTGATTTTGGAGAAATATTAGATATGTAATAATTTGAGTAAAAATATTAAACAGTTTAAAAAATTGCCTTATAGATAGATATGTTGGCTTTTTTATTTCATTGAAATATAAATTTGAAAATTTATTTTGATGTTGCTGATCATAAAATATTTCTTTTTCTTTAAAAGTTTGTTTAAACTTTTCAGCTTTAATTAACTTATTTTTTAAACAGACAATTTGTTCTTCAAATAATTTTAAGTTTTCTTTAATTTTATCAGAAGTCAAATTGTTTATTTTTGTTAATTCCTTTATTTCTTTGTCAGATTTGTAATTTTCAGATTTTATTAAATATGTACATGATGATTTGAAAACAGATTTAACTGGATCAGAGGTAAAATTAGGAATTGTAGTTACCTCAGTTACCTTTTCTGGTTCAGATTCAGCATCTGATTTATGATATGAGCCATATATGGCCAACATACAGAATCTTCTGGCCTTTTGTTCTTCTTCTTCTTCTTCTTCACTTAGAGTAGATGATGGTTCTGCTTCAAAAGTATAGTTAGTGAAGGAAGTAGAAGTGGATTCATTAACCATCCTTGAGAGGGAGTTCCAGATGCCCTTGCTGAAGTGCAGTCAGCCACTCTTTGAAGAATATCTTTTGACATTGATTTAGCCAATATGTTTATGGCCATGTCATCAGCACATATCAACTTCTCTTGATCATCTGTCGAAGAAATTGAGGATGGAAGTCCTGTCAAAATGGAATTGTAAATTTCTTCATCTACTGCATTCATATATAATTTAATTCTAGCTTGCCATAAAGTAAATCTATCCAAATTACATATTGGTGGATTTGAAATTGAAAAATCTGCTTGTGCCATTAGATATAAAAAAAAATATTTTTAAGAACTAAGTGATCTTTGTGATTTCAGGTGTTAGCCTGTATGTAAAATCAACCTGCTCTGATACAAATTGAAAGTCAATTGATATGCTTTGATACCAATTGAAAGTGAGTTTTAGTTCTTAATATTAAAGCTCTTGTTTAAGTTTTATTTCAAAGTAATGTTATATATATATATATGCTGAGTGAGTAATAACAACAAACACTAAGAGTGCATAATAATCACAGCAAGAAATAAAGAAATAAAACAAAGCAAGCAAACCAGATGACACAAGATATATAGTAGTTCCCCAATCAACCTGGGTACATCTACTCTTCTACCCACTGGTAGGAATCCACTAGGATTTTTGATCAGGTTCCCTCAGACCAATGAGCTTTTGATAAGGTGCCCAAAAACCAAGGGAGCTTTTGATCAAGTGCTCTAACTAAGATGCGGGTTTTTGCTAAGGTGCCCTGTCACCGGGAGTTAACTTTTGAAGGGAGTTATAACCCTTTGTACAGGAGGGGAAATAAAGAAAACAAAAAAGATTATATTGTTCTTCTCTTTCTAAGAAGACTCTTGAAGATCCTGATGGGTTGTTGAGTTGGATCTTGATGATGATGTTGAAGAGAGCTCCCCCTGTCTGATTTAGATTGATGACAGCTTGTGGATGGAGCTCCTTCTCTAGAATGTGATACTCCTCTTTTCTTCTTGCAGTTTAGATCCCTGAGCAATTGATATAGATTGGTGTCTCAGGATGTAGATGATCTGCAAGGAAGAGTTTAACAAAAATGAGACAAGATAGAATAATGTTGTTGTTCTATGTTTTTGCTGATGTTCTTCTTTTTCTCTTCTTCCTGTTTCGCCACTAGCTGCTATATCATATCCTTCTTCTCTGCTCTTCTCTTTTGTATATATTCTGGAGATCTGTTCGGCTGATTTGAATCCTTGCCGACAAAAGAGGAAGGAGATAATATCTCTTTTATTTCCCAGTTCCTCGAGGAGACAAATTATCGTCTTTAGCTTTTGCAACGGCTATATCATTTAATGCTGCAACGGCTGTATTGTTAAGGCAGCAATATATATAGCAATATAGAAATAGAATTAATAAAATATTGCTTTAATAAATCTGACAGCATATTAGTCGAGCTGAGAATGATATTAAAATAATGCTGAAGATATTTCGTCGAGCTCAGCTTCAAGTTCGTCGACCTCATCATTTGATTCATCGACCTGAACATTTGATTCGCCGTTCTGAGCTTCTGCTAAAGATTCGTCGAACGCAGACTTGAGTTTGTCGAACGGAAGGATTCGTCGAACGCAAAGACGCGCTGGATCGTCGACCGCTGAATATTGAGCTATTCGTCGAACGCAGACTTGAGTTCGTCGAATGCAAGATTTCGTCGACCGCTGAGATGGGGTCTGTTCGTCGACCGCTGAGATAATCTGTTCGTCGACCGCTGAACCGCTGAGATAATCTGTTCGTCGACCTCCACTATTTACTGGGTCAGATTATAATTATTGGAAAAATAGGATGCGATGTTTTCTTATGACCCTAGATATTGAGGTATGGAATATGGTAGCAGAGGAATACTCTCCTCGTACAATTGTAGTTGGAGAGATAACATTAGAAAAACCAAAAGATAAATAGGATGATATGGATAAACTTAAATGCAAAAATAACGCCAAGGCCATGAATGCTTTATTTAGTGTGTTGGATAAAAATGATTTTAATAGAATCTCTGCATGTACTACTGCATATGAAATTTAGAATCATTTGGAAATTACTCATGAAGGTACTTCGCTGGTTAAAGATTCAAAGCTTTTCCAACTGGAGTCAGAACAGGAAAAGTTCCGGATGGATGAAAGCGAAGATATTGATGCAATGTACACGCACTTCACCAAGATCGTCAATGCCTCCAAAGCTCTTGGAAAAACCTTCTCCAACAGCGACTTGGTCCGAAAGATTCTTCGATCTTTTCCTCCAAAATTCAATCCAAAGGTAATGGCTATCTCGGAGTTGCACAATCTAAGAACACTCCAAGTTGAGAGTCTCATTGGGAATCTCAAAACCCATGAGGTAGAAGTCAAAATCCAATACGATGAATATAACAAGGAGGCAAAGAAGAAGTCATTGGCACTAAAATCAAAGAAGGAGTGCCAAGAGGATGAGGATGAAGATGAAGAAAGTCTCTTGGTAAAGAACTTCCGAAAGTTCATGCAAAATCCGGAAAGTAGAAACACCTTCCGGAAATATTTCCAAAAGGATGCAAGATGGAAAGGGTCATCTTCAAAGAAGGAAAAGGAGAGTGACGATGAGGAAGAAAGACCTCCACCAGAATGCAATCATTGCAGGAAGACCGAGCATATTTGGAGCCAGTGCCCAAAGTTTTTGAAGGAGAAAATGGAAAAGTGACACAAAGGGAAGGAAAAGAGGAAGGTGCTAAAAGCTAAAACATGGGATGACTCCTCCTCCTCCAAAGAATCAAGCGGGTCTTCATCAAGCGAAGATGAGGAAGCAAACATGTGCCTCATGGGACATGGAAATGATGACGACGATACCAATGTTCTTAGCGACACTAAGGTAACTCCTCCCACATATGATGAACTTTTTAATGAATTTCTTGAAACTTGCAAAGCTTTTGATAAAAATATGAAAGATAGTATTTTATTGAATCGTGAAAATGAATCTCTAATTAAAGAAAATTAAAAGGTCTCTAAAAAATTAATTGTTTTAGAAAAAAAAAGGTTTCTTGCCAAGAGTGTGATCACTCCATTAAAATGGCAAAAAATATTGAAGATTCTCTTTCTAAAGCCCTCTCCCATGCCAAAACTCTTACAAAAGAGAAGGGAGAATTAGAAGCCTCTCTTTTGCAAATTAAAAATAATAAAAAATGTTTTGAAAATAGGTGTGCCATGCTTGTGAAAGAAAATTCATCACTTAAAACTCAAGTTCATGATCTCACCATGGCCATTAAAAAATTTGGAATGGGCCAAAAATTACTGGATATGATTTTAGGGAACCAGTGCTACGGTTTTTGAAAACTTGGGCTCAAATATCGAGGTGAGGGCTACCGTCCGACGCTAGCCACTAATGCCAGCACTAGCCACTAACGCCAGCGCAAGCACCTCATACAAGAACTCAGCATTTTCTTTTGTAAAATCTTTTTCTTCTGTAAAAATGATTCCTTCCGGTAAGAATAACACATATTTCAAAAAAGAGTCTCAACCCCCTTTATTTCCTGTGCAAACTATTATAGGTTAGGTCACACGTCTAGTTCTTGTAGGAAAGTAAAACAAAATACTTTAAAGCAAATCTGGGTACCTAAGGCTTCCACTTATTCTATGAGTGGTATCAATTGGGTATCCAGATCTTTACTCGCATATTCTTTCTAGATGTGCAGGCATGCTAAGGACAATAAAGACATGTGGTACTTGGATTCTGGACATAGGTGGATTTAGGTAGAGACATGCCCGAGCATGTGCCCGGGCATGATTTTAGGAAATTTTCCTTCTTTTCAGTAGGCACAGTCTGCTCCTCTTGACGCGTGGAAGAATGTCTATCGCCTAGAACCTAAAAACATGACAAGGCAGTACTCTCTCCCCCCCTCTCTCTATCACCTAGAACCTAAAAGCACAGCAGGAGGTACTCTATCTCTCACTCTCTCTATCTATTACATGGAACCTAAAAGCACAGCAACATTACTTTATCACGCTCTCTCTCTCTCACCTGGAAGCTAAAAGCATAGTCTCTCTCTCTCTCTCACCTGGAAGCTAAAAGCATAGTAGGCAGTAGTCTATCTCTCTCTCTCTCTCTCTCTCTCTCTCTCTCTCTCTCTCTTTCTCTCTCTATCGCCTGGAAACTAAAAGCACGACAAGGCAGTACTCTCTTTCTCCCTCTCTCGATCTCGCACTCTCCCCCACTCTCGCTCTCCTTTTTAGCCGAGAGTTTCATTGGGCAGGAAGTGATAGAAGAGAGTCTCCTTCTGCGATTTGCAGTCCATCCGAGCAATCGAATAATGGTACGGTGGCGCACCCTCGCCAGTGCAGCGATTTCGCTTCCAGACGCCGCAACTACGGCTGCATCATCTCCGGGCAGGAACAATTGTTGAGTAGACGACGTCAGAGCGCCCTTTCCTGACACCATTTCCTAGCGTTGTGGCTTCTCGTAACCATCTATTCTCTATTGTGTTCTTGTTGAATAAGTTTTGTTGTTGTTTTATTCTAATTTCATGCCTTGTGTCCGGGCTTCTCATGAATCTTTGTTGTTTTTTAGATTAATTTGACTTCATACCTCTTGTTTAGCAATAAAAATTTCATGTCTTGTGTCGCCTTAGTTATTGTGCCCGGACTGAGAAAAAATTCTAGTTTCGCCCCCTGATTCTGGATGCTCCAAGCACATGACGGGCAATAAAGCAAAGTTCCTTAGCCTAGAAAAGAAGAAGGGAGGCATCGTGACGTTTGGCGATAACAAAAAAGGAAGGATCATGGGAATTGGTACAGTTGGTAACGAATCCTTTACGATATCTAATGTGCTTTATGTGAAAGGGCTAAACACAACTAATTTCTATTAGCCAATTATGCGATAAAGGATTAGATGTTTTATTTGAATCTTCCACTAATTTATGCAAAATATCCAATCCTACTACAAAAGATATTTTACTAATTGCACTGAGAATACATAATGTTTATATAGCTTCTTTTCATGATCTTTCTAAATAGTCTATAAAATGTTTTATCACTAAAAATGATGAATTAGAACTTTGGTATAGACGGCTAGGACATGCTAGCACAAAATTTATTGTAAAACTTGCCAAAAGTGATTTAATTAGAGGATTGCCTAGGTTAAATGGAACTTTACCTTCACTTTGTTCATCATTTCTAAAGGGAAAATTTACTAGATCCTCTTTCAAAAGTAAAATTTTTATTTCTACTACAAGACCCTTGCAATTAATTCATATGGATCTTTTTGGTCCCGTTAGCACCGCAAGTCTTGGTGGTAGATTATATACATATGTTTTAATAGATGATTTTTCAAGATATTGTTGAACATTATTTCTCTCATTTAAATCCGATGCATTTTGCGAATTTTCAAAATTATGTACTCATATTCAAAATGAAAGCGATTTAAAAATTAAATGCACTCGCTCGTTTCATGGAGGGGAATTTGAAAATGAAAAGTTTGCATCTTTTTGTGATATGTTAGGCATTAAACATGAGTTCTCCGCATCACGCACACCACAACAAAGTGGTGTTGTAGAAATAAAGAATAGGACACTTCAAGAACTAGCACGCACTATGCTATGTGAATATAAATTGCCTAAATCTTTTTGGGCTGAAGCCATAAATACCTCATGTTATGTTATGAATATAATCATGCTTCGCCCATCTCTTAATCACACGCCATATGAACTTTATTTTCAAAAGAAGCCTAACGTATCTTACTTTAATGTTTTTGGTTGTAAATATTTTATTTTGAATACTAAAGATAGCTTGGGAAAGCTTGATGAAAAATGCGATGAAGGATGTTTTCTTGGATACTCTTCAACTAGTAAAGCTTATAGAATTTTTAATAAAAGAACTAGTAAAGTTAAAGAGTCGATTAATGTGAAATTTGATGAGTTTGTTCCTTGTGTAGAAAGACTTTCCGCAGGTAAAGAGGATGATCTCTTACCACCTTTGGAGCATGGTGACGAGGAACCTTCCAAAGAAGAGGAGGCCAAGGAAGATGATTATGTGCCTCCAAGCGCATTGAAATTTACAAAGGATCATCCACGAGAACTAATAATTGGTGAACCATCCATTGGGGTAAGAACTCGCTCTTCTCTTCATAAATCTTATTCAAACATTTGTTTTGTTTCCGAAATTGAACCAAAATCCGTTTCAACCGTTTTAAATGATGAATTTTGGTTTTTGGCTATAAATGAAGACTTAGAACAATTTGAGTGACATAATGTTTGGAAATTAGTATAAAGACCATCTAATCACCCGGTTGTATGCGTAAAATGGATTTTTAAAAATAAATTAGATGGTGAGTCTAGAATCACTAGAAATAAAGCATGTTTAGTAGCACAAGGATATTCTCAAATCGAAGGGATAGATTTGATGAAACTTTTGCACCCATTACTAGATTGGAATCTATACGAATTTTTCTAGCATTTGCAAGCTTTAAAAGAATAAAATTATTTCAGATGGATGTAAGAAGTGCTTTTCTAAACGGGTTTGTAAAAGAAGATGTTTATGTTGAACAACCCCCTAGTTTTATTAATAAAAAATTTCCCAATCATGTTTATAAATTAGAAAAAGCGCTTTATAGTTTAAAACAAGCGCCCCGTGCATGGTATGAAAGACATACATCATTTTTATTAAAGCACAGTTATATTATGGGAAGTGCTGATAATACTCTCTTCATTAAGCACAATAATGATGATTTAATTATCTTGCAAATATATGTTGATGATATAATCTTTAGATCTACTAATGAAGAGTTGTGTAATGAAGTTATTTTAGTGATGAAAAATGAATTTGAAATGAGTCTAGTAGGAGAACTTTCTTATTTTCTTGGTTTTCAAATATCACAAAGAAATGATGGTATTTTTGTATGTCAAACTAAATATGTCCATGATATGCTTAAACGTTTTGGATTTGAAAACCTTAAACATGCTTCTACACCAATGAGTGCATCACTAAATTTAGGAAAAGATGAATCGGGAATTTCAATTGATCAAACTTTATATAGAGGTATGATAGGATCTCTACTTTATCTAAGTGCAACTAGACCCAATATTATGTTTGTCGTATGCTTATGTGCTCGATTTCAAGCCAATCCAAAAGAATCTCATGTAAAAGCGGTAAAATGAATTTTTAAATATCTCATTGGGTCATCTAGATTAGGATTATGGTACCCGCATAATAATTCATTTACACTTCACGGCTATTCCGATTCAGACTACACTGGATGCTCACTTGATAGAAAAAGCACTAGCGGTACTTGCTATATTCTATAACCTTCATTAGTTGCATGGTCTAGCCGGAAACAAAATTCGGTTGCACTCTCCACCACGGAGGCCGAATATATAACACTAGGGAGTTGTTGTGCACAAGCACTATGGATGAGCCAAACTCTAGAAGACTTTGGTTTTCATCTAAAAAACATTGAATTAAAATGTGATAACAATGGTGCCATTGACCTTACAAATAATATGGTACACCATTCTATATCCAAACATATAGATGTACGTCATCATTTCATAAGAGATCACATTAAAAAGGAAAATTTTAGAATAAGTTTCATTGACACGGACTGTCAACTTGCTGATTTATTCACTAAACATCTTCCCGATGCAAGGTTTCAAATGTTAAGGTTGGAATTAGGAGTCTTAGACATCTTAGGATGAGTTATATGAAAAATGCTAAAGTTTTATGAAATTTGAGCAATCAAGACAACTCCAAAAATTACAAAATTTCTGCATAAGACTACTCTTAAGACTCTTAATAAATATTAAAAAAAAACAGATTTTTAAAATTCTCAAGATTTCTCTTACTGTTTGCCGAGTTAGCGTTAGCGCCGACGCTTATGTGGGTGTTCGATTTTTCTGCTTTTTAAATTTTCTAAACATCATTAAAATTATGTTAGTTTATATGTACTACTTAATTTTGTATTTCTGACATTTGTTATTTTTGTTTTATTTATATTATGGAAAATCAACTACAAAATTTCAAATTTTAAAAATACAAAAATATGTTTTTGTTTTTCTGTTTTTCTTTCATTAAAAATTTCAAAACAACTATATGATCTTTATTGTTAATATCAAGCATGTATGTATTCTATTATTTAGAATTATTTACAATGTTAAAATTTATTCCTTCAAATTACTATGAACATTGTTTTGTTTATCATGCTTTGATATATCTAAATTAAGTGCATCAATTGTATTCAAAAAACATATGTAGAACCAAGTTTAGCATGCCTCTAAGTATGAGTAAATATTTTGTGATTGATAATGATATTTTCTCACTCACTTATTTTGGCAAACTACATGTGTATTTAAATCTAAAAATGATTGCTTGTGTATTGTAATTGTATAATAAATTAAAACTGCATAAGTTTATTACCTACACTACAATTGAATTGCACTTAAGAAATTAAGAAAAGTGGCTAAGTTAAAAAAACTATGTTGGGTTTGCAAACCAAGTGTATTCGGAGAAGTTGTCTCACAAAAGTGAACAAAAAAGGACAAATATAACTCCATCAAGAATAGTAAAGTGTCTTGTGCAAACCTTAGTTTTTTACAGCACTTTTTCCAAAAAAAAATGTGCATTAAAGTGTCTGAAAGTAAATATACTTATGTTTTATTGTGCACTTCACACTACATATGTCTTGTATTTTGTGATTTACATCATTTGTTAACATTGATCAAAATACAATTATGTGCACATCATTATCTTTCATAACACTTCTTCTCATGAGTATTGGATACTAATGCTTTATCTATACTACTCTTTATAAAAGAAATGCACAAGATAACCTAGCATGATCTCTACATTGTTTGGTATCTCTTAAACTTGAAATTAAGTAACATTGTAGTATATTCTCTTTTTGATATGTTCATTTCATGCTTGGTAACTTTATGGAAAACTATGAGATTTCAAAAAGATTAAAACATCTTTACATTTTGAACTTAAACTCATATTTATACTTTTGATTTTCATGCTTACAAAAAGATGTTTCTTATAATCTTCCGCTTGCTTGAAAATCTTATTTATTTATTTGAAATCTCTTATAAACTATGCTTAAACTCTTTATGATTACCTATATTACAAAAGCTCGATCATGATTTATAATTCCTCAAGAATGCCTCCTTACTTCCCTTACCCCACCTTCTTTTGCTAATACCAAAAGGGGGAGATTAATTGAAGAAATCTAGAGGAGAAATCCAGAAGATTAAGGGGAGAATAATATAATTCATGTAATCTATCATTTAGGGGGAGTAAAACATAAATTGCATTTATGTAGGGGGAGCATTACGATATGGGGAGTATGCACAATTCTCATACTTATCATATACTATAGTTGAACTATTATCTCGCTTATCATATACTATAAACACCATTGTTGATTTCTTGCTAAGAGGATTTGTTATTATCAAAAGGGGGAGATTGTTGGACATGTGTGTCACATCCCTTTGTTTGAGAATAACAAATCCCATATTATATTTGATCTTGCTTGTCATGTGTTTATAGTGTGCAGGAACTATAGGTGCAATACTCCACAGGTAGAAAACTGCTTGGAATCAAAATCTCTTAATGGAGCATAGCCGCCAGCGCTAGGGATACCGCAGGCGTTAGCACTACCGCAAGCGCTAGCGCTACCGCCTTGCGCTAGCTACAACTCGTGTCACAACGCCATGCCGCAAAGGTTTTGTAACCGCCTCTATACGATCTCCACCGCAGGCGCTAGGTGCTCCCACAAGCGCTAACTCCAAGCTCTATAAAATGGATCTTTCTTTCTCGTTTTGTACACACATCCCAGAGAGAATTCCTGTGCCAAATTTCAAGAGCTATTACTCTGCCGAAAAGTCATCTCCCACTCAAAGCTAAAGAAGATTTCTGAAGAAGGAAGCCATCACGGTGCACCCGAAGAATGATCGCATCAACCTCGCTTATGCTACATCAATCCTTCATTGCCAACTTTAGAAAATCTCATAGAGGGAGTTTTCATTTGTGTTATTTCATTATTTTGAATCTTTGTAGTTAAATCGCCTTTGTTGGCGACTAGGTCCTTGCGCGGTTAGGGGGAATTTGTCATGTGTGTTGGCGTTTAGGTCTAGGTGATTAGATCTAGGGGGTTCTCGAGGCCATATCCGGGGAAGGATTAGCTAGAGCAGCTCGAGGCCATATCCGGGGAAGGATAGGCTAAAGCCACCGGTTCGTGGGGATACGAGTCGATATAGAAAAGGAAAAAGTAATTGTATTTGTACGCCTCCGATTTCTAGCGATATTGAAATCAAATGTTTGTAAACACTTTTTTTATCTAATACAATCATGTATCTATTTGTGTTTACTTGATTTCCTTCATTTGGCTAAAATTCTAAAATTGCAAATTACATTATTTTCTTCTTTTACCTAAATTATTATTTTGCTCTCGTTTACTTTAAAACAATTTAGTAAATTGCTTAATCTTATTAAAAGAATTTTATTCCCTTATTCACCCCCTCTAAGGGTGCCTATCGATCCAACAACTTGAACCAAATTTATCCTCTCATGTAGGTGTTGTTTAGCCACATCCAAGTTATTTCTTATTTCTAGCAAATGTCCATCTATAGTCTGAGTATTTCCATTCATTCTGTTTAGAAGTTGATCTCTGTCTTGATTCATGAAACCTACCACCTGTCGAAATGCACGCTCCATATTTCCTGAATTGTTTGACTGATTTTGCATGATTTCATGGGTTTGGTGCCCAACTCTGTTGGCCTCCTCACTAACATGTTCCATAGCTGGAGCTGCCAAGTAAAGGAAATGAGTATGCTTAGTATTCAAATGATGCATGTCATCTTTCACACTCTGCAACTCAGCCTTCATCTCATGACTGAGACCATCAATTGTCTACAGAATGAATCGTTCCATCTTCTCCCTTTGAACGTTCAACAATGCTGAGATCATGTGGAATAGGGAGCCTGATTGTATAGTAGGTGGTCCAACTACATCCACATATGGTGTAGCATTTTCCTCTGGAGAACCTCTAGGAGCACTGTCTTGATCCAGAAGGTTAGAAGAGTCTACATGCATCTGCTCATCTTCTTCCACAAGCACTTGCTTGCCTTTGATCAGAACTAGGTCAAGCCCAGTCTGGGGATCAAAACTTCCATCCTTCTCTGGCACATTATCTTCAACTACCTTCTCTAGAGCATCCTTCTCCTGAACTAATTTCTCAGTTGGAGGTCCTTCAACTTGACCCTCTAGGGTAGAGCACCCCAGATAGGGCTCCCCCTCAACTCTCTTAGTGGCTTGGGTTGAGTACCCATGTGGGGACTCCCCCTCAACTCTCTCAGTATTTTGGGCTGAGCTTCCAAGTAGGAACTCCCCCTCAAGTGGATCACTGCCCAGAATGGGGGTTCTTCTTTCTTCAGTAACCTCTATGTTAGCAGGTTCTCTCATCTCCTCTTGGATCATTTGATTTAGAGATATCTCCCCCTCTGTCAAGGAAGGGTTTGGTAGAGATGAGGCTCCTTCTTCCTTAGAAACCTTGGACGGGTTTGGGTCTAGAATTGATGATGCTCCTCCTCTTTCAAAACTGCTAGAGGACCCTTCCTCCTCTGAGTAATCAACTATCATAGCTTTCTTTTTCTTTCCATTTTCAGCTGCTTGGGTAATCTTAGGGGTTTTGGAGATAACTCTCTCCCATCTATCCAACATCTTTGAATCTAACCTCTTTGAATAATGTAGAGGTACTCCCATGTTTCTCTTCACCACATCCCCAAGGGTATTCAAGAGGAAGATAAATAAGATTCTTCCAAATGAAGGGGTCTTTAGGGTGTTCTTAATCCTTTGGAATAGAAACTTTCTCCAGTCCGTCTTCTTTGAAACAATGATCCTGCACATTGCCTCAAACATTTCCTTGGAAATCTTGTCATGGGAACTAGTCTTGCACAATTGTACTTTCCCTACAATGCCTGCTAGGAGTTTTCCCTTCTGGTTGAATTCTGCCTTTTTAATAGACCCATAGGTCTTGCCACTGTGCTTACACCAGGCATATCCTGCAGAAAGGTCTTAAGCAGTCAGATCTTCCTCTTCAATTTCTTTCTCCAGTCTTGGAATCCTCAAAGCTTTTCCTAAGATCTTGGCTGACATTTTGATCTTCTTTCCGGACACTGCAGACTTTAGGATGGTCTCTGAACGATTGATTCTCGCTCCATCAAAGAATTCCCGGAGATCCCTGTTCATGAGAACACAGGGTTCGCAGAGCAGATATTCCAGCCCTGCCGATTCCACCAGTCCAATTACTGACCTAATTTCATCAGAACATGAGTTGATCCTCCTCTCATAAGCTCACAACCAGAGATGACTGAAGATTATTCCTTCTTGGGAGCCATTGAGGCAGGACATCGAGAATGAATGATTGATGGAGACGAAACAAAGGATTATCGCGGAAATAACTTCGGGCAAATAAAAGTGTAATTTTTGACCTAAGCACTCACTCTATTTATATTAGAAGTAGATGAAGAGGCGCGCACCTTTTTGTCCTGGTTAATAGATTAAGAATCCATCAGACGGCTCTGATTAAAGATCCAATATTGCATTAAGTATCTGGATTGTGTTTCGACAATGTGCATTTTTGTCGTCGATGGTGTCGTCGAGATTACTTCAACCTTGTCATTGGAATCACTTCAGCTTTGTCGTCGAGACTCCAGTAATATCGTCGAGACTTATATTTTGTTGTAGAAACATTTCATTCTCTATCGCTGAGAATTCATCTATGTCGATGAGGTACCCATCTGATACTTGTCTAACTTGAGAAATTTATCAGCACCTCTTGAGATTATCATCTAGGTTGTCCCACTTAGACTTCCTCCTTCAAATTTCTCATTTGGAGATACTGATTTGACATTTCACTTGATAGGCTTGGAATCCTCTATGGACTACACTGACTAAGAATATTCTGTTTAATTCCAACCTTGTAATAGGAATAAGGGGTCAGGCCAAACTTGATGCCCTTCTCCTATCTATACCCCTGACTTAATAGGAATAAGGGGCCTGTCCAAGCTTTTCAGTTGATTTATTTCCTCCTATATTGCTTGATTGATAGCTCCTTATAATTTGCTCTAGAGGATGATACATGACTTATCTTAGAGCAGCTTGCAGTTTTCTGGGAATGACTTTTATCTTTCATTTAATATTCAGCCTTGTCTTTAGTGAATAACTTATCCAATTTCTACCTTCTTTACTCCATTCATGTGTCTGGAGCAATCACTGTTCAGATGCCAAAAGGGTTGACATTTGGACATACCTGCAAAAAGGATTAGTTACCCTTAGACACCCAATTGAATTTGGGTCCTAGGTTTTTGTTAGTGGGATAAACTGAAATATCACACCTCTGACTGGTCTGCATTCTTCTTGCACTAGGCATTGTTGGATTGAACCATCAGTCCAAGGAAAAATGGCCAATTTTTTCACAACACCAACACTCGTACATGTTGTATCTTCTCTTATGCCTCACCATCTGGAAATGTTGGTGGGCAGGAGTGAAGATAGTTGACCTGACATGGCTTGGGTGAACCTCACAATTGTGAGTATGTAGTTGAGCTGGTCTCACCACTTTTTGGTTCACCGCCTTGGGAACATGCTTGGTGGGGGCTGCCTTTCCTTTACTTTTGAGTGTTGATGCTCCAGATCCATGGACATGAGGACCTGGATTCTTCACTCAAGTATCTTCAAGGGGTGCTTTAAAAGCATTCGACCCAAAGCCTGCTCTCCTTTGTGTGTTTGATAGTTTACTGCTTCTTGTAGAGAAGGCATTGGTCAGATGACCATGTGCAGATTCCTAGTCAGAAAAATTTGATGTCAGTGGCTTCTCTTTGGAAGAAGGTTAGGCTTCAGATACCTTGCCCTTGATTGTCTCCTTACCAAAACCTACACCACCTATGAATGGTGCAGAGAATTTGTCAATAATGGGAAGGACGGTCTTGGGCATTGAGAAGCTGGCAACAATTCTCTTCTCAGCCAATAACATTTCCTCAAGGTCCTTGATAACTTTGTTCTTCTGACCCAACTCAGCATTTTTGAGCTTTGTGACATCTTTGAGTTTGTCCATTTCTTTGCTCATAGCAGTCAGCTTTTTAGCTGTCTCTTAGAGCTCAGATTGGGCAGATTTCAGGGATGCTAACTCCTTAGATTGAGCTCTAAGAAGTTTCTTACTTCTTTTCAAAGCAATCCACAAGGCTTCATTATGCTGCACTAGCTCAAATTTAACCTCATGTGGGGATCTTGAGGGTATGTTGTTGCATGCAGATCCACACTTACTATCATGCACATAATCTATCATTGATTCAGAATCAGAGACAGATAAGAGAGCTCTAATAAGTACCTTCCTAGGAGAGGTGTTGTCATCCTGGATTTCTTCTGTTATAGCCATGAGACCAATGAAAGCTTCCTCCTTAGTTCCTGATAAATATGAATTAGGATCACTAAGTGTTCTGATTTTCTTAGCAATGAATCCTTTCTCAGATTTTTGTTTGTCCCTTGGACTTCTTCTATCATCACTCTTCTTTGATTCTTTCTTCTTGGAGGGGCAGTCAACAACCATGTGCCCAGTCTTCTTGAAGTGATAACAAACTATGTTAGTCAAATTAAATTAACTGAGTTTAGAGTTATACCTTTCCTCCTTTGAGGATCTGAGTTTATCATGTTGACCAGATCTTCTGGAGTGTGTGGAAGATGTCTTATGGCTGTCTCTTCTTCTTCTAGGCATCTTCCTTTTGAACTGCTTGGTGAAGAGTACTAGTTCTTTAACAATGTCATCATATTCTGATGTGCTTGCATCAGAAGCTTCATTGTCTTCACAGATATTCTGAATTATAGGAATCTTGTCCTTGGTACTCCTCAAGCTTTCACCCTCAAGAACCATGGGACTTTCTCTGGTGTTCCCACTTGAGTTTTCTTCTTCAGTTCCCTCCATGTAGATCACCAAGGTATCCCACATTTCTTTTGCATTTTTGCAATGAATTATGTTCTGAAATATAGAATCATCAGTTGCATTTTCAAGTATGTGTTTTGCTCTCTTATCTATAGTTATCAGGTCTACATCTTTCTTAGTAAACTGTGACAATGTTTCAGGGAATGAAGGATTTAATGGAGTCATTAAAACAGTCATGGGGACATACGGTCCCTCTTCAACAATCATGAATATTATGGGATCTGATGCTTCCATGAACAATTTGACTCTTTGATTCCAGATGTCAAAGTTTTCTTTGGTGCAAATGGGCAGCTTCATTGATCTCATCTCTTGATGATGCTCACAGGCCATTGAAAGATCATAACCCAAAAAAACTTATAGATCTTGTTCAAAGCTATTAAGCCTTTGAACTTAACCTCCATCTGATACCAATTGAAAGATATGGGTTGTCTATAATCTACACCCAGAGGGAGGGGGTGATTAGGTGTTGTAATATTATTTGCTACTTTAAAATTTAACTATCACAACACAAGAGCAATCACAGAAAACATACCAGATTTATTGTGGTTCCCTACAAGACAATGTGTCTAGAGGCACTCCACAGTCCCTCCCACCTATCTAGCAATGAGCTAGACTAGGCAACATCTCCAACTCAGACCTCTTCTCAATAATAAGATCTTACAACTCAGGTTCACACAGAACCCTACCAAACTCAGACTTTGCAAGTCTTATAATAACTCAGATCTTCCCCAAGATCCTACCAAACTCAGGCTCACAACGAACCCAACCAATCTCAGGCTCACACATAACCCTACCAATCTCAGATCTATTATAAGATCTTACAAGCTCAAGTTCACAAAGAACCCTACAAAATGATACAGAAAAGTTTGTTGTTGTAGTAGAAAAGACTTCAAGATAAATGCTTTGAAATAACATGTCTTCTTCTTGTAATAGTAAGCCTAGAGATCTTGTGAATCACTAAACCTTTCTTTGGAATCTTCTCTAGACCTTCACAACATAGCAGTGAAGTCTTCTTCTTGTTAATTCTTTTCTTTCTCTTTTGTAAGTATGTCTGAGAATAAACGTGAGAGAGAATACTTAAGCAACTGTGTCTTCTGTAGATAAAAAATGTCTCTTTTATACCGCTCTGTATATTTGTATAAAAGCCCTTATTGATTATTCCATAATCAATGTACCCATTTGAAAAGTTTGACAGAATTGGCATAATATTTTATCATAAATGACTTGCTGTTCTTGGAACCTGCAGAATATATAAGTAATAATATTCTTCATTAAATACTGTGCAACGGCTATATTCTGTAGAGAATATATCATTTATTACTCCTTGATTGGTGTGCAAGATAGGCGGAGTGCATGTTCTCTGTATATCAATTTCTGAGAAGATTGGTGCATTAAATGCTGCTCTGCATATGTCAAAATGATAAAATTCCTTCAAGTCGATATCGTGTTGATCATCTCAACGATGTGTAATCTTCTCGACGATATCGTCGACATACTTCCATCTTCAAGACTTTACTTGATATCTCAACGATATTGCTTCTTCTATACGATATCGTTGAGATGTTTCCATATATACAATATGTCTTGAGTCTTCAAGGCGATATGTCTTCTTTAAGATGATATCGTCGACATACATCCTTCTTCAAGACTTTACTTGATATCTCAACGATATTGCTTCTTCTAGACGATTTCGTCAAGATGTTTCTTGTATATGACTTAAACTTATTCATCAGGTTGATAATCTATCTTCAAGACGATATCGTCTTGATCTTCTAGACGATATAAAGTCGTCAAGACGATGTTGTCTACATGATCCTTTCTTCAGGACTTAATGAGTTATCTCAATGATACACTTTCTTCAACCTTCAAGACTATACATCTTCTTCAAGACAATGTTGTCGAGTCATCTAACCTTAGTCTTTCTCAACTATAAGCTTTCTTTAAGATGATATAGTCGAAACTGTTTCGACGATATGTTTCCTTTCTCAACGATTTATCTACCGAGTCTTGAGACGATATTTTACTTAGTGAATTTTCATTACTTTTACAGTCTTGATACTAGAGATGTAGCTTTGATGTATTTCAACAATATGTGTATCATCTCAACGATATGTCCAGTCCTTCTAGACAATTTTGGACTTAGAAAATTACCGGATATATGGTTTATCTTTTACAGTCATGAATAAAATATACCATCAAATACATAGTGCATTTATCATTGATCTGAGCACTTCTTCAAATCAGGAACATTGATGTGCACTGTTCCCAACACACACTATTCACCCTCCCCTCTAGGTGTGATCTTAGTCATTACCCTAGAATAATAGCTGTCCATCTAGTATAGTTAAAAAAGTTGTTTTTGTAATGTAATATATTTAAAAAGTTCTTTAAATGGCTTTTAAGAAACTATTTTTTTTCATGAAACAGTGTCCTTCCTCCTACAGTCATACTCTTCTTCTTTTCATTTTTTTGAAATCGTGCCCTCCCTCTCTGTCGTCGACACAGGTAGTCATGCACAAAATGATTGGGACAGGAAAGCCCGCCTAGGCCCAGCCTGGCAAAAGCCTGGTTAGGTATGGTCCCGAGTAGGACTTGTCCAGGCCCAGGCAAGTCCACAAGGGCCTAAAAAGGCCCCCAAAACAATGAATTGTCTAGCCCGGTACATGGCCCGGGCCAGACCCAGGCTAGGACCGGTCCTAGGCCTTACATAGGCCTGGCCCTGGTAGAGCCATGCGGCAAAATTATCACACCAGCATGCAACCTCTCTTTGAAGAGACGTGCTGCAATGTCTCTTCAAAGAGACGTTGTTGCTGCCAAGTCTCTTCATAGAGTGAATTGAAGGGACGTTGCAGTTGGCAAGTGCACTTGTTTCTCTATAGAGTTGTAAATTTTTTTTTAATAATTGTTTTATTTTTTTGTATTTGATTTTTATAATTTTGTAAAATATGAACTTTTTTTTCTATAAATAGATGAGATACTCTCTTCTAAAAATGTTTAATTGCACTCAAAGCTTAGAATCACATATTTCATCCTCTCAATTCTCTACTCTGAAGTTTCGATCGATGACATCTTCATCCGGTACTGTTCCTGAAATTATCGAGCACAAACACAGTGCTCCAATCTGGGAGCACTTGTGTATCGGCAATAATTTTAAAGTGAAGTGCCTACATTGTTCGAAGTTGTTGACTGCAGCCGAAAACTCCAAACTCATGTGACACATCAAATCATGTGTCACAAAACAAGCTCCGAAATCCAGTCAATCACAACTATTAACAGCCAGACAAATTTGGACACGATCAAATGCGGCAAAGAGAAGCGCAGATGAAGAATATCATCGGGCGTGGGTTGTCATTTAATCACTACGACAATGCCCGTGAGACCACTTATGTTCATCGAGCTCTCCAGCCAAAATATCTTCAAGTAGAACTACAATAAGACGTAAAACATATAAAACTAATATTAAAGCGAAAAATATTTTAATAAAATATTTTGACAATTTAGATAGTAGGATTAGTTTAACTTGTCATGTTTGGAGTAGCAGTATACAATTAGGCCTTTCTTATATTTGCATTACAAGTCATTGGATAGATCCTACTTTATGGGAGCTATCTAAGCACATCATTTATTTCAATAGTTTTGAAGTTCCACATACCAGAATAGCAATTTATCAAGTAATTATGAATTGTATACGCAAATTTAAAATAAAAGATAAAATTATTAATATTTCTTTTGATAATGCTAGTAATAATACCGTGGTTGTTGGTAGTTTAAAAAGAGATTTAAAACCTCTGCTAAATGGAGTATTTATTTCATACTCGTTGTGTTTGTCACGTTTTAAATTTAATTGTCAAAGATAATTTAAAATTAATGGATCTATATATTCTTAAAATTAGAACTATGCTACAATATATATAGTTCTAAAAAAGACAACTAGATTTTGTAACAAATCAGGGAGAATTTTTTTTAAAACCAGAATATGACAAGCCAATTAGGTGGAATTCCACTTACAAAATGTTAAAAAGAACAATCTGTCAAAAAACTCTCCTAATGGAATTTTATGGGCGCTGATATTAGCACTACATTTTTGGTTATCCGCACGAATGGCTAACCCCAAGAACAATTTTGAGGATTTCATATCCGCAAGCAATATTTTTATTTGCACACAATTATTTTTTGAAAAAAAATTAAACTTTAGAGATCTTTTGCAAACATTGTCATAAATCAAACAAAATATTAACTAAATTCATAGATCAATCAAACACCATCAAAAACATGAGATAAATCTAATAAACATAATCTAAAAACATAAAATTAAACAAAACAAAATCGAGCGGCCGCCGGAGGTGTTATCAATCATATGTAAATGTTTGTTGAGAGGAGGAGAGGAAATATTGGCGGTCGACATCAAGACAATATTGGTTGCTACTGTTGAAGCATGCGTTCCGAACTCCTTGGTTTGGTAATAACAAATCCCGGGTGTGTTTGATCCTATTGTATCTATGGTGTGCAGGTATAATAGATATGCGACTATGCTAATTTTTGTTAGAAGCTCAGGATATAAAGTCGAGAACAAATCAATGTCGTCAGCGGCAGCTAGATGTCATCGACGACAGCTCAACGGTTTCATGTCAGCGTTTTCATCTCAGCGGTTTCAGCTCAGTGGTTTTATCTCAGTGGTTTAAAGAACAAATCACTATCGGAATTCTGAAATCAATATCGAAATCCGACAGCCCACGTTTCGACCACAACTGTCACGTCACGCATAAACATCATTTTCATGGTACACGTGGCAACTGGAGGAGATAACGTTGGCGGACGACAGCTAGATGTTGTCGACGACATCTAAAATATATATATTGGCTCGATTTCTATGGAGACAAACACACACACAGATCTGGAGTACCTATTCCCAAGTGCATCTTGTCCAGAAAGCTCCAGAAATCTGAGAACTCTCATTTTTGCTAAGAACATTTAAGAGCGAAGAAGAGATGATTCGTGCGCAGTATCTCAGGCAATCTTTGCAAGATTTCAACATCATCTTCAGAGCTTTATTTTAAGGGAGTTTGTATTCTGATTTTCTGCATTGTAACTTATCTTATCATCTTGTAATCGGTAGAGGAAATCGCCGCCTTGTGCATGGCGTCTAAGTCCGTGTGTGGCTAAGGAGGAAATCGCTACCTTGCGCGTGACGTCTAGGTACTTGTGAGGCTTAAGAGTAAATCTGCGCCTTGTGTGCAGCGTCTAGATCGTGGAGAGATCTAGAGGGAGGCTAGTAGCAAGATCTAGGAAGAGATATGCTAAAGCCGGTCGGTCCTTGGTAGAAGGATCGGTAAATTAAAAGATGATCTATTATATCATAGCCTTGATCTTAAGCTCTATTAAGATCAATTGTTCTTTGTATTCATCACTTGTTAAAATAATTTTTGATTGTCAATTTATTCGTATTTGTCTAAGTGATTATTTTGGTTGTGTAAAAATCTAATTGTTTATCACAGCAAAAATTGTCTTAATATTTTAGTAAAATTACAAATTAAAAATTAGCCCTTATTCACCCCCCTCTAAGGGCACTGTAAGATCTAACACTTGGTATCAGAGTGAGGTTGCTCCAAAACAGTTTTACCACCGGGAGTAATGGTGCATAACAATCATGCATTTGTAGAGGGTCAAGGGATTAGTCGACCACCTTTATTCACAATCACGTACTATAACTATTGGAAAACCCGTATACATTGTTTTCTAATTGCACTAGATATCAAAGTCTGGTACATGGTAGAGACGAGTTATACTCCACCGACATTGGTCATTGGTAGTGTAACAATGGATAAACCCAGGGATAAATGAGATGATAATGATAAGTTGAAATATAAGAATGACGCAAAAGCAATGAACGCACTATTCTGTGCGTTAGATTGAACTGAGTTTAATAGAGTATGTGCATATGAAACTGCGTATGAAATTTGGGATTTATTAGAAGTTACTCATGAAGGTATCTCGTAGGTGAAGGACTCCAAACTGTTCCAACTCGAGTCAGAATTTGAAAAGTTCAGAATGGAGTTTGATGAAGACATTAATACGATGTACACCAGATTTACCAAGATCGTCAACAATTCCAAAGTCCTTGGAAAGAACTTTTCCAATGGAAATTTAGTTAGAAAAATCTTAAGATCACTTCCCCCGAAGTTCAATCTGAAGGTGACTGCCATCTCGGAATCTCATGATCTTAAGACTCTTCAACTAGAGAGTTTAATTGGAAACTTGAAGACACATGAAGTGGAACTAAAAATCCAACAAAAAGATACAATGTGGAGTCAAGTAAGAAGGCATTGTCACTAAAGTCTAAGAAAGAAGTTGAGAGTTTGACTGATGGAGATGAGGAAGAAGATGAACAAAGTTTGTTTGTGAGAAAAATTAAGAAATTTATGAGAAATCCTGAAAGGAGGACCACTTTTAAGAAGTACTTTAACAAGAAGGATTTTACATATAAGAAGGGAAAAGGAAAGAGTGACACTGAGGATGATGATGAGCATCCACCACCGGAATGTTATCATTGTAAGAAGATTGGACATATAAGGAGCAAGTGCCCAAAGTTTCTGAAAGAGCAAAAAGAGAAGAGGCACAATAAGAGATACAAAAAGAATGTTCTGAAGGCGGAAACATGGGACGACACATCATCAGAATGAGAAAGTGATTCAAGTTTTGAAGGTCATGAAGAAGCAAATATGTGCTTAATGTGAAAAACCAATGCATCATCTGAGAATGATTGCAGTGTCCCGAGCGACACTGAGGTAACTCCCCCAACATATAATGATCTTTATGATGAATTTCTTCGTACTTATAAATTTTTTCAAAAGAGTCTTAAAGATATTTATAGTCTAAAATCTAAAAATAAATCTCTTTTAAAAGAAAATAGAAAACTAACAAATGAATTAAAAGTTCTTGAGAAGGAGAAGATTGCTTGTCAATAGTGTAATCGCTCTTTGATAAGAATTACAGAATTATAACAAGAACTTTCCAAGTCCCATTCTAAAGTAGATTTTCTTATCAAAGAAATATGGGATTTAGAAATATCCTTGAAATCTTCTCATTCACAATTGGATAATGGCAATAAAGGGTTTACACAATGGTGTGTTATGTTAGTCAAAGAAAACACCGCTTTGAAAGCTCAAGTCCATGATTTAAATTTGGCTATAAATAAGTTTGGAGTTGGCCGGAAATCACTGAATATGATATTAGCCAACCAATGCCATGGAACTGCTAAGTTTGGACGTGGATACGTTGCTGGAAGCTGTTGGAATCCGACGGTCACTATCGTCGATGATAGAGGAAAATCCAGTAAATAGAAGATTAATAATTAAAATGCTTATAATACTACTGCTACAACATCCTCTTCCAGTAATAGTCCACAGAAAACTTTGAAAAGAGTGTCATCTCTCTTTGTTACGTGTGCCAAATGTAATAGATTTTGCCATATCACAGACTCTTGCAGGAAGAAGGGATCATGCAATATTAAGCAAGTCTGGGTACCGAAGGCGTCCACCTATGTTATGGGAGGAACTACTTGGGTAACCAGATCTTTACTCTCATCATCTTATTAGGTATGCTGGCAGACTAAGGACAAAGAAGACGTATGGTATTTGGACTCTGGTTGTTCAAAGCACATGACAGGCAATAAATCAAATTTCCTTAGCCTGAAAATAAAGAAATGAGGAGTTGTAATGTTTGGCGACAATGAAAAAAGGAAGGATCATGGGAATTGATGAAGTGGGTAACGATTCTTTCAAGATTTCTAATGTTTTATTTGTTAAAGCTTTGAAACACATTTTAATATATATTAGTCAATTATGTGATAGGGGTTTGAATGTTTTATTTGAGTCATCGTCAAATCTTTGAAAAATAATATATTCAAAAACTCTTGAAGTTATTTTTACCGCACCAAGAATTCATAATGTTTATAAGATTACCTTTCTTGAACTTTCTCATTCATCACTTAAATGTTTCATTTCAAAGAATGATGAATTAGAATTGTGGCATAGGCGACTAGGACATTCTAGCACTAAACTTGTAGTGAAACTTTCCAAAAACAAATTGGTTAAGGGTTTACCACTATTAGATGGAAAGCTTTCCTCATTATGTTCGCCATGTCAAAAAGAAAAATTTGTGAAATCATCTTTCAAAGGCAAAAATATTATGTCTACTTCTAGGTCTTTGCAATTAATACACATGGATTTGTTTGGTCCAGTTTCAACTCAAAGTCTAGGAGGTAGAAAACATACTTTTGTCTTAATTGATGACTATTATCATTTTTGTTGGACTATTTTTCTAGTATCCAAATTTGATGTGTATACTAAATTTACCAAGCTATGCACTCGCATTCAAAATGAATTAGATTTAAAAATTAAATGTATACGATCAGATCATGGTGGTGAATTTGATAATGATAAATTTATTTTATATTGTACTGAATTTGGGATAAAGCGTGAATTTTCCTCTCCTCGCACACCACAGCAAAATGGTGTAGTGGAAAGGAAAAATAGAACACTTCAAGAACTAGCACACACTATGTTATCTGAATTTAAATCACCAAGATATTTTTTGTCTGAAGCTGTTAGTACTGCGTGTTATGTTATAAATTGTGTCATGCTACGCTCTATTTTAAAACTTACTCCATATGAATTATATTTTCAAAAGAAACCTAATTTATCTTATTTCAAAGTATTTGGGTGTAAATGTTATATTTTAAAAACAAAAGATACTTTAGGTAAATTTGATGAAAAATGTGACGAAGGTATTTTCATTGGTTATTCTTCAACTAGTAAAGCTTATATAGTTTATAATAAATGAATTAAAGTAGTTGAAGAAACAATTCATGTTAAACTTGATGAACTTGTTCCTTGTGTAGTGAAGAATAAATCTGTAGGTGATGGTGAAGAATTCCCATTGAAAAGAAATGATGATGAAGAAGACGTACTTAGAAATGAAAAAAGAAGAAAAAGAGGAAGAAGTACAAGAATAAATTGAGGAAGTTGTGCCACCAAGCGAGCTTAGATTCACGAACGATCATCCACAAGACTTGGTCATTGGAGAACCTACAAGAGGGGTAAGTACATGTGCTTCTCTACATGATTTATTTTCAAACCTTTGCTTTATTTCCAACATAGAACCAAAGGATGTTTCAACCGCTTTAAATGATGAATCTTGGTTTTTAGCTATGACGGAAGAACTTACTCAATTTAAACGAAATAAGGTTTGGAAGCTTGTAGAAAGACCTAATGATCATCTTGTTGTTGGAGTAAAATGGATTTTCAAAAATAAATTAGATAGTGAATCTAGGATTACTAGAAACATAACTAGGCTTGTAGCAAAAGGTTATGCTCAAATTGAAGGAATAGACTTTGATGAAACTTTTGCACCCGTAGCATGCCTTGAAGCACTTAGAATTTTCATTGCATTTGCTAGTTATAAAAGATTTAAATTATTACAAATGGATGTTAAAACTGCATTTCTAAACTGGTGCATCAAGGAAGAGATTTATGTAGAACAATCTCCTGGATTTCGTAACAATAAATATCTAATCATGTTTATAAGTTATATTAAGCTCTTTATGGTTTGAAATAAGCACCCCGAGCATGGTATGATAGATTAATGCTTTATTTATTAAAGAATGATTTTAAAATGGGTAGTGTTGATTGTACACTCTTCATTATGTAAATGATGATATAATTGTTTTGCAAATTTATGTTGATGATATTATCTTTGGATCCACTAATGAAGAGTTATGTAATGATGTTGTTAAAGTGATGAAAAATGAATTTGAAATGAGCATGGTAGGAGAACTTACTTATTTTCTAGGTTTTCAAATTACACAAAAATATGATGGCATTTTTATTAATCAATCTAAGTACATTCATGATGTGCTAATGAGATTTGGGTTTGACAATCTTAAACTAACTAGTACTCCTATGAGTGTTTCTTTAAAGTTAGGAAAGGATGAAAGTGAAATTTCTATAGATCAAACTTTATATAGAGGGATGATTGGATCATTGTTATATTTAACCGCTTCAAGACCTGACATTATGTTTGATGTATGTTTATGTGTTAGATTTCAAGCTAATCCAAAAGAGTCACATTTAAAAGCGGTTAAACGTATTTTTCGTTATCTAATTGGAACTTCTAAACTAGGTTTATGGTATCCACATAGTGATAATTTTATTTTGCATGGCTATTCTGATTCTGATTATGCTTGGTGTTCATTAGATCGCAAAAGCACTAGTGGCACTTGTCACTTTCTTGGCCCTTCACTCATTTCTTGGTCGAGTAGGAAACAAAATTATGTTGCCCTCTTAACCACCGAGGCCGAGTACATTGCACTAGGTAGTTGTTGTGCACAAGCTCTTTGGATGAAATAAACCTTAGAAGACTATAACATTAATCATCACACTATAGAATTATGGTGTGACAACAAAAGTGTTATTGACTTAACAAACAACCCAGTACATCATTCTAGGTCTAAACACATCGATGTTCAACATCATTTTATAAGAGACCACATAAAGCAAAATCAAATTAAAATTTCATTTATAGGCCAAGATTCGCAACTTGCCAATATATTCACAAAACTACTTCCGGATTCCCGCTTTTCAATGCTAAGACTAGAATTAGGAATCCTAGATATATCAAATAGAACATATTAATTTAAATGATTTTTTAAATGAAAATTGCTAACTCCACACAAAGGGATTAAACCATGATTAAACGTCATCAAACATCCACTAACTGATTGTTTAATACAGAAATTAGCTGAAGATAACTTCTAAATATGAGTTCCAAAATAGACAAATGAAACTAAATTAAACTTCACTGTCGTCAACGACATCTACATGTCGCCGACTATATCTTCTAGTACATCAAAACCTGTAGAAAACTACTCAAAAATCTCTGCTCTCAGCACCACTACTCTCTGGCTGATCCCCTCTCGAGCTCTGACCGCCATCTCTTCCATATCGTGTTCGCCTCGTCGACTAACGCGGCGGCTCCGCTTCCAAGTATTCCCATTCAGCGGCCTCAGCAGGAGTAGGTTTTACCTTTAAACCTTTAACTAGAAATTTCATAAATTTCTGAATCTTGCCCATCTTCTTCTTCACATCCTTCTTGTTCTCCTCAAACAACTTCCTATGCTTGATACGCCCAAAATGGATTTACGTTTTAACGCAAGTGCACGTGTCGAATCAAGTAATATAAAGTGAGAAAAGATCGTTCCCTCAGAGAAGTGATTAATTTAGTGCTCGCAAGTACTAGCTCTACCTTTTCTTTAAATTCAAGCGGGATAATTAGAGTGAGTTTTTAATAATGAAAAATTAATAATGATAACAAAACTAAACAACGCTTACTTAAGAGTAATCTATTCAAACTAATTGGAGAAATATCAGTTGGAGAAATAATATTGTGTATTATTTTCCTTTGCTTATGGTGATGATTTTTATGATGAACCTTTATGAAATGCTTGATTAATTATCTTGCAACGATTTAAAAGTGGATGTCATCATCTCTCAATCTCTGAAATCCAACACTCTAACTCACCTAGTTATCTCTAACTTAGGTGGAAGAGATTAAAATAAAACACACAAATCAAAGTTGCTAGCAAAAGATGAAATCTCTTCCAACCTTTATGCTATATTGAAATTCATGATATACTTTCACCGCTCCGCTCTCGAATCTCGCAGTGTAGTATAAAAACGGAATTTTGGTTAACGATTTACGCGACTCCTCTCTCGAATCTTGCCGCATAAAATAAAGTAATCATCTAGCCTGACTCCTCTCTCGAATCTTGCCAAACAAATTAAAGATGAACTTAAGCCAAACTTTCCAAGAGTAAAATCATAAATTCAATACAGATAATATTCCAAACATCCATAAGAAAATTAAAATCAAACCATCACAACAAACAAAGTACTAACAACACACAAGATCTATGAGATTAGTTCATGATGGAGGGATGAAATCAAATAATAAAGATCTTACTAGACATGCTTAAGAGAGTCAAGTGATGCAGGAAATTCCACTCAAGGATGTGCACAATCCGTTGAAGAATCAGTCCTATCTCCTTCTTCTCCACTAGGGTTTTCGCAAACCCTATTTTTCTCTTTGCCAAAACTTCTCCTTTCTCTCTCCAATTTTGTATATCTCTTGATGGAGGTTATTTCCTGCCTAAAAATGAGCAGCCCAAGCCCAAGAGATGCATCCTTCCATACTTAAATTTGGCGCAAAATTCGGAATTCAATTTTTAAATCCGCCAGATTTGTTGTAACATCCAATAATGGATGTTATAACAACTTGAACCGGCAAAAATATTTAAGTCCAGCTTTTTTTTCTCCGAGTCGATTCCTTCGGCATTTCTAATAAGAAAACATATAATTTTAATCAAATGATCCATAATTTAAATAAACATGAATTTATTTATATTTTATATTCATTTAGACCATTTAGTCCATTTAAAATAAAATAAATAGCCAAAATAAAAGGCTAGATAACTTCTTTTTAGAAAGTTATCACACCTCCACACTTAAACGTTTGCTAGTCCCTAGCAAAAATCATACAAATTACAGACTTGAATGAAGAACTAATAACATAACATAAATTCCAATGATCTTTCATCCTTATAAAAAAAATTAATCAAAGCATACTATAGAAATTCACTTTACTCAATTGATAAGCCTACAATCAATAAAAATTCAACCATTCATAACTCCATTAGTTGAATACAAGATAATGCTTAAATAAGAATTTTAGTGCGGTGAGTGCTAAAAAGGAATTTACTCCCATACAATATTCCTTATTGAACCTCTGCATCTATTGGAAAGAATAAGAATATGCTAAGCTATTGATTTTAGTCTCCACATGAGTTAGTAGTTCAATTGAATATCGGAATGACTTTGGCTTGGTTCAAAATTTATGGGTAACTTTGATAGTGGAATGACATTCCCTAATTAATACTCTTAGCAAGTTTACCATAATATGGGGTTTATCAACATATATTTTTTTCTTTTCATAGTAGGGATCATTCCAAGTACAAGTGTACATACCTAGGCCACATATCACTATGATGCTCTTTTCTTTTTTTAATATATATCACAGTTGGGATCATTCCAAGTATGTATACCAATACTTAGGCCACATATCACTATGAAATTTAACCATTTTTTTAATTATTTTTTTTTAGATAAAACACCTATAAATGATTAACTTACTAGGATACAACTAGTAGGAACATAGGGAATTTAAGCATGGAATGGTGTATATCAAAGTGGTAAGGATAAGACTCAAAGTATTTAGTGGATGCTCGAAATGGATTAACTTACTAAACTCAAGTCTTGACTTACATTATTAACTCAGTTCTTGCTCACCCCTCCCTAGTATTTGCAGAAGTCAATATCAAAAATTGCCTTGGTCGTAAACAAAATTTTGTGCATGAAATAATTGCCTAAATGAGCATTATCCAAAAAAATTCTTACTAACTTCAAATTCATGAATTGAACTCCTAAGATTGATAAACCATACCAATTAATTATCATTGAACACTTAAGTAACTTATTGATTAATAAAAATAAGAATTAAGATCATTAAATTCATGTAAGGTTAATTTAATCTTCACTCAAGTGGTAGGGGTTATATTACCCCCACCTCCACACTTAGGCTTTGCTAGTCCCTTAGCAAAGAGACTATATCATGCAATTTTTTGAAGCGGAGCAAAACACAAAAATAAGGAGAATTTAAAATCTAAACTCAAGTTAGGGGACTCCCCTGAATTGAATTGAATGTGCTGGAGTGTATGTTCAAGACTTTTTGCTTATGCTCCCATGTGATTCCCACCTCCACACTTACTCATAGTAATCAGCCCTGCATACTCACAATTTCTACAATGTATAGATATTAAACAGTACATAGTCAAAAAGATCATCAAGATGAAAATCAAACATTATCATAATATCATTGTTATAGGAACCACATTGCACCATCGTAATATTGATAATCAATAGAAAATATAGCTGCTATGAAACTCATCCATCATAATATGAAAAATTCAAGCCCCAGGCTTCACTAAAATGCACCAAACATTAAGAAGCATCTTATAATAAACAATACTAAGATATGAGAGTAGTCATGAATTTATGGGTGGGCATGATGCTTGCATTCATAAAGAGCAGCCAAACCTTTGCTTCCCGCTTTAAATAAGTAGTCTTAATAGCTTTTCTTGCTCGGCTGACCTATTCTGGTTGTGGTGTGCAGCAGCAAATCTTAACCATCTCATCCAAACTGACATTATTCAGAATGTCTGTATAATCAGGGAAATCATGGTCTTCAAGACCGAACATGTCACTTAGATAAGCGGCTGAAAAATCTACCTTTTTCCCTCTTATGGTTACGATTTCCCCATCCGAATTCTTCGCATTTGCATAAAATTCATAAACCAAGGGGAGTATGGCCTCTGACCTAAGATGACAGAATGACTCCCATTTTAGAGTTTCAATTTGTTCAGCGTAACTGGTACTCCATGCCTTCTTTTCCAATTTGAAACCTCTCTCATAAATGCAAGGTATTTCATTCAACATTTGGAACCTTCTCTCAGTCGATGGGGTAAATTTTTTCTAAATTCCTGGGTTTCACTCTTTCCCTTGCCCCTTTTCTTTCTTTTCTTAGAAGACTCAGCCTAAATCGAACATGAGGCTAAGAGAAATCAACCTATAACAAAGTATACTGCTTAGCATGAGGGAGAAGGTCAGAGTATTACCTCTTTCTGTGCCATTTCCTCATTCTGATGCTGACGCGCCATGATGTCGAGTCGCAAGGATCTTCTATCCTTCAAGTTTGTCTCTCTACTCAAGAATGACCGCCACTCCTCCACAGAATCGCCCGTCGCCGCCTTTCTTCTCAGCGAAATCGCCCGAGACGAAACTCTAACCTAGCCGGCTGGTCGATGAATGAGTGATAAATTAGGGAGGATTTTGATTATATCGGTGATGGGTTCGACGAAATTTTAATCAAGCAAGCGGTTTGATTATATTTTGAATAGGGTTCGACGAAATTTAGTCAAGCGAACAGTTTAATTTAGAAGTTGGTTCGACGAACGTCAAACACATCCGCTGTTTTAATTATATTAGGAATTGGGTTCGATGAACTATGAACCCATCCGGCGGTTAAATAGAAACCCGGTTCGACGAACGTCGAACCCATCCGGCGCACAAAATCCTGAAGGAATTGCACAAAGCGAGCAATGTTATAACAATTTATTTTCTTCGTTGTAACAATTTTGTGCAGCAGTGACAATGTTGTAACAATTATTTTCAGTTGTTGTAACAATTGCCTTAGAAAATTTTGACTTAGAAAAATTTTCAGCCTACTTTCATTTCTTCCTTTTCTTAGCCGAATTTTTACCTTTTCTTCTATTCCTTGATGGTCATCATCATGTGGCTTCCTTCCCTCCACTCACATATCTTTTACTAAACTATAAGCATACAAATCTTATATATTTCATATTAGATGGGTTGCCTCCCACTAAGCTTCTAAAGTATTGCAGGAATAAAAAAAATACAGGAAAATTAAGACACAAAATGCAGGAAACGAAAGATAACTACTGGGTTTATTGTCTCCCCAGCATGACTTATTCAGGCCTTAAAAATATTCTATATTATTGGCCTGTGAAAGATAAAGTGAACAAGTAACTGCCTTAATATCCATTGCGGTAATGGGTACTGATATGGAGATAACACAGTTACCCCCTCTCCAGAATAATAATACATAAATTTCATAGGTAAGGAAAATAGAAAGTAAGAGGAGCAGGACATCTGCTCCTCACTCATCTCATCAGCATGCATATGCTTAGATGGAGGAAGAGGTTTAGGAAATAAATTAGAAGAAAGATATAAATAATTAAAAAGTGGGAGAGTGGTCCCGGTCTCACTCTCAACAGGCTCCAAATCTTGTACACCACTGTCGACATCCAAAACAGGGCAAGAAATATCGAAAGGTATAGGAGTCACGCAAGCAACTTCCCCGGCAAGAAGAAAATACTATAGGAGTCACGCAAGCAACTCAAGGTTTACTAATATTGCAAGAAGAAAATCACTAAATAGTTGCACTTCCCCGGCAACGGCGCCAAAAACTTGATACGCCCAAAATGGATTTACGTTTTAACGCAAGTGCACGTGTCGAATCAAGTAATATAAAGTGAGAAAAGATCATTCTCTTGGAGAAGTGATTAATCTAGTGCAGTACTAGCTCAACCTTTTCTTTAAATTCAAGCGGGATAATTAGAGTGAGTTTTTAATAATGAAAAATTAATAATGATAACAAAACTAAACAACGCTTACTTAAGAGTAATCTATTCAAACTAATTGGAGAAATATCAGTTGGAGAAATAATCTTGTGTATTGTTTTCCTTTGCTTATGATGATGATTTTTATGATGAACCTTTATGAAATGCTTGATTAATTATCTTGCAAAGATTTAAAAGTGGATGTCATCATCTCTCGATCTCTGAAATCCAACACTCTAACTCACCTAGTTATCTCTAACTTAGGTGGAAGAGATTAAAATAAAACACACAAATCAAAGTTGCTAGCAAAAGATGAAATCTCTTCCTACCTTTATGATATATTGAAATTCATGATATACTTTCACCGCTCCTCTCTCGAATCTCGCAGTGTAGTATAAAAATGGAATTTTGGTTAAGGATTTACGCGACTCCTCTCTCGAATCTTGCCGCATAAAATAAAGTAATCATCTAGCCTGACTCCTCTCTCGAATCTTGCCAAGCAAATTAAAGATGAACTTAAGCCAAACTTTCCAAGAGTAAAATCATAAATTCAATAAAGATAATATTCGAAACATTCATAAGAAAATTAAAATCAAACCATCACAACAAACAAAGTACTAACAACACACAAGATCTATGAGATTAGTTCATGGTGGAGGAATGAAACCAAATAAGAAAGATCTTACTAGACATGCTTAAGAGAGTCAAGTGATGCAGGAAATTCCACTCAAGGATGTGCACAGTCCGTTGAAGAATCAGTCCTATCTCCTTCTTCTCCACTAGGGTTTTCGCAAACCCTAATTTTCTCTTCGCCAAAACTCCTCCTTTCCCTCTCCAATTTCGTATATCTCTTGTTGGAGGTTATTTCCTGCCTAAAAACGAGCAGCCCAAGCCGAAGAGATGCATCCTTCCATAATTAAATTTGGCGCAAAATTCGGAATTCAATTTTTAAATCCGCCTGATTTGTTGTAACATCCAAAAATGGTTGTTATAACAACTTGAACCGGCAAAAATATTTAAGTCCAGCTTTTTTTCTCCGAGTCGATTCCTGCGGCATTTCTAATAAGAAAACATATAATTTTAATCAAATGATCCATAATTTAAATAAACATGAATTTATTTATATTTTATATTCATTTAGACCATTTAGTCCATTTAAAATAAAATAAATAGCCAAAATAAAAGGCTAGATAACTTCTTTTTAGAAAGTTATCAATGCTCCTCCAATGAGTCCTGTAAATCATCCATGACTTCGCGTAGAGATCCTCCATATGAGATTCGTGGATTTCTCTTCTCTAACGATGGCTCACACTGAGATCGACTAGGTCGCATAATTTCTGTATTGAAAATTCCAGGAAAATAATCATTCAAATAAAAATCATGGTTTATCCAAGAATATTTCTTAAATAATATGCGCTAGATGATTGCCCCCATAGGCAAGCTATGAACCTTCTTCCAAGTCGGACTCTTCAATCTAAACGTATATCATATAATAGATAACAGTAGATCTGCAACATCAAATGGCTCTTTTTCTAATATGAAATACGTCACAAGGCTAAGTTGTGTCGTAATACTCCTCGAGTCACCGACTTTGTACATGATCATATTCCTTAAGATTTCTTGCACAACCTAAGCATCCGGTGTGAGCGTCGTCATCATAATTAAACTCTTCATAGAATTTCCGTGCAATATCATATTCAGGAGTGTCCAATCTCGTTCTTTTCAATAATTTTCTACTATGTCCATCATATGATCTCTCTTAATCAAACCAAATTCATTTCTCATATCTATGTGGGTAATTTCCACAAATTGTCCTTAGATTTTCGATCTTACACCACCATTCAGATCCGTATAATTTGGATCTTCCAAGGGGTTGTAAAACTCTCAAATTAAAACTGATGAGAACGTGTCTGGGATTATGACAGAAATGATACCCGCCTCGGCTAATAGAAAATATACGTGTTCGTGTCGTGGAAGGTCAAACTCCATAACTTTAGCTACTCTTATAGTGATCTTTCAATGCCCGGATAGATTTGGTATGATAAATGGCAGTCACGGAATGCACTTCTACGCGCTCTAGAACTGGACGCCATACCTTCTCTTTCAAAACCTTCACATAAACAAAAAATTATCTAAAAACTGAAATTTTTGATCTCTAAAATTCATAAAAACAAAACGTAATCACTAAAACAAGTTTTCATTTAAGAAATTTTAACCTAAAATTAAAACCCCCATGAACTTACCTTAGATCTAGGATTTTCACCGGCTTCCCACTGCTTCTCTCACGAAACCCTACAGGAAATGAGTCCAGCATCTGTTTTACTCAATTTTGTGACTTTGTATACTTTTTCTGCTGTCGTCCACGACATCTAGATGTCATTTTTTGACATCTTCCATACGTCTTCTTGGCTCTATTTGCTTGACACTTCTGTAATATGTCATTACTATATTAATTTTATCATGTATAAAAGTTAAGCACTGTGATTTCGTACTCTCAACTAGCCTTTTAAACATTGTTATAGCTTCATCATTCTCATGATACTATCGATTTGATACTATCTAATAGTCCATGAGAATTACTGGAAATTTTTTTCGCATGCCTCTAAATATGAGAAATCTTTTATGTATGATAATGAGCTATCACGTACACTTACATTGATTCGTTACATGTGAAAGTCTATTTACATCCTACATGAATCATTATTGTTATCACATAACCCAATAACCTTCATAAATGACACTCCTTAACTTAGAATCATTTGCACAAATAAAATTTATCTACCATGTTTTGCAATACAAGTGAATTCGGAGGTCCTTTGTCCAAAGCAAAAAGAAGAAAAATAAAAAGAAAATTAAAATCACTAAATATGTGATAAAGAAAGAAAAATATTACTATGATGAAATGACAAGGACACTCCTCCAAGCACTACTTACACTCCTGATAAGTCTTCATAAGCATTGTGATGTTGAGCACCTTGGAAAGAATTGTAAAGTATCTTGTGCAAATACTAAATGGTACTTCACAGAAATTTTCTGCTATGACTTATATGTTAAGAGTTTCTGTCTTTTTTTACCGTTAAATAGTTATGCTTCTCATATTCTTGTGTGACTTAAATTAACTCATATGTATTCTCTCAAACTATCACTTGAACACTTCATTATTATATATAACATTTCCTCTCATGAGAATTGGACCGAAATGATTCCAGACTTCTCTATACAATTGTGTCTCTCTGTGATATTTTTGAATGCAAATAATGATGTTTAGGTTTATTTGATTCTACAAATTGTTTCACATTTTTTCCAATATATATATACTTGCGTCCCCAATATCATGACATATTCCTTTATTAGTTAATTGTTACAATAATGCTTCCACTTATATCATACGAATTTTATTCTTTCTATATTTGTTTTTCCTTCCTAAATGTCACTTCCTAACCTCAAATTTCTTTTAATAATACCAAAAGGGGGAGAATTATTCTTGTAAAAAATCATTACTAAACTATCCTTCCTAAACTCATTAATTGATTATCATATTTAGGGGGAGTACAGATTTAGGGGGAGAATACAAGTAGGGGAGCTTCATCCAAATGACGTTATTGCACAACCAATTATTTAGTGTTGCTTATCTTATATCACTTGATAGGATACTCTGATTTCTTTCAAAGTGGATTTGTTATTATCAAAAGGGGGAGATTATTGGGGCATGCTTTCCGAACTCCTTGGTTTGGTAATAATAAATTTCGGGTGTGTTTGATCCTATTTTATCTATGGTGTGCTGGTATAATAGGTATGCGACTATGCGAATTTGTGTTTGAAGCTTGGGATTTAAAGTCGAGAACAAATCAATGTCTTCAACGACAGCTAGATGTCGTCGACGACAGCTCATCGATTTCATCTCAGCGTTTTCATCTCAGCGGGTTCATCTCAGCGGTTTCATCTCAGCGAGTTCAAGAACAAATCAATGTCGCAATTCTAACATCGATATCGGAATCCGACAGCCCACGTTTCGACCACAACCATCACACCACGCATAAACATCATTTTCATGGGACACGTAGCAACTGGAGGAGATAACGTTGGCGGACGACCACTAGATGTCATCGACGACATCTAGAATATATATTGGCTCAATTTCTGTGGAGACAAACACACACACACACACACACACACCAATCTGGAGTACTATTCCCGAGTGCATCTTGTCCAGAAAGCTCCAAAAATTTGAGAACTCTCATTTTGCTAAGAACATTCAAGAGTGAAGAAGAGATTATTCGTGCGCAGTATCTCAGGCAATCTTTGCAAGGATTCGACGTCGTCTTCAGAGCTTCATTTTAAGGGAGTTTGCATTCTGATTTTCTACTTTGTAACTTATCTTATCATCTTGTAATCGGTAGAGGAAATCACAGCCTTGTGCGTGGCGTCTAAGTCCGTGTGTGGGTTAGGAGGAAATCGCCACATTGCGTGTGGAGTCTAGGTCCTTGTGATGCTCAGGAGTAAATCGCCGCCTTATGTGCAGCATCTAGATCGTGGAGAGATCTAGAGGGAAGCTAGTAGCAAGATCTAGGAAGAGATACGCTAAAGCCGGTCGGTCCTTGGTAGAAGGACCGGTAAATGAAAAGAAGATATATTATATCATAGCCTTGATCTTAAGCTCTATTAAGATCAATTGTTCTTTGTATTCATAACTTGTTAAAATAATTTTTGATTGTCAATATATTCGTATTTGTCTAAGTGATTATTTTGGTTGTGTAAAAATCTAATTGTTTATTTCAGCAAAAATTGTCTTAATATTTTAGTAAAATTACAAAGTAAAAATTAGCCCTTATTCACCCCTCCCCATCTAAGGGCGTCGTAAGATCCAACGACTACCCTTGATGGTATAGCAGTTGCAAAATATTTGCTAATAGATGACCAAAAAGAGGGCAGAGTAGGTCCCCTTCAGTCTCAGTTGCAGTTGCACATAAATATGAATGGCCATGTCGGCAGGACAAGTAAGGAGGAAGCCAGAATTGAAGTTGCATTCGACGTTAAGGGCTGGTAGCGTGGATCAGGTCACCGGAGTAGGGGGCCGAGGCCGCCGACGATAATGTAGGTCAGTGTTGAGTGAGGTAGGCTACCGTGCAGTCCAGGGAACAACGTCGACGGAGGCATTGTCGAAGGGCTTTGCACTGAGGAGGTCGTCGAGGTCTCGGGCGCCGTTTGGATGCAATGCCGATAAAGATTTATAGGTCGACGGAGAAGAATCCAGTTGAGCGCCGATTTCTGCATGCTTTCCGATAAAACAGAGGGAACAAATATCGCACCTGTAGCCGCGATCGATGGCAAGTCTCGTCGGGGGTTTGCGGACATTGGAGATCAAGAAGAAGGGCGAGACTGGGGCGGGGTCGTGAGAAAGGCAGCAAGTGGTGGTTTCGGTATAGGTGCAGTACTGCGAGAAAAATAGTGCATTTAGGGGAAAAATATCCTAAAGTTAGTCTTTTCAGTGCGATTAACACAAACTACAATGTTATTAACAACGCCCAATTTTATTCAACAAATACAACTCATGATTTAAATGACGATGATTGGAAAACAATTATGATTTCTATACGCTTATTAGAATGCTTTTATAGAGCGACGATTCAATTATTTGGTGTTTATTATCCAACTATCTCCGGAGGTATCGAATTTTTTTAATTATTACAAAAGCTTTAAAATATTATAAACACTATAGGTTTTGGCAGCCCGTAATTGAAACAATGGAAACAAACTTTTTAAAATACTATAAGGAAATGCCTTCTATGTTTTCATGTGCGGCGACATTAAATTCTTTATTAGGCATTTTAGGTGTTGAAAATCTTTTAGAAAAAATAAATAAAAATTTACACTTAAATTTAAATAATTTAGAATAGGAAGATTCAATAATTTAAAATTTTAATACAGTTTTTACAAATTTCTAGAATTATTATTATTATTTATATGGGTCACGGCCGCGAGATGATTCAACACAAGTACAAATGACATGATTTTCAAAATAAAATTTATGAGGTTGCGTCTTGAAAAAAAATAACAAATTACGGGTACCTTAAATGAATTGGGATTATATACTAAAATACAATTTAGAGAGTATATGACTAAAACAGAAATTGAAAATTTTAATATATTCGAGTGGTAGAAAAATAAAACTAACACGTATCATATTTTGACTTTAATGACCCGCGATATATTAACTATCCAAGCTAGTACAGTAGCTTCGGAGTTTGCTTTTTCTTTGAGTGACAGAATTTTGAATAAACGACATAGTCGACATAACGAAGAGCCGTTGGAGATTTGTATTTGCTATAAGGATTATTTGAACGCGACGAATAGAGAGCAACATATTGCTTCCATCGAAGACAACTTCTCGTTAGTCGAAAGAACTGAGATCGTTAAACTTGGCCGATGAAGATTGAGTATTAGTGATGCATTTTTTTGGGTAGGCCTCCATACGGTGCTTTGACACCTTACTTATTGTGGGTGGGTAGGTTGAGAGGTGAGACTTTTGCATTTTGTAAATTTGGGTAGTTTTTCTCAGGGTTGGTGGCCGACCCGTTTGTGTGTTATAATAATTTTTAATATGAAATAAAATATAACTTTTTATTTTATTAAGCATTTAAAATTTTAATATATATGTTTTACATAATATATTTATATTAATTAATTTTTATAAAAAAATCATTTTTTTTTGAAAAAATCTGCCTTGGGTAGGCCTCGGCCTGGTTAGGCCTGCTTGGGCCTGGTCGAAAAGGCTCAGCTAGTCCCCAATTATACAAGGGGACTGGGCCTGATTATTGTCAGGCCTAGGCCTGGGCTTATAAAATGTGGGCCTGCCAGACTTTATGTGCACGATATGAGGCAAGTCCTCCTTTCTTCTCTTTTCAATTTTCTAATTTCAGATCTACAGGGCCACCTCCCTGTCATTCGTCGGCACATCCAGCTGCTCGTCTCCTCTTCTTCTTCTTTTCATTTTTCTGATTTTAGATCGGCAGGACCACCTCCCTTTCAGCCTTCGGCACAAGTTCCTCTTTTTCTGAGTCTTCCTACCCGTCTTTTTCTTCTTTCTTCTTTTCTTAATTTTTTGTTCTTTTTTTGCTATGCCGCCGACTAGTCTTTTTATAGAATATGGGAAAAAGTTTATAATAGTAAAATAAGTTTATAATCATTTAGGCTTTAGTTGGTTGGGCTGTTGCTGATAGAAAACTGTTGATGGAAAGTTGCTGATAGGAAAAGTGTTGAATCTAGAAAACCCAGATTTGTTAAAATATTGTTTGGGTTAAATGGAGTTTGTAAAACGGAGTTTTGAAAAAGTTGTTTGAAAATAAAACAGAGTTTTTAGTGAAATTTTTTTCCCATAAAATAATTACCAGCCACATAATATTTGAAAGAAAACATTTTTTTCAATAATACAACTCAAATAAAGGGTCATGAAAAAGACATTTTTCCAACCAACTCTCCTCGCAATCTTGTTTTATGTTCTACTTTCGTACAACTGATCCGCTATAATATCACGAAGCGTGATCATCTCGTCTATACAACCTGTAGTATCAGAGCATGTTTCTCGCCGTCCTTGGGAGCCTACCCCACCATCTCCACCCTCATGCTCGCTCTACCTGAAGTCAATATCCACACGCGAAGGGTGGCGATGAATGAAATTATGTAAAGTCATCATGGCCATCAGAATATATGTCTGTTAGTCAAAGCGATAGCTTGACATGTCCCGCAATATTGCCCACTTCTTCTTCCAAATGTTGAACCATCGTTCGATCACACTTCTAAGCGATGAATGCGCATGATTGTACATCTCTCGACGTCCTTCTGCTCGATGACCACCATGGGCAAAGTCTGGCAGATGATACCTCGCATCTTGATATGGTTTCAAATATCCTCTTTGTAGAGGATAGTCAGAATCAACCAAGTAATACTTTCCTGAAGAATATAAAAAAATGTTTAACAGCAAAAAAGATTTAAAGTAATAAACCGATGAACTGAATTTTTATTAATTACCCTGAGGTGGATGATGGGTGCAAATTATATCCGCAAACGACAATGACAAGCGTACCATATCGAAAGTAGTATAAGATTATAAAAACCAAGGTCGTATTAGACTCAAGGCGGTTGTGTACTCTTACCTCAAGAAAATCTCTATTATTTTATCAATAGAACTTTGGATTGGTTTTTGCACTAAAGAGAGAAGAATTAAAATGAAGATTAAAACAATAATTTGGACGATTAACACTCGATCTTGAATCACCTTAGAATAAAAATAACAAGAATAAAATAAGACTATAATTCTCTTTCAAAGAAATTCTTAGACCATGGAGGTTCCTAAATTCTGAGCGCACCTTAGGTCTAGGATACGCCCAGCTGAGTTTAGGTTGATCAATCAAACTTTCGAGAGTTTGTAGTCTTATAAGTTTGTTTCTTCCGGTGACTTTTTGGTCTTTTGTGCTAGTTTTGTCGGTATCCCCCCACATCATAGTTTTAAAATATAGTTGTGTTGTACATTGGAGAAAGTGCATAGAGGAAAACTGATGGAGACGACGGCCCTCAACATGCAGATGATGGTACCGAAACGCTTACGGATGATGGAGTCTCTCCAACCAAAGACTTCCGACGTCTTCGCCGCGACAATAATTGTGATGAACGTCATCGCCGCTACAACCTCCGCCCAAGGCGCAAGAATATTAATTAATATTTATAATTATTCTATTATAATTATTGATTAATTGTTTTCATGTCTTCTTTACTATAATCTTAATGTTTGAGACTTATTTCTATTTTCCTGTATTATTTTTTTTTTAATTTGGGCTGCATGTCCTCATATGTGTTTGTAAGCCTATAAAAGGCTATGATGTAGAAGGATTAAGGAGTTATTATAAATTTCATTTGAAATTTGAAAAACAGAAATCCAATTTTGGAATTCTCCTCCTCTCCTTATTTTCTCCTCTCCCAAATTCCCTCCTCCTTCCCCCTTAGGGTTCGGCCAACCTTGAAACCGCTGCCCCTTGTTCTCCTCTCCATAGTCGCCGGCCTCCCTCTCTCCCTCCTAGAGATTATCTCCACCCCGGCGTGAAGCGAAGAAGGCGAACGAGTTTCCTCTCCATACGACGGAACTTCAGTGGAACCATTGACGAGCGATTGATCGATTGAATGCTTGAGAAAATTTTATCTCAAGCGGGGTAACGAAACATTCTACTTTGTGAGATTCCCTCTTGATTATTTTTGTGGTGGATTAATTTTGGCGTGATCCTCAACACCTTGAATTTTCGTGGATTTCTTCGATTGATTTTGAGTTTATCTTAATTAATTTAAATTCATGAGAATTGGCGAACATCGTTTTTTTTTGTTGGGAGAGATCTACCTTTTTCGAAATCATTACTTTCGGTGGATCTCTTTTGGTACAACTCTCGCTCGATCGGATCGGGAGGATCCATTTGGCTAGGGAGAATATTGACCTATATCCATTATTTGATCTCTAAGGGTGTTGCCGACCCGTATGTTAGCCTTTAATTGATAAATTTGCAAAGTGTGTGTGCTGCGAATAATTATTTGTGCGAACAAAGGATAAGGAACGTAGAGAGAAATTTGTGTATGTCCGTAATAACCGTGTCAGAGCCAGGTTCGTGTCAATTTCTTAATTGACGACATCTTTTATTTTCTGAGGACGCCGACACACACTTGTCTTGCACGATCCTTTGTTCAAAACAACAAAAATTTTAATTGCTGGTCTGCGAATAGTGACCTAAAATTCGCATTTTTAGCGAAAATAAAAAAACAAATTCTGGAAAATCTCCATATTTTTCAGCAAGAAGATAAAAAAAATATTTTATTTACCCTAGTTATTAAGCGGGACTAAATCTATCTTTCGTAAAATCTGTCAGGTCAGAATCTATTTTCTATCAGTGCATGTTGTCACGGACTAGTCCCCTTGACTATGTCGCGCACGGCCTTAGCTCCTCTTGCCACCCCTCGTGGCTAGCTAAGTCAGCCTCACTCTAAGAAAACTGTGGTGGAAATGGAAACGAGAACAAGAATACGAGAGCACAAGTGCACAAGAGAAGAAGTAAGCAAAGAGAACTCAAAAGCTTATTCCAAACTTGGATGGATACAAATGAGGGGGCCTTCCCCTTTTATAGGCCCCAAAGAGGTTTCCCTCTAAACCAAAGAATATTCTAGACCCCTACTATTCTAGAGTATTCTATACAATTCCGGTATATACAAGAGTCATGGACTCTCTAGATTGTTCTACTACCTTCCTATGTACAAGACTCCAGATTTCTCTAGAATCTTCTCATGTATTAACCCCAAAAGAGAGGAGATCGTAACATTCTCCCCCACCTATCCTGGCGTCGTCCTCGTCGCCTCGTACTGATGAATGAAATCCTTGAACTGCCACAAATCTTCTAATGTCTCCCAAGTAGCCTCAGACTCTGGCAATCCCTTCCATCTGACTAAGTACTGCGTACTTGGCGGCACTCCGCGTCGCCGTACCACCCTCTGAGATAGCACCCGATCAATCTCCTTCTCGAATGATTTGGTCATGATTGGAGGCGCTCTATGTGATTCTCCTCGCCTCGGGTCTTCCTGATCTTCATGATAAGGCTTCAACATGCTTACATGGAAGACTGGATGAATCTTCAACGAGTTGGGTAGATCAAGGCGATATGACACCTTTCCTACCTTGCCGATCACCTCGAACGACCCTTCATACCTCCTTATCAACCCCTTATGCATGCTCCACATTACTTTGAACTGTTGTGGTAGGAGTTTTACCATCACTTTATCTCCTAGGCCAAACTCCTGTGGCCTTCTCTTCACGTCCGCCCATTTCTTCATGCGCTTCCTTGCTTTCTCTAGGCAGACTTTGGCCAAGTTATTTTGTTCCTCCCAAGACTTTGCCAACTGAAGTGCTCCTGGGCCCTTTCCTTCTCCAGGGTTGATGGCTAGTGCATGCGGTGTGAGCGGTTGACGCCCGGTCGCCAGCTCGAAGGGACTCCTTCCCGTAGACTCGCTCCTCTGCAAGTTGTAGGAAAACTGAGCAACATCCAAGATCTTTGCCCAGTCCCGCTGGTTAGCACTCACAAAGTGCCGCAAGTAGCACTCCAATAAGCCATTTACCCTCTCGGTCTGCCCATCGGACTGCGGGTGGAAACTTGTGGAGAAGTTTAGTTGTGATCCCATCATCCTGAACAACTCCATCCAAAGTTTCCCCGTGAAGCGAGGATCCCGATCGCTCACAATGTTTTGTGGAATCCCCCAATGCTTTACCACTTGCTTGAAGAATGCTTGGGCCGCTTCCTTCGCTGTGCAGTCCTTTGTACATGGGATGAATGTCCCATATTTGGAGAATCTGTCCACGACCACCATAATCGATCCAAATCCCTCTGATTTGGGAAGAGCGCTGATGAAGTCCAACGTCACGGTGTGCCATGGATGATCTGGAACTAGAAGAGGCTCTAACAATCTTGCTGGTTGCCGATTCTCCACTTTGTCTTATTGGCACACAAGACATGTCTTCACATACAAGTCCACGCTTTCCTTCATCTTCGGCCAGTAGTACAAGATCTCCACTAGTGCCTTGGTTCTCTTTTGGCCAGGATGACCTGCCCATCGAGTGTCATGACACTCCTTGATCAATTCCCTCCATAGGTTGTCCCACTTTGGGATATATAGTCTCTTCCCCTTGGTGTAAAGGAGTTCATCCTCTACCCAAAATTGTTTAGTCTTCCCTTCCCTTGCCGCCTTCATCAGCTCAATTGCCAACGGATCTTGTTGCAACCCTTCCTTGATCCTGGTTAGCAACTCCCCTTTCACCGTGGATATAGCAGCAAGTTCAGCCTTGCGGCTCAAGGCATCCGCAACAACGTTCGCCTTCCCGGGCTTGTACTCCATTGAATAGTCAAACTCTGCTAGAAAGTCTTGCCACCTTGCTTGCTTTGAAGACAACTTCTTTTGCGTCTGGAAGTAACTTGTGGCCACATTGTCCATCTTGACCACGAACTTCGCCCCGAGCAAGTAGTGTCTCCACACCCATAAGCAATATATGATAGCAGTCATTTCCTTCTCCTGGACGGTGTACCGCCGCTCTGTCTCGTTCAGCTTTCGACTTTCATATGCAATAGGATGTCCATCCTGCATCAAGACTCCACCAATGGCAAAGTCAGAAGCATCCGTCTGGACCTCGAACTCCTTTCCAAAGTCCGGCAATGATAACACCGGCTCGGTGCTCACTGCTTGCTTTAGATCTTCAAAGGCTTGTTTGCATCCATCATCCCAAGCCCACGATCTATCCTTCTTTAGCAAGTCCGTCAATGGGGCTGTTCTACTTGAATAGCCCTGGATAAACTGCCGATAGTAATTTGCAAGTACAAGAAAAGATCTTAGCTCGGTTACCTTAGTAGGTGGCTCCCAATCTATGATCGCTTGGATCTTGGCTTCATCCATCTTTAACTGGCCATGTCCAATGACATGTCCAAGAAATGAGACCTCCTCCGTGCCAAACGTACACTTTGACTTCTTTACATATAATTCGTTCTCCCGCAAGACTCGAAAGATAGTGCGGAGATGTTCTGCATGCTCCTCCATTGAGTTGATGTAGATCACGATGACATCCAGATAAACCACCACAAATTGATCCAGGTAGGGATGGAATATCCTGTTCATCAAAGTGCAAAATGTGGTTGGTGCGTTAGTCAAGCCAAATGGCATGACCAACCACTCGTAAGACCCATAACGAGTGATGCAGGTCGTCTTCGGCTCATCTCCTTCTGCAATTCGGACTTGATAATAGCCCTTCTGCAAGTCCATCTTGGTGTAGACCTTGGTTTTCCCCATCCTATCAAACAAGTCAGCGATCAAAGGAATAGGATACTTATTCTTGACCGCTACCTTGTTGAGTGCCCGATAGTCTACACACATCCGCAAAGATCCGTCTTTCTTCTTCTGAAACAGCACCGGTGCGCCATATGGTGCTTTCGATGGATGAATCTTCCCCGTGTCAAGTAGCTCCTTCAGCTGCTTGCGGAGTTCCTCCAATTCGGGCGGAGCCATGCGATATGCCGCCATCGCAGGTGGCTTCGCCCCTTGTTCCAGCTCAATCTCATGGTACACCTCCCTCCGAGGCGGTAGCCTGTTCGGAAGCTCGGTTGGCATGACGTCTTGATTCTCCTCCAAGACTTGCACAATGAAAGGATGTACCTCCTCATCCTTTGCCGCAACTTCCTCCTTCAAGGTGGGTAAGTAAGTCACCTCTCCTTTCTTGACGCCTTTGGCTATTTGCATAGCCGATAGCTGCTTTCCCTTCGTTGGTGGCCCTTCCACCGCTGGGATCATGCATGGAGACCCTTTCTCCATAATGCACATGGATCTACAAAAAGTCATAGTGATAGCTCGTACCTTCTCGAAGAAATCCATCCCAAGTACAACTTGAAAATCATCCATCGATGCAATGGAGAAGTCCACTTGGCCCTTCCAAGTTCCCAACTGCAACTCCACTCCGCGTGAAACTCCTTGCAGCGGTCTCGCCTTCCCATTCACCGTCTTCAACCATCCTTCACCCTTAGAGACTTGTAGTCCAAGTCTCTTGGCTTCCTCCTCGGTCATGAAGTTATGCGTCGCTCCTGTGTCAAGCAAGGCCTTGGTGGCCTTCCCATTTGCATACGCCTCCACGAACATCAATCCTTTTGGTGATGCGGCTGGAGCAGGTCTAATATTCAAAGCATTAAATAATTGTAAGGATCCCATTTGAGCAGAAGTACCTTCTCCAGAATTTCCCGCATCATTGCCTTCCATAATTGCCGAAAGCGTTCCCATCTTTGGACAGTTGCTCATTGCATGCGGTCCCTTGCATAAGAAGCATCCTCCTTTTGGAATGAAGGCCTTCTTCTTCTCTTCATATTCCTTCCGAGTGTCATGCCGCTGGAAGTTAGGCTTCTTTCCATCACGCTTCTCTCCCCCACCTTTCCCGTAATCCTTATCCTTCTATGGCTTCGTTGTATCTGGGTTCCGTTGGTACTCAATAAGGGACTCAGCTGTGGCAATAGCTTCATCCAACGTCTTGACATCCCGCCTTTGTAATTCTTGCTTAGCCCAATGCTGAAGACCATCCACAAAGAAAAATCGCAAGTCTTCATCTGACATGCTAGGAATTTGCAGCATCAAGGTGGTAAATTCTTTAACATACTCCGCAATGCTCCCCTTGTGCTTCAACTCCCTAAGCTTTTTCTTAGCTTCATAAACGACATTTTCTGGATAGAAATGTCGTTTGAGTTCACGCCGGAACTCCTCCCATGTATCAATACGATACAAGCCTTTCTCGATGTCGGCCTGCTTCCTTCGCCACCAAAGAGAAGCAACATCCGATAAGTAGTAAGAAGCTTGTCGTACCTTAGCGGCTTCGTCGACGAGGTTACACCCCTCGAAGAACTGCTCCATTTGCCAAATGAAGTTTTCTACCTCCTTTGCATCTCGCTTGCCCACAAATGGCTTGGGCTTAGGAACCTCCATCCTTGGATTGCCCATTGCCATGTTGCCTCCACCATTAGCCACGGCTCGGCGACATAAGGTGAGTTCCTCCTTTATATCCTCGAAGCCAATCCGCATTGCTTGAATGGCATCTTCCATCCTAGCGAGGCGTTCCTCCAACGCCGGCTGAGCATCAAGACAAGTCTGGGTAGACTCCTTGATGAACTCGAATTCTTCTAGCACATGGGCCTCAAGAGCTTCGAAGTTACCTTCCACCTTCTCAACTCGATCGACCAACATCATGACAGCCTGATCCACATGAGTTCCTTCACGCGTCTTGCTATGATCCCTCTTCTTCCTGCCTTGTTGATCCACGACCTCCCTGCCGCGCTCGTCAACAACGCTTGAGTTGTTTGCCTCATTCGCCATAACAGCACCACAAATTGAACCTGAGTGAACCTGGGTCAACCTAGGTCAACCTCGCTTTGATACCAACTATCACGGACTAGTCCCCTTGACTATGTCGCGCACGGCCTTAGCTCCTCTTGCCACCCCTCACGGCTAGCTAAGTCAGCCTCACTCTAAGAAAACTGTGGTGGAAATGGGAACGAAAACAAGAATACAAGAGCACAAGTGCACAAGAGAAGAAGTAAGCAAAGAGAACTCAAAAGCTTATTCCAAACTTGGATGGATACAAATGAGGGGGGCTTCCCCTTTTATAGGCCCCAAAGAGGTTTCCCTCCAAACCAAAGAATATTCTAGACCCATACTATTCTAGAGTATTCTATACAATTCCGGTATATACAAGAGTCATGGACTCTCTAGATTGTTCTACTGCCTTCCTATGTACAAGACTCCAGATTTCTCCAGAATCTTCTCATGTATTAACCCCAAAAGAGAGGAGATCGTAACAATGCGCATGAGATTAGGCACGGAGTATACCGCATCCTCCCCCCCCCCCCCCCATATGGCGGATGTGCGAGACACGGGTCCCGGTCTAACAGCGATTGATGAACCCCGCCAGGAGTTCACGGATCAGTTGATAGACATTAGTTAGATGCTTCACGGGCTAAGGTTACATCAAGCAACTCCCCGTAATCAAGCCGCCAACCAACGTGAAGAAGGAATAACCATAATAATAATATTAATGAATAAGTCCCGCGTGCTAATCATAATAATTAACATGTCCCGCGTGCATCGTACAAGTTTGATATCACTAGGGTCGTCCGGGTCAAACCCCCATCGTACGATGGACTGGGTGAACCCCAAGTTTTCTTAGACTGGGTTATGGAAATAGAGTGCTACTTTGAGTGGCACAATCTGACCGAAGTGGATAAGGTGCGAGTTCGAGGATGAAGTTGTTAGGCAGGGCTAAGATATTCTGGTTGAATGAGGAACGTCGTCTAGGTGCGGTGAATGGTCTACCACCAATTGGTTGGGCAGGCATGAAGGCAATGTTGACAGACCAGTGCGTCCCTGCGTACCATCGGACGCAAATGTTTGATGATTTAGCTACCCTTAGGCAAGGGAATAAGTCGGTCGTTAATTACATGAGCCTTCTCAAGGACATGATGGTCAGGTGCGATGTTAGAGAGATGTCAAAGATCACCCTCTCTAGGTTCTGTAAGGGGCTTAACCTCGACATTCAGGGCAAACTCCTCTGTTATGGCCACACCAACTTAAACACCAATTTTAATGTTGCCTTGGATATTAAAAAGCACAATGCTCACAAGTCCAGGACTCGTTCGTTTCAGAAGGAAAAGTCCATCTTAGGACCCCCCCCCCATCCACCCAAAAGGATAAGGGTAAGTTTTGGTCCGCTGACTCGAACTCGGTTGTCATTACAGCAAGAAATATAAGAAATCCAACTGGAGAGAGAGTGCCCATGAGTAGGATCAGCAAAACGAATGCTACGTGTTTTGCTTGTGGAATTCAAGGACATTACGCTAGTGAATGTCCTACTAAACCCAAGCCCCTAGCCCTGTTAGATACCTCGACTGAATCTGCCGAGCTCATGTATGAGGCCGGTGAAGAATTTGAATCAGAAGGAGTGCCTAGCGATATAGAGGATGATAACCATATGATGGTGATGAGGTGTATTTTAGCAACTCCACGTGCGTCGGATGAATGTAATAGGCCGAATATTTTCTCTTTAAATTTTAAAAGTGGAGAGAAGTGGTGTAAGCTGATAATCGATAGCGGTAGCTGTATGAACGTGGTTTCAGAAAATGCGGTGTCACGAATGTAACTACTGAGCCTCACCCTCACCCTTACAAGGTTGCTTGGGTTAATAAGGCATCCCTTCTGGTCACAAAGCGTTGTTTGGTACCCCTTACCATCAAGACTTATTCTGAAAAGGTTTGGTGTGACGTCGTCCCCATGGATGCATGTCACGTGTTATTAGGACGCCCATGGCTTTATGACCATGATGTTACTCATTTAGGGCGAGCCAACACGCATGAGTTCAAATTTAATGGCAAGACTATTATCTTTAAACCCACTCCGCCTAAGGATCCATCGGCCGCCTCTAAAGACACGATTGTGCCTGTTGTGAAGAAAGCGTTAAGCTTGATAGGTAAGAAGGAGTTTGATTGTGGTAGTTTTATGGACGGTGTCATATATGCGTTAGTTTGTTTACAAATCAAGGAAGACACGTCCCCTTTTGAAAACTTATCACTAGCATTGAAGACACTTTTGGAAGAATTTAAGGACGTCTACCCAGATGATTTACCATCCAAATTACCTCCCATGAGAGAAATTCAACACGAAATTGATTTAGTTATGGGATCCTCCTTGCCCAACCTTCCCCAATATCGACGTAACCCCTGCTTACACCATGAATTGCAAAAATTAATTTCAGATTTGCTAAGGGTTCATCCGTCATAGTAAGAGTCCTTATGCCATACCATCATTATTCGTCCCTAAGAAAGATGGTTCCTGGAGGATGTGTGTGGATTATAGGGTCATTAATAAAATAACTGTCAAATATAGGTTTCCATCCCTCGTTTGGATGACTTATTGGATATGTTAGTCGGGGCCACTACGTTTTCTAAACTAGATCTTAAGAGTGGCTACCATCAAATCAGAATTAGGGAGGGAGACGAGTGGAAGACGACATTTAAATCAAAAGATGGACTTTATGAGTGGTTGGTGCTCGGGGAAGGGCTCACTAATGGCCCAAGTATATTTTTGAGGTTGATGCCGTTAGTGTTCAAGCCTTTCTTGGGAAAATTCGTAGTTATATATTTTGATGATATCCTAGTATTTAGCGCCTCCCCGAATGATCATGAGTCGCACTTGAGGATAGTCCTTACGACGTTGCGAAAGGAACAATTATTTGTTAATATTAAAAAATGTTCGTTCAATGTTCCATCTGTGGAGTTCCTAGGATATATTGTGAGTTCAGAGGGCATTCATGTGGATCCCCAGAAGGTCCAAGCCATTAGGGATTGGCCGGAACCGACCAATATACGGGATGTTCAGAGTTTTCACGGCTTAGCTACTTTTTACCGCCGATTTATCCGAGATTTTAGTAGTATCATGACACTGATCACGGAGTGCATGAAAAAGGGAGAATGCACATGGACCAAATCGGCCACTAAAGCGTTTGAAACAATTAAATCCCGAATGTCGAAAGCTCCTCTTTTACGATTGCCTGATTTTAATAAGGTTTTTGAATTGTCGTCTGGAGTTGGTATTGGCGGGGTATTGAGTAAAGAGGATCATCCTATTGGGTATTTTAGTGAGAAGCTTGCAGGGCCAAAATTGAATTATTCTAATTATGATAGGAAGTTCTATGCGGTTTTTCGGTGTCTCCAACATTGGCGACATTATTTACTCCCTAAGGAGTTTGTTATATTATCTGATCACGAGGCTTTGAGATTTATTAATTCACCTATCTTCAGGAGTACACCTTTATAATAAAACACCTTAAGGGAACGCTAAATTGTGTTGCAGACGCCCTTAGTCAAGTCTCTTTATTATTGTCTACGCTTGAGGTGAAAGTGATTGGGTTCGATAGAATTAAGGATGAGTACGTTAATTGTTCGGACTTCAAGGAAATATATTTATCCGCTCAAAGTGACTCCCCCACGACCATTTCAGCCTATTATATTAGGGGCGGTTATTTATTTAAGCATTCGAAGCTATGTATCCCTAGTTCCTCTTTACGCCATTTCATTATTTGGGAATTGCATAGTGGCGGATTAGGTGGTCATTTTGGTCGTGACAAGACAATCGTGTTAGTGGAGAAAAAAATTTATTGGCCAGACCTTCAGTCAATGGTAAATAAAATTGTGGGTAGTTGTCGTGCATGTCAATTAGCTAAGGGCAATAAAACAAATGCTGGACTTTATACCCCTCTTCTGATTCCTTCCATACCCTGGGAAGATGTTAGTATCGATTTTATTCTTGGCCTACCCATCACGTTTAGACATCATGATTCCATTTTTATGGTAGTAGACCGGTTTTCAAAAATGGCTTATTTTATTGCATGTAATAAAACCAACGATGCGTCACACATTGCGAAATTATATTTTAAGGAGGTCGTTGAGCATCGGGGCGTCCCCAAGACAACAGTGACTGATAGGGACGTAAAATTTACTAGTTATTTTTGGAAGACCCTTTGGAAGCTTATGGGCACCAAACTCTTATTTTCTTCGCCCTACCATCCGCAAATGGATGGGCAAACAGAGGTGTTAAATAGAAGTTTAGGTAGTTTACTGTGTTTTCTTGTGGGTGACCACAATGGTACTTGGGATTTACTCCTTCCTCATGCTCAGTTAGCGTATAATAATTCAAAAAATAGATCAACGGGTTTATCGCTGAATGAAACCGTGCACGGTTATAAGGCACCAGTGCCGCTTGACTTGATTATGTTACCTCCATCATATAAGTCAAGTCAATTCGCATAGAACATTGCCTCTCATGTTCATAATTTACATAAGCACATTAATGAAGCGCTAAATACACAATATGCATCTTATCAATCTCATGCTAACTTACATAAGAGAGCACCTCACTTGAAGGTTGACGATTTAGTTTTGGTGCGTCTCATCCATGAACGGATGCCTTCGGGCACCATAAAAAAGTTGGCGAATGGGTGAGCGGGTCCGTTTCAATTTTTAAAGAAATTAGGAGAAAACACTAATCTTTTGGAATTACCCACTGATTGGGGAATTTTCCCTATTTTCAATGTTTCGGATTTAACGTCATATGTTTCCCCACCACTTGATTTATCGGTCTGTCCGTTTGGTTCCACTGAATTTTCTAATGGGTTGGGGGATGAGCGTGTTCCTGGATCGCTCTCTCCATCGGTCTCCACTGGAGGTACGTTGAATGTTGATGACGAAACTTTTTCTCCGTATTTGCCTAATGCTTTTCCAAGGTTCCCCAGGACCACCTATGGGCTAGACAGGATCCTCAGAGATGAAGTGCTCTCCTCTCAAAGTGGTGATATTCGCCGCTACTTGATATGATGGCGTGATCGTCCGGCCTCCGATGACTCGTGGCTTCCTGAATCGGAGGTGGCCCTTTTGGATGCTGCTCTTCAACGCCAGTATATTCAAGCCAACTCATCGATGATGAGTACTTTTGAGCGGGGGAGGATTAATGGAGACGACGGAATTCAACATGAAGATGATGGTACCGGAACGCTTACTGATGATGAAGTCTCTCCAACCAAAGACTTCCGACGCCATCGCCGCGACAGTAATTGTGATGAATGCCATCGCCGCGACAGTAATTGTGATGAACGTCATCGCCGCTACAACCTCTGCCCAAGGCGCAAGAATATTAATTAATAATTATAATTATTCTATTATAATTATTGATTAATTGTTTCCATGTCTTCTCTACTATTATCTTAATGTTTGAGACTTATTTCTATTTTCATGTATTGTTTTTTTTTAATTTGGGTTGCATGTAGCCATATGTGTTTGTAAGCCTATAAAAGGCTATGATGTAGAATGATTAAGGAGTTATTATGAATTGCAATTGAAATTTGAAAATAGAAATCCAATTTTGGAATTCTCCTCCACTCCTTATTTTCTCCTCTCCCAAATTCCCTCCTCGTTTCCCCTTAGGGTCCGGCCAACCTTGAAACCGCAACCCCCCCCCCCCCCCCCCCCCCCCCCTCTCCCTCCTAGAGAATATCTCCACCCCGGCGTGAAGCGAAGAAGGCGGACGAGTTTCCTCTCCATACGACGCAACTCCGGTGGAACCATTGACGAGCGATTGAGCGATTGAATGTTTGAGAAAATCTAATCTCAAGCGGGGTAACGAAACTTTCTACTTTGTGAGATTCCCTCTTGATTATTTCTTGTGGTGGATTAATTTTACGTGATCTTCGACAACTTGAATTTTCGTGGATTTCTTCGATTGATTTTGAGTTTATCTTAATTGATTTAAATTCGCGAGGATTGACGAACCTCGTTTTCTTTTTGTTGGGAGAGATCTACCTTTTCTGAAATCGTTATTTTCGGTGGATCTCTTTTGTTACAACACTCGCTCGATCGGATCGGGAGGATCCATTTGGCTAGGGAGAATATTGGTCTATAGTCATTATTTGATCTCTAAGGGTGTTGCCGACCCGTACGTTAGCCTTTAATTGATAAATTTGCAAAACGTGTGTGCTGCGAATAATTATTTGTGCGAACAAAGAATTGAGAACGTAGATAGAAATTCGTGTTTGTCCGTAATAATCGTGTCGGAGAGCGTAGCCTACCTCAAAAACCTACCTGAAAAGTGACAAGTTTCTTAGGGCAGTGCTTACATACTACTTTACCCGTACTACATTCCTAACCTTTTTTACAATTTCGTTTTCTAAAAACCGATAATAATTTATCTATAATATATTTTGAAAATTATTGATACTCTTGCTCAACAACTTATATATTCATCAAATATTTGTATTCATTCATATTTATTTATAGGAAAGTGCGCTGGGCTTGATGCACTTTTTTCAATCAAAATGGGAAATTGTATGTATGTTTGACATGTCACGTTCACGACCACCACAAAAAAGAAAAACTAGTTTTGAACATAAAAATGAATGGAGTTCCTTAGGTGAGGTCTGACATTCACGAACGATGATTCATAATCGCCATGGTCATGACCACCGGCACCACGACATAATGAGCCTTAGAAAGAAAATGGGAACTACTTTACTTTTTCAAGAGGCAAAATGAAGAAAAAATATTTAAAAATTGAATTAAAATTGATTTAAGTATTTTTCATAGTGAAATGATGAGAATTTAAATTTCATTTCATATGGGATTTTTCATGCTCCTCGAGTCAAAGATTTGAACCTGTGGGTTCCACTCAACACAAACCTACCCACCCAGCAATGCATTAGGTAGGGATATATATCAAGCCTGTTCCACTATGGCCCCACAATTCCACAAAGTTCACGCCGACTTTTCCTCATGATGTCACGTGGGTTCTACGTTATGAGCAGAACGCAGCCCCAACGAATGCCGGTCGGACAAAAAAAATCGGACGCGAAAAGCTTTGGGTAAAAATCTAGGGCTTTGTTTGTTTCGGCGTTTTTTCTTTATTTTTGGGAGGAGAAAATGTTATTGCTCTAAAATGTTATTTTTGGCTTTTAACGACACCACATCTCCCTGCCTTCATTCCCACTGCTCATATTTCCAACGCTCCAAAATGCCACTGCGGAAACAAACAGAGCGCCTAGGTCTGGAGTTTACAGAATCTTGACACGTTGGCGAAGGTTTTTGTTTTTATTTTCTTATTACTTTTTTCTTTCTCTCTCTTCTATGTGTTCTTCTTTTCTCTTTCTCCTTGGTCACTTCGCACACTTCAAAAATGATTCAATGGCATGAAAACTAGTGTTTGCAACGAATCAATGAAGAAACAAGAAATACTATCTTCACAACTTAAGAATGGTTTGAAATCAAATAGGCAACCAATTAAAGAAAGTAGTCATCTTCGTTCTCTCTTTCTCTCTCCCCTACATCTCTCTCTCTCCAAAATAAGAATGGTTTGAAATCAAATAGGCAACCAATTAAAGAAAGAAGAAGAAGAGATCAATATTGCTAGGAAGAAGATGAACATCATGTAGAAATTTCAAGATAAGAAAAAATAAGAAGGATAAGTATTGGAAGATAATCACATCACAAATGAAGATCTTAGGACTGACAAAGGAGAAGCGATACTGGACAGTGAGGAGGAAGAAGCCGCCGTTAGCCGCTGAAGTGAAGACCCATTCCCTGTTGCTGTGTTCTCTTATTAATGTTGTATCTTGGACCCATGTGCTTTTCCATCTTTGCCCCACTGTACCTGCATAGTAGTAAGAGCTGTAAGCCTTTATAAAGGTTCTTTGTATCTGTTTTCAAGATATGAAAAGAGTGTGGTAGTGGTTATCAGCTGTTTTCCTACTGTTTATTAATGCAAATGTTTCCTGTTCCAATTCCTGGTCATTGCTCCTTATTTTTCTGTATGGTATCAGAGCGGAAGGTTGGATATGCAAGTGTTTTGCTATCTGCCATCAGAATCTGAGGACTTGTTTGTGTATTGTTTCTGTTCTTGATCAGTTTCCTACTGTTTTCCTTCTATTTATCAGACCTCAAGCTCATCATCCCATGGCTTCCTTTAGCAACTCCACTCAAACTTTCCTATATTCACCTAGTGGTATACCCATCTTTGAAGGGGAAGCATTCGATTATTGGCTTGTTCAAATGCACACTCTATTTATATCTCAAGGCCTTTGGGATTTGATTCAATCAGGTTACACCAAGCCTACAACTTAAAACCCAATAGAACAATGGTCGGGCAGCTGCAGATGCCAAGCTATACTCTGAAAATCAAAAACTTGATGCGAAGGCACTTCTATGCATTCAGCAAGGTTCAGGTAGATGCATTTTTTTTTTCCAAAATCACGGGTGTTCTCACTGCCAAAGATGCCTAAAAGACACTTAAAACTGAATACCAAGGATTATCTAAGGTGATAGCTCTAAAACTCCAAAACTCATGGCAAGATTTTGAAACTCTGCAGATGAAAGAAGATGACACTTCCGTCTCATATCTATCAAGAATCACTTATATTATCAACCAAATTAAAAACTATGGAGATCCTGTAGATGAGAAGAAATTCATTCTCAAAATTCTCAAAACTCTAACCCAGAAATATGCAATGGTAGTGGCTGCCATAGAGGAAGCAAAAGAAATCAACACCCTTTCCATGACAGATCTCATGGCCTCTCTTCAAGCACATGAGGAGAGAATTAAAAGGTATGAAACTCTGTCTCTAGAACAAGCTTTTCAAACCAAAGTGGTTTTTAAAATAGAAACAAATTATGCTGAACCAAGTAAAAAGGAAGAAAATGATAAGGGAATGCATAAATCTCAACAAAAACCTCTTTTATTTTGTATTCTTTGCAAAAGAAACAATCACGATGCCTATGACTGTTTTTACAAATGCAAAAAATGCAAATATCCAACTCATTTCCATAAGGATTGCAAGTATAAACATGATACAGAGACAAAAGCTCGAGAAGAAGCTCACTATGAAGATCAAGAAGATGAAGACTTTGTATTTTACTCTTGTGATAGCAACATTGATATGGTCAGTGATGTTTGGTACCTTGATAGTGGGTGCTCAAACCATATGACAAACAACAAGAAGGCTTTTATCTATCTAGATGAAAATCAATACTCTCAGGTTATCCTTGGAGATGGAACTTCCAAATCAATAAAGGGAAAAGGCACTATTGCTGTAAAATCAAAAAGGGGCCATTACAAACACATCACTGATGTTCAGTATGTTTCAGAACTAGCCCAGAATCTTTTAGGTGTCGGTCAATTGCTCAGAAAAGGATACAAATTGATTTTTGAAGATTCTTGTTGCACTATTGTTGAAAAGAATACCTCACATATTGTTGCTAAAGTTAAAATGACAAGCAACAAAGTTGTTTGGAATATTGCCCTCAATGTTCCCTTGATTTGAAGAGGCATCACTTCCAATACTAAGTACATATTGTATTTGATAAAGCTTTGTTTTTGTAAGTTAAACAGGCTTAGGTGACTCAAGAGAAAGGGTTAATCAAGACCTAAGGTTAGGAGAAATCTTCTCCTAAGTTGATGAAGAAATGTCTCAGCTGAACCACTGAGACGAGGAGCCGTCTCAGCGGATCCACTGAGAAGAAGGTGTCTCAGCTGATAAGTTCATCAAACGCTGAGAATCAGCGTGTTCGTCGAACACAGAGTGCCGTTCGTCGAACTCAGGACTCAGTTCGTCGACCGCTGAAACGAGACCAGAGAAGGAGCCGCTGAGAAGGCACAAAGGGCATGTTCGTCGAATGAAGAACACAGTTCGTCAACCGCTGAGATGAGATAGAAGAAACATCTGATAATTGCGTGTTCGTCGAACACAGAGAGCCGTTCATCGAACGAAGAACACAGTTCGTCGACCGCTGAGACGAGATATAAGAAACAGCTGATAATCGCGTGTTAGTCGAACGCAGAGTGTCGTTCGTCGAATGCAGAGACAAGGCAGATCGTTGAACGCAGAGACAAGACAGATCGTTGAACGCAGAGTTTGGCAAGTTCGTCGAACGCAGAGTTTGGCAAGATCGTCGAACGCAGGATGCAGCGGGTTCGTCGAGCGCAGAGTGTAGCGCGTTCGTCGAACGCATACCTTCTCTACAGATAAGTAGGGCAGCGGGACCTGCGGCTAGGGCAAGTTGTAGAAAAGATACAGGGTACCACCAATGTCTCCCATACTTCTTGGGAGATCAAATTAGAGCCGTTGAAGATAAAATAAGTATAAAAGAAAGAGCTAGGGTATTTTCTAACCCCCGACCGATTGCTTGCCAAATCTACTTTCGCCATTGACGGATGCTGCTCTCGTCTTTCTTCCTGCTCACTGAAAGAGAAGAAGAAACTGAGAGAAGAAGATAGCTCCTCCACCAGAAGGGGCAAGGTGATCTTCCACCCCTCCATTGAAGAGGAAGATCAAGTGGTAGCTGTTATCAACATCTTTATCTACAGGAAAGCACAGACTGTGCAGGATCTACAGGAGAGTATTTCTGCTGTAGAATATTTCTAAACCATCTTTTTCTGTAAGGATTTTTGCCTGAGTTTGTAGGGCTGGTTTGCCTGAGATTGTAGGAGCTGGAGATAACTCTGAGTTGTAAGGCTTGTTTCCTGAGGTAGGACCAGGAGGTGGTCTAAGCTGTAGGAGGTGTTTTCCTCTGAGTTTGTAGGGCAGCTGTGCCTGAGGTAGGAGTTGGTGATAGCTCTGAGTTGTATGGACTCTTGTCCTGAGGTAGGATCTGTTGGATCGATTGGCGCCCTTAGAGGGGGGGGGGGGGGGTGAATAAGGGAATAAAAATCTTTTTAAATTTTTACTAATTTACTAAATTGTTTTGAGTAATTTAGAATGAAATAACAATTTAACTTAAAGGAGGAAACAATTGTAATTTGCAATTTTATAAATTATGCCAAATGATATAAATCAAGTAAACACATAAAAAGACATGATTATATTATATAGAAAATGTGTTTACATAAATTGATTTCAATATCGCTTGAAATCGGAGGCGTATAAAGTAATACAATTTTTCCATTTCTATACCGACTTGTATCCCCACAAACCGGTTGGCTTTAGCATATCCTTCCCCGGATAAGGCCTCAAGCCGCTCTAGCCAATCCTTCCCGGATATGGCCTCGAGCACCCCCTAGATCTAATCACTTAGAACTAGTCGCCAACACAAGGCGAATTCCTCCCTAAGTCCTACCCTGACCTAGTCGCCAACACAAGGCGAATTCACTAAACGGTTACAAAAATATATGGAATGAAAATAAATATAACAATAATGAAACTCCCTATATGAGATCTCTGAAGATGAGGATGAAGGATCGATGTAGCATAAGCGAGGTTGAAGCGATCGTTCTTCGGATGCACCGTGGTGGCTTCCTTCTCCAGAAATCCTTTTTGGCTTTGAGTGGGAGATGAACTTTCGACAGAATAGCAGCTCTGGAAATTTGGCACAAGTAATCTCTCTGGAAGCACTCACACAAAATGAGAGAGAGCCCATCAATTTATAGATCTTGAAGATAGCGCCTGCGGTAGCTCCTAGCACCTGCGGTAGCGTTCGTGTGGAGCGGTTGCGAAACCGTCGGCGGTGTGGCGCTGTGCACGAATTTGAGATAGCGCCAGGAGGTAGCGCTAGCGCTGGCGGTAGCGTTCGTGTGGAGCGGTTGCAAAACCATCGGCTGCGTGACAGAACAATATTTCATCGAACGAAACAGAATTCGTGGAACACGACTTCGTCGAACGCATCCTTCATCGAACGGAACTTCAAGTTCGTCGAACCCAGTTGTCGGCCGCAATGTCATCGAGGGCAGGCTAAGTTCGTCGAACGGATCTTCTCGTTCGTCGAACATAACTTGTCGAGCATTAATTCGTTGAGCGCAGCAACATTCGTCGAATGGAGCTCCTCGTTCGTCGAACGCAGCTTGTTGATCACAAATTCGTCGAACGTAGGAATATTCGTCGAACGGCCTTCACATTTCGTCGAACGAAATATTCATCGAACGGAATTTTCATCGAACGCAGGCAAATTCGTCGAACGGAACCTGAGCTAGCGCCTGGCGGAAGCTCTAACGCTGGCGGTAGTGCATTCTTCCAGATGTTTGAATTCAACTGATTTCTACATGTGGATTATTGCACCTATAGTTCCTGCACACTATAAACACACGACAAGCAAGATCAAATACAATTTGGTATTTGTTATTTTCAAACAAAGGGATGTGGCACACATGTCCAACAATCTCGCCCTTTTGATAATAACAAATCCTCTTAGCAAGAAATCAACAATAGTGTTTATAGTATATGATAAGCAAGATGATAGTGCAACTATAGAATATGATAAGCAAGATGATATGCATACTCCCCCTATCTTATTGCTCCCCCTACATAAATGCAATTTATGTTTTACTCCCCCTAAATGATAGATTACATGAATTATTCTCCCCTTAATCTTCTATACTTCTCCTATATAGATTTCTACAATTAATCTCCCCCTTTTGGTATTATCAAAAGAAGGTAGGGTGAGGGTAGTAAGGAGACATTCTTTAGGCTAGTTATAAATAATGATCGTGCTTTTCTAATATATGAAATGATAAAGAGTTTAAGCATAATATATATAAGAGATTTCAAATAAAAAGATAAGAGTTGTAAGCAAGCGGAAGATTATAAGAAACATCTTTTTGTAAGCATGAAAAGCATAAGTAAAAATATGAGTTTTAATTCAAAATTGAAAGTTGTTTTAACCTTTTTGAAATCTCAAAGTTTTTCATAAAAATACCAAGCATGAAATAAAAATATCAAAGAGAGATTATACTACAAAGTTACTTAATTTTAAGTTCAAGAGATACCAAAACATTGTAGAGATCATGCTAGGTTATCTAGTGCATTTCTTATATAAAGAGTAGTATAGATAAAGCTTTAGAATCCAATACTCATGAGAAGAAATGTTATGAAAGATAATGATGTGCACATAAGTGTATTTTGAGCAATTTTAACAATTGATTTAAATCACCAAATACAAGACATATGTAGAGTAAAGTGCATAATAAAACACAAGTATATTACTTTCACACACTTTAATGCACACTATTTTATAAAAAAAGTGGTGTATTAATCAAGGGTTGCACAAGACACTTTACTATTCTTTCCAAGGTGCTCAACCTCACAATGCTTATGAAGACTTATCAGGAGATTCAAGTAGTGCTTGGTGGAGTTATAGTTGTATACATATATATTTTTTGTTCACATTTGTGAGACAATATTCTCCGAATACACTTGTTTTGCAAACCCAAAAAATTTTAACTTAACCACTTTTCAAAATTTCATAAGTGCAATTCAAATGTAGTGTAGGTAATAAACTTATGCAAGTTTTAATTCATTGTACAATTACAACACACAAGCAAGCATTTTAGATTTAAACACACATGTTGATTACCAAGATAAGTGAGTGAAATGTATCATTATCAAATATAAAACATTTACTCATACTTAGAGGCATGCTAAGCTTGGATCTTCACATATTTTTCAATATTTGATGCACTTTAAATAGATATATCAAAACATGATAAGAAAATAATGTTCATAATAATTTGAAGGAATAAGTTTTAACATTGTAAATAATTCTAAATAATAGAATTCATTCATGCTTGATATTTGCAATAAAGATCATATAGTTTTTTTGTTTTGAAAAAAAATTAATGAAAGAAAAAACAGAAAAACCAAAAAAACATATTTTTGTATTTTTGAATTTTGAAGTTTTGTAGTTGATTTTTCATAATATGGATAAAAACAAAATAACAAAGGTCAGAAACACAAAAGCTAAGTAGTACATATGAACTAAAATATTTTTATAGATTTTTAGAAATTTTAAAACCCAGAAAAATCAGACACTCACGCTAGCGTCGGCGATATCGCTAGCGCTGGAAAAAGTACACAATTTTTTAAGAATTTTAAAAATCTGATTTTTGATATTGATTGGGGGTCTTAAGAGTAGTCTTATGCAGAAGTTTTGTAATTTTCAGAGATGTCTTGATTGCTCAAATTGCATAAAACATTAGCGTTTTACATGTTACTCATCCTAAGATGTCTAAGACTCATAATTCCAACCTTAACATTTGAAACCTTGCATCGAGAAGAGGTTTAGTAAATATATCAGCAAGTTGAGAGTCCGTGCCAATAAAACTAATCCTAACATTTTCCTTCTTAATGTGATCCCTTATGAAATGATGACGTACATCTATATGTTTGAATCTAGAATGGTGTACTGGATTATTTGTGAGATCAATGGCACTTTTGTTGTCACATTTTAATTCAATAAGTTTTAGATGAAAACCAAAGTCCTCTAAAGTTTGGCTCATCCATAGAGCTTGTGCACAACAACTCCCTAATGCAATGTATTCGACCTCCGTGGTGGAGAGTGCAACCGAGTTTTGTTTCCTACTAGACCATGCAACTAATGAAGGTCCTACAAAATGACAAGTACCACTAATGCTTTTTCTATCAAGTGAACAACCGGCGTAGTCCGAATCGGAGTAACCGTGAAGTGTAAATGAATTATTGTGCGGGTACCATAATCCTAATCTAGATGACCCAATGAGATATCTAAAAATTCATTTTACCGCTTTTAAATGATATTCTTTTGGATTGGCTTGAAATTCAGCACATAAGCATACGACAAACATAATATCGGGTCTAGTTGCACTTAGATAAAGTAGAGATCCTATCATACCTCTATATAAAGTTTGATCTATAGAAATTCCTAATTCATCTTTTCCTAATTTTAGTGATGCACTCATTGGTGTAGAAGCATGTTTAAGGTTTTCAAATCCAAAACGTTTTAGCATATCATGAACATATTTAGTTTTACATACGAAGATACCATCAATTCTTTGTGATATTTGAAAACCAAGGAAATAAGAAAGTTCTCCTACAATACTCATTTCAAATTCATTTTTCATCACTAAAATAACTTCTTTACACATCTCTTCATTTTAGAGGACCGAGGAGACGCAACACCACCAGAGGCTGGTGCGGATGGAGGCGGGCCAGTCTAGCACAGGAGCACGAGTCTCAGGATCCGTGAGTGTTTACTAGTAGGTTATGCTTTCACGAATGATCTTGTCGTGAGGACATGATGTACTAGGCATGAGCACTTTTTATTTCTACCTCTTTATTTCAGTTATTATCTGTGGACATCTTTCATTAAGATCTATATTTTATGTGATGTGGACTTGAGCATACTTTTGCTTCAATTTTACTTTTCTTCTTCTGTAATCGATATGACCGGCAGGATCGGCGTTTTGTTGTGGCGACCTTCCCGAGTGATGGTGTCACCGCAAAGCGGCGGTTCTGGGCATAAGACCCGGTTTTGTAGTGAAAATGGGGTCTTACAAACTCGTATCAGAGCAAACCTCGATCTGAAGAAAAGAAGTCCACAAAGCCTGGGACACCCCGCGCGAGTTTAGTTTGAGGACAAACTAAGCAACGGAAGCAATGGTGTGCCCATATGGGGAATCACATGAAGAAGTCCACTTTTAACTGAATCTTTTTAGCTAAATCCTTACGAGTGACAAGTCGTTTTCTATAGCCTGCGGTGAACCCTGCCCCCCAGCAGGGAATACCTCCGGCTGCAAAGATCCCTTTAGATAGTCCTCTAGTCAATGAGTTAGGCTCAACCCCACTAGTACACAAGACTTACCATGACAATTTATACCATGCCCTAGTCTGAAATAGACCGTATGTGTAAATTTGATACCCCCAAAGAGGTTAGAGGAGGAGCTTAACGCTGGAACCACCACCTAAGCCATAAATTCTGATGTCCCTACTTCACATACCAAGGAATATCCAAACTGATAGGACCGACTTAAGTAGATTGACACATAAGCAGAATGGTAGGGGACTCGTAGACTCAACCCTCGTACCGGTGACATGTTTACATTGAGACAACCACCATGACAGACACCAAGGGTCGGATAAGAATTCAAGTTCAGAAGAGACCCGTTTGGGATTGGGTCACATGTTGACCCTGATAGGGTTGTCGTAGAGGGTACCTTGAAGAGTCTAAAGTGTGGAGTGTACCAACAAGTCTCAAGATAGAACCCCAAGTCTAAGGTTGTGTGCCCTAAGGATTGTTTGCATACTTGGGACGAATATAACATGGTGATATCGAAGATACTTAGCCCAAAATAGATAGTGGCTTATCTTTTGTTTATTGGGCATACCTTTTGTTTATTAAGCAAATTGGTTACTGACTTGGGTATCCCTTAGATCTAATTTAGAAAATGTTGCGTCATGAACATAATGATTTTGAAGTCTATCTTATTCAATGTTACTTGGGCAAAGATGGGATTCTATAAAAGCACGTTTGGAATGGTGACCGATAGAATTACCAGGACAATGGGTAGACATCGTTGATCGAACAATGACTTGACCTTAGTTGAAGCATTAGAAATGTAAAGTTGCCAGGTTTAGTCACTTAGGGATGCAGATGCCCTTCTGGAAGTTGGGAACTGAAATTAGGGCTTGCAAGCTAAAGTTATGTTTGAAAGTTCTTATGGTTTGTGGCTTTCGGAAGTGACTAACTTATGATTGTTAAAAATCACGCTCTGTCATGGTAGAAAATTTTAACTGCAACAATAATGATTAGTTAACATATACTCATAAAATTTCACGAGTGCACCCCCATTAAATTTTGAGGATAAATGGGACGATTGACGATCTGATATGTTCCATCAATGGTAAGAACTGGATAAGTTGTAGAGTTGAGTTGATTGATTTCTTGGACATGCGTGAAGGAATAAGAATCTGAACGTGTAGAGAAAACTTTATAGAGGCGTTGTCAACCCTTACAATCAAGAGCTTTAGTCACTGAAGAAATGGTGTATTCCGGAACGTGTATTTCCCCGGAATAAAGAAAGACACCATAGGTTTGGTGATGCACGGTGAGGTCTGTCGACTGGTAAAGGCCAAGTGCAATAGTCTTTGGGGAACTATCAATCACTGCACGTGTTAGAGGGGAAGCTCGAGGATATAATTATGGACTTCATACACAGGTTACCACATCCCCACTCTGGGCATAAGTTTATTTGGAACATCGAGGATAGATTGACCAAGGTAGCTAGGGTCACCCCAGGCAAGAAGGACGCTCCCGTTGGTGGGATTTGCTGAGCTGCTTGTCAGTTATCATGGTGTGCTTGGGACGATCGTGTCAGATCAGGATGGACGGGTTATATCCTAGAAGTGAAGATCAGTCCATGCCTATCAGGGCTCTTGGTTGACGTTCAGCACAGCTTTCCACCCTCAGAGGAATGGAGGCGCAGGACTCAACTATCTTGGATCTATGATGAGGATTTAAAGGCACTCGGCTCAGAATTTGTAGAGGACACAGATGCCTGGGTGTGACTTATTTGAGTTAGGATGTTGGAGACCCAGAGCAGCCAGGTCAGGTATTACGATGCATGGCATCATCAGGTAGAGTTCCAGGTTGAAGACCGGGTGTTCCTGAAGATATGTTCAATGCATGGAGTCTTGCGGGTACGCAGGCAAAAAAAGCTCAGTCCAAGATAAATGGGGATCTACAGGATCCTGGAGTGGATCAGCTCGTTAGCTTATAGACTGGAGCTACCGCCAGAGTTAATGGGTATGCATGACGTCTTCCACGTCTCCTCTCTTAGGAAGGCTCTACTACGGTCGGAGTAGCATGTCTCTATTGTAGATGGCCCGGTAATTTCTGACCGATTAGTTCACGTGGAGTCGGTCAGGATAGACGATACGATAGTGCGAGTCTTAAAGCGCAAGAAGGTTCCATAGGTAAAGGTCATGGACAGGAGGAGCTATTTGAGAACCACTGGAATTGATGCAGCATAGGCAGCTGGTACTCTTCGCGTCAGGTATAACTTAAATTCTTAAGGGATGTTACGGTCAGTCACTCTCGGTGAAAACCCCGCAAGCCTAACCTGAATTTTTGGGACCAAATTATTATTTTTTGTTTATTAGGATTTGTAACATCCCCAAAACAACTAGACCCCTAAGATGGCTTTGTCATGACTAGGTCATGATGAAACCCTAGGATGCGCAAAAGGATCATAGACCTTAGGCAAATGTATGAAGGCCACATTGGTCTGCGGGTAGTAATTTACAGTTATCAAGCCTAGAGTTGGCTTTAGGGCATCACCATGACCCATGACCCTATCATAACATGCCTAAGCCATTAAGGGGTCCCTTCATAACACCCCAATTATCAAACCGTAGACATAAGAGGTACCTTGAATGTTGAGCTAGCGCCGGCACTAGGGGCTAGCGCTGGCGGTAGTGGTGGTTTAGATGAACTGCTAAGAAGGGCTGGTGGTTTAGACGAACCGCTGGCTCTAGCGCAGGATCTAGATCTAGCGCAAGCGCTAGTGCTAGCGCTGGCGATAGTGCTAGTGCTTGGTAGCAGCCGAACCGACGAGCATCGTAACGTCAAGAGGCTAGCGTTGGCGCTAGCACTAGCGTCGGCGGTAGCTCAACAGACATGAGGTGGACGGGATCATTTTTGGTGGCCAAATTCATAGCCAAGAGAGGCCAAAATTCCTCCCAATTGATGGGGATTCATTCCCCCTATCAATTAGGAGAAGATTAAGAGGTTTTCCAACTCTTAAGGAGGGTGAATTTGGTGACCTTTGGGGATGGCCGAAATTTTCACCATGGATGGTGTTAATGGAGGAATCCCAAGCTTCACCTCCTCCCCTCCCTGAATTGGCTCTATAAAAGGCCTCAAGGGGTGAAGGGAATGAGTTTCCAAAAGAAATCCACCATCTAAGCGCATATCGGCATGACACCCAAGAGCTCTCGACCAACCATGGTGGACCGGCAATCGGAACGGCTACAAGCCACCACTCAGGTCCTCTCCTCTCATCTATTTCTTAGTGGATAGATCTCATCATTTTTCCCTCTAGATTTGGGGCCAATTGGTCTTGGATCGGTATGGCCGAAAGCTTGTGTTCAAGCTTTTGTTTTCTTGTTCAAATCCCCGATTTCGTCTGCCTCCGGCCGGCCAACCACCATACATCTCCAGCCGCCACCTCAATGGAGGTGGTGGTGGCATTGGCCGACCGGGAGAGCATCTAGGTGGCCGAGAAATCACATCCCAAGTTGGTACAGGACGGGCCAATCGTGGCGGTTAGCTGATTGGACAAGATGAACTGATGCCCTTCATTTAGATAGATTATTAATTTTATGATTAATTAACGTCACATTTTCCCCTGGAAATACATGTTTTTGAAACTAAAATTTGAATCATTTAGAGGTCGTTTTAGGAAAAATGGCCGGAGGCAAAAGTTCTAGATCATTATATCTAGTTTATTTTAAAATTGATTTGAGCCGATTGGGCCCACTAGTTTGACTGCAGCACTCAAAATGGTGCAACCTATACATAGGGTTGACCAGAGATTGATTTGAGTGCCCCCTCTACACTACTCATCCAAATGCTTTGAAATTTGGAGCATAGTCTAGACTTACCCTTACCCTCAACATATCCAAAAATGGGAGTTTTTGGAGAAACCATTTCTATAGTTTTTTGTAGAAGCTTAATAAAACGTTTGTGATTTAATTTTAGGGTCTAGAGACCTCTAAACCCTACCAAATTTTGGTGGGTAGTCCTTAGGGTCATGTCATGACTCTGGTAAAAATTTCATCCCATTTGGGATTGATTTAGTTGGGTAATTAAGTAACCCAAATTTGGTCAAACTAGGGGATATTAGGTCAAAGGTGCACTTTATGGATTTAAGGGGTCCACCCTCATTCAAATGTTGTGAAACCTTGACCACTGATTTAACATCATATAAAACACCCCCACAAGTGGTTTTGGGTGGTTTGGGGTGGATGTGCCCTAGAACCTTAGTGTGAACCCTATGGTTGTATATTGAACCTATTGAAGGACATATGGTCACATGTCCTTGGAAGGACTTGAAACTTGGTAGGTAGTTTCATGGGGTGGAAATAAGCCTTGAATAATTTTTCCAGAATTTTTAGTGACATCAATCTCCACATAATTGCTTATTATTTAATTAGGTCACCTTCTTTCAAAGTGAAATTTCATGTTCAGACATGCTAGGATGATTATAAACATTTGTCTGTGAGTTTATATTGATGATAATATTCTCTGATATTTTTGCTATGAATTTTGGATCGATATATAAAGTACCTCATTCATAACCCCCAATATTTTTCCTAGTGGTAAGAAAATTAATTATGGATTTAATACTCACTGGAAAATCATGAAACTTGGTCAGAGGACTTTTTAGGGCAAGAATATGACCTGTAAATTTTAGTATAGTTTTTGGAGGAGTTTTTATATGGTTCTCTTCACAAAGTGCCCTATGATTTGTTTATTTAAATAAAAGATTTATATGGTCAAATGAATTTGGAAAATTATGGAACTCAAGCAGTAAACATTTCTCATCACTTTAGACACCTGTTAATTTTCTTGTAATTTTTGGGTGGGTATTTTTGGTACTTTCTTTGTTAACCCTTGATTTTGATAAATTAGTCCATATTTTATTTGGAGATTAAAACCTTTATGGAAATTTATGTACTTCATATATGGCTGTTATTTTGAGGATATATAGTTGTACAAATTTTATCAAGGCCATAGCTTATCAAAAAACCATACTTAATGTTCAAAGTCATTGTTTCCCTAATTTTAAAGAAATTATGATAAATGCCTAATTAACTAGGAAATTTATGAATTTCTGGAGATAGCCTTAAAATGTCATTGCACACCCCCAATAATAATGTTGGGTCATTTTGATGATTATTTGGAGTACTTTCTCTCATGCACCTCATATAGTTCAAGTGGTCTACGTATAGTGAAAAGGCTGAATAAGGATAAACATGTAGTGTAAGAAATATGGTTGACTAGTTGGATAAACATATTTTATATGGGGAATTAAGGAAGTTGGTTTACCCAGACTGGTTGGATTCAGGAGGGGTCACCAAAGGAAAGTAGGTGTAAGAAGTACGGTTGACTAGGAGGCAAGAGTGTGCTTGGGATTGTCGAAAGATCGTCATTCCCTTGGAGTGAAGTAAAACACAATTAGCTTTAGTAAGTGTAACATTAATAGTGGTCGGGTCAAGGGTAGACACCAATAAGAATAAGTGCCTTGGAAAGGGAGCTTTGGGGTTTAGCCCATCATAGCTCTTAGTGTCGCTGCGAGACCCTCACAGGGTAGTCCACAGAAAGTCCATGGTTAACCCAAAACTGTAGGAATAATTTGTTATGCAAGATTAACTTAATATTGCACTCACACACATCCGTTGTTGCGGGTGTTACTTTGTTTGGTCATAGGAGCAGTAGGCTCGGAAGGTTGTTACGACGGGCGGGTTAGCTCGGGGAGCCTATGGCTCGGAGATGTAAAGTAATCATATTGCATGTGCATAAAGGTCGTGGGTCTTCGGTATTGACAGTCATTCACACTGACGCCGGTACGCTGACTCGGCAAGTGTGTATTTACATTTAGCCAAGGGAAGTTTGGTAGTCCAGCCAGTAAGAGTACACAGGTGCTCCGCGGTGTGTTCTTCGCGTTGAGGCATACGATAGGTCTAGGTTAGGTAGCATAAATACCAACCTAGAGGTGGGTGAGGCCCAACCCACCGCTTTTGTTTGCCACTACGGGAGTATCTTGGGAGTTTTGCTAGCTCCAAAAAGGGGGAACTAAAGGTCTGTGCGCATAGAGTCGAAGTGTGTGAGTTGCACTTGTGTGATCATAACATTACCCAGCATAACTATACATATCATAGCATAAGCATTGCATTTTAACCCCTACCCTTATCGTATAAATTGGTTATGGGACTTTTTATACGATAGGTTTTGCTAAACGACCCCTTGGTCTATAGGTTTATATGGGCATTCCTATAAATCAATAGTTATTTTTCTATTCTATACTTATCTTTACTTGCTTACTTTACTTGTTCTTTACCTTGCTTTATTTACTGCTTCATATATATAGACACTTGTGTAGTGATAGATGCTCCTGTAGCTAAGACATGTCACCTGCTTTGTTTTATACCCCTTGTTGTCCCCCGCTTCATCCTCCCGCTCAGTGTCTAGGTCCATTGGATGATGGATGGGGGGAAATGAGGCTTAGTCTTTTTGACTTACGGTCGGTGGACCACATCATTTTAGGGGATCGAGGAGACGCAGCACCACCAGAGGCCAGTGTGGATGGAGGCGGGCCAGTCTAGCACAGGAGCAATAGTCTCAAGATCCGTGAGTGTTTACTAGTAGGTTATGTTTTCGCGAGTGATCTTGTAGTAAGGGCATGATGTACTGGGCATGAGCACTTTTTATTGCTACCTCTTTATTTCAGTTATTATATGTGGACATCTTTCATTAAGATCTATATTTTATGTGATGTGGACTTGAGCTTACTTTTGCTTCAATTGTACTTTTCTTCTTCTGTGATCGATATGGCCGGCAGAATCGGTGTTTTGTATCGGCTACCTTCCCGAGTGTTGGTGTCACCGCAAAGCGACGGTTCTGGGCATAAGACCCGGTTTTGTAGCAAAAATGGGGTCTTGCAATGGTAATTCACAATGTTGTAGTTCATGTACAACTTCATACATGTAAACCTGCATACTATATCCAAAGCATGTATGATCAAATACAACTTGGGATTTGTTATTATCAAACCTGAGAGATGCAGGATGCATGTTTGAACAGGTGCGAGCGATGGTCGTCCCTCTTGGGAGACAACGAGGTTGGGAGGTTTAGAGGCTCCCAAATCTCGCAGAAGGGTGCACCTCCGTCTGGCGCTCCTTTAACAGTCTTACGTGCTCTTCCACAGAAGTTGTTGGTGCACCGGCGGCTCCCTCGAGAAGCGGAGCATTACTTGCGGGTGATTTGGTCAGGCCAGATCGGCATGCTCCTCCGGAGCTGCCCCTTATTGGTGTGAGTGCTACTTCTTGTCATTATTGTTTGTTGGTGCGCGTGCGTAGAGCAAACATCGCTTTCATAAATATCTTGGAGAGTTGAGAGCACCTTCCCACAAACAGCAAACTGTTGCAGGTCACTTAGTACTCTCCCGGTCTGAAAGATCGAACCGCCTTAGCTCGAGAGTGAGCTGAGCGTGCAAATAGTTAAAAGTGAACAAACAACATGAATGACAAGACTTTTTATGTGGAAAAATCTGGAAAGGGGAAAAATCACGTGGTCGGTTCGATGCAATCACAGGACTAAGTTCATTTCTAAGCTGAGGAAGATTTCGAAGCAGCTTCTATTAGAACTCAGAGGTGCGTCGATTAGAATGCAAATGTATTCGACGCAATATCTAATACAGACAAAGAATTAGAATACTTCCTGGATTCAATTCTAAAGTTCATTCAAACCATATATAAGAAGAGTATTTGAATTCTAAAGGGTCGTACATAGTCAAGAATAGGAAGAATAATTCCAAAGATACAAAGAAGATACGTTTGAAAGTTATTCAAATAGGTGTTTGACGGGTCGTCAATTGAAATGGAAAGAGCATAATACTACCTCCTGGATATTCCTATTAGGGAAATAATAGAAGAGAAAAGTAATCTATCTTTATTCGACAGAAGAATTGTATAGGGCAAGAGATAGAGAATACAAACAAAAGAAGAGATACGCAGATATTCTAATCTTCTCTCTCGGCTGCTCTCTATCTCTTTTATACAACATACAGAAAATAGATCTCTTCATAAGCAACAAAGCTTCTTCCTCCTCTCTCTCTCTCTCTCTAACAGCAAGAAGCTATCAAATACACAGAGATCATCTTCAAGAGTAGAGCTTAACAATCCTTGCATTCTTCTCTCTCTCTCTCTCTCTCTCTCTCTCTCTCTCTCTCTCTCTCTCTCTCTCTCTCTCTCTCTCTCTCTCTCAAGCAAGGATTCATCTACTGAACAGAGATCCATCAAAACCACTAAGTGCCTGAATCCTCAGTGACTGTTGCAGGAGGATTCAACCTGAAGAATAATCTTCATTTTTCTTCTTCTCTTTTACTCTTTCTTTCTTCCTTGTAATTTGAGTAAAGAGTCCTTAGAATCCCTTTCCAAAGGATTCAGTGGTTCAAGATCTCCTTATCAAAAGATCTAGCTTGGTTCTAAGAGTATCCTTAACAAAAGACTCAAACCTTGGTTCTAAGAGTATCCTTATCAAAAGAATCAGTGATTCTAAGAGTCTCTTTATAAAAAGGCTCTGTGGTTCTAAGAGTCTCCTTATCAAAAGACTCAGTGGTTCTAAGAGTCTCCTTATTAAAAGACTCAATCACTGGATAGTGTATTCCTGCCAAGGTGGTAGAAGAGTGGAGTACCCACATTTTTGGGAACCACTATAAATCTTGTCTCATCTCTATTGTGATAATTTTTTGTGGTGTCCCTTCTTTATTTCTTTATTTTGTGCTTATTTTATTCTCGTTGGATTTCTGAATGCATAGTTAGTAGAATCATTTTATTGTTATACATATTTTTCTAGTGAAAAGTTTTAAAACTCTATTCACCCCCCCTAGAGAATACTCAGAGGACTCACTGTACACTTTCAATTGGTATTAAAGTTAGGTTGATCGTAAAGAGGTTAACACCTTGATCAAAAGATCCTCTCACTCAAATTTTTATATTTTAAAATTAATTTCATAAAATGAGTTCTAAAGACTATGCAGCCACAAGACCACCAATGTGTAAACTGAATAAGTTTACACTCTGGAAGGCTAGAATAAAACTATATATGAATTTTATTGATGAAGACATTTTTGATGTCATTGTGTCAAGTCCTCCAGCACCATTCAGGAATGATGCAAGTGGGACTGTCACACAGGAACTTGTCCTTAGATCTGAATGGACTGATGCTGAGAAGAAGGTGAAGGCATGTGATACCAAGGCCATGAACATTTTGGTGTCCACTATGTCAGATGATATCTTCCAAAAAGTGGCAAACTACAACTCAGCAAAAGAAATCGGGGAGTCTTTGACCAGATTAGTTGAAGGCAGCTCAGATGAAAGAGAGGACTGGAAGTCCCTTCTCATATCCCAATATGAGAATTTTCAAAAGAAAGCTAAAGAGAATGTAGCTGAGATGTATGAAAGATTCAGCCCAATTATAAATGAACTCAAGGGCCTGGACAAAGAGATATCATTGACAGAGATCAATGACAAACTTCTCATGTACTTCCCATGCACATGGGACTCAAGGATCTGGGCCATTAAAGAGTCCATATGTCATTGAAAAATCTCCACAGATGCTCTGTTAGGCAAGCTCAAGTCCTACTAGCTACTACTAAAGAGAAGAGCTGAGACAAAAACTAAGGAGAATGTCTCAAATCCTAAAGAAAGGACTATAGCTTTAAAGGCTGCTGAAGGAGAGCCTTCCACTTCTGAAGAAGAGATGTTCAATCTCTTGGCCAGAAGATTCAGAAGATGGGTCAAATCTGAAGACTCTAGAAGGAAGGAAAGGAGCTCAAGCAAACCTAGGTTTGACAAGACTCCAAAGCATGAGATAATATGCTTTGCATGCAGAAAACCAGGGCATATTGCCCCTAAATGTCCAGAAGAGCAAAATGACAGAAGCATCAGCAAGAAGGATCATAAGAAGAAGTCCTTCAGAAAGAAGGACAAGAAGAAGGGAAAAGATTCCATAGCTGAAATATGGAGTGACTCAGAATCTAAGTCAAGTTCCTCATCATCTGACAGTGATGAAGAATTTGCTGCTGAAGAAGCCTGTCTGATGGCTTTAGAAGACTCAACTGAAGAAGATCAGGTATCTCTATTTGATGAATTTGATTTCTCTTCAGAAGACTTTAAAAATTATTTTAAAGAATTTTGTCAAGATTATCTTAATCTTTAAAAAAAAATAGAAACAGATAGGGAAGAATTTGAAGACCTTAAGAAAAACAATATGTATTCTGTTAATTATGACTTAAGAAATCAGATATATAGGATAGAAACAGAAATAAATATAGTAACTAATGAAAATTCAATCTTAATAGAAGAGCTTACAAAGGCAAAAGCCTTTGAAGACTCACTCAATGTGAGGAGTCAAAATCTCAAGGATATTACACATAATCTCTCCATGAGATTTAAGCACCTTGGTTTACGAGCAGATCTATCCACCAGCATAGTAATCCCTAACAAACTTGCTTGGGAAAATCATGTAGGGTTCATTAGACCTAGTGAGAATCAATCTAATAACAACTTAGAATCTAGTGAAGAATTGAATAACAACCCTAATAAGATCACTGTATTCAATAGAGTAAATATTGTTGATCAAAAAGGAATTATAGTAAAAGTGCACAGTGTGCCTCTAAGAATCCTCTAGAGGAGGTGAATAGAGATTTAAAAACTTATTCCTATTCTAACTATGAGTGCAATACAATAATCTAAGGATTTATGCTCAAACAAGAACTCGGGCAGAATAAACTTGTGCTGAAATATAAAGCAGAAATCAGTAGAGTAAACTAGCTATATGGACAGCACAGAAAATTAGCAACCAGAAGACACACCGAATTTTTATAGAGGTTCCCCAAAATGTGGGTACTCCCCTCTTTTACCACCTGGTAGGGATGCACCACTGTGCTTGAGTCTTTTGGTAAGGAGACTCTTAGAACCACTGATCTTTTGATAAGGAGATCATGAACCGCCAGATCTTTTGATAAGGAGATCTTGAACCACCAGATCTTTTGATAAGGAGATCTTGAACCACTGAATCCTTTGAAGAGGGATTAACAAAACTCTTTTACAGAAGGGAAGGAGGAAGAAGAAAAGGAAGGTTGCAGGAATTCTGTTTTCAAAATTCTTATGATGGTTGTATGAAAAATAGCTTCTTGTCTCTTCACTGGATCTGCTCTTCATGAACTTCTGCTTATGATGGTGATAATTTGCAGAATTTATGATTGTCAGATCCTTCTATATTCTTTTTGATTGAACTCTAGCTGCTATAAGATTATGTTGTTGAGCAGCCTTATTATATTCTGTTCTTGGTGAGAAGAAGAGCAGCAGATCTTCACTCTCTGTGTTTTATTCTTTTTAGGGTTCCTATGAAAGAGAGGAGGAAGAAGGAAAAGCCAATAGAACAGTATGGTTGATTGTGATAAGTGTCATCCTTTTCTCTTTCTTTTGTTGCTTTTTTATTGTCCCACCATTGAATTTGAATTTGTTTCCCTTTTAGGTAAGTCCTGAAGGGTATATTTGTCTAAGCAATAAATCCTTCCTTCCTTCTTTTATTCTCGACCCGTCCACCGACATTTAAGCTTGTTTCCAAGAAAGCTTTTCTCTGACCTCAGTTAATTCTTTATTCCATTTAAGGTAATTAATGGAGGCGTTGAGGAACGGTCTTGAGAGAGGTGGGCCATGAGAGAGGGTCAAAAATGACAGCTAAAAAGGTTTCCATTTTCTGACTGTATTCGACGTAGCATCGAGTTCACTTCCTCTCTTATCGACGCACCTTCGAGTTCCTGTAGGAGCAGCTTCGAATTCATCCTTGCTCTGATTGAACTCTGCTAGTCGACATTGCGTCGATATCTTATTGACGTTACCGTCGAGTTGATCTGCATGGCTCTGAACTTCATTATCTACGTCGAGATGAAATTGACATTCCATCGACTTTAGTTGGCTTCGACAGATATCCCCTTCTGCGTCGAGTTGAAGTAGAAGCTGCGTCGACTTCTCAAGTTACTTCGACAAACCCATGACCTCTACGTCGACTTCTATTCGACGTTACATCGACTTGAGTAACTTCGACAGAAGATTTGAACCACTTGGACTTCTAGTCAGAGCAGCGTCGATATGGACTCGATGTTGTGTCGAATTCTATTCGACACAAATGTTAACTTTGCCTAATTTTGCTTCCCTTGATCTAGTCTTGACACCCTAGGTTGAGTGTGACATCCTAAGACATCTAATGACCAGATTACCCTCACTATACAATGGGTAATTCAATCCTAAGAGATAAAATCACTTTTAGGTAATTTGTTAAGTTAAATCAAAGGAGTTTTTCCCAACAATCTCCCCTTATTTATCTTAACAAATTTTACAAATTGAATAAAGTGATTTTACTTGTTTCTTTGCATAAATAAACACAAATGCATACAAGATAGACATATGAAAGATACAGACTGAAATCAATGAAAGATTCATACTAAAATCATAACCCATGTTATTCAATTGTCAAGAAGTATATCAATCATCATATCTGTTTTCCAGGAAGTGTAGAACTTAATCAAAATATCTGATCCTCATTGCTCCTTCTCGGGAGTTTTTCTTTTTCTTGAAAATACTTTTGAGGAGACTTTTCTTAAGGCAAACTGCAAGGGCTTTTCATTTTCTTTAGTAGTGTCTTTGGGAAGCTCCCCCGAACTTTGTACATTCATTTCAGCTTCCTGGGCAGCTTCCTCGGCTATCTGAACAACTTCATCTAAAATCACTTTATCCTAAAATTCATCTTGAGCTACAGCTGTACTTACAACAGCCATCTATGCATCTAGGTCCCTCTAGACATCTGGAGTAGGCTCCCCCTATTTTGCTGCATCATTTTGCTCAATATTCATCCTTTCTTGGGGCTCCCCTTCATCTGTCAGAAACTGCATGACATCTGACATATCTTTGTCACTTATCTCCCCCCTAAACTGTTGCATCTATTCATTTATTATCCAACCTTTCTGAATGCTCCCCCTGAGCCCCCTAAGACTGTGCACCCTGAAAGGTAGTCACTTTGTCAGGAGCAGGCTCACTATTAGCATTACCCTGATCTTGTCCATTCATAACAGGAGGAGGTATTTCTTCCTCTAATATGTTCTCCACCTTCTTGACCTTGCTGGCCAGGGAGGTTAAGAATTCCCTTGAAACCATAGAGGAGTATATAAAATCTTTGAGGCTCTGGAAGGATCTTTTAAATCTTAATAACTCACCCTCCATCTGTGAGTATTTTCTGTCAAATTTTCTAGCCTAAGAGGGCACTTGATCTGCAAATGTGGAGGAGGAAATGGCCACAGCTTTGGAGATGATCTGCTCAAGATCAAATGTGGGTATATAAGATGTAGATGGAGGAGGTGATGGAGGGAGCTCTTCTTGGATAGGGGTGAGAGGATGGTAAACATCAGTGGAGAAGTGAATTGATGGTGGTGGAGGTGGAGCAGGGTGATGATCTGGAATGATAGTGGATGGTAGTTGATAGGTTGGCTGAGGAGATGGCTCAGGTGCTAAGGAGGACTGGTGTTGTTGTTGTTGTTGCTGTGGAGGTGAATGTTGGGTTGTAGTATCATCCTGATGGGTATCTGGAACATTGTCTAGTGGAGGTGGAGAGTGAGCAGGAGTGATAGCATCCCTTGGATGGTCTGGTGTGCGCCTTTCTGGCTCTTAATGAGGAGGAGATGGAGGAGGAGAGACTGGAGCTTGACTAGGCTTCACTATTTGCCTGGTCCACTTGGAAAAGATCCCTATATTAATCATCTTCCCAGGAGGAATAGGAACTCCTTTGGATTTGCAAATGCTTGGATAATGTTGAAAGAGCACTTGGCACATCATTCTCATGTAAGCATTTTCCTTGTGGGCATATTTGTGCCTTATCATCATCATAAGACATCTCCCCCAATTGATCTTCTTCTTTAGAACAAGTGCTCCCATTATCTGAAGTTGTTGCTTGGGAATGGCATCATGTGCAGAAATCTTACATAACAGTACATTTCCTACTATATATGTGATGAGCCCCACTTATATATATATTTTTGGACTCATTTGGGCTGATATTCTAGTGTTTGCACCACATTTTAGTCATGTTTTCATTTATATATACTATTCCATGCTAGGTGCACCATTAAGCCCATTTCGGTGTGCAATTGCATTCCTCGTTGTTGGGGTAAGCACATTGTGCTCCCCTTCCCTTCTTTGATGTATTTCTGTGCTGGACGTGTATTCCCAGCTGGTATATCTTGTTTGCAGGTGACCTGATCGTCCCATTTTCCCCCAAATGTAATTTCTGTGCATATCGCACGGTCGTGCGTTTCCTTGACGCACAGTCTGTGCAGTCATGTGTTTGTGTCTGGGAAGAAAACGGAGCGTCGGGGTTTACTCGTGCGTTTTAACGCACGGGCGAATTCGCCAGTGCGTGAGTAAAACGCACGGTCGACCTGTATCTTTGTGATTTCAGAGCGTCGGATTTTACCCGTGCGTTTGAAGGCACGGGCGGCGTTGGTCGTGCGTGAACAAATCGCACGGGCGGCGCAGCGTATTCTCCAAGCCATATTTTATCAGTTAATATTGCACGGTCTGTGCACGATCGTGCGTTCGACCGTGCGTGACCAATTTTCAGCATGTTTCCTATAAAAACAGGAATCGAGGAAGTCAACGAAGGATCGGGAAAGGACGACCGGGAGCGAATCGGAGAGCGGGAAATCTCTTCCTTCCCGTTGCTCTTGAGGGCTGAAGGCTTCCCCTTCATCTCCTCCACCATCAAGGCCATTTCCGGTGATTTCCACCTCCATCCTTCCATCCGGGAACATTAGGAAGCTTCGTCCACCATTAGCTCAAGCATTCCTCGCCAAGGAAACCAAGGAAGCGCTGAAGATCGTAGGAGCAGTGACAGCCTCCTTCGAGCCAAGCTCACCATCTGAGAGCCGAGTCCGGAGAGAGCCCGACAACCTCTCATTCCGGCCGTGAACCCAAGACGTGACTTCTTCTTTGTGGTCCTCTCTAACCTTGAATGCTTATACTTCATTTTTGTGTTGTATGAACACGTGTTAAGCTAATCTTAAGTAGTTTTGCTTTCCTTCATATGCACTGATGTTGTGGTGGCATGAATAGCCCCTTTGTTCCTAGTGATTTTCTGTGATTTGTTGTGGGTGAAGACACTAGCAATTGCTAGTGGTGATGTTTTGAGAAGAGGTGTGTGCGACCCTCAACCGTCATAGTGATATCCCGTCCACGCGCCTTCCGAAGCACGACATCGCGGCCGTTGCACCCATCTCGCCGTGCGAAGCGGAGTTTTGACCCGCATCTTTCTTCATTCTGCAATAGCGTAGGAAACCAAATCAAACCCCCCGTTGTTACTTATTACTCCTTTTAACTGATTTCCTATTTAGAGCAAATCGTACTACCCAACTTGCAGTCCTTGAGAGATCGATACTTGGGGATAACTTCCCATTTTTATTACTTGAGCGACCGGTGCACTGCCGTCGTATCGCATTTCGTGCCTGCTAATTAGCAGTGCCGAAATAGCGCATCAAGTTTTTGGCGCCGTTGCCGGGGACTGCAAGCGTGTTTGATTTGTTTTTAATTGGAAATTCGTTTTAAGGTATTGTGTCTTTCTTCTTCTATATCATGTGGGCACATTTGAACATCCGATGTCGTTGGTGTGGGGACACATCCCACGCTAGTGATAGGTGTCTCAAAGAGTATGGTGTTGTTCAGAAACCGTACGGAGCTCATAAATCCTTTGGCTACTCTGCTGCACCTTCATTATCGCACCTTTTTGCGGCTGCCGCACCTTTGGTGCCGGCTTTGCCGGCAAAGCCGGCAAAGCAGTGCCTATTTTGCAAAAGTAGAGAGCATGCCTTGAAGGACTGTGCTGCTTATCTTCGCGAATTGGCGGATGACGATGAGCCGGATATCCGGATCGTCTCATCTTCAAATCATGCGAGCACAGCTCCATCCGCTGGTTACGTATCTCTTCCACCTTCACTTCTTGAAGTCTCTGGAATCGACACGTGCATCAGTGTCTCTTATGACTCTGTTTCTGATGCGACCCCCCATACCTCTTCGGTTCATATACCACTTCGCAAGGATTTGTACCCTTGTGTGGAGAGTGAGCCCGAACTAGTAAGTAACACGTCCTCTCCCGCCACACACAAAATTACATCTGTTGCTGATATTTTTATTGAGGTCACTTTGCACGATGTTACAGATCTGTGCAACGTTGTGCCCACTCTCATGGAGGAGGACAGCCTTGATTGTGCTGAAGCAACCACTTCGGTTCAGTGCGGGGAAGTCCAAATTGTAGAGGAGGACATTGCGTGCGCCGTTGAGCCTATTGAAATCTTCAATGAGGAAATCAGTCTTTCTTTATCGCACCCACTTGGGAGTGATACCGGGATCACTTCCATTGATGATAACCTTGTACGTCATTCTTCTGATTTATTTCTTAACCTCGTTCTCGTGTCTTACTCAATGTAGGATTCTGCATTTGATCTGATCCAGGAAGTTGACGGTCCTGCTATGCAAGTCGATGATGTAATGGGTCAACTGCATGATGAGACAGACACTGGGATTTCTTTGTCATTTTATCTTCCCCTGCCGGACATCCGGATCAGGTATCTATATTCAGGGGTGGGGGTAACCGTCCTATCACCACATAGGCACCGGTTACCGAATCACATAAAGCAACAAATCCTTGTGCACTTCACTTTTCACAGACCGATCAGTTGATACGCGCAAGCTGTTAAATAAGTCGTGCTGGGAGGACACAAAACCCAGTAGTTATCTAGGCGTAGGAAGAACTTAATTTAATTTTATAAAATTAATTAGTATTGTTTGTATTTGAATTAAGAAAACCTTCTCTTTTGTTTGTAATTTGTGTCTTTGTTCGTCTCGTACATCTTGGAGCGCGCATTGTCTCCCCCATTTTGTTCACATCGAAAAAATTGCGTCAGTTGGGGGCTGATTTGTGCAAACGCACGATTGGAACGATCGTGCGCGGCTAAATCGCACGATCGTGCGATTTTTAATTTTATAAAACGTGTGTTCCTTCCCGTTAGAATGCACGCAGGCCCTAATCCGCACCATCGTGTGATTCGCAAAATCCCTCTCCCGTGCGCGATCTCTCTTCCCTCCTCCATTATCTCCTACGTTTCCTCTTCCATTCATCGTTGCCACTCTTCCATAGCTTGTGAGTGGAGCTCTATGGGATTCAAAAAGACGGTGAGCATATTTCCCCGCAGAGGAGGAGCTTCAGCTTCAAGTTCTGACGAACCTCGTTTCGAAGCAATGCTGCAGTTTGGGAAGCCAGAGTTCTTGGAAAGGTACAACCTGCTATGTCATAAGACTTTCCTTGATCATCGTGTAGTCTCTTCTACGGAACTTCAAAAGATTGAATTAGTGGCGGCAGTGAATAGGCTGCTCCATGTGGGTTCATGGGGGAACCTCTTCTCCATCACGGAGCTGGGTTACCGTGAACTCACGCTCGAGTTCCTTTCCACCTTCCGCATCATTGACTACCTCGATGAGGAAACCGGAGAGTCTACTTCGGTTTCATTCCGGATGAAGGGCCGCTACTATACCATGGGTGCTGGCCAACTGGCGGTTTGCGCCGGGATTTACACCAAAGATGAACTCCTCCAGACGGATATTATTAGCCGTCCGAGTGAGTTCCCGGATGGGGTATCTCCTAGCGAGTTCTGGAAGTCCATCACAGGACGGGATCAGCCGTATGAGGCTCGTGCGGCGAAATCATCCCACATTATCTCTACCGAGCTTCGCTATGTCCAGCATTTGATCGGGCATAGCATCAATGCCCGCGCCATGAGTCAAAACGTTGCAGGATGGCAGGATCTTCTCTACCATTACAGCATGCAGCAGGGAGTACCTCTCCATCTTGGGCTAGTGCTGGCCCAGTACCTTCTTCGGCAAGCCACGTACCTCCCCCTGAAGGCGATCGGAGGTTCTCAGTATATCACTAGGATTGCCAAAGGGCTTGGGATTTGGGATACACTCCCCCCTATGACACAAATCTCCGAGGGTTCCAGCATCACAATAGCCATGATGACAGCTTTTAAACTTGTCAAGAGAGTGAAGGTAGGACACAATTGGCGTTTCGAACTCTGCAGACCCGGGACTGGACATGAGGAGCGACGCGATCATACTGACACTGCCGGAGCTAGTACTACAGCAGGGACGAGTGAGCAGCCCTCTGCTGTTCCCCACTTCGCGTGCCCGGATGCTCAATGGCAAGCCCCGCGGCCCAACATAGAGCAGCACTATCCGGAGTTTTACGAGAGGTTCCTACGCATGGAAGATACTATGGCCATGCAGTACGAGCTTTCGTCGCGGATTGGTGCGCATCTGGGAGTCGTGCCTCCGGATGTCCCTGCCCGAGCTTCTGTTTCTGGATCTAGCGACAGCGTACTCCTCCTCCTCCTTCGCATTCATCTCCACAATCGCCGTCGTGATCATTTCATTGCAGCTTCCTTGATGACGTGACTCCTTCATTAGTTTTGTCTATGTTAAACTAGCTTGTGATATGCTTTGACTGTATTCTGACATTATTCAGCTAGGGCATCGCCCCTAGGGTGTGATTTTGGACATCTTTTCTGTATGTTATATCATGCCTCCTTGCTGTGTTGTCTCATTTTATCTATATCTGTGAAACTTTTCTCTAGATTCTCTGCTTTTTGAACAATGATTAATACAGGCCTAGGTATTCGGTCCACCTTAAAGGACGTTAAACAAAAGGGCTTCTTGGGAGACAACCCATGGGAACCACCCAGTTCCGTCTATCTTTTTAATCCTTTTGCGTATTGTTATTTCAGTTTTGCTAACATTGTAGGTGAAGTTATGCTCTCGCGTGGAAGGAGATTTATTTTTAAAGAAATTGGGATTACCGCACTTCTGGCATGCTCCATTGTGAGCATAGGTCAACTCTTCCCCTCTCTTACTTATGTTTGAATTGCTTATTTTAGATGTTCTCAATCAAGTCTGGGGGAGAGAGCGAGCTGTGCACGTGCACGCACGTTGCATGACATGCTAGAATGTGCTGAGTTAGGATTTATATTTTGTTGCATACACTTGCACCTAGTTCACGCGCACTTGATCACGTGTGCTTATTGTGTATCACTGCGAGTTTTTCCCACTCATAAGAATTGAATTGTTAGTGTTTGAGTGAGGAGTAGAGAAAAATGTTGACTCGAGTAGTGCTCTAGTCATGTGCTCCCGTCACACCTAGAAATTCAATTAGGGTAGAAAAAAATGCAGAGTTGTAATGTAATTATTTCTGTTATAGTAGATGAAATTTATTTTACTTTAGTGGTGAATCCGGTGAATCCAACGGTAGCAATAGGTCGAGTGTAGCAGGCTAGTAGTAGCTTATTACTAGGATCGAAAGGAAGGACAACCTTTCTCGGTGGCTAGAACTTGCACTAGGCGACTTTCGACACGATTGTGTTGAGGTACTCGTCATGAAATGTGATATAGGCCATCTCTTGATCCGTTTGTGCTTTTGAAATCCTTACCTACGTAATCACCATTGCAAGCCCATTTGAGCCTACTCTTCCTCCTTGTTTAGCTCCACTAATAATGTAACCAAATCCATACAGCCGAACCTATGTTCGCACCAACCGTTGAGCTGAAAGAAATTTCTTTCTTGATCGCATTTGGTGTCATCAATGTTGTGTATGACAGCTTTAATTTAGCTGAAGGAGTCGTTTTATTGCGCTTAAAAATGTTCTTTTGCCGAAAAGAGAAAAGAAAAGAAAAGAAAAATAAAAGAGTTGTGCAATAATGATTTTCTCTCGGCAAAATTTTCGTATATTTGGCTCAACGCGCACCTAATGTTCAGTTGAAGTCCGGGGGTGTCGTGTAAGTACTGAAAATGTTGTATTGGTGATTATTATTCTCTTGAGTGCAACGGTTGTGTTGAGTGCGATTCCCATCGTCCTTCTACTTACCTAGCCTATACTCAACACAAGCCCAATAATTGCCTTAAGTCCTATTGATTTTAGATACGATTCGTCTCATGCAGTAGAGAGAATGCGAACGTGCAAGCCTATGGACACAGACTTTGATGGATTTCTTAGGAGATTGTCCCTAGCTTCGATTTGAGTAATACTTTACTCATTAGTCATACTATTTTCCCTTTTTGCGCGACCGAAAGATTCACCAGGATTCATCATCCAAGTGAAGTAAATTCCAAACTACTGTTTTAGAAATAATTAGATATAACCCTGAGTTTAATTCTGTTCTAATGTATTTCTACGTACGAGAGCATGCGACTTCGCATAATTCTCTATCGCTCATACTCATGCTTACATTCAATTGTTCCGAAAGGAGAGCTGAGTAGTTTGCCCGAGATGTGCAAATGGTTAAGTCTGGGGGTGTGATGAGTCCCATATATATATATATATATTTTTGGACTCATTTGGGCTGATATTCTAGTGTTTGCACCACATTTTAGTCATGTTTTCATTTATATATACTATTCCATGCTAGGTGCACCATTAAGCCCATTTCGGTGTGTAATTGCATTCCTCGTTGTTGGGGTAAGCACATTGTGCTCCCCTTCCCTTCTTTGATGTATTTCTGTGCTGGACGTGTATTCCCAGCTGGTATATCTTGTTTGCAGGTGACCTGATCGTCCCATTTTCCCCCTAATGTAATTTCTGTGCATATCGCACGGTCATGCGTTTCCTTGACGCACGGTCTGTGCGGTCGTGCATTTGTGTCTGGGAAGAAAATGGAGCGTCGGGGTTTACTCGTGCGTTTTAACGCACTGGCGAATTCGCCCGTGCGTGAGTAAAACGCACGGTCGACCTGTATCTTTGTGATTTCAGAGCGTCGGATTTTACCCGTGCGTTTGAATGCACGGGCGGCGTTGGTCGTGCGTGAACAAATCGCACGGGCGGCGCAGCGTATTCTCCAAGCCATATTTTATCAGTTAATATCGCACGGTCTGCGCACGATCGTGCGTTCGACCGTGCGTGACCAATTTTCAGCATGTTTCCTATAAAAAGCAGGAATCGAGGCAGTCAACGGAGGATCGGGAGAGGACGACCGGGAGTGATTCGGAGAGCGGGAAATCTCTTCCTTCCCACTGCTCTTGAGGGCTGAAGGCTTCCCCTTCATCTCCTCCACCATCAAGGCCATTTCCGGTGATTTCCACCTCCATCCTTCCATCCGGGAACATTAGGAAGCTTCGTCCACCATTAGCTCAAGCATTCCTCGCCTAGGAAACCAAGGAAGCGCTGAAGATCGTAGGAGCGGTGACAGCCTCCTTCGAGCCAAGCTCACCATCTGAGGGCCGAGTCCGGAGAGAGCCCGACAACCTCTCATTCCGGCCGTGAAACCAAGACGTGACTTCTTCTTTGTGGTCCTCTCGAACCTTGAATGCTTATACTTCATTTTTGTGTTGTATGAACACGTGTTAAGCTAATCTTAAGTAGTTTTGCTTTCCTTCATATGCACTGATGTTGTGGTGGCATGAATAGCCCCTTTGTTCCTAGTGATTTTCTGTGATTTGTTGTGGGTGAAGCCACTAGCAATTGCAAGTGGTGATGTTTTGAGAAGAGGTGTGTGCGACCCTCAACCGTCATAGTGATATCCCGTCCACGCGCCTTCCGAAGCACGGCATCGCAGCCATTGCACCCATCTCGCCGTGCGAAGCGGAGTTTTGACCCGCATCTTTCTTCATTCTGCAATAGCGTAGGAAACCAAATCAAACCCCCCGTTGTTACTTATTACTCCTTTTAACTGATTTCCTGTTTAGAGCAAATTGTACTACCCAACTTGCAGTCCTTGAGAGATCGATACTTGGGGATAACTTCCCATTTTTATTACTTGAGCGACCGGTGCACTGTCGTCGTATCGCATTTCGTGCCTGCTAATTAGCAGTGCCGAAATAGCGCATCAATCTGCCAAAAACCTGTGTTCTTCTCCAAGGTCAATCTTCCTTAGATTGATGGGTTTGTCCTTCTTGAACTGCATTAGATCCAGGACCCTCATAATATCATCACCTGTTAGTTCCTCAGACTCATTTCCAGTTTGAAGATCATATGTTTGATTTAGTATGTCCTCTGTTATCAGAATATCTGTGTCAGATATTTTTCCTTTAAGAGAGTCATCCTCTCCTATCTGAGCAGTATCTTTGAACTCTGTCAACTCGACATCCAGTATCTTGCATCTGGTTTAGATAAGCTTGATTAGCCCGGCCTCCTGAAACAAGCCAAGGATGGCTTTGAAGCTTTCATCAGCTGCGCTGAAGGACTCAACATCAACATCGAACCCAGAGTTAATCTTGGGTGGAGTCATTGGAATTTGGTTGTACCTGCAAACATAAAGAAAATGAGAGAGAAAGAGGCACGGGAGAGCTGGAGAGCAAGAGAGTAAGAGAGCAGGAGAAAGAGAATTCGAAAGCGTAAATGTTTTGACGCAGTAATTGCTTAAAAGCAGATGAATCGCCGCTAGTTAGAGTTTAGGTCAACGCACCGTTGATATTACTTATTACTTGGCGCGCAAAGCTGTGTCGAGATTGCTTCCAGAAGCAATTCTACGCACACTGATATAACGACATTGCGCTGACTAGTACTCGACGTAGATTCGAGACTATACAGAGACCCTAAGTCGACGTAGTCCTGTCGACATTATGTTGATTTCCAATCGACGTGACTTTGAATTTAAACAGCAATTATTAAGTTAATGTATGCTTCGATAAGAACTTGACGTTGCGTCGAATTCTATTCAAATTGTCTGCTCTGTGTGCTTCTCGACGCTGGAGTTGAGTAGAAGTCAATGGTACGTCGTCTTTTATTCGACGTGCCTTTTAATAAACAGATCTATTTCTTTAGAAAATTCTTGTTGTTTTTCCCAGCAATTTTATTTATTGAAAATAGATCATAATATAATGTAATAAATGTTAAGGAGGATTCAAGATAGAAATTACTTTGAATGACTTTTGTTCCTTATTCATGACCTACATCTTTCTTCCCACTCAATTTTCTCTTGAGTGGGACCCTACCTAACCCTGCACAAGTAATTCAAACATTAGAAGGAACCCAGGTTACCTTGGGCCCTTTGATTTTACCATTGTAGGGTTCAATAAAAAAATAGAAGGGTCTTTCATGATACCCTTTGGGATGATAAGGAATGGTTTTCCCAAACCTCCTGTTTTGATACTTAAGATGAGTATAGAATATATCTAAATGCAAGAGATCAACGGAGTGTCTTATTATTTTAGATTTTGTTTTTACTTTTAGGTGGTTGTTATTTGACTTATCTACATTGTTCTTTCCTAGAGGTTTTTCTTTCTTCTTCAGATGTATTTTGTTGGGATTATCTATCCTATCTGAATAACTAACAGTGTTACTCTTTATTGTTGCACTCTTCTCACTGGGTTGATGATCACTAAGTCTTACAAAAGAAACTGGATTTTTCCAGGCAGGTTCCCTAGGTGCTTCTGAGCTAGTGTAGGGCTCTACTCCTAACCCTAAGTGATTAAATCTCATAAAGAGATTTTCTGTGATATCCTTGAGCTTCTGACTCCTCCCATTGAGTGAGTCCTCAAAGGCCTTTGCCCTTGCTAGCTCTTCTTTTAGATTTGTGTTTTCTTCTCTAAGCTTAATCAATTCTAACTCTTTATTATTAAGTTCATTAGTTAGATTTTGATTTATTAGGAGTGTTTCATCTTTCTTAAGATTCTCTAATTCAGTTTTGGCTGTGTTTAATTCTTTTTCTACCCTAAGATGTTTAATGCAGAAATCTTTAAAATAAGTTTTAAAATCATCAGAAGTAAAGTCAAATTCATCAAAAACTGGTACCTGATCATCTTCATCATCTTATGCCATCCCAAGAGCCATCATGCAGGATGCTACTGCTTCTTCTTCATCATCACTTTTAGATGATGAGGAGTCTACTTCTGCTTCAGAATCACTGCATGTTTCAGCAATGAAGCCTTTGGCTTTCTTCTTGTCCTTTCCTCTGAACAACTTCTTCTTCTTCTCCTATTTGCTTTGCTTCTTTCCCTCTGCTCTTGTGGGCACTCAGGGGCAATGTGCCCTGGTTTGCTGCAGGTATAGCAGATAACCTCCTTCTTTGGAGTCTTATCATACCTGGGCCTTGAATCCCTTTCTCTTCTCCTTGAGTCCTCGGTCTTCAACCACTTCTTGAATCTTCTTGCCAGCAAACTGAACATTTCATCCTCAGGAGTGGAGGACTCTCCCTCAGCAGCTTTCAGAGCAAGGGACCTTTGGACAGGAGCTGGAGAGGTCTCCCTTTCTTCTGCCTCAGCTCTATTCTTCAGAAGCATCTCATATGACTTAAGCTTTCCTAGCAAAGCTTCAGTTGAGATCTCTCTGTAGAATCTGGATTCTCTGATTGCCTAGATCCTTGAATCCCATGATCTAGGGAATCACATGAGAATCTTATCATTAATTTCAGTCAAGTATATTTCCTTATCTAAGCCTCTGAGCTCATTAATGATAAGACTGAATCTTTCACACATATTGGCAACAGATTCTTCACCTTTCTTTTGAAAGTTCTCATACTTGGATATAAGAAGGGACTTTTTGTCCTTTCTTTCATCAGCACTTCCTTCCACCATGGTGGTGAGTGAGTCACAGATTTCCTTTGTTGATTGGCACTCAGCAACTTTCTGGAAAATGTCATCTGACATTGTTGACACCAGAATATTCATGGCCTTGGCATCACATGCCTTAACCTTCTTCTTAGCCTCTGTCCATTCCTTTCTTGGGACAGCCTCAGTTGTTGAGGTTTCTCCTTCCTTTTATCTGACTGGAGCAGGAGGACCTGTGAGAAGAACATTATATATTTCTTCGTCAATTAAATTCATGTAAAGCCTTATCATGGCCTTCTAGAGTGTGAACTTGTTTAAGTTACACACTGGGTGTAACATCCCGACTTTTATTGGGCCACTAGACCCTAGTGAGCCCAATAAAAGTAGGCCCGAGCAGTAGAAAACGACCATTTCGGGTATCGTAGCGCACCACTACCTCATTATTATGAATAGTGGCCGTACGAACCCCGAATTAACTTCCGTCAGTTCCGTTGGACTCGTATGGACAATACGAGCGCAACGGAATTCGTTGCACTTCGATCCGAGGTCGTTTGGAGAAAACGACCATTTCGGGTATCGTAGCGCACCACTACCTCATTATTATGAATAGTGGCCGTACGAACCCCGAATTAACTTCCGTCAGTTCCGTTGGACTCGTATGGACAATACGAGCACAACGGAATTCGTTGCACTTCGATCCGAGGTCGTTTGGAGAAAACGACCATTTCGGGTATCGTAGCGCACCACTACCTCATTATTATGAATAGTGGCCGTACGAACCCCGAATTAACTTCCGTCAGTTCCGTTGGATTCGTATGGACAATACGAGCGCAACGGAATTCGTTGCACTTCGATCCGAGGTCGTTTGGAGAAAACGACCATTTCGGGTATCGTAGCGCACCACTACCTCATTATTATGAATAGTGGCCGTACGAACCCCGAATTTACTTCCGTCAGTTCCGTTGGACTCGTATGGACAATACGAGCACAACGGAATTCGTTGCACTTCGATCCGAGGTCGTTTGGAGAAAACGACCATTTCGGGTATCGTAGCGCACCACTACCTCATTATTATGAATAGTGGCCGTACGAACCCCGAATTAACTTCCGTCAGTTCCGTTGGACTCGTATGGACAATACGAGCGCAACGGAATTCGTTGCACTTCGATCCGAGGTCGTTTGGAGAAAACGACCATTTCGGGTATCGTAGCGCACCACTACCTCATTATTATGAATAGTGGCCGTACGAACCCCGAATTAACTTCCGTCAGTTCCGTTGGACTCGTATGGACAATACGAGCACAACGGAATTCGTTGCACTTCGATCCGAGGTCGTTTGGAGAAAACGACCATTTCGGGTATCGTAGCGCACCACTACCTCATTATTATGAATAGTGGCCGTACGAACCCCGAATTAACTTCCGTCAGTTCCGATAGACTCGTATGGACAATACGAGCGCAACGGAACTCGTTGCGTCTCGATACGAGGTCGTATGGAGGGTATGCCAGTTTAGTCCTATGCAAATCGCCTCAGTGCAACGCACGAAATATAAAGCACACGAACCCGGCATCGGCCCCGGCGACTCTTATCATGTCCCGGGAGCCGAGGAGGACCCCGCCCTAAGTTGACTTGGTCAAACCCCCCCCCCCCCCCCAGTCTGAAATTACTTAGGAAAGAGACGAAAAGAAAAAGGGGGGGGGGGGGGGGGGGGGGGGAAGAGAAGCCCCTCCCCCAAAAAGGAAGGGCTGCCTATTCATGGGCAGCCCCCCTATTTGGGCAGGAGAGAGAGGAGGGAGGGGAGGGGGAGAAATATCTCCCCCTCCCTTATCCCCACGTGGAGGAAGAGGAAGGGGGGGAGGAGAGCTTCCTCCTTCCTATAAAAGGAGGGGCAGCCCCTCCATTCCTCCCCCACACACCACCCCTCTCTCTCTCTCTCTCTCTCTCTCTCTCTCTCCCTCAGCTCCCCTCTGCCAGCACCCCAACCCAGCCGGCCACCCCCCTCGCCGGAGCTAGCCGGAGCCAAGCCGCCACCACCCTCCTCTTCCTCCTCCATGGCCGGCCACCACCACCCTTCCTCCTCCCGAGCACCCCCTCCACCCCAGGTAGAGACCTCCTCCTCCTCCTTCCCACCTCTAGGGTAGAACCCCCATCTCCCCTGCCGCCGGAGCGCCGCCGGCCGCCGCCCGAGCCTTGGCAAGGCTCGGGGAGGAGGCCGGCAGAAGACCTACTCTCCCCCAGCGCCGGTGGTGGCGTTGGGGGGGGGGAGGAGGTCAACAGGTCCCCATCGGGGACCTCGGCGCCGGCACTGGGGAGGCGGCCGGGCCGCCGGCGGGCACGGCCGGCGGCACCCGTGGCCTTCCCCGCCTCCCCTGCTTTCCTGTATAGGAATAGCCAAACCCCCCGGCGGCGGCCGGCGGCTCCAGGCCGCCGGGCCACCGCCGGAGGGTTGCCCCCTCCCCGGCGCCCCGTCCAGTGGCGGCCGGGAGGGCAGCACTCGGCAGGAGCGGCGGCACCGCGGCCTGCATGGCCCATGCAGGCCACGCCGCCGCCGCCCGCCCCTTTTAATCCCTCCCCCGGCGGTGGCCGGCGGTGCCAGGTCGCCGGACCACCCCCGGAGGAGTCGCCGGCCCCCGGCGCACCGGCCGGGGGCACCCCCCACCCCATCCCCTCCGGTGGAGGCGGTGGCGGCAAGCATGCAGGAGGCGTGCGGACCGCCACCGCCCCCGTGCCCTTGCAGCACGAGCCCCGGCGGTGGCCGGCGGCGCCAGGCCGCCGGACCACCACCGGAGTGGTCGCCCGCCCCCGGCGCACCGACCGGGGGCGGCGCCGGCCACAACCGGCCGCTGCCGGCGGCGGCAGCGGCCGTCTCCCGTCAGGGCTGACGGGAGCCGTTCGATCTCCCCCGGGAGATCAACGGCTCCTGTAGCCTTAACTCCCGCCCCCGCGTGGGTTTGAGTGCCCCCACAGCGGATCCGCTGTGGATCCGCTGTGGGGACAAAGGACGGCGCCCGGTGCGGCGCCCCCAGGTCCCTCCCTGCCTCTATTTGCACCCCAAAAACCCTTAAAACTTCCCCATTTTTTCTGGGGAAAAATGGGGCCCTTTCAGGAAAACTTTTCTATATGAAAAATGTGCCTCACCCTTGGGGGCACCCCCTGTAATTTTTTGAGATTTTTAGGAGGGGTTTTACTATTTTTAAAACCCAATATAAAGTTTATTTTAGGTATTAAAATGCCCAAATGTGTTTCTAAAAATCCCCAAAAATTAGGGGCACTAAATATAGGTATTTTACAAATACTACCAAAGATAGGGGGTGTGGACTTGTGATTTAACCCCTTAAAAGCCTTTTCAAACAAAAATAGACGCCCGGAAAAGAGCGAAATTCATTAAAACGAATCGGCGTCTCCTCGACGCATATCTTAAATACTTATCCAAAATTATGCGTATTAAACTAAAAAGATCGACTAAGCTCGGAGAAGCAACGCAAAAATCGGAACGACATCGCGACGCAGCACCAAAACGTAACCCCGCCGCGACAATAATAAAAGAACGGAGTCGTCGATCGAAGCCTCCTCTTATGGAGTGATTGGACTACTAACCATTTCTTCTTATGCAATTACTTTCGTTTAAAATCCAGTCTCGCACTGGTCCCCCGTACTTATTTTCTGTACTCTCAATTAAATCCAGTCTCGCACTGGTCCCCCGTACTTATTTTCTGTACTCTCAATTAAATCCAGTCTCGCACTGGTCCCCCGTACCTATTTTCAGCACTTTCGTTTAAATCCAGTCTCGTACTGGTCCCCCCCCGCATTTACATTCAGCACTTTCGTTTAAATCCAGTCTCGTACTGGTCCTTATTACATGGCCTTTGCTTTCGGCCTACCTTTCTGTTTATTACATGGCCTTTGCTTTCGGCCTACCTTTCTGCTTATTACATGGCCTTTGCTTTCGGCCTACCTTTCTGTTTATTACATGGCCTTTGCTTTCGGCCTACCTTTCTGTTTATTACATGGCCTTTGCTTTCGGCCTACATTTCTGTTTAAATATTATGGCCCATGCTTCGGCCTAATTTATTTACTAGTGAAGAGCTGCCGTGGCAACAAATGCGGTGCTTATCCTCCCTTCGGCGGGACCTTAGTTGGGGAAAACTCGGAGTCGAGTCTCTCCTCCCAAGTTAGCCCCAAGCAAGGAGCACTCATACCACTAAGCCTCCCGGTCCAAGGTCATGCGACCGGTCGAGTATGAATTGCCACGTGGCCTAAAGGTTCGTTTAAAAATAAGCGGGTGAAGATTGTTTGGAAGTGGCGGGTCGGTCACGCTCGCAGACCGTTCGTACCGGTGCGGGTGAGTTGACGACTCATGGTGACAGGGAGATGGGCACAGTGGGTTATTACCCTCTGAGCCTGCAGTATCGCCTCCGCTGGTCGGCCTAAAAATCGGTTCGCCGGATGTCGCTCACATCCATTCAGTACACCAAGTTGTACGGGAGGGCCTGAATGATACGGTACGACTACATTCAGAAGTGGCAGGACTGGCCACTGTCACCGACGGCCACATCGGTGAGGCCCGCGGGATTAGCTCCCCTGCTTGAACTAAAGCGGTCTAAAAACTGTGTCGACACAGGGTCTTTGTGTGGGTACAGGTCTTGAGAACCTGGGGTGTGTGTATACGCGCGATAGTATTATAGATTTATTATGCCGCGCGATTGTGGTTATTCGGGCAGGAGCCCCGCTTTATATATATAGATGTGTATGTATATGATTACCTGCTGCTAACCCTTTCCTTGCTTCGGCTATTTCAATTCTGTCTTTAGCCGCCCCCTGGATACGGATCCGGGGAGGGGGATGTGTTTTCTACTTAGCTCTGTGACTAACGGTTATTTCTTATAACCAATCACAGGAGACGGGACAGCGTGAAGCCCCCACATCACAGGTTGATCTCGAAGCCTTGGAGATGATCCGTACGACTTTCCCAGCCCCGCCCCCTGTCTTCCGAGACGTGAGTCCTAGAGTATAGGACCGGCTTAGGCCCTTTTGTTCAGTCGATGTAGCCTTCAAGGCACTCTTGTAAACGTTAGGCTTCGGCCCCGTTAAGTATGTAAATATAAGCAGTGTGTTTTGGTTTCCTATTTTTGTTGATTGCTTCCGCTATGCGTTCTGATGTGAAGTTGTGATTCTTGTGCCTGACAAAGAGACCGCTCAGTACCTAAGCGGGTAGGACGTCGCCACCCGGAAAGCGCTGGGTGGTCTTCTTTGGGCAGTAAGATCCCCCCCTCCCTGACCACGATCCGACCACATGGGGCAGTCTTTCGATCCTCTCGTCCCCGTTTCCGTTCCTTGGTTCGGGACGAACCACGCAGCGGAAGCCTGGTGGACCCTTTAGGCTTAGAGTTAAGGATTCGAGACTGCACGGTAGTACACCCACACGCTTTCCGCTTACTTTTCGTTTCAGTCCTGCAAAATTCCCTTATTTTTTGCAAGTTCTGATATTCATGTTGTTACTTCTCCAGATACCGGAGTCGAGCAACGAAAGGTCCTCCTCTGATGATCAGTACCACCCTACCACCCCACCACCAGTCCCAGCCACACCAGCCGCAGCTCCATTTGGAGATACAGAGCTAGGACGGACACTGATAGCCTTGTTAGCAGCTTTCCAGACAGCCACCCTACGACCACCCCAGCAGGCCACCGTACCCACCGATCTGCTGACCACGTTCCGAGGGCTAAGGCCCCCCACCTTCCGAGGTACAGAGTCAGCTATCCAGGCCGAGGAGTGGGTGGAGAGGGTAGAGGAGCTTCTTGTAGGGATGATGTGCCCGGCAGTAGCCGCAGTATCCCTAGTAGTGACCATGTTAGAGGGCTATGCACGAGACTGGTGGAGGGCAGCTAGCCGCTCCGCTTTTAGAGGGCGACCCCTCAGCACCATTCTCTGGGGGGAGTTCTCAGAGGCCTTCTTGGAGCACTTCATTTCGGATGCAGACCGGATGGCACTCCAGGAGCGGTTCCTGCAGATCAGGCAGGGAGCTAGGACAGTTCCAGACTACCAGAGAGAGTTTATCCACCTGGCCCGCTTCGCCGGGACCTTAGCAGGTACAGATAGGGACAGGGCGGCCAGATTTTATCGGGGATTACGAGACGACCTCCGTCAGGCCCTGATCATGATTTCCCAGGCATCCTTCCACACGATCACCTCACATGCCACCGCTCTAGAGATGGATCAGCGGATGGTAGCCCAGCAGCGGAGGGGACACGTAGGTATTCCCCGGACTCAGGACCGAGAGAGAAGAGCAGGTCCTCGCAGGCAGGGCCGAGACGGGAGACAGCGGCAGCGTCACCAGCCATATAGGCAGGCACCCCAGCCCCGACCAGCACCCCAGCCCCGACCAGCACCCCCAGCCCCAGCACCACAGGTCGTCCCGGCCGCACGACGAGATGTTCCCTTCGCAGGGAACTGCTACCTATGCCAGCAGCCTGGGCATATACGAGCCTTCTGCCCACAGGCTACCGGGAGACCCGGTTTAGGAGCAGTACAGAGAGCGGCGGAGAGAGGACGAGGTGGACGCAGAGGACGTCCCGCAGGCAGGAGGGAGCCGGCTAGGCAGGGCAGAGCAGCACCGCTCGAGGCATACGCGTTGGATCTCCAGCACGGTCCTGCTCCTGACGTAGTGATAGGTATCTACTTTCGATAGTACGATATCCTAGGAGATGTTTTAGCTTATATATTGGGACTTTTTGTATATGTCATCCCTACTCTTGTATATCGGTGAAAAGCTTATGATTATGATATATATACATATATGTTATCAGGTTTACTTTTGGTAGAAGGTCGTCCCGCTAAAACACTGTTCGATACCGGCGCCACACACTCTTTCGTTGCACAAAACTTCATCGCCGACAAAGAGAACACGGTGCGATCATCCGGGATGTCAATCCGAATACGACTCCCGGATGGATCAGATATGACTTCCACCGAGAAGTGTTCCTTCCAGGCAATGCTAGGAGGCATCGAGTTCGAAGTCAACGCCACCATCTTAGCAATAACCGGGTTCGACATCATTCTGGGAATGGATTGGTTGGCCGAGCACAGCGCCCAAATCAATTGTTCGACTCGAGAAATCCGCCTCCAGAATCCGAATGGGCAATTTATCACGCTAGCAGGTATACCCTCCGTCACCCGCATTATCTTAACATCTGCACAAACCGTCAAGGCAGTTCGACGGAAGGACGAGATGTACCTAATCTACTTTGAGATGGAGAACACGACGCAAGTACTCGCTAAAGTACCGGTGATCAGGGACTTCCCAGATATCTTCCCAGAGTCACTCCCCGGGTTGCCCCCGCAACGGGAAGTAGACTTCCAAATCGAACTTACTCAAGGAGCCCGACCAGTGTCCCGAGCACCATACCGGATGGCCCCGAGGGAACTGGCTGAGCTCAAGATTCAGCTACAAGAGTTAGTCGACGCAGGATTCATACGTCCTAGTACCTCTCCCTGGGGAGCCCCAGTATTGTTCGTTAAAAAGAAGGACGGATCGCTGCGCCTCTGCATCGACTACAGAGGCTTGAATAAACTCACCATCCGAAATACCTATCCCCTACCCCGGATAGATGAACTGTTCGATCAACTACAAGGCGCGTCCGTCTTTTCCAAAATGGACTTAAGGTCCGGCTACTATCAACTTAGAGTACGAGAAGAGGACATTCCCAAGACCGCCTTTAGCTCTCGCTACGGACTATACGAGTTCATGGTAATGCCATTTGGGTTAACCAATGCCCCGTCCGCCTTCATGGCTTTGATGAATATGGTATTCAAACCCTTCCTAGATCATTTCGTAATAGTCTTCATAGATGATATTCTCATCTACTCAAAGAACAAAACCGATCACTCCAGGCACCTCCAAATGGTACTACTTAAGCTAAGAGAACACTCACTCTTCGCCAAGTTTAGCAAATGCGAATTCTGGATGGAAGAAGTCGGCTTTCTGGGACATACCGTCAACAAGAACGGAGTAGCAGTAGATCAAGCCAAGGTGCAAGCAGTACGAGATTGGCCGCCACTTAAGACAGCGGCAGACATCCGAAGTTTCCTTGGCCTCGCCGGCTACTACCGTAAGTTCGTCGAAGGCTTCTCCAAGATCGCATTACCACTTACCACCCTCACCAAGAAGGATGTGACATTCCAATGGTCTCCTGAATGCGAGGCGGCATTCATCGAACTAAAGAACCGGCTAATATCGGCCCCAATCCTAACCCTCCCCTCCGGTACCGAGGGTTTCCAAATCTATGCTGATGCCTCTCTGAAAGGATTGGGGGCCGTGCTTATGCAACATGGCAAGGTGATTGCCTACGCCTCACGTCAGCTCAAGCCGCATGAACTAAACTACGCCACGCACGATCTGGAGCTGGGAGCGGTAGTTTTCGCCTTAAAAATCTGGAGACATTACCTCTACGGGGTACGATGCGAGATCTTCTCCGATCATAAAAGCCTCAAATACGTCTTCACCCAGAAAGAGCTAAACCTCCGGCAACGCCGGTGGTTAGAATTTCTCTGTGATTATGACTTCGCCCTCCAGTACCACCCTGGCAAGGCTAATAAAGTTGCAGACGCCTTGAGTCGGCAGCCTCCGAGGACCGGGAGTTGGTTAGAAATGGTGCCAGAGGAGTTAGTCAAATCATTGGCAGAAATGAATATTATCCTCATCACCCGCAGAAATCCGATGGAATACCAAGCCCACCTCTATTGGATGGAGATACAGTGTGACATCAGGAATAGAATACGAGAAGCCCAGAAGACCGACGTTGAAACAGCACCGATCATTCAGGCCTTGCAACACGGTGTACAAGAAGACTACAACCTGTACGATGGCGTCCTGCAATACAGACACCGCATATTCATTCCCGCTGCAGAAGGGATCCGTGAGGAGATACTCCGTGAAGCTCACCAGACAAGGTACTCGATACACCCGGGAGTAGTAAAAATGTATACGGACCTGCGCAGGACCCTATACTGGCCAGGCATGAAAAAGGATGTCACCGATTATGTAGCGCACTGCCAAACCTGCCAAATGGTCAAGGCCGAATGTCGTAGCCCAGGAGGTCTACTACAACCCCTGCCAATTCCAGAATGGAAATTTGAAGATATCTCCATGGATTTCGTCCATGGTTTACCTCGATCCCGTGCAGGAAACGACTCAATATGGGTCGTAGTAGATCGACTCACCAAAGTGGCTCGTTTCATTCCAAACCGACAAGGCGACGGCGTCGACATCTTAGCCCGGCTATTTATAGAACAAGTGGTCCGATTCCATGGGGTACCTAAGTCAATCGTCTCTGACCGCGATGGACGCTTCACGTCAAAAGAATGGAGACGAGTACAGGCGTATCTAGGAACCAGATTAGCTTTTAGTACCGCCTTCCACCCCCAGACCGACGGGCAAACAGAAAGGACAAATCGGACGATGGAGGACCTCCTCCGATTATGCATAGTGGAACACAGCGAGCCGTGGGAACAGTTACTGCCCTTAGTAGAGTTCTCCTACAATAACAGTTTCCAAGCAAGCATCAAAATGGCACCTTACGAAGCCCTCTACGGAAGACGCTGTCGGACCCCACTGTCTTGGGCACAGGGTGAGGACCCCGAAGCCTTAGGAATCACCTACATCGACGATACCACCGCCGCAATAAGACTAATCCGGGAACGCATGCTGGAAGCGCAGAGCCGACAGGCCAAGTATTACGACGCACGTCATCGGCAAGTGGAATTCCAAGTGGGAGATATGGTTTTCTTAAAGATTAAGCCAATGCATGGGATATCACGAATCAAGAGGCAGAAAAAGCTGGACCCCCGCTATCTAGGCCCGTATCCAGTCGTCGAAAGAATTGGCCCGGTGGCTTACAGGTTAGCTTTGCCAGCCGAGCTGGGGAGCCTTCACGACGTATTTCATGTCTCCTCGCTAAGACGTGTTCTGCGCCAACCAGAGCAGCACCTCCCCACACCCCCAACATCCGTACAATCCGACCGATCTGTCCGACTCGAACCTGTGAAGATAGTGGACTCCAAGATCAAAGAACTGCGGAATAAGACAGTCACAATGGTCAAGATCTTATGGTCGAACGGTGGACGCGAAGAGTTCACTTGGGAACCAGAAACGCTCGTACGAGAGAAATACCCGACGCTCTTCCCCCAGGTACATCATTTAAACCCCTACTTTAGCCAATTTTCGGGGACGAAAATCTCTTTATTTTTATTGGATTGTAACATCCCGACTTTTATTGGGCCACTAGACCCTAGTGAGCCCAATAAAAGTAGGCCCGAGCAGTAGAAAACGACCATTTCGGGTATCGTAGCGCACCACTACCTCATTATTATGAATAGTGGCCGTACGAACCCCGAATTAACTTCCGTCAGTTCCGTTGGACTCGTATGGACAATACGAGCGCAACGGAATTCGTTGCACTTCGATCCGAGGTCGTTTGGAGAAAACGACCATTTCGGGTATCGTAGCGCACCACTACCTCATTATTATGAATAGTGGCCGTACGAACCCCGAATTAACTTCCGTCAGTTCCGTTGGACTCGTATGGACAATACGAGCACAACGGAATTCGTTGCACTTCGATCCGAGGTCGTTTGGAGAAAACGACCATTTCGGGTATCGTAGCGCACCACTACCTCATTATTATGAATAGTGGCCGTACGAACCCCGAATTAACTTCCGTCAGTTCCGTTGGATTCGTATGGACAATACGAGCGCAACGGAATTCGTTGCACTTCGATCCGAGGTCGTTTGGAGAAAACGACCATTTCGGGTATCGTAGCGCACCACTACCTCATTATTATGAATAGTGGCCGTACGAACCCCGAATTTACTTCCGTCAGTTCCGTTGGACTCGTATGGACAATACGAGCACAACGGAATTCGTTGCACTTCGATCCGAGGTCGTTTGGAGAAAACGACCATTTCGGGTATCGTAGCTCACCACTACCTCATTATTATGAATAGTGGTCGTACGAACCCCGAATTAACTTCCGTCAGTTCCGTTGGACTCGTATGGACAATACGAGCGCAACGGAATTCGTTGCACTTCGATCCGAGGTCGTTTGGAGAAAACGACCATTTCGGGTATCGTAGCGCACCACTACCTCATTATTATGAATAGTGGCCGTACGAACCCCGAATTAACTTCCGTCAGTTCCGTTGGACTCGTATGGACAATACGAGCACAACGGAATTCGTTGCACTTCGATCCGAGGTCGTTTGGAGAAAACGACCATTTCGGGTATCGTAGCGCACCACTACCTCATTATTATGAATAGTGGCCGTACGAACCCCGAATTAACTTCCGTCAGTTCCGATAGACTCGTATGGACAATACGAGCGCAACGGAACTCGTTGCGTCTCGATACGAGGTCGTATGGAGGGTATGCCAGTTTAGTCCTATGCAAATCGCCTCAGTGCAACGCACGAAATATAAAGCACACGAACCCGGCATCGGCCCCGGCGACTCTTATCATGTCCCGGGAGCCGAGGAGGACCCCGCCCTAAGTTGACTTGGTCAAACCCCCCCCCCCCCAGTCTGAAATTACTTAGGAAAGAGACGAAAAGAAAAAGGGGGGGGGGGGGGGGGGGGGGGGGGGGGAAGAGAAGCCCCTCCCCCAAAAAGGAAGGGCTGCCTATTCATGGGCAGCCCCCCTATTTGGGCAGGAGAGAGAGGAGGGAGGGGAGGGGGAGAAATATCTCCCCCTCCCTTATCCCCACGTGGAGGAAGAGGAAGGGGGGGAGGAGAGCTTCCTCCTTCCTATAAAAGGAGGGGCAGCCCCTCCATTCCTCCCCCACACACCACCCCTCTCTCTCTCTCTCTCTCTCTCTCTCTCTCTCCCTCAGCTCCCCTCTGCCAGCACCCCAACCCAGCCGGCCACCCCCCTCGCCGGAGCTAGCCGGAGCCAAGCCGCCACCACCCTCCTCTTCCTCCTCCATGGCCGGCCACCACCACCCTTCCTCCTCCCGAGCACCCCCTCCACCCCAGGTAGAGACCTCCTCCTCCTCCTTCCCACCTCTAGGGTAGAACCCCCATCTCCCCTGCCGCCGGAGCGCCGCCGGCCGCCGCCCGAGCCTTGGCAAGGCTCGGGGAGGAGGCCGGCAGAAGACCTACTCTCCCCCAGCGCCGGTGGTGGCGTTGGGGGGGGGGGGGAGGAGGTCAACAGGTCCCCATCGGGGACCTCGGCGCCGGCACTGGGGAGGCGGCCGGGCCGCCGGCGGGCACGGCCGGCGGCACCCGTGGCCTTCCCCGCCTCCCCTGCTTTCCTGTATAGGAATAGCCAAACCCCCCGGCGGCGGCCGGCGGCTCCAGGCCGCCGGGCCACCGCCGGAGGGTTGCCCCCTCCCCGGCGCCCCGTCCAGTGGCGGCCGGGAGGGCAGCACTCGGCAGGAGCGGCGGCACCGCGGCCTGCATGGCCCATGCAGGCCACGCCGCCGCCGCCCGCCCCTTTTAATCCCTCCCCCGGCGGTGGCCGGCGGTGCCAGGTCGCCGGACCACCCCCGGAGGAGTCGCCGGCCCCCGGCGCACCGGCCGGGGGCACCCCCCACCCCATCCCCTCCGGTGGAGGCGGTGGCGGCAAGCATGCAGGAGGCGTGCGGACCGCCACCGCCCCCGTGCCCTTGCAGCACGAGCCCCGGCGGTGGCCGGCGGCGCCAGGCCGCCGGACCACCACCGGAGTGGTCGCCCGCCCCCGGCGCACCGACCGGGGGCGGCGCCGGCCACAACCGGCCGCTGCCGGCGGCGGCAGCGGCCGTCTCCCGTCAGGGCTGACGGGAGCCGTTCGATCTCCCCCGGGAGATCAACGGCTCCTATAGCCTTAACTCCCGCCCCCGCGTGGGTTTGAGTGCCCCCACAGCGGATCCGCTGTGGATCCGCTGTGGGGACAAAGGACGGCGCCCGGTGCGGCGCCCCCAGGTCCCTCCCTGCCTCTATTTGCACCCCAAAAACCCTTAAAACTTCCCCATTTTTTCTGGGGAAAAATGGGGCCCTTTCAGGAAAACTTTTCTATATGAAAAATGTGCCTCACCCTTGGGGGCACCCCCTGTAATTTTTTGAGATTTTTAGGAGGGGTTTTACTATTTTTAAAACCCAATATAAAGTTTATTTTAGGTATTAAAATGCCCAAATGTGTTTCTAAAAATCCCCAAAAATTAGGGGCACTAAATATAGGTATTTTACAAATACTACCAAAGATAGGGGGTGTGGACTTGTGATTTAACCCCTTAAAAGCCTTTTCAAACAAAAATAGACGCCCGGAAAAGAGCGAAATTCATTAAAACGAATCGGCGTCTCCTCGACGCATATCTTAAATACTTATCCAAAATTATGCGTATTAAACTAAAAAGATCGACTAAGCTCGGAGAAGCAACGCAAAAATCGGAACGACATCGCGACGCAGCACCAAAACGTAACCCCGCCGCGACAATAATAAAAGAACGGAGTCGTCGATCGAAGCCTCCTCTTATGGAGTGATTGGACTACTAACCATTTCTTCTTATGCAATTACTTTCGTTTAAAATCCAGTCTCGCACTGGTCCCCCGTACTTATTTTCTGTACTCTCAATTAAATCCAGTCTCGCACTGGTCCCCCGTACTTATTTTCTGTACTCTCAATTAAATCCAGTCTCGCACTGGTCCCCCGTACCTATTTTCAGCACTTTCGTTTAAATCCAGTCTCGTACTGGTCCCCCCCGCATTTACATTCAGCACTTTCGTTTAAATCCAGTCTCGTACTGGTCCTTATTACATGGCCTTTGCTTTCGGCCTACCTTTCTGTTTATTACATGGCCTTTGCTTTTGGCCTACCTTTCTGCTTATTACATGGCCTTTGCTTTCGGCCTACCTTTCTGTTTATTACATGGCCTTTGCTTTCGGCCTACCTTTCTGTTTATTACATGGCCTTTGCTTTCGGCCTACATTTCTGTTTAAATATTATGGCCCATGCTTCGGCCTAATTTATTTACTAGTGAAGAGCTGCCGTGGCAACAAATGCGGTACTTATCCTCCCTTCGGCGGGACCTTAGTTGGGGAAAACTCGGAGTCGAGTCTCTCCTCCCAAGTTAGCCCCAAGCAAGGAGCACTCATACCACTAAGCCTCCCGGTCCAAGGTCATGCGACCGGTCGAGTATGAATTGCCACGTGGCCTAAAGGTTCGTTTAAAAATAAGCGGGTGAAGATTGTTTGGAAGTGGCGGGTCGGTCACGCTCGCAGACCGTTCGTACCGGTGCGGGTGAGTTGACAACTCATGGCGACAGGGAGATGGGCACAGTGGGTTATTACCCTCTGAGCCTGCAGTATCGCCTCCGCTGGTCGGCCTAAAAATCGGTTCGCCGGATGTCGCTCACATCCATTCAGTACACCAAGTTGTACGGGAGGGCCTGAATGATACGGTACGACTACATTCAGAAGTGGCAGGACTGGCCACTGTCACCGACGGCCACATCGGTGAGGCCCACGGGATTAGCTCCCCTGCTTGAACTAAAGCGGTCTAAAAACTGTGTCGACACAGGGTCTTTGTGTGGGTACAGGTCTTGAGAACCTGGGGTGTGTGTATACGCGCGATAGTATTATAGATTTATTATGCCGCGCGATTGTGGTTATTCGGGCAGGAGCCCCGCTTTATATATATAGATGTGTATGTATATGATTACCTGCTGCTAACCCTTTCCTTGCTTCGGCTATTTCAATTCTGTCTTTAGCCGCCCCCTGGATACGGATCCGGGGAGGGGGATGTGTTTTCTACTTAGCTCTGTGACTAACGGTTATTTCTTATAACCAATCACAGGAGACGGGACAGCGTGAAGCCCCCACATCACAGGTTGATCTCGAAGCCTTGGAGATGATCCGTACGACTTTCCCAGCCCCGCCCCCTGTCTTCCGAGACGTGAGTCCTAGAGTATAGGACCGGCTTAGGCCCTTTTGTTCAGTCGATGTAGCCTTCAAGGCACTCTTGTAAACGTTAGGCTTCGGCCCCGTTAAGTATGTAAATATAAGCAGTGTGTTTTGGTTTCCTATTTTTGTTGATTGCTTCCGCTATGCGTTCTGATGTGAAGTTGTGATTCTTGTGCCTGACAAAGAGACCGCTCAGTACCTAAGCGGGTAGGACGTCGCCACCCGGAAAGCGCTGGGTGGTCTTCTTTGGGCAGTAAGATCCCCCCCTCCCTGAACCCGGTTCAGGATTGGGGAGGGGGGGGTCTTACACTGGGGGTCTTGTGGAATCATAATCCTTAGTACTCATATTCATTATAAAATATATTTGAAATAATGGAAAAGTATAGGAGGCTTTTTTGATCAAGGTGTTAACCTTTTATTGATCAACCTCCCTCTGATACCAATTGAAAGTGCACAGTGTGCCTCTGAGAATCCTCTAGAGGGGGTTAAATAGAGATTTAAAAACTTAGTCTATTCTAATTGTGAGTACAATACAATAATCTAAGGATTTATGCTCAAATAAGAACTCAGGCAGAATAAACTTGTACTGAAATATAAAGCAGAAATCGGTAGAGTAAACTAGCTATAGGGACAGCATAGAAAATTAGCAACCAGAAGACACACAAAATTTTTATAGAGGTTCCCCAAAATGTGGGTATTCCCCTCTTCTACCACCTGGTAGGGATGCACAACTGTGCCTGAGTCTTTTGGTAAGGAGAGCCTTAGAACCACTGATCTTTTGACAAGAAGATCATGAACCACCAGATCTTTTGATAAGGATATCTTGAACCACCGGATCTTTTGATAAGGAGATCTTGAACCACGGAATCCTTTGAAGAGGGATTAACAAAACTCTTTTATAGAAAGGAAGGAGGAAGAAGAAAAGGAAGGTTACAGGAATTCTGTTTTCAGAATTCTTATGATGGCTGTATGAAAAACAGCTTCTTGTCTTTTCCCTGGATCTGCTCTTGATGAACTTCTGCTTATGATGGTGATAATTTGCAGAAGCTATAATTATCAGATCCTTCTATCTTCTTTCTGATTGAACTCTGGCTGCTATAAGATTGTTTTGTTGAGCAGCCTTGTTCTATTCTATTCTTGGTGAGAAGAAGAGCACCAGATCTTCCTTCTCTGTGTTTTCTTCTTTTTAGGGTTCCTATGAAAGAGAGGAGGAAGAAGGAAGACCCAATAGAACAGTATAGCCGATTGTGATAAGTGTCATCCTTTTCTCTTTCTTCTGTTGCCTTTTTATTGTCCCACCATTGAATTTGAATTTGTTTCCCTTTTAGGTAAGTCCTGAAGGGTATATTTGTCTAAGCAATAAATCCTTCCTTCCTTCTTTTATTCCTGACCCGTCCACCGACATTTAAGTTTGTTTCCAAGAAAGCTTTTCTCTGACCTCAGTTAATTCTTTATTCCATTTAAGGTAATTAATGGAGCCGTTGAGGAACGGTCTTGAGAGAGGTGGGCCATGAGAGAGGGTCAAAAATGACAGATAAAAAGGTTTCCCTTTTCAGACTGTATTCGACGTAGCATCGAGTTCACTTCCTCTCTTATAGATGCACCTTCGAGTTCCTGTAGGAGCAGCTTCAAATTCATCCTTGCTCTGATTGAACTATGCTAGTCGACATTGCGTCGATATCTTATTGACGTAACTGTCGAGTTGATCTGCATGGCTCTGAACTTCATTATCTACGTCGAGATGAAATCGACATTCCGTTGACTTTAGTTGGCTTCGACAGATATCCCCTTCTGCGTCGAGTTGAAGTAGAAGCTGCGTCGACTTCTCAAGTTACTTCGACAAACCCATGACCTCTATGTCGACTTCTATTCGACGTAACATCGACTTGAGTAACTTCGACAGAAGAGTTGAACCACTTGGACTTCTAGTCAGAGCAGCGTCGATATGGACTCGATGTTGCGTCGAATTCTATTCGACACAAATGTTAACTTTGCCTAATTTTGCCTCCCTTGATCTAGTCTTGACACCCCAGGTTGAGTGTGACATCCTAGGACATCTAATGACCAGATTACCCTCACTATACAATGGGTAATTCAATCCTAAGAGATTAAATCACTTTTAGGTAATTTGTTAAGTTAAGTCAAAGGAGTTTTTCCCAACATATAGGTAAGCACCCCTCAGAAAATTTAATCAAAGATTATCAAATTATTAATAAAAGAAATTATGCGTCGAATAGAACTTGACGCAATTTTAAAGATGCGTCGAATGCAACTCAACGTAGTTCTGCATATGCTTCGACATCAACTCGAAGCAAGTGTGAATGTGCATCAAATTACACTCGACGTAACATTATTCTACATCGACTTATAATCGACGCAGCTCTACAGACACGTCAAATTACACTCGATGTAACTTTTAAAATGTGTCAATTTCTTCTCGACGCAGGTTTCCAACAAAGTTTGTTAACACATCTAGACTTCTCTCTCCCACTTCTCATTACAATTCTAGATGCTTTTGTTGATATAAGTTTGGACACAATGCCAAATATCGCTGGCATAATAAACCAGCACTTCCTCAACTTAAGGGGTATCTAGAAAGACCAACTTATTCTTTCATAACTCCTTATATTGGTGGAAGAAAGGGACCCAGCAAGTGAGGGTCTTGTCACAACCTGCATTTTCTCAATATTTGCATAATATCAGAGTAAGGAAATATTGAGAAAATCAGCAAATATTGAAAAAAAAAATATTAAGAAAATCAGCACTTCCTCAACTAGGAACCATGCAAATATTGAGAAAATGCACCAATATAAAGATATCAACCTTCACACCATACAAGTGGCTGATCAGACGAGAATCCTCAATATGGCTGGCTTCCATGTCCCTGATCAGACCCGAATCATGCATCTGAATCTAGCTGGCTTGCGCAGAAGTCCTCCGGCTCAAAGCATCTGCGACGACATTTCCCTTCCCGGGAGTATAGTGTATCTCTAAAGTGTAGTCCTCCAGGAACTCCATCCACCTTCGTTGTCGCATATTGAGCTCTTTCTGATTTAGCAGATACTTTAGGCTCTTATGGTCTGTAAAGATATCAACCTTCACACCATACAAGTAGTGCCGCCACAATTTCAAAGCGAAGATCACGGCCGCCAACTCCAAGTCGTGGACCGGATAATTCCGCTCATGCACTTTCAATTGGCGAGAGTCATATGCTATCACTTGACCATTCTGAAGAAGTACGCAGCCTAAGCCGCTCCCTGACGCATCACTGTAAATTTCATAGCCTTCTGTACCACATGGCAAACACAAAATTGGTGTCGTGGTCAGACGATTCTTTAACTCCTCAAAACCTCGTGCACACTCTGGTGACCAAATGAACTTCTGATCTTTCCTTGTCAAGGTCGTGAGAGGAAGAGCAATCCGCGAAAAAGTTCTCCACGAAGCGCCGATAGTAGCCAGCAAGTCCGAGAAAACTCCTAACTTCTGCTACTGTCGTCAAAACGGGCCACTCCTAGATAGCAACTATCTTTGCCGAATCCACTGCGATACCCTCGCCACTAACAACATGACCAAGGAATGCCACCGAGGCTAGCCAAAACTCGCACTTGGAGAACTTGGCATATTGTTGACTCTGTCGCAGGGTCTCCAAAACTACGCATAAATGAATCGCGTGTTCGACTTCAGATTGAGAGTAAACCAGAATATCGTCAATAAAAACGATCACAAGTCGGTCAAGACACTCTCTAAAGGTCCTATTCAATAGATCCATGAAAACTGATGGCGCATTCATCAGTCCGAACGGCATCACAGTGAACTCGTAGTCCCCCTTTGCGAGTACTAAATGTCATCTTGGGAATGCCGCACTCCCGAATTCACAACTGGTAGTAGCCAGACTTAAGATCCAGCTTCAAATACACGGTTGATCTAACTAGCTAATCAAACAAGTCATCGATTCGAGGAATCAGATACTTGTTCTTCTCGGTCAGCTTGTTCAACTCACGATAGTCTATGCATAGACGCAGACTTCCGTCCTTCTTCTTCACAAAGAGGACCGGAGCACCCCAAGGGGATGTACTTGGGCGAATATATCCTTGCTCTAGCAACTCCTGTAATTGAATCTTCAATTCCGCCATCTCCTTTGGCACAATCCGGTATGGAGAGCGTGACACAGGCTTGGCACCTGGCACCAGCTCTATTGTGAAGTCAATTTCTCGCTGAGGTGGCACCCTAGGAAGATCTTTAGGAAACACATTTGGATACTCTGAGATAACAGGAACGTCACTCAGACTGGGATGAGGCTTTGCAACCCCAACTAGCACAACACACAATTTTGCGCCCTGTCGAACTGCCTTGACTACTTGGACAGCAGACATCAACTTCTTGCTCGATCCACGCAAACCAGCAAACGTAATCGCATGCTCGGTATTCCTCCCCAGAGTGACCTCCTTAGAAGTGCAATCAATGTAGGCATGCTGTGCCGACAGCCAGTCCATATCGAAGATCACATCGAACTCCGAAAGCACAGTATCAGTGCTTCCAAATCAAAATCTTGACATCCTATTTGTACCTTTACCACACAGCCTTGATCCACACACATAGAACACTCATTGGGCAGCATCACATCTAACCTTTCCTTTATCACTGTCGAAGGCACTCCAAGTTGTCGTATGAAGTATTCCGAAAGAAAGGAATGTGAAGCTCCCGTATCAAACAATGCTCTCGTCGGACAGTTAAATATTAGGACAAAGCTTAACCCGCATAAGGTTAACAAGCAATGCACAAGATATGAAGTATAAAAGCTACAAAAGTTGTATACTAACGCATACCTGTCACCACATCACTTTGTTTTATGGCCTCCTGCTGACCAAGGTTGTAAACTCGCGGTTGGGCTGGAGTGTAGTGGGATGCAGACGACTCCGCCGCTTTCCCTTTCTCCGCCGCATAAGCCGCAGCTGCCTTTTTGCCGCCGCGACAGTCTCAAGCTATATGTCCCGGCTTACCACAATTAAAGCAAATGATTGGGCCTCTCCCAATCGTTGCTCCCCAGCCAGCAGATTGAGCTGACCTAGAAGGTCTTGCTCTTTTCCTCCATCTGCTTTGCCCAGACTTCGCAGAGCTTGGTAGTTTGAACTCTGGCTTCACCATAGCTAAATCCTTTCTTCTTTGGGACCATTTCATGTCCTTCTACAAGGAACAAGCCGTATTGACTAGGGTCATAAACCCTTGCATCATTGGCCCCGACAGAAGGAACCGCAATTCTTCCCACAGACCTTCGTAAAACCGGTTAGTCTTACGAGCTTCATCTGCAAACATTGCGCCTGCGTACCTCCCCAACCGGGTAAATTCGTGTATATAGTCATCAATCATACTATCACTTTGAGTTAGACAATTGAACTGATTCTCCATCTCAATCTGCTGAGCAGGAGGGAGATACCGCGCCAAGAAGAATCTCGAAAACTCCTCAAAAGAGATGTCTGCCAGCTGCCTTCCTGCAAGATGATGCATCTCTAACTCGTCCCACCACAGCTGCGCCTCCCCATCAAGAAGGAAGGTTGCCAATGTAACCTTCTGCTCTTCCTCCGTATATATGGCTGTTGGGAATATTGCCCTCAATATTACCTTAATTTGAAGAGGCATCACTCTCAATGCTAAGGACATATTGTATTTAACAAAGCTATACTTGTGTAAGATATACAGGCACAGGTGACTCAAAAGGAAGGGACAAACATGGCCTTAGATAAGAAGACATCATCTACAAGGAGATGAAGATCTGTCTCAGCATAACCGCTGAGACGATGGGACAGAACCGCTGAGACGAGGAGCCGTCTCAGCGGATCCACTGAGAAGGAGACTGGAGCAACCGCTGAGAAGGGGACTGGAGCTGCCGCTGAGACTGGAAGCTGTCTCAGCCCAACCGCTGAGACTGGATGCTGTCTCAGCCCAACTGCTGAGACAGATCCAAATGTTTTGACGGGATCTGCTTTTGGCGCAAATGGTATTTGAGAGGGAAAAGCAAGTCCAATCAGCCCCATACTGTGTCAGGAGGATCGATATAGCCGTTGAAGCCTTCTGGGGGTATAAAAGAAGATGTTAGGGCACATCAAGAGGTACTGTTCTATTGAGAAGCTTTTGCTACACGCCGCAATCGAGCATTCGCGATTCAGCCAGTTGAAGTCATTCTCTGCAGCTGAAGTTAATCTTCTAAGGAAGATTAGTTAGCTCTTCTTGTACAAACTCAAGAAGGGCAAGTTGATCTTCTGCTTTGCTGAAGGAGAAGATCAAGGGGATACAAATCTGAAGCTATTGTTTTCAGATCTGAAGAAAGAATCCAGAAGACCTAAGAGTAAATCCTTGTGTCTTTTGTATCTAACTCAAACTCTATTACATCTTTGTAAGGCATTGTTTCCTGAGTAAAAGGCTGTTGAGCCTGTGTGTAAAGCTGTGTTGACAGCTTGAGTGGTAGGACTTCTTGATAGGTCTGAGGTAGGAAATCTGTGGGATTTCTGAGTGGCAGGAGTTCATAACTTTGAGCTGTAGGGCTGTTGTGCCTGAGGTGTAGGGCTGTTGAGCCTGAGATGTAGGGCTGTTGAGCCTGAGGTGTAGGGTTGTTGAGCATGAGGTGTAGGGCTGTTGAGCCTGAGGTGTAGGGTTGCTGAGCCTAAGTGTAGGGCTGCTGTGTCTGAGGTAGGATCACTCTTGATCTGAGAAGTTCTGAGGAACTTGTGGTGTAAGCTCAAGGAGCCGAGATTGGAGTTTGTGGCCTTGTCTAACTCATTGTTAGAAAGGTGAAGGGGGAAAGAGGACTACTCAAGACACCCTGTCTTGAGGAACCTCTATACATCCTTGTGTGTTTTCTGTGCTTGTGTTTTCTGAAGCTAGAAACATTAGGTTCAAACAAAGAAAATAAGTAGAACATATTCACCCCCCCCCCCCCTCTAGGTATTATTGACTAAACCTATATAAACTATCAAGTGGTATCAGAGGGAGGTTGATCAAAAAGACTTAACAGTCTGATCAGATCCTATACAGGAGTAGTCAAACCTGAAATCTAATGGCCAACAGTGCAATGAAGAAGGAGTTGGAGTCAATAAAGTTGCCCATATGCTCCAAAGAAAACTTTGGGATATGGAAGCAAAGGGTAAGGCTATTTATGGAAGCATCAGACCCAAGGATTTTTTTTACTGTCAAAAATGGTCCTTATACCTTTGAGAAAGTCTCCACTATTGACCCTACTAGAAAAGTACTTAAGGTATTTTCTGAACTGATCAATGATGAGATAGCATTGTACACTATGGACAAGAGAGCCCAAAACATAATAGTAAATGCCATTTATGACACTACATTTCAGAACTTGGTACACTGCCAAACTGCCAAGGAAATGTGGGACACGTTGGTTGTCTATATGGAGGGAACAGTTGAAGTAAGGGATGATAGAAAGTCACTCCTCAATCAGGAGTATGAAGCCTTCAGACAGCTGGGCCAGGAGAATATCTCCATGTGCTATGAAAGGTTCTTTAGTATTGTAAATGAACTAAGAACCTATGGAAGGGTGTTCACAGATTATGAACTCAATGATAAGTTCCTTAGATCTCTAACTAGAGAATGGGACACTAAAATCTATGCAATCAGGGAAGGGGCAATACTTGGAGAAACCCCCACCCATACACTGTTTGAGAAACTGCTCTCATATGAGATGCAGCTTTCTGTAAGAAAGGAGGAGGACTCTTCCTCTAGGGCTCACACAAGGGAGAGATCTGTTGCTCTCAAAGCTGAAAGCTCTAAGAAGAACAAGGCTAGATTACAGTCACCTCCAAGGAAGGCTGCTGAATCTGAGGAACCTGAGAGCAGCAAATCAGACAGCTCCTCTTCTGATGAGGAGTTTGCTGCCTTCACAAGGCAGTTCAAGAAGATGATCAAGAGGAAACAATGGAAGAACAAACCTTCCTCCTCTTCTCATCCCAAGAAGGATCATAACAGATCTGAGAGGCAACATCCCAAAGGGGACAGGTATGACTCTAAAACTAGTAAACATGTTTCAACTAACATAATTTGCTATTGTTGTAGTAAGCATGGACATGTCATTGCTGACTACCCAGTCAAGAGAAAGGAGAGAGGTGACAAGAAGCCTCATCACCAGAAGGAAAGGAAGGGAGAAAAATCCTTCCTAGCTAAGAAAGGGAAGAGCTGGAGTGAATCTGAATCTTTATCTTCAGATTCAGATGGTGAGGAGGAAGCCTACTTGGGGCTGTTTGTTGATCAGGAAGAAGAAGACTATCCTGCTACCACATTCAGATAGTGATGAAGAGGAGGATGAGGTCACTCTTGATGACCATGGGCTGATGGCTATAACTGAAGATGAGGACAGCCACAGCAATTCAGAACATGAGCAGGTATTGATACACTGCATTTCTTCTTCTGATTATGAAAAAGGTCCAGAATCTGAATCTCCTCCATCTAAAGTTGGAGGTGAATCATATGCTGAGGAGGATGTCAATCAATTGATTGATGAATATGGTGCACTCCTGGAAGCTCTGAAAAAGAGCAAAAAGCTAGCCAAGAGGCAAGCCCAAGAAATTGCTTCCCTAAAGCAATCAAAATCTGAGTGCATTGAGCATGCTACCCAGCTAGCTCTAATGAGCAAGGAGATTGGCAAGCTAAGGGGAATGTCAATCATCCATGTGGGCACCATAAGCCACAAGAACAAGATCATTAAGGATCTTGAAGAAAAGCTTCTCAAGGAGAGGATGCTGGTGGCTAAGTTCTCCAAGCCCAAGACAGTGCTGCCTATTATTGACACCTTCAACTCCCATGACATGAGAGGTGTTGGTTTCAACAAAGAGGCATCTACTAGCAACACTAAGGGAAAGGTCAAGGACTCAAAAGAATCTAAGACCTCCTTTGTGAAGGTCTTGATGCCCTCAAACAAGTATGACCAAGAAAGTATTCATGGTCACTTACTAAATGGAAGTTCCTATAACTTGAGCAAGAATGCTCACAGTTATGGAAATATAAAGGGCATGGGATTGAGTGCAATGAAAGCTCCACATGAGGAAATACAAATGGTCCAACCTGGACCATTTGTGTTTGGTGTCTCAGCACATTCAGTCAAGAACATGGAAGCAAGCTCTTCCAAATCTGCTTCAGCAAAAAGCAAGACTACTGTCAAATCTGTTGACAAGACCTGCTGCCCAGTGTCTGATTCCATCAGATCTTGTTGTGCCAAAGGCAATGACTGAACCTCAAGCCAAACCAGCCCTCTCTAGGAATATTCCCTATGGTGTTAACATGAACCTAGGACCCAAAGTCAGTTGGGGCCCTAACGTACACTAAATTTTGTGTTGCAGGTTAGTTCAAGTACCAGTCTCAACCAAATATGGTACTTGGACAGTGGGTGCTCAAGGCACATGACAGGAACTAAGGATCTTCTAAAGGATTACCATCCAGTGAAGAATGGACCCAAAGTTATCTTTGGTGGATCTGAAAAGGGAGTCACCAAAGGATATGGTATGATTTCCAATGGCATAGTCTCAATCACAAGGGTAGCTTATGTTGAAGGGTTGCAACACAACCTTGTAAGCATAAGCCAACTATGTCACTTAGGCTATGTCATTGAATTCCATAATGACAAGTGCTTGATCAAAAAGTCTAATGACTTGGAGACCATTCTCTCAGGCACTAGGAGTGGAAATGTTTATTGCTTAGACTTCATTTGCAATTATTCTATCTCCTCTGTGTGTCTTGTAGCTAATGAAAGTTAGTCACTTTGTGTCCAATGGCACAAGAGACTTGCCCACATTAACTATAAGACAATGTATAGATTATTTTCTAAAGACCTTGTTAGAAATAGTCCTAAACTAAAATGTGTTAAAAGTGGTCCCTGTCATGCTTGCTAAATGGGTAAGCAAACTAGGGCCACCTTTAAAAGTATTGGCTCCAAGGATACTGAAAGGTGTTTATACCTATTGCACATGGACTTGTTTGGTCCTTTGCCAATTCAGAGCTTAGGTGGGAAGTTGTATACTTTGGTAATTATAGATGATCATTCAAAGTATACATGGGTATTCTTCCTTAAGAAGAAGTCAGATACCTTACATGTCTTTATAAATTATGTCAAGGCCATTCAGAATGATCTACTATGTAATGTGGTCAGGACTAGAACTGACCATAGTACAGAATTTCAATCTGAAGCCATGACAAAATTTTGTCAAGAATTTGGTATCACCCAAGAGTTCTCCTCCCCAAGGACTCCACAGCAAAATGGTGTGGCTGAGAGGAGGAATAGGACCTTGATAGAAGCTGGGAGAACATTGCTTAGTGACTCCTCACTCCCAGAATACTTCTGGGCTGAGGCAGTCAATACAGCCTGTTATGTTCTCAATAGAGCCTCCATCAATAAGGTCCTTGGGAAAACCCCTTATGAGATTCTGAAAGGCAAACAACCTACAATTTCCTACTTTAGGATTTTTGGTTGCAAATGCTACATTTTAAATAATGGAAAATCTCAGCTAACAAAGTTTGCAGAAAAATGCAATGTGGGAGTTCTTGTTGGGTATAGCTCACATTGTAGAGCTTATAGAGTTTATAACAAGAAAACTCATGTTGTAGAAGAATCTATGCATGTTGTATTTGATGAGACCAGCCTTCTCTACAAAGAATGGTCTAGTTCTTCTATTGTGACAGGAAATGAAGAAGGAATGCATGAGCTGACTGTCCAAGACAATCCCAGCAGCAGCAACACACAGACAGCTGCTGCAATTCCTGAAGAAGAAGAGGTACAAGATGAAGTCATAGCTGAACCAATGGAACAAACTCATCCACCAGAGGACCCTCTTCCTGCTGCTGCAAGGCACCTGAGAGATCATCCAAGAGAGCTAATAATTGGGGATCATACCCAAGGCATATTGACAAGAAGCAGAGCTCATAATGAAGCACTATTCTTGAGCTTCCTCTTTCAAATGGAGCCCAAGAAGTTTGAAGAGGCCAATCAAGACACATTCTGGATTGAAGCAATGCAAGAAGAGCTCCTACAATTCAAGAGATGCAAAGTATGGAAACTGGTGCCAAGACCTCAGGGACACAATGTGATTGGCACTAAATGGGTATACAGGAACAAGCTTGATGAGAATGGTACAATCATCAAGAACATGGCCAGATTAGTAGCCAAAGGATACAGGCAAGAGGAAGGTATAGACTTTGATCAAACCTTTGCACCAGTTGCAAGGTTGGAATCAATTAGGCTATTCCTGGCCTATGCTGCCCACAAGGGGTTCAAAGTCTACCAGATGGATGTCAAATCAGCATTTCTAAATGGAGACCTGAAGGAAGAGGTATATGTTGAACAACCCTCCGGTTTTGTGCATTCAACCCTAACTTCTCATGTTTATCTTCTTAGGAAAGCACTATATGGTCTCAAGCAAGCTCCAAGAGATTGGTATGAGACTTTGTCCAACTTTCTCCTCAAGAACAAGTTCATGAGAGGAAAGATTGATAGCACATTGTTTCTTAGGGAAACAAGGGGCAAGTGTCTCTTAGTCCAAATCTATGTTGATGACATAATCTTTGGGTCTACTGATGACAACCTCTGCAAGAGATTTGCCAATCTAATGCAGGGGGAGTTTGAAATGAGCAGTATGGGTGAGCTCAAATATTTCCTTGGGCTCCAAGTGAAACAGTCTGATGATGGAATTTTCATCTCTCAGACCAAGTACACTAAGGAGCTCATCAAGAAATTTGGGATGGAATCAGCCTCCACCATGAGAACACCCATGGGGTCAAATGTATCATTAGACAAGGATGAAAAGGGAAAGGCCTTTGATGAGTCCATGTACAGATGTATCATTGGATCCCTGTTGTACTTGACTGCTAGTAGGCCAGACATTATGTATGCTACATGTGTTTGTGCTAGGTATCAAGCCTGTCCCAAGGAATCTCACTACACCTCTGTGAAGAGGATAGTGAGATACCTTAAGGGCAGCTTGCATCTTGGCCTGTGGTACCCTAAGAACAATGATTTTGAACTAACAGGCTTTTCAGATGCAGATTTTGCAGGTTGCAAAGAAGACGGGAAGAGTACAAGTGGTACTTGTCAGTTCCTAGGGAGAAGATTGATATCTTGGAGCAGCAAGAAATAAACCAGTGTGGCAATATCCACAGCTGAGTCTGAATACATTGTTGCAGGTAGCTGTTGTGCACAACTCCTTTGGACACAGCATCAGTTGGAGGATTACAACCTCAAGGTAAGGGAATCTCCTTTGTATTGTGATTCATCCAGTGCAATCTCTATTGCTAAAAATCCTGTCTCTCATAGCAGGACTAAGCATATAGAGATTAGATATCATTTTATTAGAGAATATGTAGAAAGTAAAGATATCTGTCTTGAATTTGTCCCCACTGACAAACAAGTAGCTGATATCTTTACAAAGCCACTGGATGAATCCAAATTCAATGCTTTCAAAATTGATCTTGGCATGCTTAGTGTAGAATAGTTGTAAATGTATGAGTAATAGCTGTCACTATTGTTGATTATGAATGGTGAATTATCAAACTTTACATTACTGTACACTACAACTTAATGACATGACTAGGACCCATCTTAAGCCAAAATATCTACATTAGGTCTAAACCCTATGATCAGCTAAAATGAAGGAGTATGTTCAGCTGAATCAGCTGAGAAAAATCCCAGCTGAACCGCTGAGATGAGCAAACTGTCCCAGCGGTTGACAGTTCACTGTCCCAGCTGAACCGCTGAGATGAGCAAACTGTCCCAGCGGTTGACACTTTACTATCCCAGCGGCCGAGGTCTCCGTCTCAGCTGAACCGCTGAGACGGGGTATGTTCTATATAAAATTGGATAATTAATCCAAAAACTCCTTGAAACAATAAGGTAATTAAGTCTAGATGCCTAGGGTTAATAAAATCGAAACTAAAAATCTATAAATAGATACACTGTAACCTAAAACAAAACACAAAGCCAAACCCTTAGCCGTCGAGACGATTCATCTTCTCTTCCATCTCAGCGCATCGATTCTCTGCTTCCATGGCGCCAAAAAGCTCGAAAGATCTCCTGGAGGGGTATGAAATAGTAAGAAATGGATTCTCTCATGCCTCTGAAGAAATACGACAAGTGATTCATCTAATGGAAGCTCAAGGTCTGGAGCACATGCTGTCTGAACCATGCTGCATTCTCAAAGCTGAAGTTCTGGAATGGTTCAACCATGTCAAACTGTCTCCTTCCAAAACCATACTGATGTCCAAGATAGGAAGTGAGAAGATAAAAATTACTGCAAAAAGGTTGGAGAAGGGGCTAAAATTAACTCCCTGCAGTAAAACTGAAGAGGAAGGGATATCTGAAAAGGACAAGCAGACTGCCCTAAAGTGGACAGGATACAGTGAAACGAAGACCAGTTGTCTAAGAAGGAAGTTCTTCAATCAACAGGGGAAGCTGTTGTCTGATATTGTGGGCAAAGCTATCCTATGCAAGCCTGGTTCACATGACACTGTATCACAGTTCATGTTTGAATTAATGACAAGGATAATTCTGTCCAAGAGAATCTCATGGGGAGAAGTCATCTTTCAAGGGATAAAGGAATCTCTACAAGCCCCCAATATGGGAAGAATACAATCTCAGTACCTACAGAATAGTTATTCAGAGACCATTGCAAACTCCAAGGGGTCAAATCTCCATTACCTCAAAAGAATGGACATTAAGACTCTGGATAGATTCTCCAGAGTGCTCCCTATGAGCCAGCCATCTGTGGCAAAGGAAAAGAAGAAAGAAGTATCCCAGCAAAAATCAAATTCATCCTCAAAGTCAGCTGGGTCTGACAATGAAGATAGGCATGGGTCTGATCATAGATCTGCCAGCAACCCAATGAACATTGATAATGAAGAGGTCCCCAGAACAAATGAGGAGCCCCAAGGAAGTGTTGTGCCCAATCCTGAGCCAACCCAGGTGAATGCTGATCCAGCTATTCCTCAAGCTGAAGATGAATTTCCCAACTCACCTATCCATGGTAAATTAGAATTTCAGTTAGGTCTCTTCTCTCTATCAATAGAATAGTCTAGGTGTCTAATTCATCACTCATTTTTTAGGTGACCTTAGACAAAATACTCATCCTAAGGATTCCCCAAGTGAGGGGGAGCATAGCCCAGCCTATGAAGGAGGAGGTGGGTATGCTAGTGGGGGAGAACATCAACAGGAATTGGTATCACCTAATGCCCCATCTGAGGGGGAGCAGATCCCTGATAATGAGAGGGCTAATGCTCAGAGTGGAGCTGAAGAGATGGTTGAAAAGGAACTACCCCAGGAAAGGACAGTTGCAGCTCTGGACACATCTGACCTGATAAACTCAATACAAACAATGATTGAGGGTCAGATGTTGTCTATGAAAGAGATTGTTGTTGAGAAGATCCAGGATGTATCTACCCAGATAAGGACTGAACTGCACTCTACAAGAGCTGCATTGACTCAGGAGATTTAGGCCAGTGAGCAAAGAATGGAGTCAAGGGTGGCTGAAGTAAGAACTGAACTAAATGCCCAGGTCAATGATGTCAAAACTGCATCAGATCATATCCTTCTGCAGATGACAAGATGGTTTGAAATGGCCAAAAATACTGTTGCTGCCCAGCACACAGTTCTGAAGGATATTGCAGACCATCAAGGGGATTCCACAAAGGACATCACATATGTAAAGAATCATCTTTACAAAAATGAGAATGTCTGGGAAAAAGTTGTTGCCAGAATGGCACAAGTGGTCAACACATCAAGCAGCCAAGTCAAGTCCCACATTGACAAGGCAAAGGAATATATTTTGGATGATGTGGACAGCTCCTTACAAACTCTCTCTCAATCCATATTGGATCAACATTCTGGTATTGAGAAAAAGATAGTGGAACATAGCAAAGAAGGAGAGGAAAAGATAGTCAATCTACATACTAAGCTGAAAGGAGCTCACATACAGCTATATGGCAACATGGAGTCCTCTCACAAATAGATACTCTCCAATCAAGAAGAAGCCAGCAAGCAAATGGTGGAAATGGTCAACAATGCTTCCAGTGCTATTCAAGAAAATATCCTTACCATGGCCAGAAAGGTAACTGATAATCAATGGGAGTCAAGCTTAAAGGTGTTGCAAGGAACAAGAATTGCTTTGAATCTGCCAATCTTGAACCCTAGCAGAGATGAAGACTTTGACTTCCAAAGTCAATCAAATCTGATTGCTAATGAGAGAGCAGCAAAGAGGAGAAGGGTAGAGGGTATTCAAACTGCTGAAGAATACATGGCACAAAAGAGAATGGAAAGATTAGAGGATCCACTCCATGAAGATGACAATCTGGAGTTGGACACAATTGTTGTCAATACCTGGGTGAGCCATGGAAATCCAATGAAAGACATTGACCATGTCTATTCAGCTGCTGAGTGGATCAAACACCTAGAAAGGGAATCTTTAAGGGAAAGGATTCTCAAAGAAAATTTAGTAAGAAGGGAAAATCCTTTAAGAATTCCCTCCAGATATCTTCCCAAGCCACTCATGTACTTCAAAGTAAAGGAGAAGCTAAAGGCTGCTGCTGAAGCTAGGAAAAGAAAATCTACAGATGGAGAAAGCTCTTCCAAGGGTCAATCTTAGAAAAACTAGTCTTGACATTTTTTTGGATTGAATGTACTGGTATCTTAGAAAACTATAAGTTGAATTTTCTGTTATGTATCTGTACTGAACATTCAAAGTGAAATGAAATTTCATATTCTGATCATAATATTGTGTTTGTTACTATTGATATATGTACTCTGTATTTATTATCTCTAGTATTCAGTAGCTTAAATGGAATGTTCAGATTGAAATGGCTCAGCTATTACAGAAAATAGTTCTCCAATTGAGGGGGAGTAAACTCCTTACTCTGGCTAAGGGGTAGTTGGCAAATGCTCAGACTATATAGGTTAGCCTACAGGTTGATCCCAAAAGGATCTATAGATGTTATCTCTCTATACATAGCAAGTGAAGGGGGAGATAGTAAGTTAAAGTTGAAAAAGCCAGAAAGGGGGAGATAAGTCCAGTACCAATGCTGGAGAAAGGGGAGAAAGGGCCAGTGCAAATGCTTATGTTTGCAAATGCTTATGCTTAGGGTGTTAGGTCCTTTTTATGTGATAAAAGTTTTATTGTTAATGGACCTTAGCATTGGGGATGTTCTGCCTTCTTCAAATAGGGGGAGATTGTTGGGAATATTGCCCTCAATATTACCTTGATTTAAAGAGGCATCACTCTCAATGCTAAGGACATATTGTATTTAACAAAGCTATACTTGTGTAAGATATACAGGCACAGGTGACTCAAAAGGAAGGGCCAAACATGGCCTTAGATAAGAAGACATCATTTACAAGGAGATGAAGATCTGTCTCAGCATAACCGCTGAGACGATGGGGCAAAACCTCTGAGACGAGGAGCCGTCTCAGCGGATCCACTGAGAAGGAGACTGGAGCAACCGCTGAGAAGGGGACTGGAGCTGCCGCTGAGACTGGAAGCTGTCTCAGCCCAACCGCTGAGACTGGATGCTGTCTCAGCCCAACCGCTGAGACAGATCCAAATGTTTTGACGGGATCTGCTTTTGGCGCAAATGGTATTTGAGAGGGAAAAGCAAGTCCAATCAGCCCCATACTGTGTCAGGAGGATCGATATAGCCGTTGAAGCCTTCTGGGGGTATAAAAGAAGATGTTAGGGCACATCAAGAGGTACCGTTCTATTGAGAAGCTTTTGCTACATGCCGCAATCGAGCATTCGCGATTCAGCCAGTTGAAGTCATTCTTGTAGCTGAAGTTAATCTTCTAAGGAAGATTAGTTAGCTCTTCCTGTACAAACTCAAGAAGGGAAAGTTGATCTTCTGCTTTGCTGAAGGAGAAGATCAAGTGGATACAAATCTGAAGCTATTGTTTTCAAATCTGAAGAAAGAATCCAGAAGACCTAAGAGTAAATCCTTGTGTCTTTTGTATCTAACTCAAACTCTATTACATCTTTGTAAGGCATTGTTGGCTGAGTAAAAGGCTGTTGAGCATGTGTGTAAAGCTGTGTTGACAGCTTGAGTGGTAGGACTTCTTGATAGGTCTGAGGTAGGAAATCTGTGGGATTTCTGAGTGGCAGGAGTTCATAACTCTGAGCTGTAGGGTTGCTGTGCCTGAGGTGTAGGGTTGTTGAGCCTGAGGTGTAGGGCTGTTGAGCCTGAGGTGTAGGGCTATTGAGTCTGAGGTGTAGGGCTGTTGAGCCTGAGGTGTAGGGCTGCTGAGCCTGAGTGTAGGGTTGCTGTGCCTGAGGTAGGATCACTCTTGATCTGAGAAGTTCTGAGGAACTTGTGGTGTAAGCTCAAGGAGCCGAGATTGGAGTTTGTGGCCTTGTCTAACTCATTGTTAGAAAGGTGAAGGGGGAAAGAGGACTACTCAAGACACCCTGTCTTGAAGAACCTCTATACATCCTTGTGTGTTTTCTGTGCTTGTGTTTTCTGCAGCTAGAAACATTAGGTTCAAACAAAGAAAATAAGTAGAACCTATTCACCCCCCCCCCCCTAGGTATTATTGACTACACCTATATAAACTATCAGTGGCCTTCAAGGTCTTTCTCACTCTTGATAGCCAATCCTCAGCTTGGGTCGGGGTCCCTGCCCTCATGAACGTCGGAGGGTGGAAACTCAGAAAGTACAACAGCTGTTGGTCTGAAGCTCTCCGTGCCCTCACCGGCACTGGTCTATCGACGACAGGTGAAGCTGCCATAACCGGAACTGGAGCCACCTCGAGGATAGGAGGCTGTCCAGGGACATGCCCTCCAGGTTGTGCAGTGAACATAGCGAACACCGCTTCAGCCACCATCCTCACTGTCTCAGCAGAAGGAGTAGGCACCTCAGCTGGTGCACTGCTCGCAGTTGAACACGGGGGTCGAGACGGCCCCGCTCCACTTCCAGTCGCCTATAGATGTGTACAAAACACAATTAGCGACTACAAAATAGCATGAATTAGCACGTTCCATCACTATCATACATGTAATTCATTCCTAAAGTTGACAGTTACTGGTTATTTACATGTCTTAACGGCGACGCACACACGTGCTCACCACCCCTTAAAATAATTCTACCACGAGTTCAGACGGAAAGGGATCGAGACCCGGAGCTGATACCAATTTGTTACACCCTCCCTGTTACATAGAATATAGTAATAGGTCTGGCCGGGACCCCAAGCCATATTAAACAAACAGAAGAGCGCATTACTGAATTAGTTTTAAACAGTTAAGAACATAACCATCTCAGCACACGGAGTCGTACAATGGAAGCATTTAATTTATTAAGATAAAACCAGTTCACAACTTGTCCACTTATTTACAGGGATTGAAATTACAACAAAGAGCTTTATATAGTCTGTTTTACATCAACTAGATGGCTTGCAAACATCGGCACGCAGGCCGGCCACACATGAAAATAGTAAACAAAGCACTTGGCCTTCAAGGGCCAGCAAAGCTCAGTAGCAGGGGCTTCAGCCCATTATTTCCTGCTAGTCTCGCCAAGACCTGTACAAACAAATCCACCAAAAGAGTGGGAAAATAAGTAACCGGTCAGCTTTAGCTGACCCACAATATAACGACCCCACCCCATGCTCGGGAGGCGGTGCTCCTTCCTTGCAAGTAATCTATAGCAGCATATATATTTCATAGGTTCGTCTAAGCACCGCATAGAAACATTCATCACATGGTGACGCCAAGTCACACGTCATGTGCACTCACAGCACGTCCTCCTCAAGTCCTTTTTCAACTTGGATGATCAGATTGAGCTAGGCCATACACACGAAGTTCCGGCACTCTTTGAGCTTGGTCGTACACACGAAGTTCCGGCACTCTTTGAGCTCGGTCGTACACACGAAGTTCCAGCACGATCGTCATAAGCTAGATGTCAGGATTCACCTATGCCTGGCCAGGGTTCGGTTCAGCTTGTGCCCGTGCTCATAAATGTCAGGATTCAACTTAGCCTGACATGGGTTTGTCTTCCCCTTGTGCCCGACAAACTATAAGCTCACAGGGTCATCTCCTCAGCCTCAGGGGCTATTTTCGAGTGCCCCAAGCAATCTCAAGGATCACTGGCACTAGCGTCGGCGCTAGCACTAGCGTCGGCGCTAGCACTAGCGCCAGGTGCTATCCAATAGAACTCATATTTATTAGCACTTTTGGGTATTTCCTTAGGGTAACCTCCAGGACTCCCTGCAGTACATCACAATACCAAGAACCCGAAAACATACATACGTATCAACATCACCATTCCAGACCAACCTGTCCAGAAGGGCTTGAAACAACATGCCTATGTATGTACTGTTATTCCGGACTCTATATGCAATTTCTACGGGGATAACATCGACCCGTCGGTAGAAACCTATCCACTGATTAGTGGAAATCTTCCTACTACTATGCAAATCAAAGGACGAACATGTCCAGAGATGAAGGAGGAGAATCGTTACCCTCGGCGGTCATTTCGGTGCCATATATCTACGCTTGATCCTGAGGGAATTTGCTGAAATAGCTTCCTCTCCACGGAGTCGACGATGGCACAAGCACGCAGGATCACCATCGCGGATTCACCCCAACTGGTTTCTCTCCTCCAGCCCTCGGCTTCTTCTCTTGGAAAGGTAGAGGACTCTTCAGAAAATGAGAAGGAATTCTGAAAACCATCCTAGATATAGTTTTCCGCTACCGCCGGCGCTAGCTACTAGCGCATGGCGCTAGATGTAAGACCCTCTTTTTTTTTTGCTTTTAAACCGGGTCTTACCGCCCAGAACCGCCGTCTTGCGGCGAGACCATTACACCCAATGGTCCCCGCCACAATACGCCGATCCTGCCGGCTAATCAACATCATCCAGGCCAACCACAATTCTTAGTAATAGAAGCAATTAGAAGAAGCAAGTCCACAATCACATTAAATATACAAAATACATGCTTACAATGTCCTTGATGAGAAATGAACTAAAAGAGAGAAAGGGGCTTAAGCCCAGTACATATCCAAGCAAAGTATATAAACTTTCTCACTCTACATCTATGCGGAAGCTAATCAATTCTCAACTCTCGAACACCTGTATTGTAGTAGAAGTAACGCGCGGCATAAGTTCCTTGTGTCCTGTCTCCTCTTCTCGGGGGTTCCATCACCTCGTGTACCTACGGTCACAACCGACCGTTAGTCATAAAGACTAAGCCGATTTTGTCTCCGCCTCCCCCCGCGACTCCTAGGCACCGTGTGGAAGGAGGAAGCGGAGGACATCAAGGGGTAAATCAAAGGCAGGTGACAGTGGCGAGACTAGCAAGTATAAAGGTACTAAACAAATAATGAAAGCATATCTACCCAAGCAGGAGTATGTATATAAGCAAAAGTAAGAAGCAGTATAAGTGACAGAGCAGTATAAGTAAAAGAGCGGTATAATTAAGGAGCAGCTACGAAAGTAACCTTAACTTATATGCACATAAAATAGCACATAAGCTAAGGGATCTGGCAAGAAGTAAACTCATCGTATAAAAGAGCCCACACTAATTTATACGATGAGGTCTCAGTTTGTGCAGAAATGCTATGCTATGAAGTGCAATGCAATGATGCAATGTTTGTAATATTATTTCATACACATGCAACTCACACACACGACTCTGTACGTACAGACCTTTAGTTCCCACTTTTCGGAGGTAGCTAACCTCTCGAGCACCTCCCGTCGTGGTCAAACGGTGGCAGAGGAGCGGGCGTCTCCTCACCTAGGTGGGTAAGTCACACTACCAGACCTAGGCCCAAACGTACGCTGTGATACCGGTACCCGGTACTCACGAGCTCCTGCGTACTAAACTGAAATGGCCAGGCAGGGTTTAGGGAATTCGTCCCATCGGACGCGCAGTAAAACAACCTGGCCCTAATAAACCTCTAGCACTGCCGAGTCAACAAACTGCTGTCGGTGTGACGACTAAGACAGATCCGGAGACCCACCACATCTCATTCACAAGCAACATAAGTTAGCCTTTTACAACCGAGCCTCCAGCTCGCACATCTACATCAGCATTTATAAATTAGAGCCTACAGCTCGCTAGACTTCACTAGTCTATATACAAACTACGAGCTTACCGCCCGCCAGACTACACTAGTCTTATATAAACTACGAGCTTACCGCTCGCTAGACTACACTAGTCTTATATATAAACTACGAGCTTACCGCTCGCTAGACTACACTAGTCTATTCTTATAACCCGAGCCTACCGCTCGCCGGACTATCCAGTCCATTCTTATAACCCGAGCCTACCGCTCGCCGGACTATCCCAGTCCATTCTTATAACCCGAGCCTACCGCTCGCCGGACTATCCCATTCCATTCTTATAACCCGAGCCTACCGCTCGCCGGACTATCCCAGTCCATTCTTATAACCCGAGCCTACCGCTCGCCGGACTATCCCAGTCCATTCTTATAACCCGAGCCTACCGCTCGCCGGACTATCCAGTCCATTCTTATAACCCGAGCCTACCGCTCGCCGGACTATCCCAGTCCATTCTTATAACCCGAGCCTACCGCTCGCCGGACTATCCCAGTCCATTCTTATATATAACGTCCCGGTTCGGAATGGAAGTTAACTTGCCGAGTTCTCCTACTTAACTAGTCTTGTCTATGATTTAGTTGAACTTAGAAGCTTTATGGTTAACCTTGGACATCCGGAGGGTTACCCTGTGAGGGGCTCGCAGCGGTACTAGGAAGTGTGGCGGGCTGACACCCCGAACTTCCTATTCCCAAGGAACTTAATCTTGTTGGTGTCTACCCCTTTTTACTTGATCCCCATTTTCCTCTCCAATTACATTACATCTCTAAGATGAGTTAAACTTGGCAATTAGGAGTGGGGGAGTTCCTTGAACTCCAACACCTCCAGCTGTGACCGGGTGCTGACTCTCCCGTCGTCACATTTTAAACTCGAGTCCCCTTTCTTCACCGAGGAACTGCTCACATTCAAATAACATTCTCAACCTTACTTGGACCCACACTCTTATTCTTCGTCATCCTTAATCCAGGGTTTGCCTTAGATACTTCTCGACTTCTCCCTCGAGTATTACCTTAAAATGGCTCCCCGGCTAAGGGTAGTTTTACTTCCATACGATCGTTTAACACTGATGAGTTGTGTGTGTGGGGCCCTTGATGAGGTCTAACCTCCTTTTCATACCACTGTAAACTCACACACCTATAGCTTTGCTAAACGCGCCCCAATCCTTATTTCCCAAGATGCCCTTAGAGATGCTCTTCCAAATAACCTGAGCCTTCATAATTACTAAAGAGTTAACAGTTCTACGTGTGAAGGTCAGTGGTGGTCTAATTCATGTAAATCAGTTTCACTATTCGCAGACCGAAACAAGGTTGATCTAGATTAGACTCCTATGGTGCGATCTTGATCACATCATATCCAAACGAGTTCCAATTATCACCATAGGTTCGCAATGAGTGGTGATCTCAAATCCTAATTTCATAAATTCTCTAGGGAATCTTAAGTCATAGTTTCTATTAAAGATAGGAGGTGTGCAAATAGAGATTTACACATCAAGTATTAGATTATGATCTCAATAATCTCAGGGAAAATTACCGACATAACGCTGGTCTAAAAACACTAAAACCTAAGTCTCATATTATTCCAAGTAATATTTACCCTTAATTATCATTTATTACATTTGGTGTGTGTATAAGGGCTTACACTACAAGTGCTATGTAAGACTTCAATAAATTCTGGGAAAACTATTATAGCACCATATTAGTCTAAAAGCACCAGATCCTAAGTCTCCTATTATTCCAAGTGATATTTGCCCTTAATTATCATTTAATACATTTGGTGTGCGTATAAGGGTTTACACTACAAGTGCTATGTTAAGACTTCAATAAATTCTGGGAAAACTATTATAGCAACATATTAGTCTAAAAGCACCAGATCCTAAGTCTCATACTATTCCAAGTTCATATGACCGCCTTTTTATTTTATAACCTAAATTAGGGGTAATTTAGTAAATTCCATATCTTGGGATTTTTGTACCCAAAAATCCCAAATAACTTTTGGGAAGGCATATTGCTGCCAAGGATCCATGTCCAGCATTTCAAGCCATTGGGTCAACCCCAAGGCATAGGGCTCACTCCACCCAAATTTGCTAATAGACATAAAGAGCAGTCCTAGAAAAATGGCTCTACAAGGAGCTGTAGAGCTCCAAATCACTTGATCTCAAATCCTACAGAAAGTAGACCCATAGGGCTACAAATGTTGTCTCTGACAACTTTTCATGATATGGCCTCTAAGGCCTTCAAAAATAGCATGCAAAGTACATTAAAATCCTAGGCAGAAATATTATGGTTTGCTAATAGACATAATGAGCAGTCTTAGTAGAATGGCTCTACAAGGAGCTGTAGAGCTCCAAATCACTTGATCTCAAATCCTACAGAAAGTAGACCCATAGGGCTACAAATGTTGTCTCTGATCATTTTTGCAAATATGGCCTCTAAGGCCTTCAAAAAAACAGCATGCAAACTGATTAAAAATCTGGGCAGGATTATGTGGTTTGCTAATAGACAAAAATGAGCAGTCTTAGTAGAATGGCTCTACAAGGAGCAGTATTGCTCCAAATCACTTTATCTCAAATCCTACAGAAAGTAGACCCATAGGGCTACAAATGTTGTCTCTGATCATTTTTGCAAATATGGCCTCTAAGGCCTTCAAAAACAGCATGCAAACTGATTAAAAACCTAGGCAGAATTAATTATGGTCTGCTAATAGAGATCAAGGAGACGAAATCAACGGCTGTGATTTCGTCTCCTTCCTCTAGCCGACGGCCCAGAGGAAATCTGCCTTGATCCCGGCCAACCACCACCCTCCCCGGCCATCTGCCGCCGCCACCACCTCCGTTGAGGGGTTGGTCGTCGATTGGCGGTGGAATGGTGGCCGGAGGTGGAGGTTCCCGGCGATCTCTGGAGGAAGCCCGATCGGAGTTCGGGAGGGAAAAGGCGCATGGCTGACGGCTCAATTGAGCTCGTCTGCCCTTTCTAGGACCTTAGATCACTAGCACAGAGGGAGGGGAGGAGAAATCGTACTGCAGGGCGGCGTGGCAGCGGCTCCGGCGGGTGTTCACCATTGTTGGTGGCGGCGGCGGCGGCTTAGGCTCGATTCCTCGATTTTACAGCGAAAGACGACTTCCAGTAGTCGATTTTGACTGCCTTGGGGGTTCTGAGAGTGATGGTGAGGAGAATTGGAGGCAAAGGGGGGTATATGGCTGGATGCCCTCAATGGTGGTTCGGCCACCCCTTTAGCCGCCCGAATTGGCCACTCCTGGACCCTCTCTCACTGCCCAACACTGATGGAATTAAATCCTCAGTCCAGAGGAGGGCTTGGGGAAGGGAAATGGGGTGCCATTTGGCATTCATTCCTCATTTCCCTCTTCCTTGTCTCTTCCCAAGCTAATACCTCCAAAAGCCTTGGTAAATCAGCCCCAATTTCGAATTTCTGAAGGCTTGGGGGGCTGATCATCATGTGGGCTGCCATTTTGGGTCATGGGGTTGGGTTAAGTCCACCTAACTTGAGTTTGGGCTCACTTGACCCAATAGGCCAAATTGGGGATATTTGGGTTTGGGCTTGACCCAAGACCACCCAACCCAATGTGACTGACCCACATTGCTTCCTTGTACCTTATGGACCTATTCCAAGAGGAATTCAATCATGGTGGGGGCATAAGGGGCTTAATTGCACTTATTTGCTTATAGGGGTAGTTTGGGTATTTTGGTGTTTTTGCCTTAATTCTCCAAATTAAATGTGCACCTTGGCTTGCTTATGTCTCACTCACTTCCCTTAGTGTTTGGGTAGGGTTGTGCTAGGTCAATTCGGCCAATTTGGGGCAAATTAGAAGCCAAAGGGGTGTAATTGGTAATTTGGGGCAAATTGGTAATTTGCCCAATTTCCTCAAAATTGGCTTACACCAAGGGTCCAATGTGGGGCCATTAGACTCCCTAAGTGGCCCAAGAGTGTTAGAGGTGATCAATTTGATCACAATGGGTCAATTGAAGTTCAATTTAAGTTTTTAGTATTAATAGGTCAATTTGGGGCTTTTTAGTAATTGGCCCATTTTCCCCAAATTGATGGCCCTATGATGGGGCTTTTGGGTTCATTAGGTCCCCTAGGGAGGTTTCCATAAGAGGGTGGGTCCAATTTGACCATTTGGAGTTCAATTGCCCTTATTCATGGAGATTTGACCTAGGATAGCTCAAAGTTGACTTTTGGTCAATTTGGCCAATTTGGTTGACCCCAAGGGTCCCTAGTGGCCTACTCACCTCCTTGGATGGTCATAGGGGTCATGATGAGGTTATGTTGACTTGTTGGAGGTATATTGGTCAACCCTAAGCTAAGCCATCAAAATTTGCTAATTGCACCCCAATGTGCATTTCTTCTTAATTTATGGAAATCATGGGGCCTCCTTGGCCCATTTTGTCTTCTTGGAGCAATGTCATGACCTTGTCATGACAAAATGCATCTTAGGGGTCTAGTTGTTTTGGGGATGTTACACTAGACCAGAGTCGGTATTGCTCTAACACACTACCGCTAGCGCTCACGCTACTGCCTGTGCTATCATTTTCTCGATGAATCCTCTTGCGTTCAACTCGGTTCGTCGATGGGACACATTCGTCGACAAAACTTCTACCGGCGTTAGCATTCATCGACAAATTTACTTGCGTTCAACACGGTTCGTCGATGGGACACATTCGTCGACGAAACTACCGCTACTACTAGCACTAGCGCTACCACCGGCGCTAGAATTCATCGAGGCGTCTTGATGCTTTCGTCGATAAACACAGGTCCCTTCGTCAAGATGCTACTGATATGTCTAAGAGCTACCGCCGGCGTTAGCACTAGCGCCTGGCGCTAGCTCCTTAGCTTCAGAACATTTTCACTTTACTTGCACATGAATATTGGGGTCTTACACTCGCTTTGATACCAATTGAAAGTATCTAGTTGTCTACCTAAATCACTTAGAGGGGATGAATTGGTGAGTCCTGTGGCTTTTAGTGGAATAAAAGTACTTTGGAAAATATGCACACACAAAAAACACAGCACAAACACAAGAATTTATAGTGGTTCCCCGGAGTGGGTACGCCCACTTTCCCGCCTCTCCTATCTAGCACTTCCGGCTAGACTCGGCTATTCACCAAACTCAGATTATTTCTAATCTTATAACTCGGAGACTCCCACTCCTACAAGCTCGGAGCACAACATCTCCTACACTCGATCCTTCCAACAAGGATCTACAAAACTTGGAAGTAAACACTTCCTACAAGATGTAAAAGTGGTTTATACAACAAAATAGATTGAACACAATCTTCTTAAAATTATAAAACTTCTTCTTGAGATCTAAAGAAAATGTCCTTCACTTGAAAACCTTTAACTTGAACTTGAAGAAGAAGGCTTGAATCGATTTGAGAGTGGATCTAAACTTAGTCTTGACTTGATCTCTAAATATGAGAATGATTCTGAGCAGCAGGAGATCAGTCGACAGTTTTCTTCTGGGAGGAATCGCGAACTCAAAGTATCTGTCAGCGTGTTCTTCATAAAAGACAATTTGATATTTCGACAGAGTTCTTTCCAAATCCACGATTAGGGTTAATAAAATATCCATTGACTTATTTATAGGTGATTCCTACTCCAACGACTAAATTTGAAACCATAAGGAAGCTCCACGTGTATTGTACATGGCGCAAAGACCTATTTTGGAAAGTCGTCAAAACAGTATTATGAAAAGCATCTTAAGTCCATTCGTCGAGTACTTGAAAGACATCTCGACGAATTCGCTGAGACCTTTCTACGAATTAGATGAGACTTCTCGGCGAATTATACTTTGCTGAGCAGCTTGCACTTTACTGGAAACTTCAACCAGAACACTTAAGAGTTCTCGGCGAATTAGTTGAGACTTCTCGAGAGTTCTCGACGAATTCGTCCAGTATTCATAAGACCATACGACGAATCTACTTCGATAACTTGGAGAATTATTGTCTGAGAGAACTAGAGATCACTCGATGAATTCTTCGAGTACATCCATGATCACTCGACGAATTCGTTGAGTGTATGCTAGTTCACTCGACGAATTTTACTTGGGAAAATTTTTTGGACTCAGCACAGCAACCATCTTTCTTCTATTGCACAAAATTGAAGTACCCCCTATTAAAGAGATTACATATGAGTCAACACAAAGTTTTATACAATGAGGAATTATATTGCATAGAATTGTGATTGATGACCCATTGTAATTTGACAATGGTTTGTACTTAGCATTTAAGGTCTGCAATATTCATAACTAAAGAGTATCATTAAACACAAACTCAATTCATCTTAGTTCAATGGGGACTTCTTCAAATCAAGGTTATTATGAATACAATACCCAACAGACATTCTCGACGTAGTTGATTTGTCCTTAGAAACATTGCTTTCTTAGTTCTCTTCTCTATATCTCAAATTCTAAGAAGATTTTTATCGCCAATTGTGTGCTCAACATCAAAGGCTACGGAACCTCATTGCCCAGACGAAAACCATTGAAGAGGAGCTAAGATCGTTTGTGTTGTCTGCTAAAGTATTTAAATATTTCTTCAACGATATAAATCAGAGGGAGAAATGTGACAGCAGGCCTCCTCTTGATTCAATATATACTGTGATTGACCACCAGTTTCAATGTTCCCCTTATGTCTCTGAAGGGGAACCAGAAGTTATCTCTCAAATCTCCCTAGCACCTACACCATCTTCTCCACACACACTTCTGCCTACAATGTAGGGGGGAGTCTTCAAACCAGGGGGAGTCTGATCTATTCTCCAATGATGAATATTATTGGGCAAGCTTAAAATAGGTTACAGTATGGGCTGATTCACCCATACCTGACAATACAGAAATCAGGCATGCCTCTGAAGAATCAACAACATTATCTCATTATGTCCATATTCATGTTGGTGATCCTAGTATGTCTCCTCATGCTCGTACTCCTGTCCTGCTCCCTCCCGCTCCTATTCAAATAGCTCTAGAATCAGTTCCCAGGCAAAGGGATGCATTCAGAGGTAGAAGCACATTCAGAGGAAGAAGCACATACAGAGGAAGACCATATGGGAGGAACGTACTTGTTTGAGATAGATTTTCTAAGGAACAGAGAAAATAGTACATAAAGGATAGATCATATAATTAAACCTATGAGAAATTTTAAATTCCTAAAAATACAATGAAGGTGCATGATGATCCAGCTCTTGACAAAATTTTTGAAGAAAGAAGAGAAAGAGAACAATATGAGTATGAGGCATCTCAAAGAGAAAGTGAAAAAAAGAGGAAAAAATTTATTGAAAGATTGAAAAGGGGAAAAGATGTTGTGGAAGAAGAGCAAATAAAAGAGGCAATTAAAATTCCAAGTACTTTATTTGACTTTTCAAAATATGATGTCAAGAACCCTCAAGCTAAAATCTTGAAAGACAAAGGACAACTTAATAAAAGGGGTCTTGGATGTAATCAAGACATGGAAGATCAACCATATAAAAAGAAGAAGAAGATTATGTTCAAGACAGCTCCAACTTCTGGTAACCCACAGTCAACATTCATAGTGTCAGACCCAGATTCAGAAGAGCTTGATCTTGTTGAAATAAATGAGATGACTATAAAAATCATCCTCCTTGGATTTAAGATTATATATGTATATCATGATGCAGAATCTGGCCTGGAGAAATTATTCAAAGGACATGACAAAATCCAGCAGGACCCTGAGAAGGCCAAACCAGCCAACTTCAAATATGCTGAAAGGAAGTTCAGAAAAGTTTATGAGGCTTTATCAATGTTTCTCAAACAGAGAAAGTAGAACACTTCTTTGGGTAACTAATTCTGATGAACCTTCATTTATGTTAATCAGAAGTTTTTAGTTTGATGTCATTCTTATTTATAGTATATTTGTCTGTACTTTGTTTTAACAATATGATTGAAATTACTTAAAATATTTGTAAAATTTATTAAGATAAATAGAGGGAGATTGTTGTGCAAAACATCCTCTGAATTTATCTTAAAAATTATGTAAAAGTGATTTCATCATCTAGGATTCATTACCCATGTTGTAAAGAGAGGGTAATTTGGTCATTAGATGTCCTAGGATGTCACATTCTCATTAGGATGTCCAAGACCAGTCCAAAAGAGTGCAAAATTCAGTTGAGCTAAATCTGCGTCGAATAGAAGTCGGCCCAGCTTCAAATGCAAGTCGAAGTAACTTTGAATAGAAGTAAGGATAACTCAGACTGGTAGTTGAAGTCGATGCAATGTCGAATTGTACTCGACGCAGAAGGCAGAGTCATTCAAAGCAACATTGATGTCGACGCAACTTCGAATTACACTCAACGCAGAAGGAAGAGCTCAGAGTCTAGGTCTTCATCTCGATGGATACGTCGATAAGTATTCGACGCAACGTCAAAAATAGAGTTCATTTCTAAGCTGGGGAAGATTTCGACGCAGCTTCTATTAGAACTAAGAGGTGCGTCGATTAGAAGACAAATATATTTGACGCAACGTCGAATACAAACAAAGAATTAGAATACTTCATTAATTCCATTCTAAGTTCATTCAGACCATATATAAGGAAAGTAATTGAATTCTGAAGGGTCGTCCATTGTCAAGAATAGGAAGAAGAATTCCAGAGATACAAAGACGATACATTTGGAAGTTATTCAAATAGGTGTTTGATGGGTTGTCAATAGAAATGGAAAGAGCATAATACTACCTCCTGGATATTCCTATTAGCGAAATAACAAAAGAGGAAATTAACCTATCTTTATTCGACGGAAGAATATTATAGGGCAAGAGATAGAGAATACAAAAATAAGAAGAGATACACAGATATTCTAATCTTTTCTCTCGGCTGCTTTCTGTCTCTTTTATACAGCATACAGAAAATAGATCTCTGCACAAGCAACAAGGCTTCTTCCTCCACTCTCTCTCTAACAGCAAGAAGCTATCAAATACACAGAAATCATCTTCAAGATCAGAGCTTAACAATCGTTGCATTCTTCTCTCTCTCAAGCAAGGATTCATCTAGTGAATAGAGATCCATCAAAAACACTAAATGCCTGAATCCTCAATGACTGTTGCAGGAGGATTCAACCAGAAGAATAATCTTCATTTTTTCTTCTTCTTTTTTACTATTCCTTTCTTCCTTGTAATCTGAGTAAAGAGTCCTTAGAATCCCTCTCCAAAGGATTCAGTGGTTCAAGCTCTCCTTATCAAAAGATCTAGCTTAGTTCTAAGAGTCTCCGTAACAAAAGACTTAGACCTTAGTTCTAAGAGTCTCCTTATCAAAAGACTCAGTGATTCTAAGAGTCTCATTATTAAAAGACTCACATGTTCTAAGAGTCCCCTTATCAAAAGACTCGGGCTGTAACATCCCAGTTCGAACTAGACCCCTCGAGTGACACGGGTCACTTAGAGATGCTCGGACCAGGTGGGATCTGGAGATCTTAATAGGCCATGGTTATGCCCTGATCTCCAAGAGTGGAGGTAGCCCTCAATTAGGAGGCTGCGTTCGACGAACGGCCTAAAGGCTGCGTTCGTCGAACGTCCTGAAGGCTGCGTTCGACGAACGGCCTGAAGATTGCGTTCGTCGAACGACCTGAAGGCTGCATTCGTCGAACGGCCTGAAGACTGCGTTCGTCGAACGGCCTAAAGGTTGCGTTCGTCGAACGGCCTGAAGGCTGCGTTCGTCGAACGGCCTGAAGGCTGCGTTCGTCGAACGGCCTGAAGGCTGCGTTCGACGAACGGCCTGAAGGCTGTATTCGACGAACGGCCTGAAGGCTGCGTTCGACGAACAGCATGAAGGCTGCGTTCATCGAACGGCCTGATGGCTGCGTTCGTCGAACGGCCTGAAGGCTGCGTTCGACGAATGGCCTGAAGGCAGCATTCGACGAAGTGGAAGGGGAAGCTTTCGACGAAGTCGAAGCTGTAGCGCTCGACGAAATTGCGTCGTTCGACGATCGACGAAGTTGTAGCATTCGACGAAGTTGTAAGCGTTCGACGAAAGTGTTGCTGGGCAATTTTTCTATCGTCGTCCAGTAAAGCTTAAGTGCTTATTTTTAGGCAGTAGTGGACTCGATGTCCAAAAGGAGGCTGACACAAAGCTTAGAGTTTCAATGCATTTCTTGGAGAAGGGTTTGGCCATTAAATACTTATTACACCGACTCTCTTCTCTCTTAAAGTAAAAGGGTTGCTGGTCAGATTACCCTATTCATCTTCTTCTTCTTCTCCTCCTTCTTCTTCTCTTCATCTTCTTCCTCCCACCTTAAGGTTGTAACTTAGGGTTCTTGAAGGAGCAAGCTTGGAGAAGGATTTGGATCTTGGCCGACCACCACCCCGCTGCCATGAAGATGAGCTTGAACCATGACTGGAAAATAAGGTGACTTCCTACCCCTCTCCCTTGGTGCTAGATCGTAGAGAAAATTTAGGAGAGGTGTTGAGCTCAAAAGAGCTTGGCTTGTGAGTTAATGGAGTTTCCTAGGAAAAGACCAAACCGGATCTTTCTTGTTAGGGCACTGATTGCCGTGAAAGTTCCTTCAATCACTTCTTCTCTTCAAAAGGAAGAGATATGATTTGATTTTGTTGAAATCCATGGTCTATGGAGGGAGTATTGGATGGGAGAAGGTGTAATGACCTAACCCCTATTTTTTGGGGAAGATGATGAATAGTCCCCTGTTATGTAGGATTTTTAAATTATTTATTATGTGAAAAAGTTGATGAGTAATTTCCAGTTTAAAATCTCATGTTAATTAGGGTTGTTAATTATGTAATTGTGTGATAAAGGTGATGACAGCCCCCTTGCTAAAGAAGTTTTTAATTTATAACATTGCACTTGGTTATTAAGGGAAAAATTGTGCGCAGCTGGGTTCAAGCCAATTTTTAGCCTTGATCCCACTGGAACTAGACTTCGGGCTCAACTTGAAAGTTGTAGCCCTCGGAAAGAGCTTTTCTACAATAGGTTACACGTTTTCTGAAGTGACATGTAGCTCCCTACAAGTCCAGTCGAGTGGACTATCCAGAAAGCTGGGAGGTGATGAGTGCGTGCTGTTTTGCTGTCCAGATTTCTGCAGTTGACTTCAGAGCAGATTTTAGATAGGACCCACTTGGATCTGGGTTTAGGACTCAAGATGAATGTTGTAGCCCTTGACGTTAGCTTTCCAAAATGGGGTGGATCATAATTTTGGACAATTGTAGCACCCAGAAATCCAGTTTTAGTAAACTGTGTCATAACACTTCTGATCTCAGTATTTTGTGGATTTCTCTTAAAAAATTGGTTGGATGCTCATGAAAATTGGTGGAGATATGTGTGACAACAATATGTAGATCCCAGTTGAATTTCATGATGTTTGGATAAGTGGTATTAAAGTTATTGCCGTTTCATTTGATAAATTTGAAGGAGATATAAATGTTGAATGTGAAGGCCGCTTGGGCCGAAATTTCGTATAAATCATGTACATGCTGGTATTGACCTGTGATAATGATTTAAGATTTATATCCATTGGGATGACTCCTTAAATGAACCTTCAATTATTAGTTTCAGGTGGAACCATAAACAGGGCATGTGTGGTTGATGGTGAAGGTAAGTAACATTGGTTATGGGTGAGATCTAAGTGTTTAGCATTGTTTATAATGGTCATATAAATGTAGAGCACCGTAAATACGTATTGCATAATACAATGAGGTCGAAATTTGGTGGTAATGATTTCGGCATTAATTATGACTTATAGTAGAGGTTTCTGTGGATTTGGGTTGAGAACGAATCCATAATTAAACGTGCCGCTAATAATTATTATGCTGAAAAGAGAGGTTAAGGTGCTCATCTGGACCAGGATTTTGGAAACGTGACGTTAAGTGCACAAGTAGTCCTACAGGATCTAGTATGGTAATTTTCATGTTATACACACTCTACTGTATAGAGTCATGACAACTCGGTATGAGCAGCATTGATGGTTTGGTGTGGATTATAAGATATGGTTATATCTTGTGGTGAAATGTTCAGGACCCGGTTGGGTTGGACTCTTGGTGCTCACCTACCCAAGTCCCCTTTTGCGTCCTTGAAGGCTCAGCGTGATGCGAGCAGTACGCAGGGTCTCCGCTGTGTGTTCTAAGCGTCGAGGCGTACATAGGTATGATGTGAAAGGTAAGAAGGCTCCACCCGTGAGTCCCTGGGTGCTTGATTGCACGGGCGTGCATGGGAATTACATGAATATGCATGGTTTACACATGGTGGTGTAATGATCCGGGTTGGAGGATTACTTGTGGCGGGTCTACGGGTTTGCTAGTCGTGACACTGACAAAAGCCGGCAGTTAGACTCTAGACCGGTTGGGTTGGACTCTTGGTGCTCACCTACCCAAGTCCCCTTCTGTTTCCTTGAAGGCTCAGCTTGATGTGAGCAGTACGCAGGGTCTCCACTATGTGTTCTTAGTGTCGAGGCGTACAGGGGCCTAGGACTGGTAGTGTTCATACCCTCCTAGTAGTGGAGGAGCTCGTTCCAATGTCTCCGTCTGGCCACGACGGGAGATGCCTGAGTGGTTAGCTACCTCTCAAAAAGCGAGAACTGTAGGTCTATGTCGACATAGCAACATTGCATGGGTGAGTATCATTACATAATCATTGCATTGCATTCATCATTACATAATCATGTCATTGCACCGCATCGGAACTCATCATATAAACTTGTATGGGCACCTTTATATGATGGGTTACATTATGCTCGGATCCTTAACTTATAAGCTTGTATGGGCACCCTTATAAGTTAATTTCAAATTCTGTTATTATATGCTCAACTGTTTATACACTGTCGTTGATCCTGCTCTCTTTTGATGTACTCTCTTATACATATGTTATAACTTCTCTCTTTTGATGTACTTTCTTATACCACGATATAGCTGCCATGATTACATCTTTCCTTGTCACCTGTTTTTGCTAATACTGACTATATTGCAGCTTTTCTTCATTCTCTTCCGCCCGGTGCCTTGGAGTCGCCGGGGGAGAGGATGTGAAGCCACTTAGTCTTTATGACTAACAGTTGTTACACCACTACTTTTAGGAGCAGCAGCGTACTACACAGGAGGACAGCCAAGTCAGGGTGACAGTGTTGATGATTACGATACCTTGGCTACCATCAGCGGCAGATTTGAGCGAGTGGTTAGAATGTAGCCATAGGGCAAGTTTATACTCTGAAGATATACAGGAGCTTGTGTAGTTTTCTGTCTTTTTTGTACTATTTGGACATTGTTGCTTAATTGTGAATATATGGTTTCTTGCTTTTACATTATTGATGGGTTGGCGCTGTTCAGTTGGTTTGGCTGGCAGGATAGGCGTCTTGTGGGGGAGGCTAGCTCGTGTGCTGGCACTTCCGCAAGGCGGCTGTCCTGGGCATAAGACTCCCCTCGGCCGTGTCTTGTGTTCCGGGAGGGGGGGTCTTACACGGGCAATGGATATCATATTCCTACCAAGGTGGTAGAAGAGTGGAGTACCCATATTTTGGGGAACCACTATAGATCTTGTCTC